>MU249527.1:1917924-2517924 GCA_018886245.1 Fusarium brachygibbosum | reverse complement strand
CTTTACATCAGCAGGATGAGTCCGTCGAATCCGGCAACAATGAACTAGATTCTCTGAACGATCTGAGGACAGCCCAAGCTCAAGGATAACAGCATCAACTTAATCTCTGGGTCGCACAATGAGTGATATAAGGCATCTTGAAGATCAGCTCACTTGTCAAACCTGAGTTTAATATCATCGATGAAAGAGATCCCAGTCTTTTCCAAATCTCAGATAGAGTAGCTAGGACGCTCAGCATTAAAGACACTGTCGCCGTTCTTCAAACAAAAAGCCACCACCGCCTCGCAACATATTTCAAAAATGCAGAAGGCACTCCAAAAGGTAAAAATTGATATAGTAAATATAAACAAAAAAAGACATCTTTGATGAGACTGGGACTCGAACCCAGGAGGATTGCTCCACCAGGAAATTGGTGTTAAGGTTAACCTTAACCTGGCGCCATAACCAACTCGGCCATCTCACCCAAGCTAGTGCTATTGAAAGTTTCGACTCGTAGTACAGACCAGATCTCTGGGTAGTAACAATTACCTGGCGATTCTAATTGTTCGCTGCCATATTCATATGTTGCTGTGGAACATGGAACATGGTCTTGATGTTCTCTCAAAAATGAGAGAACAAACCATGGAAGCCTATCAATCAAGGAACCTAATCTCTTTATTCGCTTGAACAATGCTGCATTATTCACCGCCTCTTTTAGCAGGCTGGTCAAAGAAATAGGTTGCTGTTCGTTCTTCATAATTGTTCATAGAGTCTGTAAAACCATCTCTCAGTCTTCAAAACTTCTTTCGTCTTCCATTCCTTCTAAGGACTACAATCTATTGAGTATTACTTCTAACCACTCAAAAAAAACTCACTAACAACCTAAACAGACTAACGCTCAACAGTCAAAATGCCCGCTTCTGCTCACAATGATGCTCGAGGCCATACTCGTGGCCATGAAGCTCGCCTGGATTCATGCAATAAGCTGTCCTACTCAATCCGAGGCTGGGCCACTGGTGTCGACCATGCAATGCAGGACATGCCTCTGTCTTCCTCCAACCGTTCTGACAAGCAGGAATCTTCCAGCGCCTCGTGTTCAGATATCCAATTCGATACTCTGATGGCCGAGTACGTAGCAGTGCGAGAGAAGATGGAGCAGATCGAAGACAAGGTCGCCGAGCTTTACTACGAGCGTCAGCGAGACGGTGACATCGCTTCGTGCGCATCTTCTCACGCTAAGACTTCTGAAAGCCAGGAAGGCCCTGGTGACAAAATCAAGCCTAGGCTTGAAAAGCGACGGGATTCTCCCTTGGCTTTCAGCGATTATGATGACTACTTGTATGGCGACAAGGTCAAGGAGAAGGTGAAGAACCGCAAGGCCAAGACGTCTAAGACTAAGGAGGAACAGAACCGTCACATCAACAAGGTTTTCATGCGAGAAAACATGTAAGTAAGGGACGATGATTCACTTTGGAGTATAGAGTTTCTTTCTTTTATTTCTTACGTCTATTCGACGCGATAACTGCAGTGCAAGATCTTTTAGTATGAAATAAAACTGTTCTCATAAGGTAAATGTGTCAAGTATAAGATACGAAATTAATTAGTCATTCTGTGCTACTTTAAAGCGTACACTTAGCTGGATTACTTTTGTACTCGAAGCTTTGAGGCCAACTGTTTTGTTCTCCTTAGATACCCATGCCAGGTGATCACATGCCGCCTGGTATCGGCATTAAGTCCTGCCATTTTAACTGGACCTTCAATGTACACAACCCAATCATAGTACTTTGGAGGTAATTTCGGTGGAGAAAATTGACAGCCTTATCTCAAGACCATTCCAGAGATGATCTAGCACCGCATGCGGGACTGAAGTAAATAGAAGTTCTAGACGACGAGAATCTTCAACAAAAAGGTACTGTATGTATGGCCGAAATTACTATGAACTGGCTATGAGCGAAACTTGACGTAAGAATAATGCAGACGACCTTGTAAAAGCTTTCACAAAAATATTGCTGTAGTGGGTAGCATGTGGCAAAGAGCCTTATGCACTAAGGGATTTACGGATATAACCATAGCTCAGCTAGTCGAACCAATGAAACCTCACCGGCGCATTTGCGCACGAAGGGGTTCCTCCCTGACTTGGCCTTGGAGGATCTGAAAGAAAAAGACAGGTCAATATCAATGCCCACTCTTCCCAATATTTCCACACACATACGGTAACCACAACGAGCCAACTCTCGAATCTAACTCGACTCGACTCGATTCGACCTGCCGAAGTGCCTATCATTTCCTTTTGGAGACTGGCATGTTACCAAGCAAAATCTCTTCCCGTTCCGCCTTGCCCCTCACAGAGCAAAGTCTTTAACTGCCCTCAGCCTCACTCTCACCCTCAGCTCACCAGCTTTGAGTCACCCGTTTTGTCACCGACACCACAAATTCAAGTCTCAGTCCCATGAACAACCCAAACAAACCTACCCGAGCAAAAGAACACCAAAAGAAGAATAGACAGCTGCTCCCTAGGAAGTCCCTCATAGCCGAGCATGAAGCGGCCCACCAGCATCAGTATTCGCCACTCGACATCTCCGACATTCCCAGGGCAGCCTTGACATCCGTCGCATGCAATAACTGTCGCCTTAGAAAATCAAAGGTTTGTCCTGCCCACCGCCTTGACTGTCGTGTTTTCTCTTTTTAATATCATCGTGGGGTAACATCCTTTTTCTTTCATTTGTAGTGTGACGGTCGTAAGCCCACATGCTCTGCATGTGCGAGTCGACGGCAGAAATGTGTATATCGCGCCGAGGTTACACAGGAGAAGATTGTCGAGCTGCGCAAGGGCTCCAAAGATCTTTTCCAGGCACTCGAGCTGTTGAGGACTGCCCCTGAAGAGCACGTCGCTGCGATGCTTCGGGACTTGCGCAGCGGAGGCTCGGTGTCTGATTTTCTGCAGTCTGTCAACTCGGGTACATTAGGAACTTCATCACCACTGAATCTTCTGACTACGAGTCTGGCGGGGACTTCGGCCAGCTCTGCAATGGAGCTGGATCTCAATACGCGCTACTCAAACGCGTTTCCCACTTTAGAAACCCTCACAATCAGGGATGTGGATCTTGGACTCTTGGCCCATGACAAGCGCAAGTCAAAGCTACTAACCTCGCCAGAGGCCACCTCGATATCGCCCTATTCTCCGATAGACTTTTCGGGCCGACAACCCGCGACACCCACGACATCGGAATCGTTCTCAACACCGAGTGACACCACCGGAAATTCATCTCAGCAGCCGCATATCGATCCCCGATTGGAGGGTCTTCAAATTTGGCAATGGACCTCTGTTCCCATTCCCGATACCCTAGCTGAGCAGACGATATCCTTCTATCTCGCTAATGAGCACCCTGTACTTGCATTCTTTGACGCCGACTTATTTATTAGAGATTTTGTATCAGGCGGAGGACGCTTCTGCTCATCTCTTCTCGTCAGTTCTTTACTTGCTTGGTCCTGCGTAAGTTATTGTACTCAGTATCCTTGGTTCGGATCTTGGCTGATGAGATTCAGGCCTCATATTCACAATTCGAACCAAGGGCACAACCATTGTCATTTGCCTTTCTCAAGGAGGCAAAGAGGCGTTGGCAGGACCTACAAGATTACGACTCTGTCACCACTCTTTCTTCTGCCATGTTCTTGACCGTTACATGCAACCAACACGGACAGGACCGAACCGGGCTGTTTTATCTTGATGCAAGTGCAGAGATTGGTCGTCGGCTTGGTCTATTTGGCGACCAAGGTGCAAAGATGCCTGGTGTGGATGGCGACGAGGAGTTAAAATCTGCGGCTTCGTATGCTGCCTGGGGATCATTTGGTTGGCACAGGTGAGTGTACCTTTCCAAGGTCAGCAGACCTCTGCTGAACAGTTTAGCCTGCATTCAGTCAACTTCCGGAACAAACATCGGATACACCACCCCCCATCTTTACCTATTCCAGGAGACATATCCGGACCGCCTCTCGTTGATCATATGGGAGGCACTTTTACATGGATATGCAAATTCTGGTTAATTACACACAAAATATTCGGAGAGGGCTTTAACAGTTTCAGTCGTTTGCCAATGTCCCACGCACACCAGATGCACCAGTTGTTGCTCGACTGGGCCGCCGCCCTGCCAAATGAGGTCAAGAGGAGCGACACATGTCCACATCATGTTTTAGTGTTACAGTGAGTATAGCAAAGTCTCGCCTCAAGCGACAGACTGACGATTTCGCAGTATTTGGTATCAGGCAGCAATTATAGATATTTGGCGACCTTTCGTAGACAGCCACCGAGAGGAAGAGACGGCACAAACCTCGACTGCCAACGCTCTGCATATAGCGTCGGTGCAGCAGCTGAAACGCCTCATATACATCTACCGTATGCGATTTGAGTCGACAAACATGACCATGTTTATAGCACCCGGTTTGATCACTCTGATTAACGAAATATTCCGCAACCCCGAGGCACCAGATGCCCAGTTCTGGTTCATCCTCGCGGCCCGTGGTTGTCTCTCTATTGCATCATGGTGCAAAGGTCTTCGTGGCATTACAGAAGGTCTCATGACGATAGGATGGCAAAATGGAACTTTCAAGCGCCACGGCTGGGCAGAAAACAGTATGATCGAGGATATTCGCGTTGCGACAAGAGCTCTAGTGCAAGACGGCTCTTACAGCAGTCTTTACCCCATCAGCCTGGATTCAGCGAGCGAGGATATAGAAGATATTGGAATGGAAGCTTTGGCGGGAGAGTTTCACCGGTTGACGGCCCAAAATGAGCCGCGTGGCCAGGAAGTCGAGATGACTAGCGAACAAAACATCTGGAAGGGAGATCCTCGAGACTTGACGCTGACGTTGAGCGAAGCAACTGAGGAAGAAGCGTACAAGAACATAATTACGACATAATGCATGGTTAATTGAATATACGAGAAATGACCAAGCATTGGTAAGCTAGAGACTGACAATGTTCATAGTAGGGGTTGCCCGGCTTGTATCGAAATATGTCTCGGACTTGCTTACCGATACGTAGCATTATCTGTAGATCTTTCGAGATATTGACCCAGCTGAACAGATGTTAGTATAGCGCTCATGAATAAAAACCCATGGTTAGAATATCCTTCACTTTAGCGGTGTAAGAAAAAGCATATTTCATAGTCTCGTATCCAGACCAAGCGTATGCGGGCTTACGGAACATGCATGTTTCTGTCTCACATGAATCGTATGACAGTGCTCGGCCTCGAAGGGGACCTGCTGCGCCAAAATACAGTCAGCAACAAAACTTGACCCAGGCATCGGTATCCGTAACGCTATCCTAGTTCTTACATTTCCCGCTTACGGTGTGATTCGTTGCATCTTGACAACAAAACCCCGCGCACTCCGCGACAGTTATAAAAGCACCTTTGCCCGTTGATGTGATTGAATAACTATCGTTTAGTCTCTTGCTTTCTTTGAAATACTTCATTATGTGCCCTGCAAACAAAGAACTGTTACAAAAGTTCAGCCGGGCCTCTGACGCATCGGAAGAGTTCTTCTCTGTTTCCACCATCGCGGTGCATCCGGATAGAATTGACGAGGTATCACTCCCCTCTCTATGTCATTGAAGCGACCGGTTGTCCTCATTTACTAATGAGTAATAGGCTCATGCGTGTTTGACCGAAGTTGCCGAAGCCACTTTGAAGGAAGAAGGTGCAAAGATATACAGATTCTACAAGGCTGAAGGCAAAGACGAGTTCGTCTGCATGGAAAAGTAAGAGACATATCAGGGTTGGCGAGAAAATTGAAGTGCTAAGTCTGTAATCCAGATTTGTGAGTAGGGATGCTTATGCAGCGCATACCAGCTCAGAACACGTAAAAGAATGGGCAAAGAAGTATCTTGATTCTGGCATCTTTGTAGGAAGCTTCGGATTCCACCATCTTGCCAAGGAGGGCCCTGGCGCTGGAGGATTTGATCGGCCTTGACCATGTTTCCATAGTTGCTACTTCAAGACGCAGTATTCTGCTGCCTCTGTTTGATTTCGTCTATCAATAACTTATACTCCCTGTTGTCGTCACCTCTTGCTAGGCATTCCAGGTTTGTCTCTTCCCAGTGTTGGACGTCCCCATACTTATCGTCTGATGTGGCATATGGCCAGATAACAAGAGTATCGTCATCAGCAACCATTTTGCGTATCTGAGTCTCCCGTTCAGTATCTGTCTCCGCTGGTTCAAAATCGTCATTCATAATCTCATCTTGAGTCAATGGAGGGCGTTTTGGATATTGGTAAACCGCCTCTCTCAAAGTGGGATTTCCCTCTCGGACAGCCTTCCAGAACTCTGCCCAAGTTGGCCCATCTCTTGCACTGAAGCTAGAGTTAGAGGGGTCAAAGCCCCATGCCACCACGTCGAACAGACGCAGGGACTCAAGTTTGGGCGTACTTCCGTTCAAGAATTCCTTCAAACTTTCAGTGATACTCATTGTCTCTAGTCGCAACGACTTCAGCTGAGGCATAGTATTGGGTTCGAAGCGTAGAGTGTTTTCGCCGAGATGTCCGTCCTCGTGGCCGGCTATAGACAGGTACTCTAGACCTTTAGCGTGTTGGAAGAGGAAATCGGGCATCTCATTGAAGAAAGAGTTGAACCCTTCTAGCGTGTTGGCCGCCCATCCAGCTCCGTTGTCTTGGCCTTACGTATGTTAGCTGTAGATCTCCGGATACGGTTTGCGAGTTATTACCGTATGCTCGTATGACCAAGCTCTTTAGCCTTCCCACAAAGGCTGCCCATTCTGGCTCCAACCAGCATGAAGCCTTGATTGGTAGGAAGTGAAGCAGTTCAATGGACTCTGTCTTTGAATATTTTGCCACGTCGCGCCAGAGCTCATTCCATGCTTGTCGCCAACCATACTTTTTCTCCTTATCCTTGACCGTTTCCCAGGTTTCCGGCTCGGTACAGAAGTAGATACTCATATCGCTAAGCTCATTCTCATCCCAACCACCATTAACCTCAAAGTTCTCTTCTCCATCTGTGTGAATACTCAGCATTGTGCATTTAGGCATACCCTTGAATCGAATCAGGTCTTGCATAGTTGAAACATCGGCAGAGTCCTGGGCCCAGACAGAGGGTGGATAATCGTCCCAGTACCATGCTTCTAGCTCTGCACCATCAAAATCATCGACCTTTGTACCTTCAAAACTGGACCTGGGCGGATTCGGCTGAAATTCTATATATAAACGTACGCTCGATATATAGGCGCCATACCTCTGAATTACGGATTGGAGATCGCTGTCTCGAGACAGGGGACAGTCGATCTTGATGTGCCGGAAAAGGTAAGGGACCAAATGGTTTCGTGTTCTCTTGTTGGCGATACTTAAAGATTCTTTGTCTGGCCAAGGAAGCAGATCGCTGATTGCGAGGAAGATTTCTGACGGTAAGTACTCCAAGGCTAGCTGAGGCATGGTTGTAAAATAAGTGATGAGTTTCCCTGCAATTCAGTCGAGGGGGTAGTTGTATCCACCGGAACCAGGTCGTCGTTCTGAAGATCGATATGCTTCTTGATGATTCTATCAGCTCGAACCCTCGAAGAGGATGGTAACGGCAATGCTATGCTGACATGACTTGATGGGGTGAGATTGACGTGTATGAAAATCACGTGCTGGAATATTCCTTGGTAGAATATGGAGCCGTTTGCGTCATAGGCTATCGCCACATCCAATATTCATAATACGTCGCTCTTATCAAAATTATTTGTTCGGATCTTAATCATTGATTTATCAATTTAGTGCTTACGGAAATATTCATCTCAAGTTTTGTCAAATCGAATCAATATCGCAAACTCCAAGGACCCATCAAATCAGCAATCCACAATGGCTACCAACAAGACTACACAAGATGAACGATCATCCTCAACCGACCAACAAAACGATTCTTCAAGCGAAAATGAGTCAAAGCAAATGACCAAGTCAAACAACAGCCAGCTCAATAGCCCAGATCAACAATCTGTGCAACCAGCAGGTCAAGAACCAGAGAAGAAGCAAAAGAGCAGCGCACCTCGTGTAAAACTAGATATGGACCTCGATGTTGAGCTGCAACTCAAAGCAAAGATTCAAGGTGATCTTGAGTTGGCTATCTTGTAAGTTTTACACTTTGACCTACAATGCATATCACACAATAAACTAACAGTTCCAGGGAAAATTGAATAACATAGGACATGGGTATATGGGGCGCACAACCGGAATATGTAATGATGATAGCGTTTGTATATTAAAGGATCATGATTACTTGAATCGATTTTAATCTTCCTAGTTTGTCGCCAAAAAATGTGAATGGAATTTTTCAAATACCTATCTACTTACGATAGGCAAGATCTTGGATTTAGGGGAATCTTACGATGTTGATCTCAACTTACCGAACTTCATAAAATTACCCTTCTAAGCCCGATTTAATTCAACAGAAGACGAGTATATAGTTAAATGGGACTAAAGCAACCTGACTCAGACGACTGCTTCAACGATCGCATTGTTGACGCACTCAAAGTCTTGGCTCATTATCCGTAGGATCAACGCTCTTCCGTGCAGGGCCCCCTTGTAGATAATTGGGTACCATTCTACAGCAAACAAAAGGAAGATAATCCCGCATAATACGTTCTATTCCTTTCTTTCTCTCCTTTCTTCAAGAAAGGTGATGCTTGAGGCCTGAGCACCGAGATACGGCTGTGCAATAGCATCGGTGCTCTGGGTTATAGGCTTAGGCCATCCTTGCTCACGACAGAGACGCTTCACAAATTTTATTAACCCAGCCAATTTCTGTTCTCTATTGTTGATTATGGTAAGCAAGCACTTTCTAGCCCCAGCTTCCTTCTTTGACCGTCTATGATGAGATTGAAACAAATACTTCCATGGCTATGATCACATATGATTCAAGCTGTTTCCGACAATTCAATCTGAGACATTACATACACTTTTGTTTGATACATACTTTATGTTGTTCACGTTGCTGACTCGCATAATAGATCGATGTATTTTATTATTTGCGGCAGGAATGCACCAATAGCAGGCTGTTTGTAACCTTTTGGTGAATAAAGAAAGATGTCTGAATCTGTGTTGCTAGTACCTGTTTTCTTTCAAGTGACATGTGAAATTCTTTGTGCCACTGAATGATCATCCTTCAGATGTGCCCAAGTTTTGACGTGTCTTGATCTTGGCATACGGTCGTTTTTGTATTTTGCAATGGAGTAAACCTTAGGAAACAGCTATATAGTATAGATAGTCAAGGCTTTAGTGAGATTGTGTGTAGAGGATAGCACGGCAGATTTGATATCAGTTATCAACCCGATCATATGATACTGTGAGAAGCCATCCTCGAGCGATTGACATGGGAACTGAATTGTGTGTTTGTCTACTATAACGTACTTCTTCTTCAATTCTTGCAGAGGAGTAGAAGACTTTCCGACGCCTCAATTCAAAGGACCCGTCTCACTTAAACAAGCAACGATGCCCGCGATAGCAGCCAACGTCCCATCCGGATTCTTGACCCGGACCGTGTGCAGTCCCAACTCCTTGGCAGGATAATCGTTTCCACCAGGAAAGATAGCATCTCCAATAAACATGATTTGCTCCAGCGGAATACCGCTCGCAGCTGAAAGCTTCTTCAGCCCATAACCCTTGTCAACACCCTTTTGCGTGATATCGATCGAAGTCGCTCCGCCCATGTTGATAGATAGATCTGGAAGACGTTTGTAAAGATCAGCCTGGATGATCTTTCTCTTCGCAAAGTCAGGATCCCATATTTCCTTGGCCGATACGGGAGCCTGTTGGCCAAGGGCAGAGAAGGTGATTTGACTTCCTCGATCTTCAATACGTTCGCCCCATGTCTGCTCTGGCTGAAACCCTGTCGCGTCAAGTGATGCGTTGAATGCTTCGATGATATTCTTCCTCTGCTCCTCGCTGAACAACTCAGCGTACTCAACTTTCCATTCGTTTCCTTTGTGGGTGTAGAGTTTTGTGCCGGTAGTAGGCATGAGCCAAAGCTTGGAGAGGTCGGCGCGAGGAGGAAGACGGCTGGCGACTTGTTTCTGAAATTGCGGCCAGTCACCGCCTGAAATGACTGCAACGTGTGCGACGCTCAGGAGATCTGCGAGAGCTTCGCCCATGGAGTCGAGAAGAGGCTGCTTACTCTCTGCGAGCGTGCCATCGAGATCGAATGCAACAAGTTTTATCATGGTCGTTGATACCGAAGGTGAAAAAAATATGCAGAGCTGAGAATTGTTTGGTTGCTGGTAAGTGAGGGGTTAGCATTAAATAAAGTGATCGACAGCTGACAGACATCAAGCCACATTCAGCAAGCAGTATATCATAGCGGAACGCGTGTTTTTTTTTTTTTTTTTTTTTTTTTTTTTAGCACTTACGACAAGGGTTGATATTCAAGTGACTTTCCAAGACTGAACTCTGTACTTAAAGCTCCTGCTCTAAATATTTACTTGGATGAAGAAGAGGTACAATAAAGTGCAAATGCAATCGCTATACTCATCATTATTCTTCAAGCTCAACTTAGGGCATACACTTCTGTCTTACCTAGTTGTGTCTTTCCTACTATACTCCCAAGCTAACTATATGTTATACTAGATAGGTAGTATTCTATAAGAATAAAAAAGAGATAAATTAGTATTATGTATTTTATTAATATTTCTCGATATTTTGTTGCCGGGTTGCTTGTAAAGCGGGGCATAAATAGTTTTGGTGGACCCACTAGTTTCCGAACCTTGACCTCTCATCTCAAACTTAGCTCATTTCATCCTCGTCGCCGTGTTACGTTACTTCATCTCACGTTACCCATGCACTATAAGCACCGTCTCCACCTACGATAATCGTTCTCAATGACGCGACCGTGGCTATCCATGACGAATTTCCCGGCGGGGAGGTAGAGACAGACGCTACCTTCTGGAGTCTCGAAACCGTTGCCCAGCGTGCAGCAGCGCTGAGAATACGACGACTCGCTGGAAAGTTCCCCTGGGAGATTGTAGATTTTTGCACTGAGACAAAATGGGACATAAAACTCCTCGATAAGTTCGCTGCTCTCATCCATACCTGCTTTCCCGGGAAGTTGAGCAACCCGGATACCAAACACCTACGAACTGCCATTTTTCAGCAGATAGAACCAAAGGCGATAAAGAAACGCACCTGTCTTTTACAAGGCGATTTACAGGAAGTTCAGAGAGAACTGAGAAGGTCAGGGTTCCAGCAAAACCAACGTGAAAGCCGTCATGAGACCAACACACAAACTCCTACCACAACCCCAAAGGCTACTACCAATAGGAAAAAGCGCCCCTTATCTACCAGCCAATCCTCTACGGCATCTTCATCGAAGCGAATTCGTGCCGAAGAAGAAAGTCCACATGCAGTCGCTACGCGTTCTTCCAGGAGGTTGAGAGGGGAGCCTACAGATATCCCACCAGCCGAACCCACAAGTCCAGCAACTGTTCGAGATCCACATGAAAAACAGTCATTTGCGGAAGTTGCCGATATAGAGAATGATGAAGATGATGTGGAGGTGCAGTCAGATAAGGATACGCCAGTTGATGACCAAAACGATGAGAGGGAGTATCAAGAACAGAACGAGCAAGAGAGCGATGGGATAGAAGTCTCTGGCAACTCACAAGTCACCCTCGATGGAGATAATGGCAAAGACTCACCAACTGAATATCACGACGTGGAAGAAATCATTCTCGACTCAGGTCCTTTATCTCAGACCGGCGTCAACTAGACCCCAGCACCACAAGCCATCTCAACACCTCGATCGTCCTCGACTGTCAAAAGATCCTTCGTGGCAGAGCTCTCCATGACAGACAAAGAAATTGCCGACAAGTTCCGAAAGAACATTTCCTTCATCGCCTCCAAACTGCAATTCGTCAATAACAAAGAACTAAAAGAACTAGAAGTGGAGCACGAACGCCGTCAACAAGAATATCACAAGGCTTGCGATCTCGTGAGGGCAGTGGGATGTCAATTGCGCGAAGTCTCTGCTGCCCATGAGAAGGCCAAAGAAAAGCTTGAAAAGATAGCATTCAGGCGAGAGAAGACTGCTGCTGCGCTGGCGCCGTATCAAGAGCTCAAAGCTGTGGGGGGCAGCGTGACGCAAATTTTCGACATGCTGGAGGTCGCTCTCGATGAGGCCGAGTTCGATCATAGAAGAGGCCTGGAGTCATGTACGACCCTTGACAAAAAGGTAAATACTTTACTGAAGGAACTCGATGAGTTGGCGAAATCGGTCGTTAGCACAAAGGCCAAGCTCGACGAAGCTACGCAGCTCAAGGCCGATTTTGAGCAAAGCCAATCTGCTGGGCGTAAATTTCGGTGCAGCATTCGAATGGCCACGGACGCTAGAAACGAAGACGGTCATTTATTTGGGGACCTGGCTTTCGATTTTGAAGCTATTGCTCGTCATCGGCAAGACGGTGTTGATTCGGACTGATGCATGAGGAGTCGTTTAGGAACATTGCTTCTGCCTGGATCATTGCCTGTGGGCTACGAAGTGAACCGTTAACTGTTCTATGATGGATTTGATAGCGTTGGTAGGTATTTTTTGTTATCGTAGTATGGAACTTAGTAATATTATACCCTTGGATGTTATGATAGCCACAAACCATGATCTTCGACTCTCGTAACTTATTACCATCATCACTCGGTCGAGGTGTGATTGAATCAACACGGTTACTTATACAACACATTGGAATTAGGAAAACAATGCCACCAAGCTTTGTGGGGACTAATCTTTTTCATTTTCTTATTATCAAGTTGTAGAGATCCGTAACATGCCAGTCCCTGGACGCTAACACCACACGCCGGGATAGAAGTATTAGACATAGCATGTACTTAGCCCATAGGAACAAAAGCATCTAGCGATACAGAAGCAGAGAAATGGCTTTTCCCCAGAAAGTATCCAACATTGACTTTCAAAAAACTCGAAATTAGTGCAGGGACATTAGTGTGCATAATAGCGACAATTTTCTGCTTACATCCTGTAGCGTGACTCAGACTTGACGCTGTAAGTGCTTTGCTAAATGTGGTCCAGGATTTGTACTGATCAAACTTCGAACCGTGATGGTGTGTATGTATGTCGCCGCGGAAGTCTTAGTAGACATAATTGGTCCATTGTATCTTAGCCGTTGCGGTCTACTATGGTATATCGAGGTGGATGACACGGAACGGTACTTCCCGTACACCCAGTTTGGACATGAGAACGCAGCCACTTGATAATCCAAGGTGGATCTCCTCTGATAATTCCTTGCTGAGAAGCAGAATTCCTCTTCGTTTCATTTTGTATCGAAGGGGGTCACACTTTGAATATCCTCTGATTGCGCTACTTCTTAGTTCGAAATCAATATCCTCAGGCAGTTTAATCCAACTCTAACATGATACAAATATTATGATAGATGCTTCCACCGCGGCTTACAGACTTACAAACAGTTCAATAGCGAGACCCTCCATCGCAGATCGCTCATGCCAGGGAGTTCCATTTTTCTATCAATATCTCTTGAACAGATGTAACAATTCTACCTCTTGAACAGAGATGCCAGTTTTTGCCTAACTGTTATTCAACAATCTAAGGAAAACATGTGGGAGTCGTTAAGCTACCAGTTGAACCTGCAGTGGACTCGGAGCTGACTCATTTACATGATGACGAGAGACTCGAGTTGTAACAAGATCAGCCTATCATGCATCAAAGGAGGGAAAAGCTTGATATGACTTTTCAAGCTTCTTTAGTTCATACATCGTCTAATTATTGCTCCTTTAGGGTACGGAGATCAACCTTCTGGTTCTGCCCCGTGAGAGAGACGAAATGTCGCCATCATCGCTCCTTGCCTAGTTCTCATCTGAGACTTTCTTTTCGGGACAAGAGCATATCAAGCCACAATTGCGTAGGTTTTTATAGTTAGATAGCGTTGTGTAGCCTCCTAGGGGAACTTCAGTAGCCCATGACCGATACCAACAGAGTGGAATCGCCAAATTTTAGAGCATTACCGAGGCGGTGGATCCACTAGTTCTGCGCGGCTTTATCACGCCAACGGTGACTTTGCAGCTCAGTAGTAAGCCTATCACACGTTGAATCGTGGTACTTGTAGGGGCTGACCATGATAGGGCTGAGCGCCTGCTGTCACGTTCTGTTGGTGGTGCCATGCTACGGCACTTGGTTCCCGAGGACCGCATGAATGCCTTGTGAAAGAACTGATCGAACTTGTCTCAGAGCATCGACATGCTGTACAGAGAAGCGGTTTGTACAAGGACTGGCTATCTGTTGGATGCAGTTACAAATGAACCTCTTCGTATGTTTGAAACATGTTCCTATTCTTGGAGCCAGATTGTTCATCACATTGCAGGTGATAATCCTCCTCAACATGTGCCAGCTTCAGTCTCGTATTTTCAGCATTATCCATGCGCATCTCTGCCCTCCACACCCTCATCACTCTAAGCCCAGGTTTGTTTGCTCCTCTCAGCTTCAGCTCCGCCTTTTCAGCCTCAGGCGTTTTTCCCATCTCTAAGCTCGGTCTTGCTTTGTGCTTCCCCAAATTCCATTAAAGGTCAGTAATTTGCCTTTTAGAAAGTTCTGCCATACTTGAATTGGCTCCTTCAATTGGCTACGGCCGGGCTGACTAAAGAAAATGGTCTGAAGAGAACCTGTCATAGTCCCATGGTGATGGGCTGAGCTTGTTCTTAGTTCTACTCTTAAATTCTTCCTTGAAGAAAGGTTTGAACTCTTAAAGCTGACACGAGATGGGACTTTGGTATCTTCGCTTCAACATGAACAAAGCTGAACTTTGAAATCTTGACATTTGCATGTTTGTCACCCCAAATATCCCGCAAATATGTGCACTTTAAACACCCATACTGTCAGCTTACACGAGAAGGAGCAAGGCTAGGGTTCCCACTTCTGCTTGCGCCGACGCAGAAACTGCACAAGGGCGGTGGCACAGCTGACCTCTTTCTGTACTACACTATTAGCTCCTCAGCCCCAGAGCCAACATTTCGGATGCTATCGTCTTGCGGGGTAAAGCTCGCTTTCGGAGCTCCGGTTAGACAAAACCACCATCTTCCGCCTTTTGGACCCCACCACACCGGAGAAGAGGGGCCGCGATCGAGGCCCCGAGGTAAGCTCAGCCCCGGGAAGTCAGATTGGGTATAGCTTCGCTTTTTTTTGCAGGAACTAGCGCTGATCTTGGCTTGGTCTTTAGCCAGGCGCAGCAGCTGGAGTCGGGAAAAGGATGGGACGAAAGAAAGCTCAGCACACCCGAAAATAGTAACTTCGACTACTGACGTAGTGCCATGCGGCTCGCTGAGTTGCAGCTCAGCCTTATTGATTTCTAAGTTGAGGTTCCGGAATGTCATCAGTTTAGTTAGTCGTGGCGTTGGTAATGCGATGCTGCGCCGGCAACCACAACGTTGAATAGTTGAGCTTGACAAGAGCTGTGCCACTTGGGATTGGAATGGTAGACAATTAATTAACTATATAATGTTGAGTTGATTCCCTCCAGTTCAGTTCATCATTCTCATCATCATCTCACATCTTCTCTTACCAACACAGCAACTCAAACACCTTCGCTACAGCTTCTTTACTGTCGCTTCAACTCTCCAGTCTACAACTCCCATCACTCCAGTCTCAAGCCTCCGATTCCTCGCTATCTTCAGCGGCTTTCCTTTTGCACATTCACTTCAACAACTAAATCTCAATATGCGTTACTCCTACACTATTCTTGCCTTTGCCGCTACGGCTCTGGCTCTTCCCACTGCCAAGTCCGCTGATGACGGTTCATGGAGCCCTGGTATGTAGCCACTATTTCTTCTTGACCAGCAACTAACATTTCCAGGCAAATATGAGGGCGGCAACACCGGCTATGATGACGGCAAGTGGGCTCCTGGCAAGTATGAGGGAGGTGACACAGGCTTTGATGATGGTAAATACCACCCCGGTAAAGATGGCAAGAAGGCCAAGCGCTACGATGATGGTACTTGGTACCCTGGCAAGTAGTAAGTCTCTCTGACACTTTACACTAAATGCCATATACTGACTCAATCTCAGCGAGGGCAAGGGCACCAAGTATGATGATGGCAAGTGGTATCCCGGAAAGTACCCCGGTGATAAGTCGAAGCGTGCCGACGATGGTAAATGGTACCCCGGTAAATATGAAGGCAAGCCCCAAACTCCCTACGACGACGGCAAATGGTACCCAGGAAAGTACCCTGGCGACAAGGCAAAGCGTGCAGATGACGGAAAGTGGTATCCCGGAAAGTATGAGGGCAAGCCTCAGACACCTTATGATGATGGCAAGTGGTACCCTGGCAAATACCCTGGTGGAAAGGAGAAGCGTGCCGATGATGGCAAGTGGTATCCTGGAAAGTACGAGGGAAAGCCTCAGACTCCCTACGATGATGGAAAGTGGTACCCCGGAAAGTATCCCGGTGGTAAGGAGAAGCGTGAGGATGATGGCAGCTGGTACCCCGGCAAGTACGAGGGTGGTGACACTGGCCGTGACGACGGAAAGTGGGAAGAGGGTAAGTCTCAACATCCTGTAACATGGTCTTTCATACAGTACTAACGATCATCAGGCAAGTATGAGGGTGGTGACACTGGTTTCGATGATGGCCAGTATGATCCTGAGAAGTATGGCAAGAAGGAGAAGCGCAACGACGATGGTAGCTGGCACCCTGGCAAGTATGAGGGTGGTGAGACTGGTTACGATGATGGCAAGTGGTACCCTGGAAAGTACCCTGGCAAGGAGTGAAGAGGTTCTTGGGTACTCGATTGTTTCTTTTGGAGTTTGATTGTTGGCATTGGCATTGGGGCATGGTATTGCATTTGCATTTTCCCTTCAGCATCATTTTCTTGTTCACTTCTTGTCCTGGCTGGCATCAAACAGCCATCACTTATTATGTTACTTACATAGAACACTCATTTTAATTTCACATATTTTGATCTTCATCCAGACTATTTTCCAACTCGGAGTCTATTTGTCAAATTTACTTACAAGTTGAAGTGTGCCCATACTCTTGAAGCTCTCCGGAACTCTCTGTGCAAATTTAGACTATCCATAAAGTCTCATTAAGAGTGCGGTTTGCTCATTACAGCTGGTTGAGGATATATTTAAGGCTGTCAATCTTCAATTTTCATTTATTCAAGGTTGACCTTTCCAGTGTATTGGATCCCGATGGTTCGCCACTTGGTGTTGCTCATCCAGCAAAAGTACGCTTCTTCAGCCATCGGTTGGCCAATTCCAAAGCCTGCTTCGGCTTACCTTGAGGAACCTGTAACCTCTAGTTAGCACGGACATTTCGAACCATTCCTCAATGACTTACCATATGACCGGCTCCGTCGACTGTTACAAATGAGAAAGTAGTCTTCTTTTCAGAAACACCCATCTGGATCTTGACCTCCTTGTACCAACCAATCTCCTCACCCCAGGCGCCCCATGCCTTTGGCCGTTGAGCAACGTAAGCTGGCTGTCCCTTCCACTCCATACTGTTGCTCCACCTCAAGTTTCCGGCAGTGTTACACGCAAGGTCTAGATTTCCCTGGTATAGTAGGACGTCGACATCATGGTTGAGCAAGTACAAAACCTGCGATTGAGTGCTGATGCCTCCATCGATACCCTTCTCAAATGCTTGTTCTATATCCCAGGAGTAAATGGAGTAGTTCGTCAACGCACTTGGGACGCCCAGGGCTTTGAATACACGAGGAAGGTTGAGATAGTTTTGGATGAATGCAGCTTCTTTATAGCACAGGTCATCTCCAGATTCACAGGGAGTACTGATATCGAATCTGTTTCTGTTGCCGTTGGACCCGGACTCACCATCATACCACTTTATTACACCTTCCCAGCATACCTCCTCTGCAGCACTGCAGATGGCGTGGTCAGGATGTTCGTAGCACACACGTGCAAGGTCGAGGCATCGTGGAAGGTTAGCAGCCATAATATCACAACGAGTACTGTTGAACACAGGCTCCTTGATGCCGGGGTTGGTGGTGCAAAGAGTCTCCCAATATCCAAAGGCAGTGTCAAGAGGTGAGATGTAACCATTTCCAATGAGAACGGACTCCAGGTTGATTTGGGGACGTTTGGGGTAGAGGTTGTTTTGTGCTACAATTGTAGCTCCCAAGATGGGGATATAGTGTCCCTACAAAGGTCAGTCGCCGCCAGAGGCCTTGTTGGGTTGGTTACTTACACCATAGCTCTCTCCAGAAATGTGGAATGGTCTATTGGCAAGGTCTGGGAAGACTTGGGTTGTAAATAGCTGTATGAACTTGTGCATGCTATCCGCAGCGACGAATGAGTTTCCAGGCAACGGCTCGTCTGCATCCACGTAGGAGAAACCAACACCAGCAGGTTGGTCAACGAAAATGTAGTTCGCATTCGCGTTCCAACCATAAGGGTTATGAACTGTTCCATTACCATACTCATTGATGAGACATGGTCCAAGTTCCTGAAGCAATCCCAGCATGGATGAGCCACCAGGACCTCCAGTCAACCATAAGACCAAGGGATCCGTGGCTGGGGCATTCTGGCTCTCAAAATACCAGAAGAAAAGGTGCTGATTCCCGATGTCGAGCCATCCCGTGTACTGCTTAACACGAGCGTCGCATATCGAGTCGTCTACCTGTTCTTTGATACGAATTGAGTGTCCTGGGGACACAGAGCTCTGATGAATCTGGAATGTCGAAGCTTGCGGTGAGTCCGCGTCATTGAGAGGAAATTGAGATGCAAGCACATTTAGTGAAGCTCCAACGAGCAAGATGGCTGTTTTTAATAGACCCATGGCTGAACCTGTTCTTGGCGACGAGTGTTGGTGAATGTTACAGGTTCTCAAAGGATGTTTAAAACGGGTATTTCAATAGTAAATAATTAGATAAGCCTATGGATGATGACGACGATTTTACCAGGGCCATTAGCAATTTACAAAAGGTCTTGCGCGTTGCGATGCATTTGTCTAGCTAGTACCCCGCTTCTAATGGCGTAGGATGAGCTCTAGGCTTGATGCGGCAGCTCAAAACAATATCCTTTTGAGCTTACGGATAACCGAGACAAAGGGTGTAAAGAGACATCAAAGTTCGTTGATAGAGCCTATCGTTATCAGCGTTTGATTAGGGTAGGGCATGTAACGGTCGCTTAACTGTGAGACCGGGGCAGAAATGCTCCGATCAGATTACAAGATAATGAACTTGTCACTCGTTCAACTAGATTGTCCAGGTTTGGCTGAGAGATGGCATATTTGCTGTCCAACACATTGAGGAATGTTTCTACAATTTGAATTTACTATATAAACACCTAGTTGAGTCAACTGTTTCATTCAAAGATTAACAAGGATCGATAGCTCAGTGGTACGAGCGAGGGATTGCAGATCCCTAGGTCGCGTGTTCGATCCACGCTCGGTCCTCTCATCTTTGTTTTTTGAAGTTATTGGTCATTAATATCGACTTCATTTTTTATCTAGTCATTGAGCGCGGATGGCTTATGAGTTTGAGGGCTAGGCAAGTGAGCCAACTGCATTGGGTCAATGGCTGCGATTGCTGCAGGACTGTCTATTAAGGAAAGTCTATAGCGATAGTGTCGAAATGTTGAACCATCTGCCGAACATACCCAGCTAGAGTTGATGACATCCTGATACTGCTTTCCTGTGCCGTGTCGAGAAGGAGCCCTTTGTGGCTTGGTAGACACCCGAAGCTCCCCAGGGCCTAGGGTCATCATACCTTTTGGTTGGTTACTTTAGGTGCAGCAGCTTACTGTGTCTGCCATAGATCGCTCATAAACTCTGGGCAGTATCTACACACGTCGCTGATCCATACAATGCGTTCCAGTGGTATCCCGGCCTCCTTCACTTTCATCCGCCCATAATCCACCACTACATCCCGTAGCGCCCTGCAGTTCGGAGAGCTTGTGTGATACACAGTCGAGATTGAATCAGTGTACTCAAGGAAACTAGACGTGAGTATCCTCGATGAGTACTCGTGGACTGCATAGTCCTGAAGGGTCTTGATTTGGTAGGCGACTCCCATGGCAAACATCATGGCGTGTGCTTGAAGCTCCGGTTGCGTGGCGGCTTTATCCAAGTCGATCTCGTCGGTTGCGTACAAGCCAAGGTAGAGGTAATCTACCAGTCTCTGTACGACATCGATCGAGTGTTGGGACAGGTCGAGTTCGCTCTTTTCTTGTGACTTATTAGGTTAGCAAGATCTCGTAAAGAATGATTATTGTATTTTGTACCCCATCCTCACTTTGACTTTCCTGTAGGAGAACAGGAGATTGGCTGAGAACGATCACCTTGTGAACCAAGAATCTCTTGCCGCGACAAACAAATGCGAAGTCAACAAACTCGTCCCCGCGTCTGTCTCAACGGTTAGACGCTTGGCTTAACACAGCAGTGTACCTGTATACTGCGACTTTGGCGTACTTACTTGCACCGCCAGATCTGAGACCTTGTGAGGACGTGGCTCCACCTCACTATATGGCTCATGGTTGATCGCCCAGGTGAAATTCCTGATAGGTATGACAAGCTCTTGTGGGAATATGATGCGTCTCGTGCCAGGTTTTATATAAACCATAAAAGTCTAACTCTAATCTCAGAGAACGGGCTCTCAAGAAATAAAAGTGTGAACCAAGAAACAAAAGTAACAAAGCCAGTTGTTAGAGGAAGTTTGTCAATTTTCTATCTTGGTCAGAAGGAACTGACTTTGGGATGGTAACCCCGTACCATAAGGGAACTCAGACCCAGGTACTTTCCCTTTCGGAATTATTCCTGCCCAACATCCTATCCCGGCACAATGAATAGAATACACAGAGTTTGGAATAGAGCCTTGTGGCACATCTGAAGTGGGAATTGCCTCAGAGATGATATTCCGTGAGTTATGCACTCTACAACTTTATTGGTATACAAAAGGTGGTCCAGTACAGCTGAAGCCCTCTACACGGGAAGCTTCACATGTGGCAGGAAGCAAGTCCTGATGATGTACAAACTTCTGAAAACACTCTATTTAGCTGGAGCACCGGGCACGTTGTCGACGGTTCAAAGAGTCTAGGACAAGTTAGGCTCAGTGTCACTACACACCGTGGTAATGTTCATAGTAAGAGCATGCAAAAGAGTAAAGTCAAATATATAATCGCCTTCCGAGGCGTAGTTTCCGAGTGCTTCCATAGCCTTCCCTTGACGTTACCCGCTTGAAATGTATTACAAGGATATAAAGTCTAGATAAACTCACCATAAAGCATCGTTGTTAACCTATGAACCTTGTATGCTGAAAGAAGTACGCTCACAACGCATTCGAGGTGACAGTTGCGGAGAAGCTCCCATCAGGGAACACGACATGTACTAGTCTCTCAAGTAATGGAATAATATAACACCTATGCAAGAAGAAGGGATTACTCATTGACTGTCACGAAGCCGGGCCAAATGTTCCATCATCAGTATCATATCTGTTCTTGGAACCCAATATCTATAGGTATCAGAATCTGGTGACCATCTCCAGTAGAGCAGTCAATATGATAGTCCGTGACACTCTGCGCTTCTCACGGCTTTTTCAATCCGGTGGTTGCTTATTCAGCTCTACGTTACTTTACACTCGAAACTTTATACTGCCTAGACATTCTTGTTTCTTCCCTCGTTCCACGTACCCTCATATTGTTTCCTGTCCCTATCGAGCATATTAAGATCCTCAAGAATATACGTCATTAATAAATTGCTGGTAGTAGTATCACCAGGCGTCGGCAGCAGATCCATCTTTCCATATCATTCGAGGTTTGCAGTCGTATCTGCACATAGATCAGAAGAACAGAATTAATGAGTCAGCTTATGCTAGTTTATTAGTCCATTTATTCTTACACCCTAATTAAAGGCAGATCAGAGATAAGATAAGAGCAGCCGGGCTAATCACGTGAGTTAAGTAGCAAAACAACGTGTTGTGCCTCGGTCGTATGTCCTAAGTCCAAGGCGTATGTGTAGCTACGCCCGTAAATCAGATCATCACATCCCATTACCGCCTCAAATACGGACGAATTCCCCTTCCCGATCCAAAGTCCTTTAGGAAAGTGGACCCGTCCGTCTTCCCCGGAAACTAGCGCCCAAATGGACCCTTGAACAGCAAAGCCATGCAGTGCCACTTGATGCTACCATGCAGTTGGGAGCTGGGACCAACCAACAGACGAACAAGAGGGGCGGCGGGAGTTTCCTTTGTCTCTCTCCTCTTGCCGCCTCTTCTTATTCTTTTGTTGCCACTGTGAGCAAGCTATCAAGATGAGTGCTGCACAGACGGAACAAGCGCCAAGTGCGCAGAATGGCGCGACACAAGAGATGCTTGCCCCAACACACTGGGAGGTAAAAGACACAACTTCGAATCCTCGCCAAGACTCTATTTAATTGACTCAAGTACATAGAACACCAACACACCAGCCGAGGCCGAGGCCGACAGTTCCGACACCGACTCATCGCTAGGTGACGACAATGCCAGTTCGACCGCGTCCATCAACTCGAGTATCCTCGACTACCGAACCATCAACGGCCGAACATACCATGCCGAGCGAGGCGATGCTCAGTACTGGGCGTCCAACGACAACCAGGCCTCTGAGGCTCTCGATATCATCCACCATACTTCCTCACTAATTATGGATGGCAAGCTTTACTTTGCGCCTGTTGAGGCGCCAAAGAAAGTGCTTGACATCGGTACTGGTACGGGAATTTGGGCTATGGATTTCGGTGACGAGTTCCCCGAGGCCGAAGTTATTGGCACGGATATCTCCCCCATCCAGCCGAGGTAAACAAATACACCGCCGCGACAGCATTTCGACAGCTAACATTCTCTAGCTGGGTTCCTCCGAATGTCAAGTTCGAGATCGAAGACTTCACGCTCGACTGGACATTCCCCGCCAACTCGGCCGACTTCGTCCACCTGCGCTTCCTCTACGGCAGCGTCCCCGACTGGTACGCTCTGTACGAGCGCGCATTCCAAGTGACCAAGCCCGGCGGCTGGATCGAGTCCCACGAGGGCGACCCCATGGGTCTAAGCGACGACGACAGCGTCAAGCCTGGCAGCGCGATCGCTGAATGGGGCAAGTTCTTCCACGAGGGTGGCAAGAAGCTCGGTCGCGTCTTCTCACCTCTCCCTGATAACCTGCAGGAGAAGGGCATGAAGGCTGCTGGTTTTGTGGATATTCAGTCCAAGACGATCAAGGTGCCTGTGGGAGACTGGCCCAAGGAGGAACGCCTCAAGGAGATCGGTCGCTTCACCACGTTGAGCATTCTATCTGATGTGGAGGGACACATTGCTTTTATGGCTAGTCTGCTCGAGGGTTGGACACAGGAGCAGGTTGTGCTTTACTGCGCGCAGCTGAGAAAGGAGTTGAAGTCCAAGAAGCAAGCGCATGCTTACTATCTCCAGCGGATTGTCTGGGGACGTAAGCCTACTGAGGGAGAGGTCAAGACCGATGCATAGATGAATGATGATTTGTTTGGTTCATTAGACGTATAAGCGTATCAATACTTTTCCCCGGTCCAGCCGTTCCTATTTGCAATTTTGTCCAAAATGTTCCAATTTGTTTGTACCTTAGACCTTAGTGGCCTCCGATGGTTCAATGTCGTACTCAATCTCTGTTCGAATGACATATTTAGCGCCTTTTCTAACACCAGTGCCCTCATGGAGCGTCGCGTTGATCTCGCCATGTGGGAAAATGGCTGCGCCGCCCATGATCGGACGGACCGGGTATGCATTTAAAACTCCCTCGCGCGCCGCTGGTAGAAAGTACGTGGTTTCGCCGCCCTCAAAATCTTGGTTCAAGTAGATCAAAAAGGTGAACAGCGAACTCTGCTTTTTCTCGGCGGGTGAGTTGTCGTATACATATTTGTCGTCCTTCGTTATACCGCTCGGGGGCCACGCGCCATCAATGTGTGCTCGGTATTCTGCTCCAGGGACACTGTACAGCGTTAGTTGTGGTTGTGAATTTGGCTCCAAGAGTCGAACTTACTAGCGATAGACTCGGAACCGGCGGTTGACTCCCCTAGCCAAGCGACCGTTCATAGACGCTGGTACAAACGGCCGAATGCGCGACCAAAGTGTATCATGAAACGTCTCATCCACGACCCAGTAGAAGTTGTGCGCCAGGATGCTGATGTCTCCGTCTTCGCGCAGCGGCGCATCGGGAACGAAATTGACACTTTCTCCCGCAGCGATGATGGCTTTGCACTCCTCGGGGTAGAGGACATGTGTAGCAACGCTGAGACCGGGCACAACGGGATGTGGCGTATGTGTAGTTGGTGGCGGCGTTGTAGACAGCGGAACGGCGTCGGGTGTAGAGGCGTATAGGATAGCGTCGTGGTGATTGGGAGGCTTGCGTTCGGGGCCAGGTGTTGTCTCGATGATACGTAGGTTCTTCTTGAGAGAGTCGGGCGCTGAAGCGACAAGACTGCCGTCGAGGACTGTGGCGTAGACTTGTTCTGTCGGTGTATCTGGACGAAGATCCCAGATCTCTTGCAGAGCAATTGAGGATGGTTGTATCACAGCATTGGGGTTTCGGTCCTCGTGGCCACAGACTCTCAAGACGGCATCGATGACCTTGATAAGGGTCTCCTCCCTCTCGGTGCGCTTCACAAGACCCTGCTGGTCTGGCACAGTCGACAGACCGCTGATGACGTCAAGATCTCGCACCCATCGGCACAGTGCACCAAGCTTGGGCTGTTCACCTCGAATCTTCATCTCAGCAAGAAGAACTCTCGCATCAGTATACTTTCGATCGGCCAGGGCAGCAGTGACTTGCGCCGTGAGGTTCGCGCCAGCAGCATTATTAACGCCCGTCGTACAAGCTTGTCGAAAGTCGTATACCGCAACTCGAAGGTCCTTGCAGAGCTTTGACTTGATCAAGCCAGGGTATTGTGCGAGCGAATTGAGGGTGTCGATGGTAATATCGAGTTCTTCTTCGGAGACGACAGTGTGGAGATTCTTTGGCTCGAAGTGTGTGGCGGTTGTGCTGCTGCCATCGGGAGGAGGCGTCGGTATCGAGGGGGACGTTGTCTTTGCAACCTTTCGAGGGTTTTCCGATTGTGCTTGCGCTTGAGCGTTTTGCTTGCGCTTCTTGGACTTTGTCTTTGACATGTTGGGCGAATTGAAGATGGTCTGATCGATAAGAGTCGAGGTGGTGGGGATGTTAAATTTACGTGGGGTTGAAGTGCAATTGACGATAAAGAGCTTGTCCAAATTCAGTGGCGAAAACGGTATGTTGTGGCAGAATTGACTACGCTCGCCACTGCAGGGTAGCTTCCAGACGATGGAGGATGTTCAAGATAGTAGCAGCACACGAGCATGCAAAAAGGAAGTACCCCTTGAATCTGGACGTCGGATCTGATACGCTATCGGATCAACTTTAGAGTTGTATCTAAGATCTAATCTGGGGCATTAAAGATGGTTGCTATCACAAACATCCATGGCCTCACCCTTCCATTTGTCTCGTACTAACCCCCTGCTAACGCTACGTTGACTACCACCTTGCCCAACAGAAAACTACTGAACAATTCATATCCGCCTCCAAAGCGAGTAACTCCTTCAAGTTCAACTGTGCGCAAGAAATGCCGTTATCGGTGATTACTGCATGAATACATGCACATATGCGTCTGGTCATTCGTAATTCTTACCAAGACTGGTGTCATGCACAGTCACCCTCTAGTTTTACTGCCATTATCGGTGGAGCTCCACCAGAAAATAAGCAACAACATTTCCATCCCGCAAAATAGCATCCAAAACGTCGGATATACAAATATACTTTCCATCCGACACTAATCAGAGATCATCATCCTTTAATCGGATCTCCATCTAGATTTATAATCCCGAAACTCGCTTACAATTGCCGTTGTGGACAAGGAGTCAAGGGAGTTCCTACTGACATCACTACTCGTTGGCCCGGAAGTACGGATATCCGGATATACTGGACATCCACGGAGTTCTGGCCGTTTTTTATATACAAAGCTTTATCTACCATGCCCTTCGTCATCGCATGTCAGAACACAACCGACTTTTGATATAGCTTTTCATTATGGTGATGGAAGCTGAGAAAGGTAAGGGAACAGTTCTACGAGTATTCAAGAAGATGCTAACTGCTGCAGAACATGGCTTCATGCCTGACCCTGAAAGGGATACGTCAGATAACAATACCTTGACAGGTCGCGATGAGGAGGAAATTACACGCACAAAGACATCGGCCTCGATAGCAGAATCTTTCTCACTCACAAGAGAAATTTTATTTGTGTCGATCATTTGCATGGCGCAGTTCATGACCCAGGGAGCTCTCGGAAACTGTCTTAATCTCATTCACATTATCGGCGACTCATTCGGCCTCAGTAACCCAGCCGAGCTAAGCTGGCTCATCGCCGGGTACAGTCTTACAGTCGGAACCTTTATTCTATTCTCAGGACGACTTGGAGATATCTTTGGTTACAAGCGCATGTTCCTTATCGGATTCGTTTGGTTCGCTGTGTGGTCTATGATTTGCGGTCTTGCGAACTACTCCAACCATGTTCTCTTCGTCTTTGCAAGAGTGTTCCAGGGTATCGGTCCTGCGCTGGTCATGCCAAATGGCCTTGCTATTCTAGGTGCTTCGTACAATCCCGGTGCGAGAAAGGCTGTCGCTTTTGCGCTGTTTGGTGCTTGTGCCCCTGGCGGTTGTGTTTTCGCTGCTGCGTTCGCTGGACTTTTCGTCCTTGGTGATCCAAGCTGGTGGCCTTGGGCGTTCTACTCTTTCGCGCTTGGCTTGGCTTTCATTGCAGTTATGGCGTATTTCATCATTCCCGACCCACCGCATAAGCTTTCATCGGCCGACCTGACATGGGGGGAGATTCTTGGTCAACTGGATCTTCTGGGTGCCACGACTGGTATTACCGCCCTTGTGCTCTTTAACTTTGCCTGGAACCAAGCTCCCATTGACGGCTGGGACAAGCCCTGGGTCATCGTTACTCTGATTCTTGGAGTTCTGATTGTTCCTGTCTTCTTTTACGTCGAGCTGCGCGTTGCATCGCATCCTCTTATTCCCTTCGACGCTTTGACAAGCGATGTTGCCTACAT
The DNA here is from genome assembly GCA_018886245.1 of Fusarium brachygibbosum. Lineage (NCBI taxonomy): Eukaryota > Fungi > Ascomycota > Sordariomycetes > Hypocreales > Nectriaceae > Fusarium > Fusarium brachygibbosum. The sequence continues at coordinate 2,490,882 of MU249527.1, read as the reverse complement.
CTTGGCTTGCATTGTTTGTGGTTGGGCGACATTTGGTATCTGGGTCTACTACACATGGCAATTCTTCCAGCTGATTCGGGGAGCCTCTCCTCTGCTGACAAGTGCTTGGATGAGCCCTGTGGCCATCTCTGGAGCTTGCGCTTCGCTGACGACAGCATGGCTATTGCACGTTTCGCACCCTGCGCTGGTAATGCTGCTTGCATTAGGCGCCTTCACCACCGGTACCATCCTCATGATGACGGCCCCTGTTGAGCAGTCGTACTGGTATCAATCTTTCTTCGGCCTGATCGTCATGACATTCGGTATGGACATGTCCTTCCCCGCCGCGACATTGATTCTTTCCAATTCGGTCTCAAAAGAGCACCAGGGTATTGCAGCAAGTCTTGTCAGCACCATCGTCAACTACAGTATTAGTCTTGGTCTGGGCTTCGCTGCTACCGTTGAGGTCAACATCAACAAGGGCGGAGAGTCCCAGGCAGATTTGCTAAAGGGATACCGTTCGGCGTTCTACATGGCGGTTGGGTTCGCTGGGTTAGGATTCGCCATCAGTATTGTTTACTTTGTGAAGAGCATGTGGAGGCAGAAAAAGGCTCAGTAATGATTGCAAAGAAGGAAAAGCTGGTATTGATTTTAGGTTAGAATGGTAATTTGTCACATGATACCCTATGATAGACAATGATTATTGAGAAACATGCTTCATCGCATCGCATCTCATAGTACTTATATAGAATGTTTGACCACGAGACTCGGCCCTACGTTGATTCAAGAGCATAGAATTTTAATAATGCACAATGTCAGATCTAGCATTTCTACGTTCTCAGACAAACGGCTACGAAATGTGATTCGAAGACATTCAATATCAAGATATGCTAGCTAGATGTTACTCGACTTACCCCTCATCCTTGTCCACTTCCGGTCCACACGACTTACTTCCCATTTTATTATGCTCCTTTATGTATCTCTTTGCGCTCAGTTGCATCACTTTCAAATATCTAAACTCTTGCACTGACAACTTCCGCCATGGAACACACACAGCCGACGATGCCCGTCCCTTGTGCAGACAGGTCCAAACTCCTGATTCAGATGTCTGGAGCGCCAGGCTCTGGGAAAAGTACTCTAGCTCGACTACTTCGTCCAAGCATCGGCGGCATCATCATCGACCACGACATTCTCCGATCAACCCTTCTTGAATCAAGCACTCCCGATTTCAAAAAGGCAGCCAAACAAGCGTACGATCTCCAGTGGGCGCTGGCTCGCGACTTCATCAAACAAGGAGTTGCCAGCATTATCATAGACAGTACCTGTAACTACCCCGAGGTGTTGAAACAGGGAACTTCATTGGCGGACCAGTACGGATATAGTTATTGGTACATTGAGTGTTCAGTAGGCGATATTGATCTACTAGATCACCGGCTGCGTGACCGTGAGTCGATGGTCAGCCAGCGATCTAGCGTTGACCGCCCGCCTAAGGCTGCTGAGGCGATGGTGGAGTATTCAGGCGAAGCCCGTGTCTCGGGGCGCGCTTTGTTCACCAACTGGATGGAAAATCCGTGTCGTCCCGACGATAGTAGTTGTATTATCACTGTCGATTCTAAAGCTAGCCCAGAATTTCTACGTGAACAGATTTTGGAAAAGCTTATTTAGGGGAACGCAAAGACGGGTAACAAGGATGGGGGCACTATTACGGCCACGCGTGGACACTGCTCAACTCGTTATAGCAAAATAATAGCTTCTTTGATGCCCCTAAATTTACACTGATCTTTCCCAAACTCCAGTATAAACCCAACCTAACCTTTTTCTGAGCCCAACCCAAAACCCATCTATGCTATGTGATCTAGTCCAAGTGAACCACCGTAACTCCATGAGAAGACCTACAACTTACAAACCCATAGCGGCAATCCAGTACAAAGGCTCATCTATGAGAACCTGCTCGACTTCAGCAGCGGTAACTTACCACTTCTCCTGATCTTCGACTTCCCACCAACCACGCCCATCGCCACGCTCAAGGATCATCTGTCGCCAAACGCTCGCTGCTTCATCGCGGAGAACCTCACCAATGTGCCAGTGGAGATCTACGACCTGTCCTCTAAGCTCGACTTCCATCCACTCCATTCGAGGGTCCTATGAGACGTCGACAACAAAGCGATGTCGTCGGTCGCCAAAGTATTTGGAGGACTCCGCATACTTGGCGCGGTAGGAGTCAGTAGCCAGACCGGACACAGCATGGCAGAGTCTGAGCCAGCTCTGGGCTTGAAATTCCTTTTTTCGCGACTTCTCTGGCCGGCCGGTAACCTGGCCAAGGATGTCTTCGACTACTTCAGCAAGGTTCCTCAGTGCTTGAAGCTCTGTGCTGTCAGTCCACTCGGGGCTACTCAAGAGAGAGACCTTGTCGTGGTATTGATCGACGAATGGAAGCTCACCAATATGTTTGAAATCGTCAAAGATGTCCCGATAAATCCATGTGACGACCCGTTTCATGTTAGTCACAGCATAATGCATGCCTCGTGGGAGGTTGGCACCGGATGCTCTCCAAGTTGGACTTTCAGCTACAAACTGCTCCTCTTCGTGTCTTCGACCAGAAAGGAAGGTACGAAGAAAAGAGGCCGGACAGCGTGGCATCATGGCGATCTCGACTGCATTGCCAGGCCTTTTTCGCTTGGCGGCATCACGGTCACCCCTCGGGTATGAGAAGAAGCGATCCTGGTAAAGGTCGATGACAGCACCTTTGGCGCATAGTATCTCGATCATGTCGCAGGTGAGACTGATGCGATGCCCACAAACGCTCGAACCTGTTGTTTGCCACTTGAGCATCTCTGTAAGGTGCTCTATTGGGAGTCGAGGTCGCCCAGGCTCAGTGTCATAAAGTAGCGATGTCGGACCATGATCCGAAGCTGACGGGGTTTCCACGTTTTCCTGAAGCTGTATGAACCACGAAAAGATGGCAAGTGGCCTAGATCGGTCATGGACAAAGTTTGGTTCCTGGTAAACCCGCTCCAGGAACCTGACGAAGCCGGTCTGTTGACCATTTCTGGCATGCCGATTCCGTAGAGGGAACACATCATGCCTAGGCCTAAGGCCATGCATGATATAGCAGTCCAGAAACCTGAAGCAGTTAAGCCTAGAGCCTAGAACGAGTTGAAGCACGTCGCGTCCTGTACGAGGCTCATCGACAGGGCCAGTGTCAGAAGTGTCGCGCAAAGACTGTGCGGAGAGATACGCGTTGGCGAGATGGATCGAGAAGGTGATCGGGTCCTCAGAAGGAGACTCGAAACAAGAGGGATCCATGGTCGCGACAGTGGACTGGTGGTTCTAGTTTTAGTTGATTTGTGTTTCATAGCAAGGAAGTGAAAGCCAAAATGAAATTGCTGAAATCAGTGCTGATTTGGGACTATATCGATCAACTAGGAACTGTACACATCTTATAGTGATGGATGCAGTTTCATGTCACTGATACAGAGAAGGATATTCGTGAGTTGCTGTAGTTGTTCAACCGGTTCTTCTTTCAGTGCCCGTGTTCTGGTATTACTCACAGAACCTGAGGATAGTGCAAAACCGACGTCTTATTCACGAAATTCCTAAAGAGCTTGTTCAGAGGCGAGCCGACCGGCATTTTTACGGCTGCAAAGTTCTCTTTGCCATTGATCGAACCCGCGTAAAGACAGAAATATTGTGTAGGAACCTGTAGAGATCAGTAACAGTGAAGTCATATGCTGTCCACTGCGAGGCTTTTGAATAGATGCTTGGATGTAATGAACAAACACACTGGACACTGTAATAACACTTCATTATTCATAACGCTAACAACCTATTTTGATATCTCATTGCTCGACCGCGCCTTTAGTAGAATACCAAACATCGCACCTCAATGCTCTGTCGTCCAGGAGCATCCTTCGGCGTGTCAGGATCCACAAACGCAGTATGGGGGGTATACCCAGCAATACCATGCTGTCCACCCTCATGAACCTCGCTCTTGGAATCAAAGCACTTGATCAGCATAACCTCCTCGGGTGTCATATCCTTGGCGTAGTAGAACTTGTGCTGGTCGTTTGGCGCAACGGAATAGGTCTCGCCCTTGACAGTGTATCCCTCTGTGGACTTCAACGTCGCCTCGTCAGGCAAAACCTCCTTTCCACGATCATCGTCATCGTTATCATTACGGTTGGGGTACAAAAGATCGACCTTGATCATGTCCTCTGGCTTGGTGCTTCGGTAGTCGATTACAGCGAGAGGGAAGTCTGACGCGGGGTGACCAATGGGTCGCCAGACGTTGATGATTTGGTAGCGGCCCTTGAGAAGCTCTTCTGCCTCGGATGCGTCGGTGTGTCGTCGAACACGGGCTTCAGCGGCTCCGGGTGTTTGATCAACGTGAACCTGTTGCACGGGCTGTCTTGGACTGGTCTTTTCACGTCTGCGGATCGTATGATCAAAGATAACGATTTTCTTGATATCCGGAATCCTCTCTTTCAGAAGGGCCTCGACTTCGTCGTAATAACCATTTCTCACCGCCGCATCATCGGTGAACTCGGTTTCCTTAGCGGGGGACCTGAAGACATCGAAGCCAGAGAGATCAACGTCGAAAGCTTTGAGACTGGCTGCACTGCGAATGTCGACGACTTCGCGCTTGACAAGCTTGCGCTGGAAAGAAGTTTGGTCGACGTCAACTTTTGCCCAGGGCTTGACTCTGTTACCGCTGGCGTCAACGCTTGACGTCGGGTCGATGTAGTGAAAGACTCCAGTAGTCATTTTAGTAGCTGTGAAGTGGAAAGGTCGAAGTTGGGCGGGGTTGAAGAGTGGCTTGAGAATTGATCTTGATCTGAGGAGTCGTGACATGCAGGCTTTAGAGTAGGAACTGCAAGGCCAAAGGTGAGATGGGGCTAGCTAGCTTCTTATTATATCCGGCTGATGAGAATTATTTATTCGGCATGTTGCGTAACAATGCCGTACCGCTTTATTATCCCACCATCATCCATTTGTCAGAAGCCCACAATTTGTCAGCTCTGAATTGTGGCGATGACGTCTGCGGGGCAGAAAAACAAGATCTAGCACTAACAGGCAACGCTATATCAGTATGGCGATAAGAGATCTGACGATACTGTAGTAACTGAGTAAGATTATCAATCTTATCCGATGGCGCCATTCCTCTCAACGTTGATCCTGGTAATCATCATGGATGTCACGAACTTCGTGGTTACACGACTCTTCTCGAGGACTGGATCAAAAAGTGCTTATCTCACTACTATGTACTGGCCAAATCTTTCAGTTCATGATCTATTTCCAGCAATACTCATGGCAGACGCGATGACTGAAGTTCCAGAACATTCGAATCCGGTTCAGAATCATATCTGAACAAGTGGGTTGAATGCAATGCGTACTTCAGTATTGAACACTGAGTCAGATGTGTAAGCTTTGGATTCATTAATTACATGAGAATTGTCCTCAAATCAGATCTATCGACCGGCGCGCCTCGCTAGACATAAACGAATAGCAAACTATAGTTACATATTCCAAGAGATCTTTTTGCTCCCATAAATAGCATCGACAACATCATCAGGGCAGACAGCGGCTAGATCAATACACCTTGGTTTCTGTCTTTGCCCACGGAATAGTACCAACAACTCTCTCAGGTCCCTTGATGCACGTCAACCTAGGCGACTGAGCCATCTTTGGTGCCCCCATTCCAATCAGAATATTCTGCACCTTTTCAATACCCATGACATACTTGTCGATGAACTTGAATACACCGGACTGCCACGTTGCGCTGGAAGTTGCGTTGCCCGAACTGCGGCAGGCTTCTACAACAGGCGCCATTCGCGAAGCTTGGTATGCTTGGAAAGCAAAGGCGAGTTGCGCGTGTGTGGGAGAAGGTGTCTCTTGACGAAGAGCGTACAGTTGGTTGACTAGCGCAACGACGTCGATTATTCCGTTGTTACAGCCTGCACCGAGACTAGGCGTGAACTTGTGCGCCGAGTCGCCTGCGAGAACAACATGGCCACCCCAGCTCCAGTGGTCCACAACGCCTTCCTCGAGACTGACCAGTCCAGATTGTGTGCGGGCGCTGAAGGCATCTTTGAGGGTGAGTTTTCCCCCAGGGGCAAGGGGAATGTGTCCCCATCGCTCAACAAGAGCGACCTGATCAGCCTCGGTGTATCGTACACGATCGCGTGTAGGCGTGTCCAACTTCTCATAGAGCCCCATGACAGTAGAATCCTGACCAGAAAAGAGCTGTGTCGCAGCACCAGGTCCATGGGTCTCGCAGGTGACTCCAGCTTTGATGCCTGCAAACTTGGTCGGCATGCGTAGCCATAGTGCTCGGAAGGTAGTGAGGAAGGGCTTCTCGTCGTTGACCTGGTCTGAGTTGCCGTTGAGAGCAAGATCGCGCATCTTTTCGCGGACGTAACTATGGGCGCCATCTGTTCCGATAACAATGGAGCCCTCATAGGATGTTCCGTCGACGCACGAGACTTGAACGCCGGTAGCGTTGGGGATGATGTCGGAGACTTTCTTGTCGGTGAGGATCTTTGCCTTTGTTGAGGATGGCAGTGACTCGTAAAGAACCTTTGTGAGGTCTTGGCGACTGACTACACGGGGGGAAGTTCCAAGACTGGTGATGTTAGCAGCGCACTTGTCAGAGCAGGGAAAAGCTTACAGTTTGTTGAAGAGGATGAACCAGTACGCATCGCCAATATCGTGGCCTTGATGATCTTGGCGCTTGACAAGGCCCAGAGTAGAGCTGACTTTCTCAAGAGAATCCCTGAGGCCAAGCTGGTCAAGTGCACGAATACCCATAGGATTGAGCACGAGATTGGAGCCAGCGTCAATGACAGGGCTTGAGCGGCGTTCGAGGAGAACAAAATCGATGTTGGCGCGTGAAAGGGCGTGAGCGGCCGTGAGACCTATTGGGCCGCCTCCAACGACGATGGCTTTGAAGCCTTGGCTAGGCATGTTGCAACGATGTTGGATGTTGATGAAGAATGAAAATGTTGGGATGTTGTTAACGTTGAAGTTTGAGGACGAAGAGTGGATGTCCGCTTGGAAAGTGAAGATGCTTGGGAGTTTGGATGTTGATATAGACATTCCTTGGGAGTGAAAAGCCTTGATATAATATTATTATTTCTCTGATCGCTCTCGCATTTCGCATTTCATCGCTACGAAGCTTGTCTTGGTTATTCGGCGCTAGTGACCCATCAGTGTCTTCGCACTCGCATACGAACGGAATGCCCAATCGGGTTAAGCGTAGGATTGTCCGAGACATTCATTACCTCGATCAATAGAGGTATGATGAGAGATTGGGATCTTTGAAACAGTGAATGAGTTTAATATGCATTTTGTGCATTGTTCATTTCCCTATGGACTGGTTCTTCTATTGTCTGATTGTCAACAGACCGGATGAATAGGGATGATACCGCTGAATGATAGGACCAGCGCCAGGACATTCGCTTCTCAGCGATCAATGCACCAGTCATCTTCAGTGACTGCTATAAGTGAATGCTTGTAGAATAGATTAGATTACGTGGACACTTCACGATCGCATTCGCTGCATTTACAAGGATCCTTTAGTGTCGATGCCATTCACAATCATCAACACCTCGGAATCGAGAAGATTTCTGATTGGCTCGCAATTCGAGATCTACCTCGCACTCGGAAGCTCCTCAGCCCTATGACGACACCATTCTGCACTAATCTCCCTGCACTGCCAGGGCTTGACCACTGAACAGATAGCGAGAGTGATGGAAGGTCAACTTGTCACAGACGCTGCAATGAAAAGTAATCAAGTGATGGAGTGCTTGACAGGCTGTGACAACATCAAAAACTGCTGACTGCAGAAGTAACGACAATATGGCCAGCCCACCGATAGAGCTCACCCATGATACATTGCTTCCAAAACAGCATATGATCATACTCACCACAGTCACTAGACTTATGAGTGCATCGATGCGGCGGTGTCCGGCCACTGTTGTGAGCAATGCTGAGTCTGTCGTTTTGGCGACCCGTAGAGCTCTTGGTCCATTCAATTAGCTCAACCTGTATAATTATTTGATTGTGCTTACTTTTGCGATACATCCATTCCTTTACAAAAACTGCAGCAATGGCTAACCGAACTGTTCCAGTGTTCGGAACTTCGAGGATGTGACCCCCCGATGCTGCCTGCCATCGAAGTTTGGGGGCTATCATGTTCTCACAAGCCATTTGAAGACCGAGCGCTATTCGCCCTGTCACAGCAAACAAATACATCGCGTTTTCCAATGCTCCCACGATCCAAGAGTTGCTACTACCCCTGCATAGGCAATTTGTGGCCAACATGGCGAAGACCGTGATAACACCAATGGTCAAATCGCTGGCGCTCTGTAAATCCTCTGCTGTAAAAGATCCTGTGTGGGAATTGCCATCACTAGTCAATTTGTCGCTGGGTAGTAGCAGATTAGCTAAAAGGCCGAGAGCAAGAATGCTGATTCCATGGACCGCTATGTGAATGTCATTTGGAAGTTTTCGGTGGTCTGCTGCCTGGTGTTCCATTTTGCTGTTGGCCGCAAGATAGACAAAGTCTAGGAAAAGAACACTCGGGAAATACTAGATGGAGAAGCTCAACTGTATATTAAATGGAATTCCACTTCAATTCTATGTATACGAGCATAAAATGTTTCCGTCAATCTCTTTACAAGATTCGTATGGAGTTGCGCAATCTATGGGGCTGTGTCGTGCAACTCCAGCGGATCAGGACTTTGCTTATCTGCCGGCTGCGTATGATGGATTCTACAGTTTCCGATCACATTCGCACTCTGTGGAATATTCAGATCTGCGAAGAGGACTTGCAATGCAGTTTCTAATCACTTTGAAGGGTTTCCAGGTACGGTTAAAAGATGCGTATACAAGATATTGATCGATCAGAGACACAGTTCTGCTGACTAATGCTTTTCTTATCATGACTCCAAATCTTCAGCCCCTCATCCTTCGTCGTCCTTCAAGTCATACCACAACGCTTTCCAACCACCAATACGAGTTAAAAGCGTACCACAATGTCTCCGCCGCAATTGAACATTTATCCTCCACTACTCAATTCGGCAACCCCATGGGCAACCGACCTGGACGACCTTCTAGCAATCGCCTCATCCCCATCAACAGGCGCTATCACGACCCGCACATCGCTTATCAATGGCTTCAACCATCAGCATGAACAGCATCAATATTTATTCTTCAACCCTTCTTCAGCGACACCAAATAAGGGCACCTCGTCCAACCAAACACCACCCAAGGATCATACAGTCGATGCCACGGCCAGCCTGAATAACTTAGGCTACAGTCCCATTACATTAGATGGATACCTTGGATTCTTGATAGAGATATCTCGGCGGCTTCCTAATTTGCAAAAGACGTTCATTGTCAGTGTTACTGGATCGCCCGAGGATATCCAAGAAAGCTACAGGAGAATTGAAACCTCTTCAAAAGAACTTCCTTTTCCTCTGGCAATGGAGGTAAACCTGAGCTGTCCCAATATTCCTGGTGCGCCACCACCAGCTTACGACGGTGTTACTCTCCAAAAGTATCTTGCACTGCTCCCGAGGCAACCTTCATTGCCTATAGGAATTAAAACACCTCCGTATACACACCATGGACAGTTTGCAACTCTAATTGAAACGCTTCAGAAGGCGTCATCGTCCATTAGCTTCATAACCGCCACAAACACACTTGGCTCCTGTCTCCTTCTCCAAGAAACTGAGAGTGTTCATATGAGCCCTCAACTACCTGGCACAGGTGTGGGTGGTATGGCAGGGCCATCTCTGCATCCCCTTGCGCTTGGAAATGTGTCCACATTACGAAAGATGTTGGATCAGGCGCCTGAGTTGAGCCATGTACAGATCATCGGTGTTGGTGGGGTACGCGATGGAGACGGTTACCGAAGGATGAGAACAGTTGGGGCTCATGCTGTTGCGGTGGGGACAGGTCTGGGGAAACAGGGAACAGGCGTGTTTGAGAGGATTGAGGGTGATCTGGAGGGAAAATGGGATGTCACTGTATCGAAGCTGTGAGTGGTGGCTTTCCGAAACCTCCCAATCAAGGAGAGATCGACCCCATATGTCATTTCTCAAGGCACTTGGGCAGTGGAACTGTTTCGGTGATTTGAACTATCAACGCTTGCATTATACACATCTAAATCTGAACATCTAAACTATACATATCCTCCTCTATAAAAACTCTTTTTCTTAAGTAGAGTTGGAGTTGTCGGCGCAAGACCAAGCAGCAGATCCACCGCTGATGTTGTAAGAGTCAATAATACCCTTGATGGATCCGTAGGTACCACCGATCATGAGGAAGGTACCGAGAACAATAACAAAACCGCACCAGCCGACCATCATGGTCCAGCGGGTGGTGCGCTGAGACTTGTCCTTGCCCTCAGCCCAGTGGTCGTACAGCCAGAGACAGCCGAAGAGCTGCATGCACTGCAGGGTTCCGAGAAGGGCACCGACGAGAGAGACGAGTCCGCCGAAAACGGGGATACCACTGGCGATGACATAGGCGACGACAGCCATGCCGAAGGTGCAGCTGAGCCAGACGGCCCAGTGGGTGAAGGAGTTGGCAGTAAGGTGCTTGGAGCCACGGAGGAGGCGGACGAAGGCGTACTTGGCAGGAACCTATTCCAGCTTGTTAGATATAAACTGACAGTGTGATTCAAATGCTTGAACTTACGTGAGTGTAGAGAGTGGCAGAGACAATGAGACCAGGAAGAGCAAGACCGTAGCTGATCTTCTTGATAGTCTTACCAGCGGAACCCAGAGCAGGGGAAGCGACATAAGTACCGCAGTAGTAGTAGACAACAATGCCGACAACGACGTAGACAATGGTGACAACGGTCTGGCAAAGGATAAGAGCCTTCTTGTAGTGCTTGGGCTCACGCATCTCGGCAGCGATGGGGAAGAAGACGGGGGTACCGCAGTAGGCAAAGATGAAGGCGGCGATAGCAGACATGGCGTCGGCGAAGCTAGGGCTGTTGAACAGCTTGTAATCGGACTTCCAGACACCATCCTTGGGGGCGAGGTCAGGGCGGTCCTGGATACCAACAGCGATGGTAACGACGAAGACTGGATGCTGTTAGACATGTCTGACTGTGTTCTATAAACGAGAACTTACTGGAGGTAACAAGAGTCACGAGACCGACCCAGGCGAGCCAAGAAACGCGGTCCAGGGTTCGAATAGAGGCAGTAAGGAAGGCGACAACCATGGCAACAGCAACGAAGACAGCAGTGCAAGTTCCGTGCATAGACAAACTGTTGAGCGCAATCGAGATACCCAGCATAGCAGAACCGGCGATACAGATGGTGAGGAGCGAGTAGGAGATACCGTAGAACTCCTTGCCAACTCGGCCGAAAACGAGACCGGCGGCATCGTCGATGCCGTAGACTTCGGGGTGACGTTGCTTGAACTTGCCGACGACGTAGTCGGACCAGGTGGTGATGACGGCGATGACCAACATGCAGATAATACCGGGGATGAGACCAAGGGCGTCGAAGGAGGCGGGAATCGACAGAACTCCCAGACCGATCTGGGACTTCATCATGAGGACTGATGTTCCGAGCCAACCGACCTGTGCATGTTAGTTTTCTGCGTAAAAATGACTTGGCGTGTAGTGCAAGACATACGTTACGGTAGTTGGGACCATCTTCTGTGATGGTACCAAAGACAGCATCATTGGTGACAGCGGCATCCTCGCCAGAATGGTGCTTGGTAGGCTCAGGGGCCTGGTTCTCCGAGTCGTAGTGGCTCATGTTGTGCAAAGATGATGAAGATGAGATGCAGAGACAACGAGAAGAAGACTGGAGTAGCGAGTCTCATTCCTGGGGCACGCTTATATATACGTAAACAACGAGATCTAGGCCATTCGCATCTGGGGTAGTCTAGTGTTAGTGCTGTTTGTCTGCCTGTCTTTTTCCCAGTAGATACTACATACGTAAAAGAGTTTGGTTTGACGATCTTTGCCCCCATACCCCAAACTGACTCGCATCTCCGCTTATGGATCCTCATGAACGAGGGAGTGGAGAAAGATTCGAGAGATAGGGCCCAGAGTCAAGACGTTCGGTTCGGTACAGGCCCCCATGGGGGGAAAGTTCCCATCCTGAGAGACAGAAGCATTGAATACTGAGCGGGCCGAGTTCGTAGCTTATCTTACACGGCCTCCCCTTGACCTTGACCATGTTGTTTGTATGTAAAACGGGTCTTATCGTGGTTCGACTTGTTAGTGCATCACGAGGGTGAGCCGTCGAATGCCGCAAGCAATCAAAATTTTTCTGCAGAGTTTGTCGGGACTTTACTCAATCTGGTATGACACATTTCCCGTTTCGGGCTTAGAGGCATCCCCTCGGCGGATCTACTCCAACTCAGCTGGCGGCTATTCTCGCTCCAAAAAGTTCGGGACTCTCGAGTCTCAATCTCGACTCCAACATTCTGGGTCATACTAACGTTTAGTTTAAACTTGCCAAAACTCCCAAGGAACAATTCCTCCTGGGGCATCATTATCAAAATCTCGGGGCCCCAGGTGGCAAGGGGAGTTTCCAGTACGTAAAACGAACATGGGGGACTCGTGTCATGTTCAACAAAAGTCTGGAGAGTTGGTAACTTGGTAACAACTGGTGACTTTTCCCCAACTTTTGAGAGTGCGGAGAAATTACAGGTTTACTCCAACTTGACGCCATATCCGCTCTTGGAGCTGGCTTATTTGCGCGCGCTGGGTTCGGCTCGGAGGAGAGAGGAGCAGACATGGTAGAGGAACGGCACTTGACGCCGTCTCCACTCGAGGCTGCGGTCGGCCCGAGTCTATGAGGATTCTGATAGTGAGTGAGCAAATGCTACGGCTGTACTGTAGAAAGAATTATCATCATTATCAGTATCATCAGCAGCAAAGATCATCATGTTATCTCTGTACTATTACAGTCAATACAGCAAACCCCGCTGGACAAGCTCCATCACATCATGTTTATCTCCCGATCCCTGATTCTCATCCACAAAAAGCTTTGAACATCTCTACTGTACCACATGTTCAGTTCCATTCTGCCCCTTCCTTGCCGGTGGAGCAGAACAAAGTGGGAATCACCGCGCACGCACTTCTAGACTCAACGGCGACCTCCTTGAAGTTAGGGATCTCTGAACCTTGGGAGTTTTGTACGTAAAAGAAACCTCGACAAACATAATAACGTTGACCACATGTTTTTCTTGGCGCAGTATCACGATAAAGAGCCCCCATGGGGAAGATATGGAGAGCGTCTCCATAGCCTGGGCTCAGACGATGATCACCTGTGACATGTCGAGATTCAATGACGACAAGAGCTTTCACAGCTGAACATGTTTTCTTGGTGCTACAAGGCACAAGAAATGTTACTAGCCGTGTACAGATTAAGCTTGTAAATAAGAAAGGGGGAAGTGCGAGCCAACAGCCATGGAAGCTAAAAGGATCTGCTCACCCGAAGCCGAAGCAAGACTTAGCTGACCCGAAGTTACCTACAAAGGTACAGTCGGTACAGTACCGGTACTCCAATTTCGGGAGTTTTTATTGCCCTCAGCCGCTGCGACCTGCCCAACAGAGCAAAGGCGAAATAATCACTCACTCATCAAGCATAATTAAGAGAATAAGCCAATACAAGCATATTTCACTCATTCTATCGCCTGACACTCACATCGGTCGGTCTTACCGGTGCGCGCACGCGCCACATCGTGTCTGCAACTTCGGGTCCGCGGCTACCACACACACTCTCTCATGTACGTACTCATGTACTCCAATAGTGTACACTCCTTAGCGGTATCAAATTTTCCAAGAATTTTTAACAAATACGCTAGTAATGTAATGCGAGTTTTCCTTCTAGAAGGTCTGGAAAGCGCTACTATTGGTCAAACTGGGTTTCTCTTACTTTGGGAAGACGCCGTGCGTTTGTAATGGGTGGAAGAAAAAGCAAAGCTTGTCCTGCTCCTCCGCGTCATCTTTGCAAGGGCGCCCGCGACACGATGGCTGATGATATCGGTGATGAGCGCTACCCTACAGACACGTGGGAAGATCAGCGTTGAATATTTCTCTCTTTGGCTGGTGTTGCTGTTGCTGTTGTGACTCGACCTTCGCTACGCGTCGGCTTTAGCCAAGCCTCGGCAGGTAATGTCTTTATTTCATTCTGGGATGCTCTGCCAGTTCTTCATCGCGATACGGCACCGAGATAGGCATTTCCTCCAACGGGCCAACGGAGATAAAATTCAAAGCTGTAGCTCGTTAAGATGCCTATCGTAATATCCACCAGTAAGACAAACACACTGACCACAAGGCTGATACAGCTAATCCCTTAGCTAAAACTACCTGGTAATTGTTGACGAGGATGGATGCCCAAAGGAGTAATTGCCCAGAACTGTCCACTCGTCTATTTTTCAGCGGCTGTGCTGTGCAGTGGCGGCCGAAACATGCTGCATCTATGCTTACACACAGACTGTGGGGATGGAAAGTAGAAAGCAAAGACCAACGTTGGTAATCACAAGGAAAAGATATCGAAGCGAATTGGAATCTAGACCATTGTTGGTAGTTTTTGTGTCCATCTTTCAGATATGCTAAAGTAAATGGGCCGATTTCATCTTCTCCACCCGCGCTCGTCCCTTGGGCCAGGCTGTCTTATCCATCGACCCCTTTCTTCGAGATAAACGAGAGACGCGGTGATGATAGTATGCCAGTTGTTTGAGATATGTTGTCAGAACAGCTCAACTGTATGATATTGAGTGAAACAGACACCAACAGAAATTACAAGCGAATACCCCGTCACAGCTAATATTATTTCCACATGTCGACCACCAATGACTATACTATACCGCTTGCCGCTGGATACTCATTTGTGTCGTCCTACCCTGAACCTCTTTGTAAGAAAAGGGTATCACCATTTGGCATCTTTTTGAGCCAGTAGCATTTCAATCGCTATTTATTATGGGAATTCATCGAAATGCCATAAAATACTGGGGGTAGATACGTAATTCATCTGATGGCATTCTTGCGATGTTAGTTATCACTATGACGTCAAGCACTTGCGCAAAACACCAAACCTGCTGAGCTTGAGCTGTGAAGTCTACGACTAACAAAGAATCATTGTCGTTTTCACCAAAAAGTTTGAGACATATTGACAATGGCCGATGATCTGAAGAACCCAGCTGCTAAGCCAGTACCAAAAGGCCATCGATGGATCCTTTTTGTCTCGGGTCCTACGGCATCGGGCAAGTCATCAGTGGCCAAATACCTAGCTGATGAGCTTGACCTCAAGTTTGTAGAAGGCGATGATGTACGTTTCAGAAAATCTTCCGAACAACAGTATACTGACTGTTTCGAAGTTCCACCCCAAATCCAATGTTGACAAAATGAGCCGCGGTGAACCCCTCACCGACGAAGACCGCTACGGATGGTTACAAGCTTTGCACGAACATGCGGCACACCACCCTAAAGGTCCAGGCACCGAACATCTTGTGGTAACCTGTTCAGCACTGAAGCGTCAGTATCGTGACCTTCTTCGCGAAGGATCCGAGAACGCCGGTGATCTGCGCGTGCACTTCTTGCATCTCGATGCGCCGGAGGAGGTTCTCACACAGCGCGCTGCAGCAAGGAAGGGGCATTTTGCGGGACCTGCGCTAGTGCATAGTCAGTTTGAGGCGTTGGAGAGACCGGGGAAGGATGAGAGTGATGTTTTGACTATTAGCGTGGATCAGACGGTTGAGGAGGTTCAAAAGGAGGCGTTGAGGAGAGTTACAGAGTTATTGGATGAGGATGCTGAATGATGTAAAGAGTGTTCACTGAAGTAATGAGATAACAGGAGGAGGTGTAGCATGAGCTAGCGTCGTAGTTAGTCAAAGGGTGACACTTCGTCCACAAGAGAGGCTAGCTGTTTGAGCATAGAGTAATAGATCTAAACACTTTGCAGGCAGTGAATCCCAGATATCTTTAATAGGAATTGTATATCCGAATATCTAAATTAAAAATTACCGCTCAAACGAATGAGATTGTTGCCAGTGGCAAGTGTCAACATGTCAACACCTACTTGGACCAGCCGCCAGCTCATCCATACTATAGCCCAGACGCGTCATAATGATATTGTGCTACAGTAAAAAGAACAAAACTTCAGATTCAATTTACTTTATACACTAACGAGGTCATCCATCATTTTAAGCTAAAAGAATACCAAGGTAGTAGCTGGGAGAGCCGGCAAAAAACATACAACAGCGGGGATTCGCTGGTCGTCACCGACCCAACTACTAATCCGCCCCTTACCAGCTTGACTATGGGAGAGCGGACGGGATCCCGTATTTTCTGGTAGGTATGGTCGTATGTGAGGTAATGAGGTTGTAAAACAAAATATGTAGCCATGCTAGGGCGCGTGGTTCAAACACTGAACAACCTCAGAGGCAACCCGCCGTACTCTAGGACCTACTTCAGTTACCGACACGAAATAGTGCAAGACTTCTTTATGGTAGTTAGGTAGATGTGTTGTATAAAGGAACGATTTAGTAGATATCACAAATGTGAAGACCAACTCTCTCGCTCTTCATAGTAGCGCAAAACACGATATGACGGATGACACTTCAGGCATGCAACAACAAGACTTCATGATCGAAATAACATTTGACAATTTAGAAAGGTATCTAGCTTAACAATTTCTTCACCCTCCGGTCAATTCTGAAATTGACTGGACTCTCACTTCCCACAAACACAAAACCGTCATACAGAGTACACCCCAATATAGATCCTATCAAAGTCGCTGCCCATGGCCCGTAGAACCACCACCCACTATGGAACACGTTAGTCCCACGATATCCAACAGCATACGCAATGACTCGTGGTCCAAAGTCGGATGCAGGGTTCAGAGCAGATCCAATGTTGTACCCTAAAGTGAACTTGAGGGTGGTGACGAGGAAGCCCAAGACCAAAGCGTGCATTCCGGCGCCTGGTGGGTTGTTCTGGTCGTCTCCAAGGGCGAAGACAGCGATCATCATGATTGCGCTGCCGACGACTTGGTTGAAAAAGGCAGACTTTAGCGTAACCCATTCTCGAGGCGTGGAGAAGAATGTCATTGACATTTTCGTCATGTCAGGATCAACGTAATGGATGGAGTCGGCGTATATAGCATAAGCTAATGCTCCTGCGACAATACTGGCGATAAATTGGACAATAACGTAGATGGCGCATTGCTTCCAGGGAAACCCACGAAAGATGGATAACGAGAGGGAGATGGCAGGATTCATGTGAGCACCCGAGACACCACCGCCGAGATAAATGCCAAACATCCAAGCAAAGCCCCATGCCCAGCATGACGTTTCATAAGTGCCATATGGTTGTGACTGTTTCGCTGACAAGTTCACAGATAGAGTAGCCGTGAGACCGAGAAAGATGGCCACAGCGGTAGCAAGAAACTCAGCGAGTGGTTCTGGATGCTTGGCGCGTATTCTTGCCCACCAGTTCCTCATCTTATTTGCATCCCTCTCACCAGCTTCCACAGAAGGCTTCTCCTGATGTCCTAATGGCTCGCCGTCAACCTTGTAATCTGGTTGAGAATGGAAATTCTCCTGCTTTGATTGAACCTTCGAAGCGGGATCTCGATGTCCAGGCGTCGGGGTTTTTTCAGCGGGGATATAATCGAAGACTGGCTGATCGGCATCATTTCGCCTGTCATTATGAGCAACTCCGGCCGCTGTAGTCCGAGTCTGCTGGCGTTGTATTTGTCTTGAGGGAAGGCTACTCTGAGTCTCCATTCGGTAAGGCTGCCCAGAAGTAGTCCGGGAGGCATAACCAGGATGAGACTCGTTGGCAGATTCCTCCTTGACGATGGCCATTTCCTCATCAACCTTTCCATTTGGTCTAACAGGTTTCAGGACCTTGCGACGAACTTTGTGAGGAAGAGGCTTTCCAAGACTGAAAATGGGCTTTTTATCTGCCTCTCCAAACCATGGATTCTCTTCATAGTATCCATCTTCGGCAGGCGCATAGTGGTGATGATGAGAGGAATGCTGTGGTGGTATAGGACGAGATGCGGTTCCCTCGCTAGACATCCGCGAAAAGCCTCTTGAGGAAGTAACTGGTCGTCGGCTCACTCGCGACATGAAGCTTGAAGGGAGACCATGAAGCACACGACGTCTGGAGTTTGTTGATCCCAGACGGCTTGTTCCTGTTTCTCGGTCCGAGATTGTGCTGGGAATGCGATTTGCGACATTACCAAGATGGGCTTGGCCTGGTGTTGATGGAGTAGTAGGCTTTGAAAAGTAGTCGTGATTCTGGTCAGTCATGATAGCTTGTGCCTAAAAAGAAGAAGACTGATAATTTCTTGATGCTTTGCTGCAAATATTGGGCCAAAAATGCTTTATACGTCTTCAACCTCTAATACGTAGTCAACGACCCTTATCGCCATGACGTTAACTCGCCATATCAAACTCCACATTCTCAGCTGAAGCCGGAGGTTTCTCTCCCTCAGTGGACACACTTGAGCCGCAGTTCCAGGGTTTAGTGGCACCAAAATCTCTGATGGTGGAACCTGTCAACCACCAAAAAATGGGCCGCGATCTTGAGATCGAGAACATTCGCCATTTCGAGAACATGATGTTCAGTGAGCCTACTTTGTCAGGAACATCTCAAGCCTAATGTGGTGCCCAAAGCCACAACTTTAATGACTCTTCCTTGTTGGAAAAGAAAAAAGGGCCTTTGATCTCGGGCAGTTAGCTCCTACTTAGATCATCTAATTCGTAGTGCATCGAGATGAACAAACTCCCCGAACGTAACGTGGGTAAATTATGCGGTGGGCCATTGTTGGTCGCCAGTATTTGACACCTTGGCCAGAGTCATCTGGAATTTTCTTGTTTGAGCTTCGAATTTCCTTGCTTCATTGGCAGTTATTCGATGATGGACAGTACGGAAATTAAGAGGAAATGCCAAACCTTGTTTATCGGAACAACCGTCAGGGACGTGCAGGATATACAGTAGTATTGTTATCCACGAGGTGACGCAAATAGCCAGGGCCTAGGTCAAGTTGATTGTCATACCATGAGATGAATGCGTAATCAGAATAATCTCAACTCTACTATAACTTGACAACCTTTGCCCCGGCAACTAGAAGAAGGTATACCTTGAAGTGAACGGGCTTACCAGCAATAATGATTTGTTCCCAAATGATCGGTATTGAAGATACCATCATCAAGTGCGATCAAATTACACTTTGTATTTTTGATAATCAGGGAAAATAAATGTGCAGAAGCGGAGGTTCAATATGGCTCGAGTAGAGAGCATGCTCAAAAACTCGAATTGTACCCGGCTTCATAAAAGGAACTATATCTGCAATCATGTAGGTCTGTCTAGTCATCCTTAAATCCAGGCACCGAAGCGCGTACTGGTCACGAATGAAGAGCATACATACGCCCGTCTGTATTCACACTACAAGTTGTCTCGATCTAGTCATAGCAGTTTATGGCCTGGCAGAGCACTCAGGCAATTCGTATTCACGAACTTGATTGGACGCCTAACAATTGCTTCACATCACTTGAAAAGATCGAAACAGAAACAAAATTCATCAAGATTTCAGCAAAGAGTGTTGACTTTCGTGCAACCGTTTTGTCTCACAATGTTCCTCTAGTTTTAATGGACGGAATCAGCTTTTGCCCTTAAAACCCTTCAGTATTGTTGACATGCCCCGGTACTCAACAGATGTGTTGTTAAGTAGCTTCGAGACTGGTTCTCGGATAGCTCGCCGTTTATGCTCGGGTGCTTCAGGTACCATAAATTCGATCAGATAATTCCAGACTAATCAAGCCTTAGAAGTTTGCCAGTGGTTTCGTATGCACTACCGAATTAATCTTACATCCTAAACACTTTTTGAAGACTGGGGTGCTTATGAGAGGGATGTCTGTATTTGTCAGCCCATACCGCCCTGCTTACGAGAAGCTGAACAATAAGGACTCGGACGAATTGACACTTGCATGAACAAGATTCAGCCGAAATCCCTCGCATCAGCCAATTGTTGAAGACTTTTATACCAACCTGATCAGACCAATACCAATGGTTGCCACGATACAACGCCGAAAAATTAATGCATATGTCCGAAAACATTCTGATATCTCCGTAAGACTGGAGCATATAAAGAGGAAATTACCAATATTTTCCGAGTAGCTTAGATCAGCTACATATTCGTCATGATGTCTCTAACTCTTAAAAACGCTAGGCCGCACGCCTTTGGCTGTCCAGAGCACGAACACGAAGAGCGCAAAACAACAATGTCTCAAGAACAAGGCTTCCAACGACACAAGGTGCACTCAGCTCGCAATGCTGTGGCGAACACTATTCTAGACCGTCACAGCACTCGTGCCTTTTGCACCGGCCAAAAAGTCCCCATGGACGTTATTGAAGAGTGCTTCAGCATCGCCCAACATGCGCCGTCATCGACCAACATCCAGCCTTGGCGGGTGACGTTGACGTCTGGCGCACCGCTGAAGCGTTTGTCGGCTGCTTTAGTTGAGGCTCTTGAGAAGAAAGAGGAGCTTAAGATTGATGCAATTCCTGAGTCTTACAACCGATATCGTTCTGACTTGGGCCACCATATTTACGGACCTAACGGGTACAACATCGCCCGCGGAGACACAGAGTCAATGACCAAAACCCTCGTGGACAACTTCAAGTTCTACAACGCTCCAATTGTTGCAGTGGTATCAATTGATAAGGAGCTGAATAAAGGGGACATCCTATCTGTGGGGATTTATCTGCAAACGCTTCTTCTGCTCCTGACTGAGAAGGGCCTGGGCACTCAAGTCTCAGCTGCTCCTACGGGATATCCGGACATCATCAGGAGAGAGTTAGGTATCAGTGACAACATGGATATTCTGTGCACGGTGGGAATTGGGTTTGAGAATAAATCACAGCATATCAATTCTTTGAAGATGCCAAGAGATGACTGGAAGGAGAATGTTAGAATCGTTCTTGATTGAGCTTGAGTGGCTAAAAAAAGTCTTATTGTAAATTGCATAGCTTAGCCTGATTGAGATTGAGTGGCTGGTTGGTTGCAATCTTGAGTCATGACGGGGTTTCTGTCGCATTATTAGGGTCATATTCACTATAATTAGGTGCAGCATTTGGTGCTGTGTCGAAGAACATGATTATCATAATTGAAGGGAATGATCGACTCTCTTTACGTAGGCTGTGAGATTGGACAAATCTAGTGCTTACGTGAGGATATTTTCCCGTTTGGGATCTGATGTCACATCACTCTATGCCGCATCACCTCCGCTTCTGTCCTCTTCATCGTGGTCCAGCGAAGAGCGGACCAGCAACTTCGTACGCGTCCTTTGATAAGAACCATGAGCGAATCGTGCGAGATCTCTCCTGGTAGGGAGTATTCTAGCAAATTTGTCAACGACGACCCGCCTACTGCCGCAGCTCTCAAAGCCGCTGACGCAATTGAGCTCTATGATGGCGAGGGCAAGAAACACACCTTCAAAAGCATCTATAGCAGACCAGACCTGCCTCGACGTGTTCTTGTTGTCTTTGTTCGCCACTTCTTCTGCTGTGTTGGTATTCAACTTCCGAGACTCAGATCTCCAGCTGACTTTTCAGTCATGCGTGAATTACACTAGGTTCCTGGCTGAAAACGCCACACCCGAAAAGCTAAAGAAGCTTGACACAGCTATCGTAATCGTCGGCCACGGTGATGTCAAACAGGTCGACATGTACCGTCTCGACACGGGCTGGCAATATCCCATCTACACAGACCCTTCCGAGAAGCTGTATAGTACGCTGGGAATGATTAAAACCTGGAAGGAAGGGCCGCCGAATAAGTATATGCCTTGGACAACTACTTGGGCTGTATACTGGTCGATCAAGACTGCGATTTGGAGAGTGATGCAGGGATATCCTGTATTCACGTCTGGAGCACCTAACCTGCAGGGCGGAGAGTTTCTGTTCGAAGGAGAAGGGGAGAATAAGAAAGTGACTTGGTGCCATCGCATGAGAAATTCAAGGGATCATGCAGATGCAGATGAGATTACCGAGGTGCTGGGACTGAACAAGGTTTGAATAGCCATTCGCCGTGTCAAGGCTGGATTACCTATGACTATGATCAAGCTAGGTATTGAACTATATGGACTTAAAAAATATTTCTTTGTCGATTGGGGTTTGAAGACGGCACGCTTAAGAGCTTCGACATGCATATTAAGAGAGAACTTTATATCTTCAGCTTTGCCAGATCCATCATTCCGGTTCGACACCAGCTTTGAACAAAACCTGGACAGCGCCCGCCAATAGTGTATCACCCTATGCGAAATTCTCCATCGCATGGAGGATACCATACCTGCATAGAATCCGTCACGGAAATGCAGTTATAGTTGACGAATGGTATTCAGACAACGTGTGGCGCATGCTCCTACTATTGCCGACAACCGTAGTAGGGTCTCTCAGTGTCCAATAGCCATTAAGTGAAATAATTTGGAAATACGTCCAGTGTCTGTCATTGGTAGTCGTAGCTTGAAATCTCACGTCAGCTATCTGTATAAGACTTTCGACCATGTTTCCACAGCAAGTTAGGCGGATCAGAATTGACTTACGATAAATTTCTACGAAGTTAGTATAAAGAACGTAGAACCTTCCGTTACTTCCGTCTCTGCTGGCGTATCGTCTCTGATCATCACCATGGAGTTCATCGCAGCAGGCACATCTTGGGCGCTGAACAGAGCGCCCTCGCCACAGAAGATCCTAACCCGTCTCGGCCTTGCATCTCTTGTCACACCAAATAGATGGCCGGAGTTATCTTCAAAGCTCTCACCCAACGCATCGATAGTCTTCCCAAGGGATCCCGAGTTCGATGGCCTCGTCAGTCGGTGGAGAGATTGGCATGCGCCGCAGGTAGGAGCAGTCGTGACAGCTTTCACTGAGAGCGATGTGCAAGAAGCGGTAAGCATAGTCCTAGAGAGAATGATCGATTCTGACTTGAGGCAGGTTCGATATGCAAATCAGAATGAAATACCATTTTTGGCCAGATCGGGTGGCCACGGCGCAACTGAAGCGCTGCAACTGGCCAAGGATGTTATTATCGTCGATATACGAGGTATGAATGATATCAAGATTGCTGCAGACGGCAACTGGGCGACAATCAGTGGGGGAGCCAGCGTTAAGAAAGTTGTTAACGAGCTATGGGCTGCAAAGAAGCAAACTGGTTAGTGTACTTCAAAGAATTCATTACCAAGCTGACAAAAGAAAGTCACCGGTATTTGTGAATGCGTCGGGGTGTCGGCGCCCATTCTGGGTGGAGGCCACGGCTGGTTACAAGGACAATACGGTCTTGCTTCCGATCAAGTCATCTCTGCCCGCGTCGTCCTTCCCGACGGTGAAGTCGTGACAGCCTCTGAAGAGTCCAATCCGGACCTCTTCTGGGCTCTACGCGGAGCAGGCCATAACTTTGGTATTGTTACAGAGTGGGAGTACCGCATCTACGACGTCAAGAACCCGAACTGGTCCTACGAGATTTTCATATTCCTGGGCGATAAGCTTGAAGAGATTCTTGAGTTGACCAACAAGATGATGAAGACTCAGCCGCCTCACATAACTCATTGGATGTACATCGTCAACATACCAGAAATTGACCCCGACAAGGTATGAATCTTGTTCTTGAGAAGTACGTCTGAACTAATGGTCCGTAGCCAATCATTTGGTATGCAATCATCGCAGACAGTCCAGTGGAAGAGGCTCGAGAATACGCCAAACCACTTCACGATATTGGTCCCCTCAACGCCAACGCAGGCGCAGTTCCCATGCCCGATCTCGCTCACATCACCCTCATGGGTGAAGACACCGTTGGCTGCGCAAAAGGCTTCACGGGTCTTCGCTACCCCATAGGTCTCAAGGACTACGACCCTCCCGCAGTCCGTAAAGTCTTTGACTCTATTGCCGAAATATCCCATCGCGTCCCAGAATTCGCAGGGTCGTTTTTCCTTCTTGAGGGGTATTCCACACATGGCGTCAAAGCAATGGATGCAAAAAGATCTGCTTATCCTCACCGCGATGATGAGATTCTCGTTACATCTTACATCCTTTACAAGCCCAATGCTACGCTGGACAGCTTGGCGCAGGAGCATGGGGAGAAACTGAGGGGACTCTTGCTAGAGGCTAGTGACGACCCCAAACAGTTGCGAGCATATGTCAATTATGCACATGGTGTTGAATCGTTGGAGAGCATCTACGGGTACGAGCCCTGGAGAATTGAGAAGCTCAAGGCGTTGAAGAATAAGTGGGATCCTCAAAACAGGATGAGATTCTATGCGCCAATTGTTTGAGACATGACATAGCGTTAATGGTCAGGCAGACTCAACTCAGCCCTAAGGCTTACGGTAAACAGTCAGCCCTACGCGCCTAAACCCTTGTAATTTGCTGCACTCCGCCCACCTTGGTTCGGGTGGTCCGACAAGCCAACCAGAACTACAGGGTCAGATTGAACAAAGTATTGATAACAAGATAATTCAACTGCCAAGCTTTGAACGGAACAAGATAGAGAGAAACCCGATCCAAAAGAGTAGCCAGCTCGTCAGATCTCCCACGTGACGTAAGCTTCCACGTCAATTCATACCGAGGCCAACAACGGCACTAGACTAAGCAATCTAAGCTTAAATTCTCCGACTCAGCACTAATAAATAAGCGGAATTGTAGAATGAACAACGTTTTTTCTCACTTCATCAACTCGTCGTCTTACCCATTGAAGATATTTAGAAAATGCAGCAACAGCCTGTTCGAGCTACACTCTCGTGTAGTTCCTGCCGTCAACGAAAGTACGTCGTCTATCATGATCTCAGTAAATGATACTAATGAGTCAGATTGAAATGCGATCGCGATGAGCCATGCAGCAATTGCGTCGCCAGAAATGTGTCCTGTCAATATGCCCCGTGGCCTCGAGGTCGCGCGGCTGCTGCTCAGAGGAGGGACAGCAGACAGACAGACCTGAATGATCGAGTGCGCTCTCTTGAGCAACTTCTTGGAACTATTGTTTCTCAACTTCCCGCTCAACAAGGCACCTCTTCTGGCTCACCAAGTATCAAGAGCCCTGCCAGCACGTACATCACGACTCAGGGCTCGATGCAGTCCTCCAATGGAGATAGTACAGAAGTCAAACCAGGACGTTTGATGGCAAATCCGAATGAGACAATTTACGTTTCTAGTAGTCACTGGTCAGCTATATGCCATGAGGTAAGCCATTAACCGTACGAGGAGGACAAGGTTAATGAGAAATCTCCAGGTTGAACATATCCGTGAACACCTTGACAAGACCAACGAGTCTACTGATCTAGGCATTGCGGATCAAGCTCAGAGTCAGGTGCCCATGCTCTTGGGGCCTGGAAGATTGACGCCGAGTCTAGAAGAAATTCTGGCGGATGTTCCCCCCAAACACCTTGCAGATAGGCTTGTATCGCGATACTTTACGGCCACTGAACCGTCAATTAGTATGTGGCTCGACTCGGAAGAAAGGATTCGCTAACACCTGGAAGTGATCACCCATACTGGAGAGTTTGAGATCGAGGTACGCCAGAAGCTTCTCAATCTCTTTGCCACGCTAACCATACCACTAGTACAAACGCTTCTGGAACGACCCTCACTCAGTTTCAGTTCCATGGATCGGCATGCTCTTCGGTGTTCTCGCTACCGGGACATTCTTATATATCCGATCGCAAGACGAGCTTCCTGAAGGTCTAGGCGCACCGATGGAAGTCGCAGAAGGCTTCCACAGACGCTGCACCGATTGTCTTCTCTTATCCAAATACTCTACAGCGCCAGGTAAGTATACTCTCGAAACCTTGCTGTTCAACATCCACGGAGAATTTGTTCGTCGTCGTGACGCTCACTTGGGTGTTTGGATTCTCACCGGCATCCTCATCCGACTGGCCATGAGGATGGGTTACCATCGTGATCCGGACAGTTATCCTCGTATCTCTCCCTTTCATGGCGAAATGCGTCGTCGCGTTTGGGGTGTCATTCAACAGCTTGATATTCTCACGTCTTGTCAGCTCGGTCTCCCTTCGCTCATTCAAGAGTCGCAGTGTGATACGAGACTGCCGCGGAATATCATGGATGAAGATTTCGGGCCTGAGTCGACCCAGCTTCCTCCGCCCAGACCGGATACTCAAATGACACCTGTGTTGTACACCAGAGTCAAAGTCCGAATGATGACAGTCTATCGAACCATCTTTAATCAAGTGTCCCTTGGCAAGACGGAAAACTACGAGGAGATCATGGCCCTTGATCAGAAGCTTCATCAGATGCACCAGTCTATGCCGCCTTGTTTCAAGATAGCCAAATTGGAGGATTGCATCATGGTTCCACCATACATTCTCATTCGACGATACAACCTTGAGCTTCTATTCCAAAAAGCGAGGTGTACTTTACATCGTCACCACATGACCAAGGCTTACCAGGATCCAAAGTATGATTACTCACGAAAGGCCTCTGTTGATTCAGCAATGACTGTACTGGGTCATCAGGCAAGCATCTTGAAGGAAGTTCAAGTTGGGGGACTTTTGTACAAGGACAGATGGTTCCTCACATCACTTGAACGACATGACTTCTCACTCGCCTCCATGGTCGTCTGTCTTGAGTTGAGCAAACAGTCAGAGCAGCAGAACCTGAATCCTGTGGGATATACTCGTGAGGATATGATTCAAGCGCTTCAAACCTCACAAGCATTCTGGGCAGCGCTCAAGGCAGTTTCTGCTGAAGCGCGACAGGCTTATGATATGCTCACGGTGATGTTGAAAGCCGTCTCTGTCAATGACAAGGCGATGGAGTCGCTACCCACTATGATGAGCACCGAGAAAGCTCCTGCTCAAAATGGAAACGGTATGTTGAATTTTTCTAGCGAGGATATGAACTGACGTGTCTAGGACACATGAATATGCAACCTGATTCAAATGACACGCCGTTCCCGAGTGAGTTTCATGGGATCGAGGCTATGCTGAACAGCTCGGATGCTGTCGACTGGGTAAGTTTGCAAACTCCCTTATTTTCATCACTATGTATACTAACGGACTTTGTAGGACATGTGGGAATCCCTTGTTCACATGCCCGAAGACTTCTCGAACTATGAGATGTCTGAGGAGCCTTGAAACGGATCAGGATGGGCAATATCATAAGCATTTATGAAAACATATGCGGGCCATTATGTTTGAGTGGAGCTTGTTTATATATGATCATGGCTATGGCACGACTTAGCCACTGGGCAATAGGAATGGTGAGAAATATTATCCTTGACGTACGGTTGTTATTTGATAAGGTTCAAACGCCATTTTGTATCTCCGCTCGTGTGATTTCACCTGCCTATCTTGTTTCTTCAATGGCAAGTAAAGCAAGAGACGATCTCAGAACAACAAGATTGGCCGGAAAACCGGCATATCAGGGATCTACGTTGAGCAAGAAAGGTCCACAACGAGATGAAACAATTATGCGCCCGAAACTTGAACGCTTTGATAGGTGGAACAAACCCTTGTATACTCCGAGTTAAGAAACAACGTGGTAATAAAAGGGAAACATAAAATCAGTACATGATCTGCGCAGAGTTATTTCGAAAACCTTCACTCACCTCACCTCTACTTCTTCCATTTCCAGCATCACAATGCAGCTTTCCGCAGCCCTTAGCATCCTCTCTCTCCTATCAGCGGCTAACGCTCAGAGTAACATTAACTTCGGCCCTGCTTTCTCTCTGGGTCCAACAAAATCATGGATTCGCGAAGCTACAACGACGCTTGTTCTACCACAAGTTCCTGGTCAAAAGGATCGCTTGGCTTTGTGGCCTGGTATGGGAACGAGTAGCGGCTCACTTATCCAAGCCTTGGCTGTTTCTTTTGCGGATCCTAGTCTGTAGGTTAATTGCTGGGACAGAGTGTGCATGGCTAACAGTCACAGCGAGTGTGGTGGTCAACCTGGGCAATGGTGTACCTGGGCTTCGACTCTGCAAGGTGAGACTTACAGCGACAGGACGGAATAAGATGGGGACTGACTTCAAAAGGCACACAGCTAGGCGATAAGAAAGTCCCAGCGAGCCCTGGAGCTAAACTGACAATCCACTGTAAGTCTCCCTCGTTTGAAGCTTTCTAATTGTACTAAGTCGACCGCAGATGTCTACAACGATGCCACACAGCAATACGATCAGAGCGTTGCCATTGATGGCACCGTCGTCTCGACTCTTTCCACCGGTAAGTTTCTCCATAATCTTTGGCAGTGCAAGGGGTTAATAGTAGCAGCTTCGGGCCATGCCGAAGGTTGGGGCACAGCCGTTGAATGCCAGGATGCCGCCTGCGTTGGCACAGTTGATGCTCACGGTAAGTTCTCATCCTTCAATCCTAGCAGACCTGAACTAACAGAAGCAGATTATATCGATACGACCATCATTTTGGACCAAACCGACCCCTCGTTCGGTAACACCCTTGGTCTCAATGAAGCTACGTCTTCTGGACTCAGTTCTCCTGATGGTGGTAAGACTTGGGCTGTAGGCACCATCAGCCACAATGCTTTCACTTTCAACTTCCCCAGTTAAACTCCAAGCGATATGGTGGAATGTAAAAAGGTTGGCCCGCAAATATTTAGTTGTACTATACTGTCTAAGTCCATATTTCAAGCCCGAAGTCTCAATATATATACACACGACGACTTTTACACAGCGCTAGCCCCATGATTCTGATGTCCTTACATTAGCCAGGACTTACTTAGAAGCATCGGCATCATGATGCTAGTATTGTGTATAAATCGTGTGTATATATATTGAGACTCCTGGCAGAAAACTCGATCCTAGACAGCCACTGTTCGCCTTCCTATGATCGGCCGTTGAAAGGATACAGCCAAGTTCATGCAAAGGGGCCTTCAAAGAGCCACTTTCCAATCAACTTTTGAGCCTCCACGGTCTTCAACTCCGCATCCTTAGACAGCTCCTTGTCTCCATGTAACAACTCCAACGAATCGTAGTGGTCGTACCCGTGAATTTGATCTGGAACCAACAGCCATCTGTAGTTACCATCATCTTTCTTTACCTCAAACGAGAACCTCTCATCGTCAAGAACGAGCTTCCCTGGAGGGCTGACATGATTGTGACCAACCGTCTGCTCCCCGACTTCATGGCCCGACAGACCACAGATCATTCTCCAGGATTCATTAGCCAGCATGTCAAGCTCAATGCCAAGTAGAAATATATTGGGTGGCAATTGTTCCTTCGATGCATAGATTGGACTGAGAAGAGGATCTTGCAAGTCTTGCCCAGCCAGCGTATAAGCTGCGTCAAAGACTGGTGAAAGACGAAGAAGGTAATCGACCGGATTCGCGCGGAAGCCCCCAAGTGAAGGTTTGTACTGCCTCGTCTGCGTTTTGTACTCTCGTCTTACGGACATGTCGACGACGGGATATAGTGGAATCAATGTCTTGATCCGCCTGACACCGTCCCCACTGCCACACATACTGGGCAGTATAGAAACGGAAAGCGCCAAATTTCCACCTGCGGAAGCGCCCATCATAGCAACGCGATCCTTGTCGATGGGTAGAGACGAGTCGGACAGCACTGCAAGGATGAGCTGCTCAAGATCGTAGGTGGGTGTTGGGAAACGAGCGCGAGGGGCTTTTGTGTAATTTAGTGCGATGACCATAACGGAGTGCATGTTGGCGAAGTTGTAGTTGAAGAGATCATCGTCGCGAGGATTGCCCACGACGAAGCCACCACCATGGATACTGAGGATAGTCGGGAGCTTCTTTTGGGACTTTGCGTTGAAGCCTTTCGGATAGAAGATTCTTGGAAGAGTCAGCGAATGCTGCAAGAATTAGCGAACGTAAAGGGCAGGTGTACCTTATGGGTAGCTCCGGTCGACAGGCATACGTTTTGACAAATGTAGGTGGATGTGCAGACGTTATGAACCTCTCTTTGACAGCAAGAACATTGTTGGCGATGGCAATGAAATAGTGCAGTATATGATATATGACTGCATATCGAATAGCAGTAAACCTCGAGATCGACTCTTTATACCGCCGAGTGGCTGCCTCTAAGGAGATGTTTTCGTCTGGCATGATGGATTTGGAGGTTGTGGTCGTCAAGACCGAAATGAATGAGCGGAACCGAGATGATAAGTACATTCCAGATGCCCCGCAAATAGTTGCTTCAACGCCTCATACCTCGGCTCGGAACAATTTTGAGATCAGGTCATGATGGGTTGGAAAGAATTACTGACGGCACTTAGCTCGGGACTTATTACATCTGGAAAAATACGGCAGTTCGCTTTTGTATGGGATCACTCATAAATAAGCTTTATAGTGATCCTGGACCTTGGCTTTGTCCGAGTGCTGATCCATCGTTGTCCCAATCACTCGGTGGGCTTAATGTTCTCTATTCATTGGTTCGGGTCGCAGTATCCGGCACTAGACCTATTCAGAGCCCGAAGCACCCGAGCTTCTATCTTACTCCCGAGACTCCCTCAAGCAACTGTCATTCTTCCTTCTCCTTGTCCTTCCTCATACACGATTGACTATGGCCCCGACAAACGAATTACGGAAACATGCTTGTACAATCTGTGCTCGTCGCAAAGTCAAGTGTGATAAACTAGATCCTTGTTCGAATTGCCAAAAAGCACAAACACAATGCTCCTATGAAGCACCACCACCACCTAAACCGCGCAAAAGGGCTGCAGACGAAGACTTGTTAGCAAGACTGGCTCAATATGAGGAGCTGATGCAGAGGAATGGTGTCGATTATACTCAACATACTAATGTTTGGGTATCGTCGGGGTTGGAAACAAAGGCTGAAAGGGACACTTCGACGGATGCTGATTCGCCTGCTCCAACAGAACTGTAAGCAACATGTTTATTTGTCTGGTCGATTTTTGGGACTGATCAAAGTTACTTGTAGATGTCTTTGGTCGACCTTGTGTCCAGAGGTAGGATATATCTAGCCTGTCGCGGCTCCTTGACTAACTTGATCAGCTCAAATATCCTCCCATGATGACCTTACGTCACAAGGAAGACCCTTTCCTCCATCCATCACCACCTTTCAGCTCAATACTAGATGCATCAAAGGACACATACGAGTTCCATCCAGAGGCAAAGCACATCTATTTTCTTTGGCAAACGTTTGTCGAGACGGTCAACCCACTTATCAAGATCATCCATGTTCCAAGTCTACAAAAGCGGATCCTGGAAGCAAGCTGGGACCCCTCATGTATTTCAAAGTCACTTTCAGCGCTCATGTTTTCTATTTACACGCTCTCTGTTACGTCGTTAACATCAAAAGATTGTCAGACATCTTTGGGACATGACAGAGGGACTTTGCTCACGCGCTATCGAACTGCAACCCTACGAGCCTTGGCCGAGGCAGATTACATGGAAACCAAAGAGTTGGAAGTACTCCAAGCGATTACACTCTTCATATTCTCAAATCCGGAGTCCGCCACCGCGAGTACAATGACTGCGGTCGCCATAAGGACAGGACAGATGATGGGTTTTCACAAAACCGACTTAGATACAAAGTTATCCTTCTTTGAGAAAGAAATGCGGATAAGGCTCTGGTGGCAGATAAAGGGTCTTGATTCTAGAGTCCGAGCTGTTTCAACGCCGGGAATCAAACTATCCAAAAGCGACTTTGGCGACTTACGGCCTCCCCTTAGTATCAACGACGCCGATTTGCATCCAGATATGCTGGAACCTCCCGTGGAGCACACTGGTCCGACAGAGATGATCTGCGTCATGATGAAGTACGAAGTCACAAGCTGGATCAAATCATCACCCCGGGCGGCAAAGGTTTTCGAAAGTATGGCTCCTGGCTTTTCAAAGGGGAAGATATCCACCAAGATCGAATACGAAGCTGTCAATGAGCTGGAAGCTATATACACGGAGAAGTATCTGTCGAAACTGGATAGATGTGTTCCATTTCATGACCTGACCTATGCAATGGCGAACTTGGCCCTTGCGCGTATGAGGTTCATGCTGCATCATCCACGAGGTCGATCAGTGTCTGGAGAGAATGTATACATGACACAAGTAGAGAGTGACCTTCTTTTCAACGCAGCGCTATCATTCATCCAATACGTCGACGTGGGCTTCAAGAGCAAATTCTCATCTCAGATGTTTACACATCTGACTTCAACGTACCACATCGACGCATACATCTACGTTGTTAGCGAGCTACGCAAACGAGATTCGGGTCCCAGAATCGATCTGGCGTGGAAGCTGGTGGATGGTCTGTATGCTGACCACCATGAGCTAATTGATAATGCCGAGAGTCCACTGTTCGTCGCTCTGGGTAACTTGGTTCTGGAAGCTTGGGAGACGCGACGGAAAGTGTTGACTGAGGCGGATGTCCTACCATCGTGTATCGAGTTGCTTTGGGCTAAGCGACGGGTTGCAAATGCAGGTGCCGAGGCAACAGCTGATGGCGTTAATGGTCTTGAAGGGTGGGAGTTCAACGTAGACGATTTTGACTGGAGTTATTGGAACAACTTCATGCGCTTTTAAATACACTTGGAAAGTAATGCTGATGGGACGAAAGAAAGACCAAGAGTTACGTAGCAGCGGCCAATAGAGGAACGTGGACACCTGCACGTCTTCTCCAACAGAAATGATAGGGAGAAAGCATGAGTAGATACTGCATGTAGTGAAGATAACCTGCGCCCCGTCAGTTCACGACCAATAACAAGGCATGACGGGGCTAAAGAAACCCGTTCTAACCTTTGGAAGCAAGGGTTTCTTCGGCCGTCCTCGCATTAGCGTAGTTCACTCCGCAAAGAAGAGAAGAGACAAGACTGGGTCAAGGGAAGAGAGAAACGCTCAAGTGGTCCTATTCGGTTCTCAGAAAAAGTGTCTGATTTAGAAAACAAGGCAAAAGTCTGCATAGTTGGATGGCTTGCTGCGTTCGCCTTGAGCCGGCAGCAAGCAATTAATATCGTGTCCAGCAAATGTCTCGTAATACAAACTCTTGTCGATTTTATCTGCAAAGCTCAAAGTGCCCCCGCCTGTCAACATAGCTGTCAGTGGACAAGCACCCCATTCATGCAAGTTGCGCCACGAAAACAGATTTGACATGTCACCTTATTCTCTATCAGGTCACAAAGAAAATTGGCATACATAAAGATGTCCAACAACCCCGCATCGGCGAGTACTGTATTTCCTTCGACACTTTTTGTTTGTTTGTGTGAAAATGGTGGCTCAGATTGAGGCGGTAAGCTTTGCTAACTTGGGAGAAGAACGAGGTTGCTGATTTATGCAGGATCCTACTCTGGATCTGGGAAACGACACTGACATCAGTGCAGAGAGGTACATGTTTTGATTTCCTCGTCAATCAAATTTCTCTGCTGATTGGGCACAGTGATATCGAGTCTACTGCGTCTATTACATCGAGTATCTTTGAGAATCACTATTTTCAGGGCAGGTCTTATGCGAATCCTAAATATGGAAAGCATTGGTAGGATATCCGTGGCTCAAGATGGGTTTACGACTGATGGGTTAGGGCACCGAATGATGAAGAGCAACTTGAGGCACTCGACCTTATGTATGTTGACCGTTGCAACGTCTCAGCAGATAGTCACTAACTTTTACAGCCACCACTGGTTAACTTTGATGCTTGACAATAAACTTTTCCTCCCACCGATTGGCGACAACCCACAGGTAAGTCATCCAAGTGAAACCCAATTCCAACGAGGGCAAGCTCTTACATATGATAGAAAATCCTGGATATTGGCACAGGAACAGGAATATGGGCGATGTGGGTCAAACTAGGCGCTATGAGAAAGACAACTGACATGTATAGCAACATTGCGGATGAGTTTCCCTCCGCCAAAGTGATAGCTACGGACATCACACCAAGCCAGCCCGACTTCGTCCCCCCAAATGTCGAATTCCAAATCGACGATGCAACTAGGGATTGGACTTTCGAACCCGAGTCATTCGACTTCATCCACATTCGCTATCTCCAAGGCACCATTGATGACTGGGACAAGTTCTACAGCCAACTGTACAAGTTCCTCAAGCCAGGTGGTTGGTTTCAGCACATAGAGCCTGATCTGCAGATGTATTCCCAGAATCCAGAAATCAATGTCGGCAACGACCAGTACGCACCCCATACTCTCTTCCATTCAACTACTGATTAGACCGCTAGCATCTACACTCGCTGGGCAAATATCTTCAAAGAAGTTGGCGAAAAGACAAATCGTACTTTTGACTTCTCCGACCGCAAGCTGGAAAAGCTCGCCAAAGCAGCCAACTTTACTGATGTATCCTTCCAAACACACAAGGTCGCAGTCGGCCGATGGCCCAAGGATAAGAAGAAGAAAGAGATTGGTGCTTTCGTGGGGTTAGCATTTAGTCAAGCCCTAGATGGGTTCATTAAGTTGCCGCTTTGTGAGATTCTAGAGTGGAGTCCGGAGGAGATGCAACTTTTTGCAGTAGAGATGAGAAAGTCGCTGATGGATCTCAAGACACAGACCGTGGGACATGTGTGAGTTTCTCTAATGGAAACATATTTTAGAGACATGCTAATGATGTGGTAGATTTAGTGTCTATGGCCAGAAGCCTGAGAGTTGAGGGGAGACTTTGCGGGAGACTTCATCGGAAGAGTAGATCTCAATTTATGAAGATGATGATTTATCCACACGAGTTGTCCTTCGTTGCTTGATTGGTGTTCCAATATAAACTAACATAGATCACATAAAACAGCTAGTTCATCGACTTTCTTGAGGACTCGATATTAAAACTCATATTATACTTTTCTCCAAGTTCAGAAAACTTACTCAAAAAGGTTCAACAATCCAGATACATGACCTGACAAATTATATGCTACATTATCCAGACAACTTCTGCTGTACGTAGCTTAAGCAGTGTTGTAGTACATCTCGATCTTCTTGATCTTAAAGACAGCGTTCTTCTTAGGAGGTCCAGCACTCCAGCCCTTGTCACCGTTGGACCAGTTGTTCCAGATCCAAGGACCAGGCACGTTGGGAACATCCCGGTTGGTAGACCACATCTTGACACCATCGACGTAGAACTGAACAAGATTCTTGGTCCAGTCAATTCGGTACTCGTGCTCGGTGGAAGTAGGGTTGGAGGGAGGAAGGACGGCCTTGTGGGTAGGCTCGCCATCACCATCTCGGTCCTGGTTGGTGAACCACAGACGACGGATTCCGTCGTAGTTGGACTCTGACTTGGGGTCTGAGAGCCACTCGATGTCGGTCTCTTGGCTATCGGATTCGTAGAAGAACATTCCTGAGTATTATTAGTAGGGGGTCGATCCAATTGAGTTCTTGGGACTTACCGTTGCAAACACCTGCAGGTTCGCTCAGAATAGCCGTGGTTCGGACAGACGCATACATAATGTTGTCAATCTCGGTGGCGACCTCGGCGGACTTGTAGGGCTTAGACTTCTGTCCACCTGGAACTGAAAGCTCAAGGTAGCCATTGTTAAGCTTAACGTTGGACGAGGTAAAGACGTGAGTCTTGCCAACAGGGTAGTCGCTGGCGTAGAGGCCCTCGGGGAGTGTCTTCCCATTGAAAGTCCAGACCTTCTTGTTGGCGAACTTGGTGGAGCGGTCAACAATGTAATTGCCCTTTTCGAACTTGGGAGTAGGGGAGCGCTTAGTAGCGCACTCCTTTGGTGCAGCGCTCGTAAGGCCGAGGAGCGTTACGGCGACGGAGAGGTAAGAAGTCAGATGCATGGTGATAGATGTACAGATGGTGGCAGCCCTGGACTTGAGATAGCCATTGTGACTCGAGGGCTGGTTATATATATAATAAATTGCTTTGTTCGAAGGATCGTAGGATTTGCGGATGGATTGACATCTAGACCGTGCTGAGAGGAATGTCTTGCGGTGCTAATGTCGGGTCTGGCTTAGCGGTGGGTATTCGGGCTGAGCATTCCAGGGGTCCTTGGGCCGTAAGTTCAAGCAGCATGCCAGAGACAATAGGTCATTGTCTAGACAAGTTACAAAGAGACTGCTCAATTCTTCGCGGGCCGAACCTCTGTGGCTTTACTCTTGGCATCTTGTCTCTCTTCATTTTTCTGTGTATTCCGGTATTCGAGACGTGTTAGCAGACACAATGTCCCAGTCATTTCCCGTTTGCATCACCAATAAGCACTAGATCGATGTTGAAACGGAGCGATAGCGGGTCTTTAATTTCCTCATTCAAGATATGTCATTGGTCTCGCTGCGAGCATGAAAAACTGCGGTCGCAAAGTGGGATCTCCCAGGTCCGAGATGGCAAATCATGAAGGAAGGGAGGAATGCGGCTTGACAGGTTGTAACGAGACTTGGCGCATGGTTCAGAAACATTGTAGATCTGGTCCAGGCTGTAGAATCTCTCTCAGACGATTGAAACTGGTATTCATAATGACTGTAGTTATGGCATGTTCAATTGGTGCTCTTATTTATAAGACCAAGTACCTATTAATGCGGCCGACTCTCTCATCTTAGCACCCTTGCTGCCGTTATTGACCTGCTGTCCCTGCATTGCTTTACCTGCCAAAACGGTCCATTCCAGGCGACTTAAGCCTACGGCGACTAGCAAAAGGTCATCAAGTCGGCCCCTAGATTTGTGCAGGTATGTGTTGGAGCTGGCTACAAACAGTCAGTTTTGTTGCGACTAATTTCTTAGCTAAAGAGGATGCCAACTTTGTCGTGGATCTATAGTGTTGGTCTTGCAAACTTGGACCACTTGTGGACTCTCAATAGCATTTTTCATAGGTCTCGAGCGATCCTTCGTACTCAGCCTCCTCCAACCGATCCTTCGAGGCTATATCTCTCGCTACGCCGTCACTCCTTTGATTCGCGACTCTTAGAACTGACCGTCCCCCTAAGGTGAATATTTAACAACACAGAATACTCGCATGCTCCTCTTATCAGAATCTAATGATAAACTCAAAGCTTGCTGTATCTCGACCGTCATTGAGGATTGCCTTATGATAAACACCGATCCTTCGGAGACCTTCTGTCATGTTATACATACAGCCCGGCTGCACGTAACGTCTACATGTGTCTGTTCTCACCATGTTTATTGCATTGCGCTTAATGTCTTTTACCAGCGATATTCTCCGTGCCACCTATCGTTTAATTATCAAACGTAACGATACCATGTGGTACTCGAATTTATGCTGGTATAGTTAATAAATCAATGGTCCCGGCCGGAGTTGACTCACCACTACTCATCATAAGCCCAGCGCATCATCTTCTTCTGGCATGATGTATCGCACTTCCCTTCCCACACTCTTGCTAAAAGAGAGGGTAATGTTCCAGCTTTGGGTGATACGACAGAATTACGTGCAAGACCTAACAGACGATGGCTTTGACAGTCGTGGCACGCTCCAAAGTACAAGTGAGGAAGTATATAGGTGTCGGTAACCTCGATCTATCCCAAGGGGGATATGCAATAAGATTGAATCTAAAAATATAGGTAAAATAATGACGGCTTCAACACGGGCATTATCTCTTGGCTGCCTGATATAGGCCTCCCTCAGGTCTCACCCAAGTCTCTGGCAAGTTCGTTTTCTTCCAAATAAGTTTTTGAGCTCTCCAGTAAACATGCATTGGAGGGTTGCAGTCGATCTTCGTCAAGGGCGATTCCAACTTCAGCCAGCATGATGGGAGTGAGATAGCGTCCAGATCGAATAATTTGTAACCCATCTCACCAAGTTCAGGTCCATCTCTACATATGATACTGAGATGCCGACCTAAATTGTCTCGACCAGGTGAGCGTCATGAGCCTCTCTTCGCGCCACCAGGGAATTGTACAAAATTTCCAAAAGCCTTGGCTCCGATCACAATGTAGTAATTGCATATACCCTTGAATTCAACCTGGAGAGACTATCAAGTGCCGATTCTCTCAAAGGCATGAAAGATGGTGCTAATGTGTGCACTGCGGATGACGTCTTAGCTCTCATGACACGTCTCCCCATGGCATGTGTAGCATGATATTATGCCATTAATGCCAGCAACACGCGTTCGCCAGATTAAAGAAAAGGAAGCAAAGGCTAGTCGGTGTAGATGTCACCGACCATGACGACGTTAACAATCACGCCCTACTGTGCCGCAGCATCAACCCAGTCCTATCGACAAGGTCCGTGTAATGTCGTGATCCTTCGTGGCTCATTGATCGAACCACCGATCGGACATTCCCATTATAGTGAGTTTGTGCCTGAAGGTCTTTCAATACGTTTTAGGCGGTCTGAAAAATTTGGAGAAGGCTGTAGTAGCAAGGAAGGTTATCGCCAAGACTAGAACGGGTTGATCAATCATGAGTTTCGTTTTGACTGGGGCACAGTCGACGGAGGATTCTTACTTGACTGTTAACCAACAAGTAAGTATAAAATAGTGAGCATAGCCAGTCTGTCAGTCATCCTTCGTCAAGCGACTTCACACTATCGCTCAATTAGACAACATGTATATTCAGTCAATTTTCTCCCTGGGCTTTTTGGCCAACGCTGCCACAGCTGCACTCACAGCCTGCAGTACCAATGGTTCCAGTCAGGCTCTAAAGTCTCTGTCTAAAGAACTTCGAAATGAACCTTTGGCAGGTCGCGGCCAGAGAAAGACTGTCGAGATCAAGACATTTGTTCACATTGTTGCAGCAAGTGAGAAGGAAGAAGATGGACATCTTACCGTAGGTGCCGGGCTCTTTGGCCATCTATGCAGAGATGCTGACGTTTTCTATAGGAAGAGACCGTCAAGAGCGAGCTCGACCTCTTGAACACAGCCTACAAGCCTTGGGACTTCTCTTTCAAGCTCGCCAAGATCACCAGGACCATCAATGAATCTTGGGCTGTAAGCTACAGCGGAGGTCCTTTCGGGGAAAGCACGGAGCATGACATGAGAGCGGCTCTTCGTAAGGGAAGCTATAAAGACTTGAACCTCTTTTTCATCAGAAACATGGTACCCTGGGGGAAGTGTGAACTCCCCGTCCCGAACGTGACCGACGAGACCGTTCTTTGGGACGGTTGCCTCATGCGATCACAAAACCCCGGCGAGCTTCCTCCCAATTTCGGTAAGGTTACCATCCATGAGGTAGGTCACTGGCTCGGTCTGGAACATACGTTTGAGAACGGCTGCGAAGAGCCAGGAGACTATGTCGACGATACACCCTACGAAGCTGAACCTGTCGGAGGTGATAAGTGTGCCGAGCCTGGCCGCAACACTTGCCCCGATAAGCCTGGTCTGGATCCTGTTGATAATTACATGACATACGTGAAGTAGTAAGTAGTTCTGAATAATTCTATGCTGGCAAAATTAGAAGACTGACAAGGATTAGTGATTGTAGTCCTTCGAGGTTCACGCCCGGCCAGGCTGAACGTATGCACAAACTTTGGAAGAAGCTGCGAGCGACTTCGAATGCTTAGAGATGAGATGTTGATAATTACGGAGAGATGATTTGATGCCAAATGGGAATTGGTGGGTGGTGGTGGTGGGTTTTGGAAGAGGTCAGGCGTGGAGAAGTGTGGTGTTTGATTCAATTAAGAATATAGACCTCCGGATCTATCTATCTATATCATTGCTGTAGAGTTTTCGCATGGAAAGAAGCGGATTCCAAAACATTATAACCAACATTCATTCCCTCCTCGCAAGTAGTTCGTTTGACAGACGCAGTAAGAAGAGGTATACATACACGCAGGTGGTGGAGTAAGTAAGTATGGACAAGTGCAAAAAGAAAGGAATGCGGTTTGTGTGGATCGAACACACGACCTTCAGATATCGAATGATTGAAGTTTGACTTCAGTCTGACGCTCTCCCAACTGAGCTAAACCCGCTGTTGGATATTGATATTGCTCACTGCTGCGTCTATGTTCTGTGTCGGAACGACTCGCAGAATCGTTGACGCAGTAATCCTAGGGTAGCTTGCTAACCCAAGCGCAACGACGTGCAGCATCGGGGGCTAGGTATATATCTTGTTACATACACTGCTAACTCGATCTTTGCTAGTGTTTGCGTATTGGGTATCCATAGGCACTATTAAGTTATAACTTATATCTTCATTCATTTAGTTATTCATTGATATCCTGTGTGGATCTATGAACCTTTGTGTTCTTCCTTTCATACTTTACCTACGTCAGTGCTTATCGATTTTAACCTTATCTAACAACAGTTTCAACGTCCGCTTAGCGTTTTCCTAAGCGATTTCCCTAAGCTGCATAGAGCCCAGTGTTTCTCAAATTATCCTCCGCCCACATGAACATAATGCTACAGCCTAGCTACATCAGATCACACATCAGTCGATCTCCATCCAACTCCAATCGTCCACCATTCACTAACATCTCGAAAAGAGCCAGGATATATGCCCCAACTGCGCGACTTTCGAACACATACGACCATACCTATCAGAGAACTCGGGATCCCGTCCGCTCTCCCATAGATAAGCTGGTAAGGGGCGGATTAGTAGTTGGGTCGGTGACGACCAGCGAATCCCCGCTGTTGTATGTAATTTTATCTTTTTGCCGGCTTTGTCAATAAATGGTGTCTAACATAGTGTTCCACCAATACCTTGATGTATCCTGTTATTGTGTGCGATCGAGGACTATCAGAATATGAAGGTTGGTATTCTTCTGCTATAGGAAGAGGTATGGTTCCTGATCATCCGGCATTAGCTATCCTCATTAAAGAAGCGACTTCGAGGGCCACTTCAAAAGATGAATCCCAGTGAGCAGAGACAGGAACCACTGACGCTAACTCTTTCCATCAAGCTGCTATTAAGCAAAGCGTGGGGTAACTCCGTCGTAGTACCAGCGTCCGATGCATGGCTCTGGATACAGTCAACGGATTTTAACCTCGAGTTCCCGCTAAGTCCGCCAGCACGAACAGTGCTGAGAGGATGAAACAACAACACTATTTATACCGCAGAAAGTAGAATTGCAAGTCTCTTAGTACCGTTTCACTCACACCTGGCTCACCTAAAATGTCGAAATACAAGAAATTCGTTCTGATCACTGGTGAGTGCATCCTCCAAATCACCGAGTTGCGTCGTTGAGTTTACTTGATAGGCGCCAATCAGGGCGTTGGTTATGAGACGGCTAAGAACCTACTCTTGTCATCCGTTGATTACCATGTCATAATTGGTAGTCGAGATGAAGCCAAGGGGGAAGAGGCAGCGATTGAACTTCGGTCGCTGGTAAACATCAAAGGAACTGTTTCGAGTATTCAAATCGATGTGACGGACGATAGATCCGTTGATACCGCAGCTCACAACCTCACTTCGGAATGGGGCCGACTGGATATCTTGATCAACAATGCTGGTATCATCTCTATGGCCAGCCCCCCAACTCGCGAGGCCTTCCGTGCCGTTCTCGAAACCAATCTCATAGGTGCCCTTAGCGTCACTGAAGCATTCCTTCATCTCCTTCGCAAAGCAGAACACAAACCTCCGCGTCTCATTTTTGTCACGTCAAGCACGGGATCCATCACCCACGCTGCCAACCCGGACTCACCATACTATAGTGGAAGTGCTACCGAGTACCGAACTAGTAAGGCTGGACTAAATATGCTTATGACTATGTACTATGCTCGACTCAAGCCAGAGGGCTTTCTGGTGTTTGGTGCAGATCCGGGATTGTGTGCGACTAATTTTACTCACGATGCTGAGTCGCTTAGACAGCGAGGAGCGGCTGAACCAGCTTATGGGGGAGAACGAGTGGCATGTGTTGTTAAAGGTGAAAAGGACGGGGATGTTGGAAGGGTGATAGGAGTATCTGGTGTTGTCCCGTGGTAGTGTTAAGTCTGCTCTTTGTATCAGTTCTACTGCTTCAGAGCCGTAGGACAGGATGAATATACAGTATTTCAGAAGACCAATACCTGGCAGCTCCCATTTTCGTATTCGTGAACTAAAACTTATCTTTCTATGATAGACATGTACTGTCAGACAATCTCCACAATTGCTGACACGATGCTTTGACTGCTTACTGTTGTCCTCAGGCGAGCCAGTTATCGGATGTCTACGGACTGGTGGGTCGAAGAATAAACCGAGCTGACTCCCACCAAAGTCCGGAAATCTTGCTCTCTGTGTTTTATCTAATCCAGAGGGATTTATCGACATAAAGATAAACCCTCCATCTTTCTACTTTCATACTCGTCTATACTGAAAACACACTACTAGTACTATGGCTTTAACGTGGTTCATCACCGGCTGCTCCAGCGGATTTGGCGAGTCCTTCGTTCGTCAACTTCGTGCTGCAGGCGATAATGTCATAGCGACGGGTCGAAACGCTGAGACAAAACTTTCCCATCTGGAAGACACTGGCGCGGCAATTCTTGATCTTGATGTTACGGCACCTTCCGAAATTATCAAGGCGAGAATCGATGAGGCTTGGAGTATCTACGATGGAATCGACGTGGTCGTGAACAACGCTGGTTTCATCTTGAGTGGCCCTTTTGAAGAGCAGAGGTTAGTAGCGAGACACAGTGTTGGATGTGATTGACACAAGACTAGCCAAGATGATCTGGAAAAGTCATTTCAGGTCAATTTGCATGGCCCTTTGAACATCACCCGTGCGATCCTGCCGCACTTTAAAGAGAGAAAGTCCGGGACTTTGTTCTATGTCAGCTCTCAAGCTGCTTGGCACTCTGATCCTTGCGCATCCAGTTATTGCGCCAGCAAGTTCGCCTTGGAAGGTAGACTCCCCTTTACCACAAATTCCCTCGGAACTAACATGTCAGGTGCCGTGGAATGTCTCGCCAAAGAACTCGCCATATTGGCACCAACCCTGAGAGTCCTTATCGTCGAGCCAGGATACTGCCGCACGCCTGTCTTCGACAAAGTCCAGTATGTTAAACGGAGTGTGCCTGAGTACGCCCAGTTCAACGAAGCTGTTCGACAGGGCGTTGCTATGTTGACCGCCAACTCACCAGGAAACCCAGAGATGGCGGTTGCTCGAATGATTGAGTTGGTCAAGGGGACTGGACTTGCAAAAGGGAAGGTAGTGCCTTTGCGTGTACCCCTGGGTTCGGATAGTTGGTCGAGAGTCAAGGCCAAGTGTGAAGAGACACTGGAGATCTGCGGGGAGTGGGAGGGTGTAGCGAGGAGTATTGACTATAAGACAGAGTCGTAAACTTAAAGGGTCCAATGAAGGCTGAGATATATAGATGACCTCATGTGATGGTAGGGCAACTCAAACTTGATTCTCTTACGTTCTTAATTTATACTGCGAAGTACTGAATAAAACCACAAGTGACCGAGTTACATTCAAGAGTGAGTTGATTACTACAAATAAAAGGGAACAACATGATGGCATGGAAAAAGAACAGTTGAGTAGGAGGTGTAAAAAGTAAAAGAAAGGGTCTGGCCGGGGATTGAA
Organism: Fusarium brachygibbosum; assembly: GCA_018886245.1. Taxonomy (NCBI): domain Eukaryota; kingdom Fungi; phylum Ascomycota; class Sordariomycetes; order Hypocreales; family Nectriaceae; genus Fusarium; species Fusarium brachygibbosum. The sequence continues at coordinate 2,447,596 of MU249527.1, read as the reverse complement.
CCCGGGACCTCTCGCAAGCAATGCTATAGGGTTTTCCCTAAGCGAGAATCATACCACTAGACCACCAGACCGATCAAGTAATTGATGAAGGAAGATGTCCAGAAACTGTCTCATGAATTCACATATCGAAAAGGCTCTCTCACTTCCAACTATAGCTACTAATAATTCCAGGAGATCATACTAATGCGCTTCGTTAGCGTCTTTGTAAGACTGGCAGTCTGGGTTTCGGCGGCGCTCAAGCTCAGGACAGGGCATTTAATTGGCAATACCGCACGGGTGCCTTAAGACCACGCTACGACCGCCGTAACCCTGGGTTCTGATATCGGCAAACGGCAAGGCTAACCCACTGGAGGATCGTTCTCGGCCTAGACTTAGCCTGATTGAATGGTTCCTACTTCTGTGGACTTTGTTTTGTCTCCTTTCTTTTTTCCTGGGCAGTCCATCTCCTGTTTTCTTTCTTCCAAAGTCATTCATTTACTTCATACCTTCGCTTTCCAATAGTCCGTCGCGTCACCAGCTTCATCTTGAGCATCCATTCTCTACAAGGTTATACCACTATCCAGCATGACCACCACTCGCTTCTCGACGTCGCTCCCTCTTCCCGGTTATGGCACTCAATCCCTCGTTGCCGAGGTGCTTGGCGCCGACGCCACAGCCACTACATACCTCTTGAACTGCCCCCCTGGCACTGATGGCAACGACTGTGGCACGTACAACAACTCCCTAACGATCGGACCCTGGGCAAGCGAAACCATTCCTGCCGGCGCTGCCAGCACGGGCAATCTGGATATCTTCATCACGATGCCATCTGAAGATAAGGAGTATGATTGGAGGTTCTCTGTACACTGCAAGATGTCCAAGACTATAGCTAAGGATTGCACCACTATTAATCTGGGTAGCAACGACGATGGATCACCTACTTCGACTATTACCGTTTCCGATGAGTTGGAAGAATTCGACCTTACTCAGGTACCTATCGTCATTACCGCTGGTTTGGATCTTCTCAACGCAAAGCATACTGGTCTCCCAGAAGCCAGTGCGACTGCTACGAAGACTTCTGAAGAGGACGCATCTACACCTACAAACACTTCCAGTGCTTCGTTATGCTTTGCGCGTGTCTTTGGCGCCATGTCTGTAGCTGGAATTGCTGTTGCATTTGTCATGTCCTAAATGGAGAATGGAGTTGGGAATAACTGATAGATGTATTGCTATTCCTGTTATATAAATATTCTTTACCGATTTGAGTCTTGGAATCGGTACCATACATAATAAAAGCTAGCCATGAATCCAACCCTACACCGAGAAGTTGGCATTGCCACCAACAGTGTGTTGGGCCACAACTTATATCAATGGTGGGTAGGATGTGGAAAACAAAACAAGAATAAACAGTACAATATAGGGTATCAAGAACTAAAAAAACGAACTGCCACACGAAACATTACCAACAACTTTGTTCAGCAACCTTCTCCAACCAGTTTGCTCCTAAGTCGTACCAATATTCTGTTTGCGCAGAGTTGAGTAACAGGGCTGTTTAAATGAAAAGCCCAGTTGGGAGCCTGAGGCATACCTCCTACCACGTGTATGTAGGTTGGGGGATTTTTGTATTTAACCTTACTGCATATCCCCTTGGGGATAGATCAAGGTTACACATTGAAGTAGGTTGGGGGCTCGTGGGCATTGAAGAGACCTGGTTATTGAACAGGTTGATGTCGAAGAGATAATTCGGAGCAGTAAATCCCAAAGCATCTTGGCCGAAAGACTGGGAAGGCGCAAGAAATGAACCAGCGGCGACAACAGCAACATTTGAACCAGAGGCGGCAGCGGCAGAGGAAATTCCCTGATCAACATAAACGTGCGTCGGTTGACTAGGCCAGGCGGGAGGGTCATAAGGCTGGGATACGGCATTAGACATCCAGGGACCCATAGTGTTGGCGGGAGCCGGCATGGCATGACCCGAGGAGTCATCCACTCCATGCCCATGCAAAAATACTGGCTCTTGAGAGCCCTGGGTCCCGTTCCCGGACATATCTGGGGACTGATTTGTGACACAATTGCCCTGAGGCATCAACTGCATCCCCAAATCTTGACCCTGACGCAACTGCCTACGCCTTACATCATTGATATGTTGCTTCACCTTCTGCTTACGCAGTTCCTTGTCTTTGGGCTTATCCCCCACGAAGGATACTCGCGTCTCCGGCAAGAAGGTGTCGTCCTCGAGGATGAGGGCGGGGACAAGACACGTCCCATTCTTGGCCTTCACAGGACGGCCGGGCTTGTTCCCGAGAACAATCAGGATCCCTAAAAGGAGTGTTAGTGTATTGTTTGTGGCTCAAAAGGAAATGTTAGCTACTGCTTACCTCTGTGAGAAGTCAGGCACCTTGATCTGCCTCGATGGCCGTCGAAACACCGCTCGCAGCAAACCTTGTGCTGCTGGTGCCATCGACCAGTCCATCTGCTCGCTGGGGCATTAGACGCCAGGGAACTGTTGCAGCTAGGCATGGTTGGTACTGGCTATTGGTTAATGTTAGACAGGGTGCAAGTGAGATGGATGATATTTCGTATCCACCGAGAGTGTACTTACAAAAAATGTTTGTCTGTGTTGGTAGAGATAGCCTGTGGTAGTGTGATGACTGTGGTTGTCTGTGAAGTGAGTGATGGGATTAGATTTCAGAAATCGTCGAAAGCAGAAAAAGCTCGACTTATATTTACTCAATCCCTGGGACTAACAATTATGCATCGGTGGGGGATCTAACCCTCGGTTTAAGAATTATACATTGGATGGGCTATCAACGATTCTTTTTCTTTTTTCACAGGCGGCTCCCTTTATGACTAGGTACGTTTCTACCGTCACTGGTTTGCTGTTGTGCGGGTAATGAGTACACCACTGTTACGAGACCTCTAATACTCCCAACAAAATGTCATTGTATTGTACTACTTGGAGCTGTCCATGATATATTCTTCTGGCCCGAGGTATGCCAAAGAAGTTGTCTTGTATTAGCTGAACTAGTGAGCTGGGAACGAGCAACATTCCTTGTTTTTTCTCCAGACCCTATTCTAAACCATCCCTACATTTCTATGAATAGGATAACCTTCAGGAGAGATGTTTCTTCACGTCTCGAAATCTCCTACGCGTATCTGCGCGTGCTACCACATGAGTCACGTCCTGTGTGCCAAAGCTTGAGGCGCGCGAATCCCCACGGACTGGAGGCGAAGGCGTACGGGCGTAGCTCAAGGTATAACTGAGAATTGGCGCCCCTCTTCTGTTTATGCTACGCAAGGCTTTTTGCCACTCTATTTTCATACCTAGAATGGAGCATGGTGTAAGTCGAAGCTTATAAGGGGTGGATAGCTGTCTGAGTCACGGGCATCGCAGACCGAAAACGTTTCCCTATGATGACACTTCCTTCTAGAAGAGCCTAGGAACTAGTCTGTCGCTCTTCCGTCACTCTCCTGTCGCTTTTCTAGTGCAGAGCGGTGCCGATATCATGGCGAGTGTGTCGGTGATCTTCCTCAATTCTTGTTTGTTTGAAATACAAACACTTGGAAAAAGAAGATACAAGCTACTGACAACCCAGCAATATACCATTATCAAATTCTAGTGGATTGAACTACGGGGACTCTGCAGTATCACAACTATGCCCGTGGTGTGAGATCTTGCGTCGCTCCAGTGAGCAATAGGGTTTGATAGGGATTGAGTTTTGCGAATGATCGTGTTAGGCTAAAGTCGATGAGGAAGTAGTAAAGTGGAGAACCTACTTCACGCCTCGTCGATTAAGTTGCGGGTTCCTGGAACCCTGAAACCTAGATGACGACGACCGTGTAAGTGACTCTACCAATGACCCCCCTTTACATTCATCAGAGCATACGTACCAATGTTAGGTTTTCAATAAAGGATATTGGAATGAAAGATTCTTCAAGTCACACAGCAATTGATTTTCTTTTACCCAAGGTTTTTTGTTTCCTCGACAACACAATGTTCACGTCGACGAGATTCCAAAAGGCAAGAATCTCTTCTGAAGTACCCATAAAACCAAGTCTGTTTCCCCTTTTCCCATCTTCCCATATTCCCCTTTTCCCATTATCAAATCTACCCATCACTTATAAGCCTCTATACACATAATGACAAAGGTAAAGAGGGACGCGGATGGTAACACCATCTTCCGGAAGGACAATTTGGGGCGAAAGATCGCCTGTATACACTGCGTTCTGGGCCATCGATCCTCAAACTGTGAGACTTGGCACAGTGGTAAGTACTACTATTTCCTTCTACCTGTATTGTCATCTGGGAAGCTAACAGTTTTACAGACCAGGTCAGGGTGATAGATGGCGTGGGCCGGAAAAGGGGGAGCAAGAATCTCCCCAAGAATCGTCGTACGTATATCTCTTTGATTCTTGTGTCCTTCAAGGAGGCTGACTTTGGTGCAGAGAAGGCTACGAGAAGTGGCAAGAAGGGCGCTTATCGCAAGGGCAGCTCAGCGAAGAGCCAGCCGCTGCAGAGCCCGCCACTGCAGAACATAGTGGTGGCCCAGCTTGCTACCAACTTGCAGCCTGTTGCAAACTTCCAGGCTCCTGTTCAGCCTTGTCTGGCTGATTTAAATCTGTCCCAGGGCATGGTGAGGGCTACATGCCCAACCCTACCCATGCCGACGGTGTATTACCACACGGTTGCCGGGCCTATGGTCAGTCACCAATTGACGTCACAGGCCACATTCAACCACCAAGCCAACTACCAGGCCTGGTCCGGGCCTGTGGCTGGTGTGCAGGGCACGAATAATCCCTAATGTTGGGGATAGATGCCAAGCCATCTTCACGGTGTGTGGGAGGGGCAGATTTTTCCAGTTTTTGTTGGTAGGATGGATTTCTGCAATCTAAACTTGTATGATCTACGTTTGTCAATAAAGCCTTTTCTATCCATCTGTAATCCGCTACTACCTACTTTTGACTCATGCTTTCAAATTATCAAACCCAGGAGTTAGGGCGGAAACATGGCCCTTGCCTCCGAAAATGCCAATGTTGCTCCAGGTCTCAAAGTAGACGTGCGGAGGATCTGGTTCCGATCTCCACCTTGATGTTATGAGTCGGCATCCAAACTTATGGTTCTATCCTCTATACAGTAATTGGATAGTTTAACAGTTTGTGAATTGATCATGTGCCTTGCTGATTTCCCCCTGCTACGGAATCTGCTCCTCCGCTGTCGGTTACGGTTCGGCCCTGGGAGCGAAATTTCCCAGATGGAGAAGCCTTCCGGTTCTCAAGATGTTTATTTCTTGGGCATAGCGGATCATATGTCCCGGAATATCTGCGGATTGCGGGCCGGATGTCGGTTGTTTGAATTGTTAGCTGTTGTTTGGCCTTTCTTGTCGTGATTGAATGATGGTACGACGGATGCTACGCTGCAGATTCCGGATTGAAAGTCTTTGACGGTACATCCGGATATGGAGAACGTACTAGGGGAAAAGCCCATATCATACTTTCAGGCCATGAGGATATAAAGACCATCACATCCCTCGTTCGAATCGGCTCCTCAGTTGAGCACGACACCCTCGAGATCAACCCTACATCAGTCATCATGAAATCGTTTCTCGCCCTCGGTCTCTTCGCCGGTCTCTCCGTCGCCCAAAGCGCGGCCTGGGCTCAATGCGGTGGTGAAGGTTTCTCTGGTTCTAAGACCTGCGTCTCGGGCTACAAGTGCACTGTCGTCAACCAGTGGTACAGCCAGTGCCAGCCCGGTTCAGAGCCTCCCTCTACTACCCTCAAGACTACCACTGGTGGTGGCTCTACTCCCACTGGAACACCTGGCGGCGATGGAAAGTTCCTCTGGGTTGGTGTTAACGAGGCCGGTGCTGAGTTCGGAGAGAAGAGTCTTCCTGGTACTTGGGGCAAGGACTTTACCTTCCCTGAGCCTGCTGCTGTTGACGTGAGTACATGACGCAATGTTGAATGACAATTTAATTTCTAACACGTTATAGACCCTCATCTCCCAAGGCTACAACACTTTCCGTGTGCAGCTCAAGATGGAGCGCTCAAACCCTAGCGGCTTGACCGGCGCCTTTGATCAGGCTTACTTGAGGAACCTTACCTCTATTGTCAACCACATCACTGGCAAGGGAGCTACTGTTCTTCTCGACCCCCACAACTACGGTCGCTACTTTGACAAGATCATCACTTCCACCTCGGATTTCCAGACCTGGTGGAAGAACTTTGCTACTCAGTTCAAGGGCAACAGCCGCATCATGTTCGACACCAACAACGAATACCACACCATGGACCAGACCCTCGTTCTCAACCTCAACCAAGCTGCCATCAACGGTATCCGCGCCGCAGGTGCCACTCAGTACATCTTCGTCGAAGGCAACCAGTGGTCCGGTGCCTGGTCATGGCCCGACGTGAACGACAACATGAAGGCTCTGACTGACCCCGAGAACAAGCTCATCTACGAGATGCACCAGTACCTAGACTCCGACAGCTCCGGAACCTCGCCCAACTGCGTTTCCACATCCATCGGTGTCGAGCGTCTCCAGGCTGCTACCAAGTGGCTCCGTGATAACAAGAAGGTCGGCATGATCGGCGAGTTTGCTGGTGGCCCCAACGAGACTTGCCGAACGGCTGTCAAGAACATGCTTGACTTTATGAAGGCCAACACCGATGTCTGGAAGGGTGTTACCTGGTGGGCTGCTGGTCCTTGGTGGGGTGACTACATGTACAGCTTTGAGCCTTCCAGTGGTTCTGGCTACCAGTACTACAACTCTCTCCTCAAGTCTTACATCTAAGAGATGGCCACATTCAGCAGAGTGAGGGGACGAATTTCGGAAGACAACGAGGTCGGACAATTTCGAAAAGGCAGGTGTGAAATAACAAGGACACACCAAAGCGTTTAGGGGGGGACATCTTCAGTCACTCTTAGCTGGAAGCAACCCCCTTTAGTATATAGGCATTTAGCCATCTTCTGTATATATCTTCAACAGTACAATTATCGTTATGACGAGACGTTCTTGTCCATTCCGAAGTGCACAGTAGGCTACCAGAAATAATTTTCAGTATCCTCAGTGAATTCTCGCTAATTAAGGATCACTTTGGACAGATTTGTTCTATTGGTACCACATCGACTTGTCATCTACATTTTTCTCTAAACTGTGTTCATTTTCAGTCAAACGCCACTAGCAGATGTCTAAGTTTCTGTGCCTTAAATCTAATTTAATGAAGGGGATATGCAATAAGGTTAAATCCACATAGTCGAACGCTGCTAGCAGAAGTCTAAGTTTCTTTGCGTTAAATCTAAATTGATAAACCCAATTTCTAAAATCTAAGATTTGAACGACCACTGAACCTGCTCCCATCCCACTCTCCTCTGTATCTTTACTCCAAACCCCTCCCCATCATGTACAGGTTTCTTAGCAGCTTGTGAGAAGCTGCAGTCTGTACTAATCGGAAGTCCAGGTCCATCCGGCAGTATGACATCAAAGCCTGCCAACAGACAAGTCACCAGACCCAGATTTTCAGCGAACGCAAAATTCCTTCCGGGGCAAAGGTTGCGCCCGCCTCCGAAGGGGATGAAAGCTGCCCGTCTCGCTTTTTCAGCCTCGGTGTTTTCCTTGGTCTCAATGAAGCGATCTGGCTTGAAGGCGGAGATGTCTTTGCCCCAGGCGTCGAGTGTGTGGCTCACCAAAGCGGACATTTGGATATTCTCGCCCTTTTTGAGAAGGTACGAGTTGCCTTTGCTGTCTGTCACCGTCGTATCTTCGAGGACACGGCGGTTGCCCATGGCCTGGTTACTTAGTCGAATAGCCTCCCGGTAACAGCTGACAAGCAAGGGACACTTTTCATCCAAGATTGTCACGTCAATAATAGCCTTGTCGTCTCCATCCTTCTGTATAACTGGAAGAACTTCATCCCTTAATCGGTTCACAAGATCAGATCGATTGAAGATGTTGACAAAGAACCAGTACAGAGTGGGAATAGTATTGGCTGTGCTCACGTGTAGGAGCGCAAGTTCGATGTGGCCAATTTCCTCACCTGGAACACCATGCTTAACGAAAGGGCCTGCGCGGGCTCTGACGATTTCTGATGCGTCTTCATCCTCGTACTTTCTCGCGCCGTAGTACTTGCCTAGTGCTGCTTGTAGTCGCGCTCTGGCTTGGTGAGCTTTGGGAGCCGTGATGGCAGGGAAGATGTTGACCAGTAACATATTGAGACCAGCCTCAAAGGTCCTAAAGCTTGTTAGTGAAAATGACACTCAGCATTCTTTGTAACCCACCAAAGGTCATCCAATAAGCTAGGTTCCTGCCTCAATGGATTCTCTGATCCATACAGTGCTTCAGCGGTTGCCATAGTTACGAGATCCCTCAGCCAAATCCAAAGATTTGCATGCTCCAAGTCCCCATGTCCACCAATCTTGTTGATATCTTTCGATATGCAGTTCAGGGCATTCGCATTCATACGATGAATGTGATCACCTGTCATGGCCGGGTGAATAGCAGCGAAGAACTCCGGCACAAGATTGGTATTCTTGAGCTTCTCCTGGATTCCATCAGATAGTAGCAATTCTCTCTGCGCAAACTCTGCCGCAAATGGTTCGAAAGATAGAGTCTTCTTGCGATATGCAGATTGAATGATGGCTGGGTCGAATATGACGTAGAGTTTGCCGCCAAGGATAGGTAGAGTCGCGATTTGTCTGTGATACTTGTCACTTTCTCATATTAGACCCTTGCCATCCATCCTATCGTGTTTATACGTACTATAGGTGTTTTAAATAGAGATTTTGATGTTTCATCAAACCGTAGAAATGCCCAACGATGGGGAATTTGGGCTTGAGGAATGGAGGCTCGCCCGCCTCAAGGGATGGCGTTGATAGCTTGTGCAAAAAGATACTGACAAATAGTACACCCAAGACAGTGATATAGTTTCCTGGTGACTGTTTGAAGTCTTCGATCATGAAGCCGAGGATACCACTCGGGCTGGTGGTTGAATTGGCGGTCATCTTGGAGCTTTGGTTCCGCAACTGTCCAAACTTGTAATGCGAACCAGGAGTTAGTTGGCATATTTATATCCAAGGCTGTGAGCACTAGAAGCCACTAACACGGCAGTGCTTATCTGGCAACGACCTTTGTCATGTCCAAATGCCGCTATTCAGAGGGGTTGAATCTTGGCATAGTGGTAAGATTTTAGCGTAGGATTATAAAACAGCACATTTCATTCGTCTGCTCTCTAACTTTTATTTACTCTGAAGAGGTCCTCGCATTCGGGATTCCGTTATAGTAACCATTGAGGGTATAGTGATGAGATTAACCCTCGCGTCTGATCGGTCCTTGATCTCGCGCGTTCGGGGTTCTCGCGTACCATTGGGAGTATACTCGTCATGGGTTGAATCCTTGTCTGTAACCAGTTCCTATGTTTTATGCATTGACGTCAACAGATGTGTCTGGTTCGTATTCGGTTTATTCCCCTAGTCCAATCGAGGCATATGGGCATCTCATGAGATGCTACACCTGGTAGCAACTGCAGCTTGAAGGTATCGGCTACAATATGAAATGCTATTAGGATTAGAAAATACGCCTGGCTGATGTGCTTCTGACAACAACTCCAAAAGTGAATACATGTGCTCATTCCCTTGTCTCCTCATGCAGTTGTTTTATGCCAACTCGTGCCGTTGATGTGGACCATTCGGCAGCTCAGCGGGCCTTTGTTCTTGTGGCATCTCGGCAGCACCAGGCATCTTCTCTGGTGAATAGTAAGAACCGGTGCCATTATCTGGTGATGCCACGATCGGCGAGTTATTGTGATTTTCGTCTGACGAGTCTGAAGATGCAATAGGGCTGTGCTTGCGCTTGTTGCGCCGCCAGAAAAAGAACCCTGCGAGAGCTAGGGCGACAACGGCGAGGGTGATGGTGACTGATATGCCGGCGACCGCACCAGACGATAGACCGTTGTTTCCTTTATCGTCATTGCTACTGCTGCTGCTGCTGCTGCTGTCACTGCTGCTCGATTCGTTTGAAGGGTCGGATGTGGCTGTTGTATCGGAGTTGGAGGCTGTTGTGCCGGCTGTGATGGCAGTACTATCACCTGTCGATCCGGGCGGCTGGGTTCATTAGCAGATGACCTCCGGAATGTCTGTAGGACGACTTACCGTGCTGTATGTGGTAGAGTACATCTTATTGTTCACCTCTCCGACACTCTGCATCAGCCATTGCTGTCGAGGCTGATCCCCCTCATGGTTCGAGCTCATAAAGACTGGGCCGTCCGGAATACAGTCAAGATTCCACTTTGTCCCATTGTGCACGTTCGTTATCCTGTATGAATCGTCCTTGCCCCATAACGATACGTCCCATTGTTGTTCCTCGCTATCATCGGTGGCCATCAAGCACGGTCTTGTTCGGCGCTTCTCGTTTATGACGTCCGGTCGGTAGCATACCGAGAGCTGTTTCTTAACGGTCGTGTCGGAGCATCGTAGTTGGTATCGACCGGGCTTGTCGTCTACTTTTTGCTACAAATAGTCAGCAGATGACTAGCAGGAATGCGATCGGGGACATACAAATTGCCACTAGGAATTTTTGTTGGCTGGCCAGACTCGCATATCACCTCCCGGAGCTGTAGGTTGAAGCATGCCATGCAAGTCTTTATCGGCGGTATCAACAGCGAGCTCCGAGATCTGGTACCACACATTGGGGTCCAGATCTGTCGCAGGTTCGAGCGTAGGCATTTTGGAAACAGTGGGGTTTATCGCGATTAGAGGAGCTCACAATAGATTAAAGCAGGAGCAAAAGCAGAGAGGAAAAGGGAATGAAAGAGCTCACCGACTGGGTGGATATTGAAGAGAGACCAGACCAGACTAACGGGGTAGGGCTGAATTACAGTGGGAAGCCTAATCTCACTAGGGAATCCGCTTTCCAAGATTAATTATGGGAATAGACCGGGTGATTGGCCAGTAAATGAAACGTTCAGCGGCAGTCTTGTTGAAAGATTGGATGATGAACGGTTGCCAAGTGTTTGAGGTTGACTTGAAAGTGGGAAATTTACCTGTCAGCCTTGGCCCCATTGTTATTGTTCCACATTCAAAAGCGCAGTGATATTGATGTTGAGGTCTGAAGAAGCGACTGATTCTAATTGTGTCATGAAGTTAGTGATCAACGTGTTATTCAGTCGTCTCGTCGTTCTCTTTGACTCTGGTGGTTGTTGTACACAGACCATCTTGCTCGATTAAAAGAAGATCTACTTCCCGAGAGCGACCCATGCAATAAAATCACTGCCAACTATATGCATGTCAGACGGGATCACTGCCTTCATTGCCCTACTCATCAGGGGAATGTCAGCTGATGTCATCAACGTAGCAGGTTTCCAAGAATGAACCTTACAGTACGATTTTGGAGGCGACGAGTGATGAAGGATCGAGGGCCTTGCCCCCAATGATGGGAGAAGTGACTGCGTTATAAGCTTAATTGTTACTCCCTTCACGGGGAGAAGGGAGGCTCGGGGATCGACGAGGCGATCCAATGGCCGGGCTAAGGTTTGACCAGATAGAACTCCGTGTCCGTAGGGCTGCCCGTGTTCTGATAGTTCCCCCGGATGGTGAACCATGGCTATCCCTGTCTAGGTTACCCGCATTTACTACTGCCTGCGAAATAATGTTCTTCGCGTTGGTCCCGGGTAAGCATAATTGTATATGGAAATACAACAACTTTAATGGGAAAAGGATAGCCGAGAACCTGTGTCTCACGGGCATGTTTGCATTGATGATATCCCATTGAAGTGACGACATCGTTATCGTGTTTGAGGATTGCGAATTGTCCATGCGCAAAGCTTTGTCCGTTGCATCCCAGGCCTTGATAGAGATCATCCTCATTTGAGTGGTTGAGATACGATACAGTACAGTCCAGGCTTTTATTGCCCAGAAGTTCATTACGGCTCGCGACACTTTGCGAAACCATAGATAGGTCACGCAACTATCTAAAACTAAGGTAGTATCGCCATCGTCTAAACCAGGAACCAATTCCGCAGCTCAGCGCCCGTTTTGCAACGAAGCCTATCAAATTGTGGAAATATCGCGGATCAAACAAACCTCAAACGGAAATAAATCCTGCTTCCCCAGATCTCAATGGTCTCAAGCCGAGGCAACTTTTCGGATAATGCAGCTCAAATACGAACATTTGTCCGCTTAGCTTATCAGCTTCAATGACGTCCCTGGAGGCCCATGTTCGCTTATCGCGACTTTGGTGGGACACACACCGCCTCTGATGAGTCTAGACCTTCACCCGCCGTCTCACCTATTCAGGGAACTTCACAGCCCTTTATCATCTCAAACTTTGAGTTCTTCACGTGCAGGATGAACAAGAATGTAGCATTCATTGTTTCACAAATCAGCGACATTCACTTCACAACCACGGAACGCGATGTCCTCATACGCTTCCTCGTCTTCTCCTCGCGTCTAGCCGCTTGGCTCCTCAGCCAAAAGAATGCTTCAGCGACGACAGTCCAGCGCTGGCAGCTTCTGATGAGACAGCTCTCGCTCACAGCAAAGCTTCTTCGTGTCGGGAAATTTACACAGCAGATCCGATCCGCAGCGCAGAATTTAACGGGTAGACATCAAGACCAATTCCTGGGGTACATCACTGTGATTCGTCAACTGTTGATGGCTGTGTACATGACGTGCGATAACGCTACAGTGCTGAACAGCATCGGTTTCGTCCCCTGGAAAGGCGCCAAGACGTTGGAGAAGAGGGCTTTTCGGATATGGTTTGCCGCAGGTGTTTGCGGGATTGTTGCGCAGTTGTATTGCTTCTACCAATTGAGGACATCGAATGCCAATGATGAAGGTGATAGGCAGTCTCTTTTGTAAGTACCACCCCCAATATCTCTCTGTGCCGCATGGGAGCTGACGTGATCTACAACGCCGCAGTCGAAAGACAGCCAGCAAACTCCAATTAGTTTCTAGTATATGTGATATAACTGTCTCGTCAGCGGCTGCAGGGCTGGTTAAGTGGGATGAAGGTGTCGTTTGCGGGAGTGGAATGCTGAGTAGTTTAATCGCCATCTACACGCAGTGCAAGCCGCGACTGAAGCGATGACTAACGACGTTAATTAATTATCATCTACCGTTGGTGGCAGATTAGATTGTTACTGAGGCGGAATTAGAGTTCTTGGCGATACTCGGGTGTCATTCCTCAAGGGGAACTTGTTCTACACTGAAGCATTACTAGCTCCAACACAATGGCGCCATTAGACTGAAGAAAAAGTCTATTGCCGACTTCGGAGGCTAACAGCCACTTTTGTCAATAGTTTGATCCCTCTGGGTCTGTAATGTCTTTTTAGTTATTCTTTGTTTTTCTCCACGATGATTTACAAGTCTCGGTGATTTTCAATGATTATCTGACCGACCGGAAATATGGCTAAATCCATATCTTGAATACCGGATATACCAGTAACCAATCACACAGTAGATGGATCAATTGATGCGTGATTATCGCGACGACAGATAAATACAGCGGAGTTACTGGTCCAGGGCCTGGACCTCGTTAGCCACAGAACCCCTGAGATCAATTCGCCTCCCTCCCGTCCCTTCCATCGGTACCCATGCCAAGCAGCACGCGACAACATCCAACGACCTTCCTTGTCTGGGCAATACAACCTGAAGTCTTTCCTCTGTCTATCCCAATAGGTTTAAAGGCGTTTTCTGGCATGAATGTCCAGACACACTAAGATCTTGACCGACCAATCTACTCCTGCCAAGACAATTTGACGGCTTGGCCTGGCAGATAAAGAGCACGCCACTGGAAGGAGGAATACTCCCAGAGCAGTTTAGCCATGGAAGGGAGCTCTAGGTATCATGCAGGGGCTTCCAGTGTGGTGCTAAGTCTGACACCACTAGACTGAGTGGTCTTCAGCGGCGGCTGAGCCTTTTCACGGGCCAGACACCAGAAAAAGCACCAGTCTCCATATTGGAGCCGAGGAGGCCGAGTCCTTTCTATTCCCCTCTTGTCATTGTCGTCTCGTTATCATCTGTCTATTTCCCCCCATTCCCCATCGAATCTCTGCCGATCTCTTCCCTCTTTTTTATCTCGTTCTATTTTCTTTTGCTTTATGTACGATTTGCCATGTGGACTCACGGACCAGCAGTGACCATCCCCGTTGAGCTTTAATTACGTGCATTGTTCCACGACTCCACAGCCTTTAGCTTGGCAGACCCTCACGATCTTTCGCTCTTTCTATCTATATCTGCTGTCCTCTTTTTTTCTTTCTCCAATCTTTTTTTCTGCTTCAGCCTTGACTTGACATATTGTGAAACACTTTTTCACGATGTCACATGACATCAAGAAAACGACCGACATCAAAGTCGAGGTCGCCCTCGCCCGCGATGTCGAAACCATCGAGATGAACGACATGAGCGCCTCATCGTCGCAATACAAGGATGACGCCAATAATAACAACACCACCACAGCATGGGCTGTCTCAGTGCCCAGCTCGGAGGAACAGTCCAAGGAGCAAAACGACTGGTTGGATGGTTTTCGAAGGGCCGATCGACGACAGATGAAGAAGGGCTGGGATAGGCAATATCACTCTGAGGAGAGACCTCAGATACCGGGCGACAACAGATACTTTGACATAAGAGCTGCCAATGCAAAGACCGCAACGTCGGCGCTGGCAAGGGAATTGAAGGGACGGCATTTGCAGATGATTGCTTTTGGTGGTGCTATTGGTATGTCTTCTCGTGATCCCAGAGGAGGCTCTTGCTAATTGATCAAAGGTACTGGCCTCTTCGTTACTTCTGGTACCGCTCTTCACGAAGGTGGCCCTGGTAGTGTTTTAATCTCGTACATGGTCATCGGTGCTCTGCAATACTGCACCATGCAATCGCTCGCCGAACTCGCCGTCATCTTCCCTATCGCCGGATCATTCTCTGCCTTTTCCACACGATTTCTCGACCCCTCGTGGGGCTTTGCTATGGGATGGAAGTAAGTCATTATTACATCATTGAAGCCATTCCAGGCTCTCAGATCATTGCGACTAGCGGCGTGCTGACTGAACTAGCTACTGTCTTCAATGGCTCTTTACTTTGCCTCTTGAGATCATCGCTGGCGCCTTTACCATCACTTACTGGAATGAGGGTATCGCCAAATCCGTCTTTGTTGTTATTTTCCTTGCGGCGATTTTCATCATCAACCTCTTTGGCGTCAAAGCTTACGGCGAAGCGGAATTCGTCTTCTCTACCATTAAAGTCACTGCTATTGTGGCCTTTATGTGCGTCATCGCCTCCCCTGCATGTCTTGCCATGACCCCCCGTCGACTAACATACTTATCCAGCCTGCTTGGAATCGTGATCAACATTGGAGGCGAACCCACAGGAAGCTACATTGGAGGCCGCTATTGGGTAGACCCAGGTTTCTTCAACAATGGTTTCAAAGGCTTCTGTTCCGTGCTCGTCACATCATGCTTCTCCTTCACCGGCACAGAACTTATCGGTTTAGCAGCAGCAGAGACAGCTAACCCGCGCAAGTCCCTCCCCAGCGCCATCAAGCAGGTCTTCTGGCGCATCACGCTCTTCTACATCGTCTCCCTCATGCTCGTCAGTCTCTTGGTTCCTCACAACGACCCTCGCATCCTCGACGCTAGCTCCTCCAACTCTGCCGCCTCACCGTTCGTCGTCGCCATTGAAACAATGGGAACGACAGTTTTACCAAGCGTCATGAACGCGGTTATCCTCATCGCCGTCATTAGTGTCGGCAACTCTTCCGTTTACGGTTCTTCACGAACACTGGCTGCCCTTGCGGACCAGTCCATGGCACCGGCTATCTTTTCTTACGTTGATAAACAGGGTCGTCCGTTGGCAGCCATCATTTTCGCATCCTGTGTTGGATTGTTAGCGTTCATCGTTGACTTGAAGGCTCATGCTATTATCTTTGACTGGTTGCTGTCTGTCAGTGCTCTCGCGACGTTGTTTACCTGGGGCAGTATCTGCCTTACGCACATCCGCTTCCGAAACGCCTGGGCCCACGCATCGCACACCCTCGAGCAATTGCCCTTCCGCGCACGATCTGGAACTATTGGATCATGGTTTGCTCTCTTTGGATACACGCTCATCCTTCTGAGTCAAGTCTGGATAGCTGTTTCGCCTGTCGAGATGAAGAAGAACGCAACGACAGGAGATGTCGTGCAAAACGTCTTTCTTCGACTGATGGCTGTGCCCATTGTCTTGGTTATGTACCTGGGTCATAAGCTTTGGTACCGAACGGGCTTTGTGAAGCTGCGTGATATCGATATCCAGACTGGACGAAGGTACTACCGTGTGCATTTGATGAGCGACCAAGACAGGGAGGCAAGAGTGGCATGGCCTTTCTGGAAGAAACTGTACAGATATTGCTGTAATTAGCCTGGTGTCTTTGTTTTTACCTTAATAGCAATATTCTTTCCGCTTGGGCTTGCATGAGTGTCAGATGTACTGTACTAGCTTTATCTGCAAGCCACATTGTTAAGCGATATGATCATTACCGTTCCTGATCTGCTCCTCTTAATCTTTGTTTCGCATGCCGTGCATGGATGTGACTTGGTGGTGTAGTGGATGGCCTCAAAAGCATTGTTCTTCTGTTATCAGATGACGATTGTTTCCAAGTCAAGAAGCTGCAAAAGTAGTTGTTACGAAAAACTGGAGGTAGATCACGCTTTATGGGCCAATTCATCGGGATTTCCTTCTGCAAGAAATCCCCGAAGACCCGACATAAACCGTTGCAAGCCCCAATAAAAGAGGAATGGATCCCTGGTCTGTTCAAAAGTTCGTGCAGACTTTGCGCATAAACCTCATACATGCATTATTGCGGCGTTTTTGCATCCCAATGAAACGGTTCTCTTGCATTTAATGGGGCTCTACTTTTTATCCAAGTGGACCAGGAGAGATCTGACTTTTGTAGGTATGCGGAACCGTTTACTGTTGCAGCGATTACTCATTAACATCAGATTTGCAACTCCGTGACGAGAAACGCCGACTACGGTTGGAAGGAAAAAGCAAAGAAAATGAACAAGACTGGAATTGGAACATCCCGAATCCTACTCGTGGAAATGGAATTGTTCTCGAAATCCCAGAAACCTACCATGTCTCACAGCCCACCGTATTAGAGTACGTATACGGGCCCCTTTTAAGAGGATCTTCAAGGGCTTCTAAGGGACCTTCCATTCCAGCCCATGTCACCGGAGCCCAGTCGTGCATATCATGGACGTACCTGAAGAGTCTAGGAAAGACGGGAGCAAATACTTTAACCGAGTACCTGGATCTCTTTTTACCCGGAGATTAAGTGTGCGAACCGTGCGTTAGCCTTGTTCCCTCGTATCAGGAACCACAATTTCTGTCTCGCTCGGAGACTCCCTTCCTCCCGTTTCCGCAGTATTATTTACTACCTTGGGATTTCTTGGCTGAAACAGCTTAGCAGGCATCTTTGATCCAACCGACCTCGATGCAGGAACGCCACAGAATCCATTCGCCGTTTTCGTTCTGGGGCCCAGGACGAACTGTCATAGCGAGATCCTTATATTATATGACAACAAAATATCATAAGACGATCTGGGTTGAGGCTCCTACTAAACACCAAGATAAACTGACGTCCAAACAATGACTTCTATGGCAATTTCAGATGACATTTTACAATTTAGACAAAAGGGCGGGCATATCAGGACCTCATCCAAATATGGAGACGGCTCCGAGGCCAGTCGCGTCCGGGTCGTCTCAGGCAAATCCCGGATCCTCAACCGGATCTCCCGCCAGCACTTGACCAAAAGAACGGTTCTCGGTTCTAGCCATGGATTTCCCTCGCTTATTAGCGTTGTCACCGTAGCTGGGAATCCTTGCATGTTTAGGGAACAACAGAAAAGTTGAACTCTAAGTGTTAGGGCACAAAAATGGCCGTCCTAAGAGTCTGGTCTGACAGAAAGTGATTCGCTATTTTGGTCTCTTATACTTTGATAGCCAGGTCTTCTAATGCCCTGCGACCTGTCTCGCCGGGACAACAATGGGGGGGCGACCAGGGCTTTGTATTAGTTTCACTTCGCTTCAGGTTCTCGAGGGAAACAGCTAGGTCAACTTCCCGATCGAGGTTGCAAGAAACACCGAGTGTAGAACTGCTTTGGCCACTGACCGAGAATCGTGGTTTCTTATGCTGCGCAGCTAAGCTTTCAGCCCCCCTTTACGAGAACTTTTTCTTCACTGCGCCGCTCGGTCCTTGCAGCGAATCCTACAAACTTCAGTGGCTTCTTGGCGTAGCCCTCCTAATGAAAGTCTGCAAGCCACTCGTGTTACAGGCAGGCCTCAGTGCAGCATTTGGAGAGCCATTGTGCAAAGAAAATGCTTGAGGTACATGTGCAACAGTTAGAAAAAGGGAAAATTAGAAATCTGTAACACAAAGGTCTCAGCACTGAAAATCCCGGTAATTGGTAGCAGATACAAATATGTATAACACCTTTCCTTCTCAATCGAGCTGCCAATAACTGTTACACTCCTTCCTTCATTTTGTCTGTTGGTTTCTTTTTTTTTTCTTTCCTTTTTTGCGAACCTTGAACCTTGGAATCCGATTGTGTGGTTGAGATATCCATCTCGTATGTCAGCTCCTCCAACACCTCCCAGCGATGGGAGTCCTTACTTCCCCATCACGGAGCGGTCCGCGAGCATTGCGAGAATACATTTGGGAGTTACATCGCCTCTGATTGCTATTGCATTAATCATGTTCGTGGCGAGGATATGGTTGAGGGTGAGACCGGCTTGGAGGGTAGGTTGGGAAGATTATAGCATGACAATTGGAGTGGTAAGTTGTCGACTGATATATACTTCATGGCTCATGGTCACTGACCGAGATTACTCCAGGCTGCTGCTTGTGTAGACTTTGGCTTCTTGATACCTCAAATGTTCACACAACCTACACTCATAACCGAAGAGCAACGGGTATGGACACGAAAATACTCCTTCCTCGCGATCCCGATATGGGGCATCGCCATGATGTTCATCAAAGTCAGCATTGCAATGATGATGCTTCGAATCCAGCCAAACGTTCTATGGTGGCGCATCTTCTGCTTTTTTATCATGTCTATCCTGGTAGCTTACGGCGTTGCAAACACTTTCTTCATCCTCCTACAATGCCGACCTCTGGAAGCATCATGGGACGCTTCTGTTTTGCAAATGGTCGACGGCGCCAGCTGCCTTCCGATAACTGGTATCCTCATCATGTCAAATCTCGGCTCTGGGATCAATATCACAACAGATATTTTGCTTTCTTTGGCGCCGACCTTGTTCCTGTGGAAGCTGAAGCGGCCACTGAAGGAGAAGATACTGGTCGGTGCGCTGATGGGTCTGGGAATGTTCGCAAGTATTGCCTCGATCGTCAAAGCGACCCTGGTAAAGGAATTTGGCGGATCGACAAAAGACCCATGGGCCCTCACAAACTCAATCGCGACGTGGACAGCCCTTGAGCAGATCCTTATTATGATCGCCTCTTCAGCTCCCTTCTTAAAACCTCTCGTGCAAACTGCTCTGAACCGAATGGGCTGGACGTTATCGGGCAGTTCAGCTGCTCGCTCAGGCTATGGCAATCACTACCGCGATATGAACGGGCAGAGTGCCCGTCAGTCGAGGATCATCACCAACAAGTCTGCGGCCTCCCGGAGAGATATTTACGGTGGAGACGAAGACCCTTTCGCAGCTGGAGAAAGCGCCGATGCTATTCCGCTAGAAGTAAAGGCGTTCGAAGGGGGGAAAGCAGTGGAGGAAAGGGATATCGCGACAATGAGAGCGACGCAGGGTTCTTTGACGACCAGGTCTTGGGAGTCGCGAGAGGAGAGGGGGAGCATGGACAGGGAATATACGCCAAGCCATGCCGTGTAGGATTTGTCATTGACTTACTAAAATTGACTGATTGACCGTTCTTAATTTACCCAGGAGGACCAGGAGTAGAATCCAAACTCCGGTTTGTTGGTTCACTGGTGCATTTCACTTGCATACGCGAGAGACGATCCCTGACGGATTCAGAATGTGGAGTTGAAGATGCTTGCTTGCTTGCTGCGGCTGGGAGAATCGGATCATCATGAACTCAGAACCCTAGAAACACATTCTCGAGGTCGGAAGACTTGACCGCTGAGAACACAAAAGACAAAATCAGTAAGTCAATTTAGGTCACTTTATATCAGGCTTTTAGGTTACTTGTGTTTTGCACCCTAAAGCTTAGAGTAGAGCACAGCTTTTCTCCCCCACCCATTACCCATGCCCACGACCGTCGAAGGATTCCTTCCTCAAGCATATTGCCTGCAAGATTGTCTGACAACCAACGACTACTGGGAATATGCATTGGTAATTTTCCTCCAAACCTATCATTAACCGGTTGGTTCTTTTCAAACAGGGGAGCCTAGTCAGCCGAGTCCCCGGATCCTCTTCAACATGGGCCTCTTCCCCTGCATCTGTGCTTTGCCGCAGTCCAACGTCGCAGTTCCAGTCCGCATTCTCATAGCCACGGAGCCACCGTACCAAACCCAGTCAGTAACTACATTTGCCCTCTCGATAGTACCGCAGTACGGGAACAACAGATTATGCGTATCTTGGCTGCTCGGTAATACGACACTCCTTTGTGAGACCCTGCTCATGCAGAGGCAAATTCTTCGACATACAAGAGGCTGATCTGTCCAGTGTTTGTTCTTGCTTCCTTCCATGCAGATCACCTCACCTCAAACACTTGAGCGATCACCTGCAGCTCTGATACTTGTCTTCCTGCATTGCCTTCCTTAATCAGTCCACCTTCTTTCTTTAGTCTGACACCATGGTTGCCATCAAGACTTTGTGGACTGCTGTCCTGCTCGCTGGCGTGGCTCTTGTTGAGTCCAAGGCGTGCAAGAAGCCTCTTATCAGAAGAGAATGGTATGGAATAGTGATTTATTCCTCATGGATAGTGACTGACACACTATAGGCGCTCGCTCAGTTTGGGTGAGAGGGACCGCTACATCAAGGCGCAGAAGTGTCTGATGAAGAAGCCTTCTCAGTCATCACCATCCGATATCCCCGGTGCTAGGAATCGATGGGATGACTTTCTGGGAACACACATCATCAACGCCGACGATGTGCACTTTGTGGTACGCCTCAATCCTGGTTTCACTTTTTGTTCGTTTTACCCCTCTAACATGAACAGGGCGTCTTCTACCCCTACCATCGCCTCCTGATGCATGCTTATGAGCAAGAGCTCCAAACATGTGGCTGGAAGGGTGGCGTTCCCTACTGGGACTGGACTCTGGATGCTGCAGGTCCAGACAACGACACATCTGTCTTCTTCAACTCTCCCATCTTCGACAACAAGCACGGTTTTGGCGGAAACGGAGGCTGGGTCCCAGGTAACTTCTCCAACCCTGAGCCTGGTCTACCTGTGAACCCTCCCTGGGACGTGCCTGACCGTTCTGGCGGAGGCTGCATCAAGAAGGGTCCCTTCGCAGGACTCAAGTCAAACCTGGGACCTGGAAACGGCACTGCGTATAACCCCAACTGTATCCGTCGTGACTTTGCGCCACTCTCTTTCAGAGATATGTCTGGTCCTGATGCTATCAAAGAGGGTATGGGACAGAAGGACTTTGGATTCTTTGATCGTGTCACAGAGAGTACCTTCCACTCTGGTGGTCACTGGGGAGTTGGTGGTCTGTATGGTACTATGACTGACAAGTGGCAAAGCCGTAAGTCAATTCTCAAGCCCTCTATACGAACGATGTACTAACTCTTTCAGCCGCTGACCCTCTCTTCTGGGTGCACCACGCCAACGTTGACCGCGCTTGGTGGTCATGGCAACTCCGTGATCTGAAGAAGCGCGAGAAGGATGTCTCGGGCCCTCTCGTCAACTTTGACTACGCCAACCAAGCTGCTGGCAATGTCACTCTGAACCATCCCATCACCATCTTTGAGACTCGTCAGTTGAAGGCTAAGGTCAAGGACGTCATGCACATCCGCAAGGGTCTTCTATGCTACGACTATGAGGACACCTACTAAAAGGCGAGCGAATATGTTGTTATGCTTTGTAATAGTTGTATATAGTTCTCTTTTTTTCGTATATCTAACGATTTTTAATTATACGACACCTTCCTAGTGGGGCAATATCTTGCTTGGATCCTGCAGCGCTCAACGTTATGAACCTTTTTACGAAATGAAAAGGGAAATGGATCTCCCCGTCGGATGCAATACGTAATTAATTATGCCGTTCGTCCGAAAATCCTAGAATATTTTCTCACGTAATGACCAACATTTCGAATGCTGACTCAGAGTGGGAATCGTCATCCTAAGGGCGTCACGATGTAAAGAGCAGTATAAATAAGTCCAGGGACACTGTAGTTACAGAAACCATCAGAATGAATCGAAAGAGTAATATTAATCTATCAACTA
Organism: Fusarium brachygibbosum; assembly: GCA_018886245.1. Taxonomy (NCBI): domain Eukaryota; kingdom Fungi; phylum Ascomycota; class Sordariomycetes; order Hypocreales; family Nectriaceae; genus Fusarium; species Fusarium brachygibbosum. The sequence continues at coordinate 2,425,227 of MU249527.1, read as the reverse complement.
TATCTTCTGTTGCAATGTCTTCCGATTCCTCAGTCGTCTACCACTATCTCGCCATTGGTAAGCTTGGCCGTGGTGAAGTCGTCAAGTAAGTGGTCTTTGCAGAGAATCAACTTTATGAAAACGCCTCAAAGGCGACCATTGATCAACTACCAGAGCTGACCTTCTATGATAGACTGTTCTTGAAGGACGCCGGTATCCCTTTCGAAGAGAATAGATATCCATATGATGATACTTGGAAGGAGACTAGCGAGAGACTCAAGAGTCAGGGTATTACCCGTACTGGACAACTTCCAGTGGTTGAGTACAAGGGCCTTAAGTTGAGCCAGGTTCGCTTCTCAAGGTTCTTTCTTCTAGACTAAGCTAATACATATTAACAGCATATTCCAATTCTCAGGTTCCTGTCTCGTGAGCTCGGCAAATATGACGGCCAGACGAGCCAGGACAAGTATCTGGTAGACGCTGTGGCGGACATCTACATTGAGTGGAGAGTATGTGAGCAGTCCATATCGCATCCGATTGATTTTGACCGTGATATAGGCTGGTTGGGCGTCTAACCTGAGCAACGCATCTGAGGACTACAAGAACAAAACTGTTCTCAAGTACTACGATCTTCTCGAGAAGTACTATTCTGACCGCGAGGGCCCTTATCTCCTTGGAGATGAAGTCAGTTATGCAGACTTTGCCGTCTATATGTCCATAGACAACGACACCAGGACCAAGACCATTCCAGTAAGTTGTCTCTAAGATCTACCGAAGAGCTTGACTAATATCACTCCGCCTCTAGTTAAAGATTCCAGATGTTCTTCTGAAGCTAAAGAAGGCATTTGAGAACCGACCCAACATTGCCGAATACATCAAGAAAGAATAGGCCGGTGCATGCCAGAAGATAATTCGGTCTGTTACCTAACTATGTCTATAATATGTACCTGTATACTGAAATGTCGCTGTTCTTATTGGGTGCAGATCGTACATGATAAGAAGTGCAGACGTATTTTCAGATTAGAATTAACAATGACACAATACTTGAGTATATCGACGTAACGGTATAACCATGTTCGTTAAAACTTGTCCAAGCTGGAATATCAAAATTAACGAACTGCAATTTAGCCGGTGACATATACAGCAAGCTTTAGTAACAGCAAGTCTTGCACATCAATTGCCTCTGGCCACAATACCTTAAAGTGTGTCCACACTGCTCTATACATGTGTAGCCTTGATCTATTTCCTATCAATTCTTCCGGCCCTTAAATCTTCATTCAGTCTTTCCACTAGGCTTTCCATATCCAATTCGCCATACTCCACTGCTATTGGACATATGCCAATGCTAATTAACATCTCGGCTTTAATGTTAAGATCTCTAATAAGGTACATGACTATTCGAATTCGTTCGACATCTGTTCCGTATGTCATATATTGTCTTCTCTCATCTTTATCTCGTGGCTGTACAACGGTCCGCCAAGTTGTGTTTAAGTCAGTATTCTCAACAAGGAACTTGACCATAGCAAGGGAAGAGGAGGGCCCAAGAATTGCAGCTGCCATGTTGCTGCCGTATCTACCAAACTCCATGTATGCATTGACGTCAGCGCCATGCTGTATGAGAAAGTTAGCACAATCAACGTGTCCCTCCGTTACTGCTGCAGTGAGGGAGCTGCCAAAGTCTCCGACCTTAAGATTGGTCCTGACACCCACATTATGCTGTTGTACCAGAAATTGAACTGTTTCAAGCGATCCACTGTAGGCGGCTGCTGCTAGCACACTGCCAAATCTCCCACATTCGAGTTGGGGGTCTACTTTTGCACCATGATTTATGAGGAAGAGAGCACAATCCAGCTTTCCATTTGCGGCAGCAGCGGTCAGGGGGCTTCCGTACTCATCTTGGAGGTTCCCTGGGTTGACATCCGCTCCATATTCAATGAGAGCTTCCAATACATCCAGCTTGCCGTTGCTAGCAGCCTTTGATAATGCACAATCAAATGAGCAGTTATGTGGTGACGCAGGACCGTCGTTGCATCTGATATCGGGATTTGCTCCGTTGGCCAAAAGAATTCGAATGATTTCGGCGCCATATCTCAATGCCTCACAAAGAAGGCTGTGGCACCAAAAGAAGCGATTTGGGTTTGCGCCGCGTTCTAATATCAGCTTTAGAGCGCCGACATTGTTGAAGTCAATTGCAGTGCCGATTGGGCTATCGTACATGGAGCGAGCGTCTCTGTTGAGGCTGCATCCTTCTTGTCCAACGAGCCTTTTGCACAGATCATTATGCCCAAAAGCTATAGCGGTTTTCAGCAGGTCGTCTCCTCTAGATTTCATAAGTGAAGGAAGTTCTTTGTCCCACCACCCGTCTAGCACACGATGAAGACCCAGTGCGATGACTCCGAATTCTGGATGAGGATTGCACTCCATCCGATTGTACATCACGGCATAATAGTGCCAATAACCACACATGATTGTTCGCCGAAAAGTATCGTACTCTTTCGAGCATACATGAGGATTTCCGCCGAAGAACCGTTTTAATGCACATGCTACGTCTGTAGCCCTGGGATGTCCATCCCGAATGCCATGGATGTGATGCAACCAGTTCAGATGAGTATAGGTCTGGAGCGGATGCCGAGGATCTAAGATATTATCGGGATCGGCTTTCCTCCATTCGAACCATCTTTCAATGGCTGAAATTGTACTTTTAGCTTCGAGCTCGGGGTCGTCCCAGGGATAGTTAGAGCAGCAGTCTGTCAAGCAGTTGATCAAGACGACCGCAACTTCTACTTCGGCGTCTTTGAACCACGGCTGGCCCTTCTCTGCGAAGTATTCGGTAACCGATGCATGTGCACACTTCCAGGTGCCAAGTCCTGTGTCTTTGACGACCAGGTGACGGCACACGGATTCCAAGGTCATTTCCGTAAGGTCGGATCTTTTGAGTGCGTTCTCACCATCCACCATTTCAGTTTCCGCTCTCATAGCAGAAAGGAGCGTGCAGCTATCCAAAGGCTGGCGGGCACAGGCTACCCATCTTACAGCCCTCTGTAGCATCAGAAGATCGGAAGGTTCGCGGTCAGGATCATTGTATATCTCATCGTATGCTTCGGATAGCGTCTCGGGAAGTTTCTCCAACTTCGTCTTCAAGGCATCCTCTGTTCTGCACTTTTTGAGCCGTTCACACTGGAGATATGTCCATCTGAACCTGTTCCTCATCAGTCAGTTTCACAGTAAAAAGAAATATCAAACTGGTTACGCACATTGCATCACTCTTTTCCAAGAGTGTATCTTTTGCAAGTTTCTCCATTCTGTCCTTGTCATAAAAAGTCCAATACCTCTTGACTTCGATCAACTTCTCGTCCACAAACTTCTCAATGTCGCCCTTGTTATCCTCTGTGCTGATTTCTACTAGCATCTGTTGATCTTCGAACAAGGCAAAGGAACATTCGATGTCAGATTCTTTCCGGCTAGCAACGAACACCTTGAGAAGGCGAGTGCTTTCCTCCACAAGCTCTCTCAGGAACTCGGCAAGTTGTGCCCTCGTGTCCAAATCGCATTCGTCCAAGGCGTCGAGCACCAAGGTAGTTCGAGGGTAGGTGTTGATCATCTCAACCAAAGCATGCTTATAGTCGTCGAGTCCGGCTATTTTCTGAACGCTTTTGGAATTTTCGACCAATTTGTATAATGCCTGGTGTATCTTTCCAGGCCGCCGCGGTACCTCGCCGAGCTGTCGGACAAAGCTTCGAACAATGGGGCGAATGTTTTGCCTGTCTGGATCAGAACGTCTGCAATAGAAGTACGCAAAGGCCTCGTCATGGTGATTGAGGCACTGGCTGGAGCCATTTTCGTCAACTCGATATCGGTCGACCACCTTTGACGAGAGAAAGGACTTCCCGGTACCAACTGTGTAAGAGAGGTCGAATATTAGCTTTTGGATCAAACAACGTTATCGGTACCCAATACTTACTTCTACCTTGCAACCAAAATAGCGAAGAGGAACTCGATTCCTCCCACTCCCTGAACTCAGCGTTTCCTATCAGCCATTCACACGTCTTCTCCGTTCTGGCATCGGTGATAGTGGTGTGGTCAGCACCGACCCGGATTGTGCTGACGAAGTCCAACGCCTTTTGTCTCTCATTCTCTTCCAATATGTCAAGCACTTGTTCTACTTTGTTGTCGATTCGCTTGAGAGGCTTATCAAGACTTTCAAGCAGTTCCGTCTGCTTCGCAGTTTCCACTTGGATGTTCTCAGTTCCGCAACTCTGTGCTGCCTGAAATAGAGTGCTCTCTAGGGCTTTCAATTCAGAAACCCTTTGCTTCCCTTGTTCGGGGTCAAGTAGAACGTCGATAAATTGGCCGACCTGGCTCAGCTTGAACTTGGCATTCATATATGCTAAGAACTCGAGGCACGTCTTATATGTCTCTATAAGAGTCTCTTTCAGTTTCTCTTGAAAGGCAGTAAGTGGTGACTTTTCAAGGTATACCCCCTCATATACTCTACCTCGTCGTACAAGGCCGAGCACATTGTCGGTACATCCCAGTACAGCCACGAGGTCGTTACATTGAGTAACATTCGTCTGAATTATCTTTAGTTGGGTGCGTAACATAGGATTATTGCAGACCTACTGTCAGAAGTGTTTTGACAGCCGACCAAACCACTGGGGAGGGTGCTGGTGCAAACGTAATAGAAATGTCGCCGATCGTGATCAGCCACGAGACGACTCTTTCTGCATAGTCTCTCCAGATAATCTCACGGTCGCCGACTTTAAGTGTTGGAGTCTTGTTTACATATTCCTCCTCCCTTGTTCGAACAAGATCTGCCAATTCTTGGATGGGATCCTTGGTATCAGCGAATTTCGTTTTATCATCAATCCATTTGCGGGTGTCGTCGCTTAGCTCTTTGTACGCCTCGAACCATAAGCCAGAAAATGTTGTCGTATCATTTACCTCTATTGGTGCTTCGTCGGGCAGCAGATTGGCATTGACGGGCTTGGCTTCAGCAACCGGGGGCAGTTCACCAGGCGCTCCGTCAGATCCTGACATAGGTGTCCTCGAGTCATCACCTGTCGGGGCGGGCATGGGAGAAGTGGCAGGACTTGTGGGCGATGGCTTGCTGCTCAAGGCGGCAGGAATTTTCGAGGCGACAGCCTCTTTTTGGGACGACTTGGGGACATCGCGTCGTGCTTTGCCTCGTTTCTTCAAGCACGACGAGAGCATAGACAGACAGCCACCGTCAGGCTCGCTAGACCTTTCTGCCATGATATGGAAGCACAGAAGTCTTCTGGTGCGAAGCAAGGAAAGCAGTATGAATTCTGGTGAGAGATAACTAAATAGAAGCACAACGAGCATGGATCCCTTACATTTTTCATATCGATCCGCAATTGTCCACCTCAGCATAGTTTTTACGTGTTCCATGCATGCATTTTCAGGGTTCTGCAGCAACAACAAAGTGCGCTCAGACACAGAAAAAGCACTTTGAGCCAATACGAGGCTTGCCAAGATGTGATCTACTACGTCAACCCTGAATATTGACTGCATGTTCAGCTGAACAAGAGCCGACAGCAAATTGAGGAAGCAAGGAGAGTTGCAGAGTACACAGTTTAGTAAGTAAATAATACTAAGTGAAAGGAATATTTCGAAGTTAAGGATAAATAGGCACAGGTGAAATAAAATACCGGAAAGATCAACAGCCATCAGAATGGAATAATAATTCCACAGCAAGTTAGCATAAACTTTTCATTATATAAGCACGCAGTAGAGCTCTCCGGGGAAGTCGGACGATAAAATAGTAGTACAATACATTGAGGCTTGTCTGCGAGGTAGTCTATCGCAATAGGTTGGTTGAGAACTCTGTAAACTGCGGGCTGCCTAGCACACCAAATCTGTCTATAGGGTGACGGAAATATGGGACCTAAGCTTAGGATATAGAAAATAAGTAGCCAAAGAGCGCCTATGGCACGGCATAAAATAACAAAATTATTTTATTCCTTAGACAAGCAAGTAGGTAATGTTCAATTTTCTGTGACCCTGAGGCCTATATGCGAAAGCGAAGTTCCCACACCACCTCAATGACAGTGGCTGGGGATCAGTCACGAGACGATGGTGGTTGGTCGGTTAAGTGCAGTTGGGAGGCTAAGAATGATCGGGTTTGGCTGAAAGCCTCGGTTTGGGGAGGACTGACGTGTCGCAGGCGAAACACCATGGGTTGGTGGTTATTTCATGCAGACTGGTCTGCGAATTCAAGGGTATTGAGAGTAGATATTACTTGGCGAGAATAAAACATCAAACTTATGAGCAGCAACTGCTTTAAGTATTCATAGAATAAAAATCGCTGGCATTACCATATTATAGTCGTATATAATTACCCATTAAATTCCCCTACGTAAGCTTAATACCCTCCTTAGTCTCATCGTTCGAAGGCGTCTTCTCAAAGAATCTCGTCCAGCACTTCATCATGAGTATGTTGATCACGTACAAGCCTGCGCAGAGTCCAATCGCACCCAGGGCGTACCAAACCCAGGGTCGATCACCAACCCACATCAATGCCTTGGTATCACCGTGGTGCCACGACGCACCCTCGTAATCTGTAAGGTACGGTTCCAGGGATGTCGCATTAATGACCTGCACAGTCTGCTCGGGCAGAGAAGGCTGTTCGAGGAGGTAGTTCTTCAGAGCCATGGTGAGGAAGAGAGGGCCTGCGGAAACCATGACTGCGACGTGCGGGACGATATGCCTCCAGGGTTTGGTGATGTCGTTGTAGAGTTGAATGCGCGAGAGTGCCTTTGTAAAGGCAGGATGACGGGGTGATGTGATCATCATGTCGTTGGACACACCGGTGGGCGTGGTAGACTTGAAGACGGCGTGGTGTTTTGCGCCGTTGGCTTCGATCTGCTCGAAAGGAATGGAAGCGTTGCAGAGGGTGTCCATGTCGAGGTACATACCACCGTAGTGGTGAAGAACGAAGTAGCGGATGGCATCTGCACGCTGGATGTTGAATGGGAAGTTGTCCCAGGTGTCGATGAACCAAGGGTACTCTTCGGAGATGAAGTCGCGGGCTTTATCGTCGGTCCAGTGCTGTCAAGAATTAGCTTCCATGTCCCCTCGGCCCTCAATCTCAATCAACGTACCATATACTCAAAGTCGGAGTAAGTATTTTTGCAGCTCTGCACCAAGTCCGTCCATGCTTCAGGGATCGTCTCGTTTGCGCTTGTCTGGTGAAAGATTCTCGGTATCGTCTGCTGCTCAGGCAAGGTAGGTGGGAACGAAGTATCGTTGAGCGAAAACGTGAGTCGTGCGCCGAAAAGCTCCTCGTTACGGCGGAGCAATGTGATAAGCGGCCAAAAGGCGTTCACAAGGACAGTAACGATGAAGATATCGATAAGAAGTAGGATTACATCGGAGCGACGAAGTCTTGGCAATCGGAGATATTTCTTGGGAACTGAAGGCGCCCAATCCATGCGTTCTTCATCGTAAGGCGATTGGCAGTCGGCGCGCGAAGGGCCGAGGATTGGAGAGGAGGACATTTGAAAAGGGAGTCAAATTATTAGAAAATATAAAGAAGAAAGTATAAGTTGCCCAAAATGTACAAAAAAGGAACCACCAAGCGGTGTTGAGCTCGACTTTGTGCCAAGTCGCGAGTTCGTTTTGTTTTGTTTGGTGTTAAGGAGTGAGAGGTTTAAAGGAAGCAAAGCTTGGCCTTGAATTAATCTGACAGGACGAGGACGAAGGAAAGTGGAGTGGAGGGTCGCTTGCAGTCCAGGGTCGAGTTCAGCAGAAGGGGGTGACCCTTTATCGCCTAAAAATCTTTGAAGGCCAAGAACTTTTGGGGGTTTTTGGCCCAAGATTGGCTGATGATCATTCCACTGGCCCTCTGTCAGTAAGGAAGACATATAAAGGCGGTCACTGAAGAGCATCGCAGTCGGTGACGCCTTTTCTGTCACCCGTTAAATGAAACGCCCCTTGAACTAATGTAGCTTTGGGCAAAAGCCAAGCACAGGCTGCACCGAATTGAATTGTAGGAGATGGATCCCCTACGTCACAGCTGACATTGCTCAGGGGCTATGCTATGCATGCACAAATGCAACTGATGACAGTAACTACCTGCACAGCGCTGTACTTGGTGCACAACTTGCGAGCACGCGCCCGCCCGCCAATCCAACCAATTCCAGCAAAGCGCATCTCTCATCTCCCTGCGCAATGCCCGCAACCCCCTACTAATTCTGTCAAGTCTAGCAGTCCCCCCCCTCTGTAGGTCGCCCGGCTTTTGCGTAGCGGCACGCGAGCGATGGTACCGGGAAATCCTGATCGCTGGTACATCTCCCTTCCCTTTTATCCTTGTCCTTGCCTTGTTGTCGGAGCAAATCTTTTTCCCACCACCGGACTGCTGCACAAGTACGGTACAAACAAGGCAAGGACAAGTCTACCAGGTTTATTCTCCGCCTCTTCCGAAGTAAACCTTGGCTTTATCTTTATCTTTTGACCTCTCTTTTTACCTTCAACCTTAACTTTGCGCTTCTTGTTCTTTATTCTTCCTCCTGTTGGTATTTTGTTTATTTTCTTGAATTGGGACATGCCGCTACAACAATCATAATGGCTCAAACTGAACAGAAGGATCAAGACTTGGGCGCTCCGCAGTTTGCCTACCATGCTGTCGTCGAACCAATTGTACGTACATCCGATCCCCCTGTCGATTCGTTCAGGCTGTTGCTATCCTCCCGAACGATGAACGAAGAAGTCTAACTGAGGCACGTGGCTATTATAGTTTATCGTCGGTGTCATGGTAGCATCTTGCTACTTCAACCGCCTGCGTAACTTCTCCATCATCCCTTCCTCCAAGCAAGACCAGGGCCTGTTGGGCCAGTCGAAACTCGAGCCATGGGACGAAGACGACGTGCACGACGAGACGGAACGTCTCAACCTCGCCGCTGCCTCCTCGCCGACCTCGTCGCTGACAGAAGTTCATCCTCCCAAGCAGCGTAGCTGCTGCGGCGCCGCCATCCGCACGCCCAACTCGTCCCGCTACGCAAAGTACTGGCACTCGCGATTCATACAAAAGTTTCCTTTTCTCGTCGAGATGTTCTATTGGGCTGTCAACCTGGTCTTCTACGTCGGTGTCAAGAATGCGAGCGAGCTTGTTGCTGCGACCGACGGCGTGTGGCAGACGGCTGAAAACCACGGAAAAGCGGTGTTGTGGTTTGAGCATGAGGGGCCGTTCAGCTGGATGTTCCCCTTGCGCGAGATCGATGTGCAGTCGTTCTTCAGGAATGATCACCAGACGATGCTGACCATTCTCAACCGCGCTTATTCTCTTATCCATATCCCCGTTACTGTCAGGTATGTTTTTGCAATGACGTCCCCCTCCCTCCGAATTGAACATATCGTCTAACGGGATTTAACGTAGCTTCCTCGCATGGTACTACTACGCTGCACCGACGCATGCCCAGTTTGCCGAAGCTCGTCGCATGATGACCTTGACAAACCTCTTCAGCTTCGTCGTCTTTACCACCTACCCGTGCATGCCACCTCGTCTTCTGCCCGAAGAGTACGGCTTCTTCGACACTGTCCGTCGCGAGGACGCCGAGTCCATTTACGCCACCAATAAGTTCTTTAATCAGCTGGCTGCTTTCCCCTCGCTGCACTTCGGCTACTCGTTCTGCATTGGTACCGTGCTTCTGTACCACTCTGGCCTGTTCCGCCGCCGCCTCGCGCCCCGCGAGAAGCGTCTCAGCAAGATGTGGCAGGTGTTCTTCGTGGCGCTGAGTATTTTGTATCCTGCCTTTGTTCTGACCATTATCGTGGCTACGGCGAATCACTACTGGCTTGATGCGATGGCTGCTACGCTCGTGGTTCTGGCTGCGTGGTTGTCTAACCGTATCTTGCTGGGTCTGCTGCCCTTGGAGGATCTCTTCCTCTGGTGTGTCAAGTTGGAGAAGCCATTCCCAACTACTGGCAACAGAGGAGGCAAGTAAACGACCGTCAATCTTATCCTATGCACATAACATGCATCTTTTGCTTTCTGTACCTACATTACATAACAGCATACAAGCGGTGTAGTGTATAACGAGTCCACCTAAATAATGTTAATCTAGAATAATGCCAATCCACAAATGATGATCACAGAAACTTTTCCTTCTCCACTTCACGCATTGATCGGTGATCCCACAACCCGTGAGTCCGTCCAACACATCGATTTTCACAAGCGCTTGGATCTCATCGTCGGTTCAGTGTTTAGCGGGGTGTGTAAAATTGTGGTGGAGCAGAATCTCCCCTTCTACGCTTCCACACGCCCTCCCGCGGAATTAAATATGGAACGCGGGCATCAAAACATCGGACCCGGCGGGAGATTACGATCCGAGTTTCGAAGGCACGGAGTTCCCAGCGCGACGGAATCCCGATTGCTAACGGACAAGGGGGAATGTAAAAAATAAGCAGTGCGTTGCAACGTCGTGCTGACTGTGCTGGGGCTGAGATTAGGTGACGTTTACGCAGGGCTGCAACGAACGAACGCGTGGCAAGGAGACCGAGATACGCGTTTAGATGATAACGGTCAAGTCAGCATAAGTTATGCAAAAGGCTGTATTTAGAGACCCAGTTGAAGCTCTTGGAAATGTTCTTTGGTGTGGTTTAGAAGACAAGATAAGCATTGAGCGTTGAGAAATAAGCTTCTCTCGACGGTTGAACTCTGTTGCAGATGTCTTGGGTTGCATTCCTGTTTACGTTTGCAACCTGAGACTTTTCATCGTCGACTGTATTCAAGGGGGTCGCTATGTAGTGACAAGCATGTTGCTAAGAGTTCTTAAGCTGCAAAACATTGATCCTTCGCTCGTCAATCGCAATCATTAGGCGAATCCTTAGGCGCTTAACGAGAAGTTACAATGAGAACACTGACAGATCGTGACAGAACCTTGTTGCGCCGCGTCAACAAGTTCTTTTAATGTTCGTATAGCTATACATAAATTTATTTACATTCTCACGTCTTTACTTACTCCAGACTTCTATTGATCGTCAATTGGCGATGTTGAAAATGTCGGGTTCGCATCACATCTACCCTGAAGCTCTCCACCAAACTGGATCCTTCCGTAAGGTAAGACCCTGAAAATCCAGCGCAAACTTCCGTTTCATGCGGTCCGAGCCTCTCAGTACAAAGGACATTATTGCGACTGCCAATTAACAGCTTTTTGACGTGTGATGAATACTGCGCGTACGATTTAGCCGTCTTGGTTCCTTCATATCAGCTCCTCAGTAACACTTGGTCACGCTGGTGGCACAGTATTAGGTTCAATGGAATAGCACCTACGGATACAACCATTGAGACAGTTCAATTGAGAAAAGAGGCGCAATCAGATGTTGGCCGTGAATTCATCAAATACGGGGCGTTAAGCTACAAACATGTGATAAACGTGATCTGCCCATCCATCATCCGTCGCATCGCATCGCATTGTGTTGTAGTAATACCATTCCATTTTCTCCCAAGCCTATATCATAATTTCCATCAACTCCATTTTTTTACTTCTTGGAAACAGCCTTGGCAAGATCAGCCAGAGCCTCTCGGCGCTTGAACTTGGCGTCGGCAATAACACCAGCATCGGCGTCGCTGGAGAAGTTTCCGCTCCAGGTGACAAAGGTGTGACCCTCGTGCTGGCCGGAGGTGACAGGGTAGGCGCGGACAGTGCTGACGACGGAGGTGTAGCTCAGGGCGGGCTGGGATGAGATGACGCTGTAGGTGATGTAGTGGTCGATGCTGGAGTGCTCCTCCTGCTTGACCTCAAGGACGGTGCCGTCCTTGAAGGTCCACTTGACGATGTCGGTGTCAGGGGAAGAGCCCTTGACCCATTCGGAAGATTCGAGGGCAGAGTAGAACTTGGAGAAGTCCTGGAGCTTGATGAGGTGCCAGACGTCGCTGAAGGAGGCCTCAATGACGGCGGACTCGAGGACCGAGGTGGAAGTGGGGATGGCAGACATTTTGGCTGAGAGTGAAGATTCTTGGTTGATTGAGTGTTTGTTCGTTTGTGTGAATATTGAGATGAAAGAGTTCAAGTGGTGGTGGTGATGGGAGGAAAAAGTAGAGGTACAGTAAATAGAGGGGTCGACTAGCAGGAGGGTTTGTTAGTGTCGTCATAGGCAGCTCAGCTCTACAAACAGAAAGAGCTGCTCTGCAGCTGCCACTCTAAGGAATGTCATAACTTAGGCAGTCGATGTCGTCACCGTCGTAGCATCCAACCCAATCCAATCTACGCCATGTTATTTATCTTTGCGACGAATGTTCACTATCTTCAATCGCGACTTGACCCATCGTAACTAAGGGTCCTGGCGATAGCATTTTTTTTTTCTTTTTTTTTTTTTTTTTTTTTTTTTTTTCTGAGGTGGGGTGATACGGGTTGGGTGGAACTCACGATAACACGAATTGTCCAAAGAAGGGCTTCAATTGAGATTCACTTACCTACTATATACCCCACTACGTCTGATCTAACACAAGAACAGACGACTACTGGTAATACGTGTTTCTTTGAGCTTGTTACTGAGTCTTGTTGCTGCCAATATATCGCTAGTAATTTGGATACATTCATGCCCCAGTCTAAGGTGTTCAGACACCAGTAAATATCCTACACCAAACTTTTATTACAACCCATCACACTCATTCTTGGGATCCGGTTTCAGATGTTTCCCCTTCGAGCTCCTTCTTCTCCTTCTCTTTCTTCTCAATTGTCGTCTGCTTCTCCCACATAGCATGGTATCTTCCTCCAAGAGCCAAGAGCTCATTATGTGTGCCGCGCTCTACAATCTCGCCCTTGTGAAGGACGATGATTTGATCGGACGTTGTGATTGTAGACAAACGATGTCTGAGAAAGGGTTAGTTCATGCTTAACAGAAACGGTAATGGTATTTGACTTACGCGATGGTGATGGTCGTGCGTCCGGCTGTCACACGCTCGAGAGCATCCTGGATTTGTCGCTCGGTGTGAGAGTCTAGAGAAGCTGTGGCTTCATCAAGAAGAAGGATTCGCGCATCTTTGAGAATAGCACGAGCGATAGCAATCTACAAAGGTTAGCCAAATCCAGACTCCATGACGCGCAAGAACTTACCCGCTGTCGTTCACCTCCCGACAACTTCAGACCCCGCTCTCCCACCTTGGTCTCGTACCCATCCGGGAAGTTCAAGATCCTCTCATGAATGTTCGCAGCCTTGCATGCCTCAAACACATCTTCCTCCGTCGCGTCAGGTCTCGCATACAGCAGATTATACATGATGGTCGCGTTGAACAGCACGGTATCCTGCGGCACGACACCAATATTTCTGCGCAGACTGTCAAGTTTGACATCTCGCAGGTCATGGCCATCAATGGTAACGGAACCGTCTGTAACGTCGTAGAAGCGGAAGAGAAGTTTGAGAGAGGTGGACTTTCCACTACCGGACTCGCCGACAATGGCTGTCTTTGTGCCGGGTGCAACGGTAAAGTTTATGCCGTCGAGGACAAGCCCCCCCTTTTTAGTTTGGTAAGCGAATTTGACGTTGTTGAAGGAAACTTCGCCCTTGAGGGGAGGAAGGACGATGGCATCTGGTTTTTCGACTACACCAGCGGTTTCTTTGAACTGTTCAGGTCAGCGATTGCTCAATAGCATTGGCGTCATGGGGAAACCTACTAGGTCGAGAAGTCGCTCTGCTTCGATGAGATTGTTCTGCAGCATGGTGTAGTATGTACCAAAGAAGTTCAAGGGCCCCTGAAGCTGAACAAAGTAGTTGATCAGACTCACAAACTCGCCGACAGTCTGCTCTCCGATGGAGATCTTGTATGCGGAGACAGAAACGAGAAGTGCGGTGCCCAGAGTAAAGATGGAGCTCTGGGTAAGGTTGAGAGCCGCAAGAGACCACTGCACAAGTCGCTCAGCACGTTGAAAGACAGTAACGTGTTCTCTAAACCTCGCTGTCTCACGAGTGACAGCACAGTTGTGCTGGACCGTCTCGTACGCTACGATAGCATCTGTCTTGACAGCTTCCATTTCTCGTGTCTTGACGGTCATATCTCTCCTCTGCTTACCGCGGTACTTGGCCACGTAGATGGTGAGAAAAATGTAGGACCACATGATGAAGAATACGATGATAGTATAGAAGGCATCGTACTTGACGAAAAATATAACACCAGCAACGAAGATGTCAAAGACCATGGGGAATACCTGGAAGCAGAAGCTCTCCAGGAAGGTGTTTATCGAAGCGCCTCTGCTCAGCGCACTGGTGACCTCGCCGACTTTCTTGTTGAGGTGAAATTCCAGAGAAAGACCCAAGACGTGCTCAAATGCAGCAGATGATAATCTTCGGAAAAGAGATTGTGACACCGGGATCCAGAGGACGGAACGCGCTGCGCCGAGAGCACCTTGGTTGCCCTGAAGGGCACGGTAGACGACATAGAGGATGATCTCCTTGTAAGGCAGTTTTCCTTCGCCGAGACTGTCGACCAGGACACCCAGTTGGAGCGGACCGAGGACGTTGACGGTACGTTGGCAGATGAGGAGGATGATGCAGACAAGCACAATGGCTTGGTAGAGAGGTGAATCCTTGGGCCAGAGGTAAGGAAACAGAACTTTGAAGCCAGCAAAATAGTCCAACCAGCCAGTTCCTGAGACCTGTGTACGCCTCGGCTCAGCTGTAGGAGGCTGAACACTTCCATAACCTTCAGTATTGCCATTCCCATTCTCCAGCAGACCTTGTCGTTCCTCAGGTAAAGACTTGGGTTCAAGGGCCTTCAACTTATACTCTCTCAGCGTAAATGAGCCGATCATGAGAGCAAGCACAAACACCCTTGCAGACCCAAGAATGTTGGAAGTGTCGACGAAACCAGGCGATACACGAAGTCGAGGCTCAACGGCAGAGAAAACTGCTGCGATGACGATTTCTGCAAGTGCGGCGACACACCATGCTGCGAGGTGAGCACCATTGGGATTCCAAGGTCCTTCAGGATCGGGAAGGAGACCGGCAAGGAAATAAAGTAAGACACCAACAAAAGACGCCTGGAATGATTAGCGCACGCTTATTTCATCGAGCAAGTGGACTTACTAAGTATGCACTGAATGAAAATAAAATCTTTCCTTTAATATCCTTTTGATCTGCAAAAACCTCTCTCGTAGCAAGCACGATACTCGCAGTAATTAAACCCGAAAGCACAAGCTGAAAAACCCATATTAATCTCGCGTAGAACCATCGAGTTTTCTCAGCTTTTGACTTGAGATCGCTGTCTAACGCGTTCTGACGCGCCTTTGGATCGCCATGGCGACTGATGTAGAACTGAGCAGATTGGACACCCAGAAGCGTGACAAAGAGGGCGCATGGATAGGCGTAGAAGCCTATTTTCAACCCGAGTTCTTCCTTGGCCATGACGGGAAGTGGTGATGGTGTTTGAAGGATAGCTTTGGTGTTGTGAGATGATGTCAAGGTTATCGGGGTTTTGATGTTCCGAAGAGGCCGAACGAGATGATGGGATTAGTCATCTGATTTATCAGCTTGAATAGGTAATGACAAGATTCTTCTTGTTTCACAGCAATTATTCTAGACAAATGATTTGCTTTCCTTATCTTCTGTATAGATCCATATTGTCTTTTTTATTTGTGAACGTCAAGACTGGTTGTTTTCGTCGCTTCCGTTCTGTTCGATGATTAGCTGCATCGTCTGGGGCAACACTCCCGCTTTGCATACCGTTTCCGGGTTTGAAGCAAGACATTCCGCTCAATAATGAGCCTCTTCCGAAATGCAACCAAACTGTTTGCCTCAATTATCAATTAGACTCATTTGGGAATGCGTACATTTAAGGCAACCGAAATTGAGGCGGGGTGCTTAGAGATCAGGCTATGCTGTTGGTTCCAATGCAGTGATAAAGGTGCAGCTCGACGTGTCAGCCGCTGAGTGACAGCCAGGCTCTCATTTTTGACCGGAAAGAGAAAACCGAGCACACACACTCAAAGTTTCCTGCATTGTGTATGTCAATTGAGAAGCAGGCTGTGAGGCGCACTTCAGTATCCAAATGAGTGCGGATGGAAAGGCACAGAATAGGTACAAATGAAGAGAGCACAAATAGCTATAATCTCCTCAATGTTCGTTGCTAAAAACCTTTTACTTCCCATTCTGCTGCAAAGAAGAACCACACAATTTCACGATGGCAGAAGTTATCGGTATAATTGCTAGCGTCATAACCATCGTCAACCTGGCGAAACCCACTATCAAACTCGTTAAAACGTTACACAAAGTTGCCAAAGATGACGGGTCTATGAAAGACGAAATTCTTTCCGTTGCGAACCACATGGAAGCTGCGTATGAAACTATTGAGCTTGCGCGATTTCGACTCAAGGATAATTGTGACAGAATCAAAGCGATGAAACATCCAACTTCGAGAGTTGCCAAGTATATCGAGAGGGGCAATCTGAAAGACTCAGTCCGGAAGCTTACAGAAGATGTCGAGTGGCAATTAGCAAAGGCAAAAGAAGGTTTGGTGGAATCCAGGTCAAGCAAGTATAGACTTGTGAACGGGATGAAATGGTACTTTTGGATTAATACGGAAATGACTGCGATTTTCAACAAGTTCGACAGGGTCGCCATGTATCTATCAATCATAGGCCCCATTCTGGAACTTGAGATCACCAGATACCTCTTGGATCGAGCGGAGGGAGAGACAGCTCAGTTGTTGGAGGTGCAGATGTAAGTGAGAATGGTGGCTTGTTACCTTTATCTTGTTCTTGACCACTAACATCATTCAGCCATTCCCTACAAGATCAGCTGAAACAAACAGAAAGAACGGTTCAGAGGGCGCTCCGTAGTGAACGATCGAAAAAGAGCCATGGGCAAGACTTCAGTACAGAATTCGAAGATTGCGGAAAGTTGCTTGTCGGTCTGTCAGAAAGCATGCGCCGAACTGGGACCGTTCCTAGCGACAAAAGGCCGCGGAAACACGGTGAACAGAGAAGGCGACGAAGGAATCCATCAAGTCAGTCGTCCTCAAGCAGAGATTCTTGGTCGACCTCAACATTCGAGTCATCACAACAGAGTTCCCGTACATCTGACTCTTCATTGATTCAGACATCGCCTGTATTCCACACATCTCATGCCTCTCGGATATCTCACGTACCCCCGATACTGCAGTCATCAGAGCCACCAGAGTTATCTCAGACGCCCCAGACGCCCCAGACACCTCAGACACCTCAGACACCTCAGACACCTCAGACACCTCAGACACCTCAGACACCTCAGACTCTTCAGACTCCTCAGATTCCTACAAAGGATCGGCATATATATATCGCACCATCGATTCAAGGATGGATAAAAGGCCCCGGAGAATCAAATGAACCATCTTTTGTAAGCAATGCAACGATCAATCTCCGCATATCCGACAACTACATCTCAATTGTAAAAGCCAATCTACTCTCTTTGAAAATAGAGGACCTGGAAGAGCATGACGCTCATCACCCATCACAACCAAGTCAAAATAATAACCCAGTGGGTCGAGTAATGGGAAAGGTTTCAGGTATAGAATGGCGACAAAGGAGGCATTCGAAGCCGATCGCAGTGGATTTTTGGGTTACAGAGCTGTATTCTAACAGGATGGCGGAACAACTGATATTTGGGAACAAGTTTGTAAAGAGACTTCGTAGGATTGCCGAGATTGGAAGATAGTTGGCTCACTACGTAAGCATATATAGCTTTCAGCTGAAGATCGCTTTTGGAAAAGGAAATGAAGACTAAGCATATTTATTCCATGCTTTGAACCTCATAATACCGGAACCATACACCTGTAGCTAGGGTACTTTCATTGGCGTTCATAGGAAGAATCCAAATCGGACTCTATGCGGAGGACGCATCTCGCTTCAATACCTTACGTTGAGACTCGGTGAGACTCATGAGAAGATCAAATCCGAGCTCAGTATCCTTGAAAACACTCTGAAACGACTCCCAGTCAAGCAAATCTGGGTGTGCTTTGAGAGTGCCAACGACAACGGCTCGCATCGCCCGGTCTTTATCGATCGTCGACGAGTATACCTTCCCCGCAGCCTCGCAAAATGATCTGGTATGATGATGCACCGAAGCCTCGTGCCTGAAGTTTTGAAGGGCAAGCGTTTTCAGGCCATTAATGCCGTACTTCTCACCCAGCGCGTAGACCTTGACATGTAGGACGAGGTCTTCCTTGTCTGGTAAAGGAGAGGTTGCAACGGGTGAAGGTGAGGTCTGTGGTAAGGAGCCGAACGGAAAGAGCGGAGTGGACCCACCTCGGGCGACAGAACCTTGACCTCGAGGTTGAACTGAAGATGGAGTCAGAGCGGGATTCGGAGCTGTAAACCAGTGGGAATGGCACCTTGAATGGTTGATGGCGAGTCATCTCTCACCTTCAGGTTTTTGATTATCCTGTTTCCCTGGAACATAACCCCCATGCTCTCCAATCGCTCCTTTTCCCTTTCACTGTACTCTTTTATGTATAGCTCGGCCCATGTATCTTCGAAATCAGTGGCTACAACCGCGAGAGGAGATTCGTAGGTCTGAAGGTATAGGTATCGAATCATCATCTTGACCGCAACAGGGTCGTCGGGGAGGTCTATCTCGCCAGTCCTCGCCGCCTATGTCACTAGTTAGAGCTTTTCATGCATAGTCTGCAGGTAACATTCCTTGAACTCGCCATCACAGACGGCAGCGAAGAATGGGGATCGGGTACAGACGATCGCTTTGTGGACAGCGTATTTATCTGCACAACATGTGATTGTGAGGTCGGAGTATGCACCCGTATTGAGCAAGCTACAGACATCATAAGAATCTCGAGTGATGATTCAAGGAGGGGGAGACGTACTTGGAGAGGGACTGGCCAAGCTCACTCAAAGGACCAAAATGAAAGGCTGCCATGGTAAGGGAGAGAAAGATCCCGGTTTGACGCGAGGTAGATGGGGATTTCAAAACTTTAGTCTTCCTGTTGTGAAAAAAGGCGCAGAAGCCCACGGCGGGGAAAGAAAAAGAACGTGAACGTACAGGGCAGCCTGTTTGTTTTCACAATAAGAACCGTCACTTCACTGCCAGTGACGATGCACTGCAAGCAAGTTTCTGCCTGGAAGCAGCCCGGCCCCATGTTAAAAGAATAGCTCGGCACCTAAACTACATAATTTAGGTAACAAACCATCTCAAATTCAGGCAAGAGTACTGAAAGGAGGTTCACGATTTCCATGTCTACATTAGCAATGGGAATGAAGATCTTAAGAAAGGGGCTATTTTTCATTTTCCACTACTTGGTGTCTAATTACCACATTTTCCGAGACAATTTACTTTCCAAAAACATCCTTCAGGCTAATCAACACCTCAGAGTACGCGATATCCCTTGCATCAGGCTTGAAGAAACGACGGTTGGATGTTTTGTCAAACCCATGCGCCCCTTCGATCCTGACGACTTCAACACCAATACCGCCTCGCATCAGTTTCTCACCAAATGCTTCGATTTCTGGAGTAAAAGCATCACCTGAACATGCAAAGAGCATGACAAATCCAGGAAAAGACATCGTATCAGCGTACATCGGTGATGCTCCGGGTGAACCGCAGTCCTCCACCTGGGGGAGGTATGCTTCTGTGATGAGACGCTGAAACCAAAACGGCAATGGATGGATGGGCTTCTCGACGATCTTCTGTTCTGGTGGAATGGTGAAGTCTACACCTGGGTAGAAGGAGTAGACCGCTCGAATGTTGATGTCCTTAAACTCGCGTCTGAGTTCTGAAGAGGCGACCAGTGCCAGGTTTCCACCTGAACTAAATCCAGATAAAGCAACACGGTCAAGATCAAACATATGAGATTGACTTTCGACCCATCGCAACGTATCCTCGACGTCTTGGACAGCTGCAGGGAAGGGACTCTCTGGTGCCTTGCGATAATCTGCATCAAGGACAAGAACACCACTCTCCACAGCTATTCTCTCACAGAATTCATGGTCCATACCCAAGTTGGGTAACATGCATCCTCCTCCATGCCAATTGATAATGAGGCCGTGTTTGTCACCATCGGTATGGTTTGGAGGGTAGTAGATCCATGCGCCTATGAAGCGGTTCAAATCACGCGATGGAATGCGCACGGGTTTGCGGTTACAGGTTGGCGAGGGCTTGAAGTGAGGACGTGTAGCGACGTGATTTACAAGACGGAGGAGTGTGACGATGATTTTGAGGCGAAAATATTGCCAGAATGTGTGAGTGGCCATCGTGGAGGTTGTGTTGATGCAAGGTCGAGGTTGGGTCTGATATTCTTAGGCAATCGTGTCGAATGTCGCTCTTATAGAGCACATCTTATATCAGCGTATCACTGATCAGTTCTCTTGAACGGGTCACGTCGATCATCTCCACTCGCTTATCGGCCGTGAGTCATCTGCCGAACAGCGTTCCACCAACGCGCAATACGACTCCATGGGCCCTCATGCCATTGGAAAAATAGCCGCTAGAAGCATACAGTAAGAGACGAAATCAGCCACTGAGTTTATGCTGCTTAGCTTAGGTTATTTGTCTTTGTATCCTAAAACTTAGGGCACGTGCCAACGTTCATGTTACCCGCTAGGGGGCGTATCCATTATACGTCCTGGATCGAAACATCATCATATCATTTAAAATCTACATCTATTTATACACAAATTAACACATGTGATGATACCATTTCTTCCACAAAGGCCACGCCTTTCGGGCCTGCTCCTCCTCCTCATTCCAAACTTGCAGGTACCTTCGCCCTGTATGAATATCTATATCTTTGTCTCGAACAACTTTTGTCCCCACCCAAATCTTATGCACAACGTAGAAGACGAGAATGACAGGCACTGTCAAAACTTGCAGGAAGAAATTCTTTATGCGTTCAGGCGTTGTGAATGGCGCCTGGTCTGTGGGTTGGATGGGTGATATAGCTACCCAAAATTGGAGGAGTAATACAACGGTGTAAGCGATCAGGGCTACCCACGAGCCCCAGACGCCGACTTGTGATTTGAATGCTAGCTGAGAGAGCTTGTACCCTGATAGATGCCATGCCTTGCGGAAGCGGATATGGCAGACGCATATTGATGCCCAGGTGAAGAGGGTGCTCAACCCGCTGATGGCCAGAAGCCAGTTGAAGATTTCGTTGTGGATTTTGGAGTTTGCGACGAAAGCTAGTAGACCTACTGTTCCGCAGCAGATAATCGCAATAAGTGGTCGTCCTGTTCGGTCGATATAGGCAAAGACCTTGGGCGCTAAAGACTGCTCTGCCAACGCAGCAATTGTACGTGAGGAAGCATACACAGCCGTATTACCGACCGATATCAAACTAATAAGAATAACGGCATTCATGATATCGGGCAAAACATCCGAGCCGCTCATCTCGATGGCGATAACGAAGGGACTAGCCGCGGCATCAGATCCGTACTTAGCACCCAACAGCCGCGGCTCATTGTACGGGACAAGCAGGCCGATCAAAAGAATAGAGAGGATGTAGAAAAGGGATATGCGCCAAAAGACCTGCTTTACAGCTGCGGGAAGAGACTTTTTCGGGTTGCTTGTTTCTGCGGCGGCGAGACCGACCATTTCTGTGCCGGCGAAGGAAAACGTTGCAGTTACGAGGACGCTTGCGAATCCTTTGAAGCCATTATTGAAGGCACCCGGATTGTGCCAATGAGTGAAGCCGATGTAGCCGCCTTCCGGTTCACCTGAGGGAGTCAGTATAAACTGTCTGTAGCTGCTTCATTGAGGTTGGCTTGACTCACCTGCTATGTTGATAATTATACCGAGGAGACTGAAAGGCTGTCAGGGATTTTTGCTAAGTGAGGGACGAACTGACTTACATGAAGCCCATAACAGCAGTTATTTTGACAGCCGAGAAGATAAACTCAGCTTCACCATAGCCTTTTACACCGAGCAAATTGATGCCGAGAATGAGAAGAAAGAAAAGGACAATAAAGATGGACTTGCTGGCATCTGGATTCCAGTAGTTCGTCGTAAATGCGCCGGCAATAATCTCAAGCGGTAGGACTATGAGATATTGCAATGTATAACTGAGAGCCGTCAGCTGATGTTGAAGAAAGTGATGAGATTAACTCACTTCCATCCCATAGCAAACCCCCAAGACGGATCCAGAAACCTTGTCGAGTAATTCGAAAAAGACCCTCCAACCGGAAATGCAACACTCAATTCCCCAAGGGCTTGCATTGTGAAAAACTGCATCGTGCCCATTGTCACAAACGCGATGAGCAGCGAAACCGGCCCTCCCCGAAACAACGCCACGCCGCTGGCGACGAAAAGGCCTGTTCCGATGGACCCTCCAAACGCGATCATCTGCAGGTGTCGATTTTTGAGTTCCCGGGCGAGTGCCGTATTGGCAGAGTTGTAATTTGCTTTGCTCATATTGAAGAGTCGTCCATTGGTCGCGTATGTCGTGTTGTAGCTGCTGAGAGAATACTCATCTTCGGAGCGGCTCGGCGGCGGGGCGCGCGTGAAACTTGTCAGGAGACGGTGCAACGCGCCCGGAGAAGTTGACTCTGGATCATTTGAGACTTCTGCTGCTGGTAATGTTTTTGGCGACGGGGGAGGAATAGCCTGCATCTCAATCTCTCTTTGGTAGGCCATATTGAGACTCTCTCTCTTCTCTCCCACGACACCTGAGATAGCTGGGATGAGATTCAATGTGAGGCGAGGTGAGCTGAAGAGCTTAACACTTCCTGTTCAAGGGTGAGATTTTCGTCCCTTTCTTTTCCCCAGGCTTGTCTGATGCACGTGCCGCTTTGCCACATACCAGCTAAACTAATGCTGTACTAGACTGGTGATAGTACACAGGGGTAAGCGACATGCGGACGAATCGTTGCTGTTCCGCACTTGACGGCAAGTCCGTTTACGGGACCGGGAATTATTTATTGTCTTGTTTTTCTCTTTCCTGGAGTTAGATCAGGGGCAAAAGTGCCAAATAGCGACGTCAATGGTTGTCTTTCTCATACGTTGTTTGTGAGAGAGAGAAAGGAAACTCCTGATGTTGCGCGACTCATGATTCATGCTCTATTCCGCCACGTATCAGCCGCAAAGTCTAATTGATCCCTCATCCCGACAAGGTATTTCGTAATTCCGTTATCTTCTTGTCAAAGTTCGATTCCAATTTTAATTCTGAGTACTCCGTAATCGAGACTAGATCGAGTCCGCTTTGGCAATCGAGAACGGGAGCGGACACTTACTACGATCCGGTTCCGTTTTCGCTGGTCTAAGCTTTTAGTTTGGACGATAAGAGCTGTTAAAACGAAGCGATCCAACGTGCGCCTTTTCCCCAGCTGATTGGTTTACATTGATCCTTCACTTCGGCGCTCCAATCCACCTGTCAACGTTAGCCATAGAATTCCAGTCCACGAGTCAAGGAAGCGCCTCCCCCAGACGCCTATCTTTGACGTGTGGAAGATTGATAATCAGTCTTTGAGAACCAATTGGTTTCATTGTTTTGACCCTCTAAAACCAGTTATTGACACTAGCCTCGAACTATCTCTGCCATTCCATCACGATACTCTTGATACGGACCAGATCTCCAGTTTCCACTCTTTTCGTACAATGCATCAATTTCTGCTGCATACAATTCCACAGTCGCCTTTCGCTGCACAGTTCCTTTTCCTGTTCTCGACATTGGCTTTTCAGAAGACGTTAAGATGATCATCTCCCGCCTGACTTTCAGCTTCTCCATCGGAATGTAACCATTTGCAGTTTCTAAAGCCTCCCAAATCTCGTCCAACAGCTTCTCCCGCTCTGAATCGTTTGTCGGTGGTGAAATTGCTTCGACCAACAAACTCGACTGGAGCCGACCGTTGCCAACTACCAAAGTTGCGCTTATATCGGGACTGGCAGATATAATCTCTTCCACATGCACAGGGTTGAAATTCTGTCCCGTGGAGAACACAATGATATCGTCCGCTCGACCTTGATACAGCCAGTAACCTTCTTTTAAGGGATGTTTCGCATAAAGGTCTTTTGTCCGCCACTCGTCATTGTCAGGAAACGTCTCGAAGATCGCCTGGTATGGTGTCAAAGTTTTATCACGAATGATAAAATGCTCATAGAGGTCATCAGTGACAGGCCGAAACTCGGAACCTAGAGCTGGACTGAAATTTAGATAGTCCCAATCCTCCGGGGCGCACAGCTGAGATGGAAGGGGTCCGCACTCAGTGGCGCCCATGCAGTTGAACAGTCTTGTCTTCGAAGAGATGACGTCTCCCACGGCTTTCGGGAGTGGCCCGCCTCCATAAGCGATCAAGTCAAGACGGCTGAGATTCTCAAGATATGCCGGGGTTCTGATGAGATCTGCTAGCATTATAGGTGCGATAGCGCTCTGCTGCACGTCACCGTGTCGATGCACACCGTCGATGACAGCTGATGTAGGAGGGAACGGCCCGAATACAATGGTGATATTGGCGAAGATGCATCCTGGGAGCAGCATCGTCAAGCCGGCGGAGTGGTTGACCGGGAAAGCCAGGTACACTCGCGAACCAGCGCACATGGAAGGATATGTATCTTTGTATCCCAGCAATGGCAGTTGGGTGCACGAGTCTACCGCTGCAAGTGTACCGTGTGTTAATGTTATTGGTTTCGGCATGCCTGTAGAGCCTGACGTTTGCAGCACGACGAATGGCTCCAACCTCGCTTCTTCGAAAGTCTTGGGGAAAGGATAGAGCTCCTCTGGGCCGTCGTTGAGCCAATGTTGCAAAGCAGGGATGTCGAAGATCTTCGTCCCACTTGTCTCCACCAGTCTTCCAATGCCAGACATCAGGAGCCCTGAAGGAACTAACAAGGTCTTGCAGTCCGTCTCGTCAAGCAAAGACATGTTCGCCTCGACTGTGTTGCGCGGTGACAAGAGAAGAGCTTTGTATCCAGTCTTGATACAAGCGAGGATTACAACGCTGTATATCGGGTCTTGTGGCCCAACGAATGCGAGTGTGCGAAAGTTCTCGCTGCGGCCGAGATGCTTTTCAATGTACCAAGCGCAACGATTCACGCCTCTTGCGAAATAGGCGGCCGTTATATCTCGGAAGCCATTTTCGGGGTCCTTGGTTCTGGTTATCGAGTACAAGATGCGATTGGGGTCTGTTGCGGCGATTTCGTCAACAAGAGAGGGTAAGAGACGTCTGCCGTAGGGATGTTGCGGGGATTGAGACATATTTTGTATGGCTATGTATACTGTTTAAGAGGTAGTGGATGGGCGTAATGTTTAGGTGGTTATGTGGTGAATGATGAAAATGAAACTAGATCGGCACCTAGGAGTTCAGCCTGGACACCAAGCCCAAGTATTATATCCACTTGTATCTCATTACTGTCTTCATATATTCCAGTCAGCATTAGACACATATTGCATACGCTTCAGTGAGTTCCATATTCGTATATTTGGCTGTAAATCAGCTAGCCATTGCGGAGCTGAGGTAGGAAAGTAGGTGATTGGGCTGCAAAAAATACTCATCATACGTAATATGTTGCAATTGAGAAAGTGTCTAGTCCGCTGGAGGTCAAGTCAGCGCTAGGTATTTCCGTAACAAGGCTCAGCACCGCATCTTACACCTACGTCTAGCAAGTAAGCGGCAGATACTTGGTAAATTATAGCACCGTGACCCTGTACCTGTCTAGGAGCAGATGTTCGATTGTAAGCACGAATGACTGGTCGTGCTGAGTTTGTTCATTTACAGTACGCTACTTGCTATAAGAGCAACTGATTACAATCCATTTGGGCCCTAAGGGGTAACAGAAGACTTAGAACCTAAGCTTAGGATACAGAAAATAAATAGCCTAAGAGTAGGTCTAAGCCACTATCAAGTAGCTAAATTATTTTGTCTCTTTAGGCAGGTAGACCTAAGCTTTCTGTGACCCCGAGGGGACCTACATGTGTACCCAGGAGTATGTTCTCCGGAATTAACTTGTTGATTTGGGCTAGTTCAGATGACCATACAAGGATGCTTTTGGCAGGGGAGGAGTTTTGTTGATCGTTGCCAGTCTTGCCATCTGATTAAAAGCGAAACGCGCCTTATCGTCCTGACGCTGTCTGGAACAAGAGCAGAAGCGATACATCTGGATGTGTATAGAGCCTGGAGATAGAGGTATACACGGCTACAACCGAGGTAACGAAGAGCCTATTGCAATACTTTTCATCGCCAAGAGCCACTATAGTCTAGTACAGATATGTGCCGCTGTGATGTGGCAAAACATATGGCAAGACAACTTTGGAGGACAGGAAAGCCACAAGTATATACCAGTCACGCGGTCTCTTAACGCAATAACAAAGCATACCTATGTATAACATAAATGAGCTGTTAATACCTTGTGATCTGGTCAAGATCCTTGTTAGTAAAGTGACAGTTACTCTCAATATCATTTGCCCCAAGCATTGAAAAGCCAAGAGCCAAGTCGGTTGTCGGCCCGGCCACTGGTGGGGGTTGATCCTTCAGCGATCAACAGACCAATAGTGACATAGACCCCTATTAGAGAACTGAAGAAACCCCCACAATGGTAAAACCGAAAGAAGAATGCTACTTAGCGAAATTAAGTGTGCTGTGCTCATGCCTTGTACCTTAAGTAGTCGCATTCTGCGCGTTATTTCCAGCTTTACTTCTCAGGTAACTTTTTGCTAATTGTCTCAGCCCTATCAGCCACAATACATACAATGTTAGCTGCCAAACGTATAGTCCTGCATGCAATCCTAAGCTGTCTTTTGACGCTAGGTCTTGCTGAGGAGGATGAAAAATATGATCCTGCTAATAACTTCCGCCCGCGCAACGTGACGGGCCTGGGTGACTTTTACACATGGGTCGGATCGTGGGTCTCATCTCCTCAGAAAGTTGGAAACTTGACTAACTCTGATAGATACTACAATGCCACTGCAGAGGTTGAGCTTGAATTCGCCTATGAATATCTCACTCCATCTGACGAGGTATGCCCAGAGCTCAGGAACTTTACAGGCACATTCAAGTACGACGCTGTTCTCAGTGTTCTTGAGCGCGGTACTTGGAACAATGGGAATAACTCGGTCATTTTCTGGCTGACACTGATGCCACAAACTTCACCACCATTTAATGTGTCTTCCTTGCCCCAGGACTTCATCTGGAAGAGCCCCAACATTTCAATCCCCATCTATTCGGTCGAGTAAGTCCCTCCTTAACCCTTGACCCTATCGATGTCCTTGTGCTGACTTCTCTCTAGGACGGCTCCAGGTGGCTACTGGCGTCCTCCCAAGAATGCCGGCCCTGACGAATTCAACTTCACGACGACTCAGCTTTCAAGCGGAGCTTACAACCTAAGCGGAGCCGTATTCCACAATACGAGTAGCAGCAGCGCATCATCTTGGGGAAATGTCACCATGCCAGTTTGTAACACCACCGAATGGACCGATGACTATAGATTCTCCATGACCAACTACAGGTCTTATTTTGCAGAGGATTGGGACGACTATAAATACCCAGAGGTCAGCGTGCAGTTTGACGACAAGACGGCCAATCTGACCGTGGACGGTATCTTCTATGCAAAGCCGTTTCGGCAATCTAATATGACACAACACGAACCTGTTGGGGGCAGTCCCGAGGTGGTCGGATTTGTTTCAGTCCGTTTCTCTGGAGTTGTTGATGAGTACCATTCTGATGCTCTGAGTCTCAATAAGAGTACGCCTTCATGGGAGCGCACAGTTGGATTCGAGAATAATCCGTCCAACATTGGATACGGAGAGAGTGATAGCAGTGCGGGCAAGATTATTTCTGGTCCTATTTTGATATTCATGGTTGTTGTTTTGTCTGTTACTATGGCCCTTTTCTAAGGGGGCTCATTGTAATTATGTTCTTATACCAATACCTTAATGCATTTTGTTATACTCACCGTTATGTCTAGACTTGTACGCCAAGCCAATAAAATCTGCGATAAGACAAAGAGGCCACTCGAGAACGCTTGCAGCTGAAATCTTAGACTGAGCACCCTGGTCACCCTTGCAGCAAGCCTTGCAGCCCCTCGCATCAGTCTTCCTCAGCAAAAGTTAAGTCGTTTCCTGTGAATAGAGTATGCACGTGTTTCAGCGGCACAAATCTTTAGAATGGAACTGTTAGACGCCCAAAACCTGCTGCTAGAATTCATTGTCGCCTTCTTGTACCTCTGCTACCCCTGTTCGCTGTGCTGCAAAGTGTATCGCCACGGCCGAGACCAACTTCAGCTGAGAGTTTCAGGCCAACTATTTCTTTTCCCTCAAGCCAGCCATGACTTTCAACCCTGATCTGGCTTAAGCCACCAAAAAAATGCTTGGGCATAAATAAGGCCAGTTTTCTTTCTCGAGTACTTTTCATTCTTATTCATATGTGTGTTCCTGGAGCAGTTGTCCAAAAGGGTAGAACCAATCCTACAACTTATTCACAGATGACGATGCTGCTGCAAACATTGCTAGCATTGCTTCTGCTTGAAGTATCTCTCGTCATTGCGACTCCAACACAAACAACTGCCAAGCCACTGATTACAGCACCTCCCAGCCTTGCAGATCGTGCTGTCACATCTTTTCACACGATTGTCAGCACTCCATACCCTCAGAACCGGTGGTCGATCGGATATGGCAAGATTGAAGGAGAAGATGACTTTTGTATGAATCTTGGTAGAACTACAATAGTTGTACACAATACTGACACATTTTGGTAGACACTGCCGCTTGTGTCGACGGCTTATTCGCCGTGAGTGGCATCTGGGCTGGCTGCGGCGATCTCATTTTTACTCGCTGTGTCGGTGCAACGGCATTCGCTCGTAGTTCAACAGTGTCTTGGTAAGTCGTTCACAGCAGAGTGTAATGCAAACTGACATCCGCTCTTCAGTATGGGAACTTGTCTGACGCACAAAATCTTTGACTACAACGACAAAGCACAGTCATCAACTCGATTTATTGCCTGCAACTTCCCAGGGACATACGATGGAAGTATGACTCTTCTAAGGACGCCAATTGGAGGCACTGCAGAGCCGACTTCTAGTGCAGCTTCGATAATGACGACTGCTGCTGAGACGACAACAGCATCGACGACGGATTCTGCAGCGGGAATGATAAGACCAGAGTTGAAACTGTTATTCATGGTGTCTATTTTTACTTTCCTTTCCTGATTTGGTCTGTCAGTATGGTTATCTGTTAAGGCGTGACTAAAGTATCAACGTTGCCAAACACCAAGCTACAGCCGCAATAAACTTATCGCGTTAACAAATATTCTTTGGGGAATGTCTCATAATGACTACAGAATTCTCTAGCTAAGAAAAGTGGTTTCGCGAACGTTCTAGAAAATCTGACAGCCAAGCGCTTGTGCATGGCACCAGGCACCAGGCGACAATTGCAGGATAGACAAAACATGTATAAAGAGCCCACTTGGAGATTTGGAATTCACAATAATAACCATCCTACTATTCACTTCAACTCATCTCAGCCCAACACTCTTTATTATTATTTACAGGACCATTATCTCGCTCAA
Source organism: Fusarium brachygibbosum (assembly GCA_018886245.1). Taxonomy (NCBI): domain Eukaryota; kingdom Fungi; phylum Ascomycota; class Sordariomycetes; order Hypocreales; family Nectriaceae; genus Fusarium; species Fusarium brachygibbosum. The sequence continues at coordinate 2,395,819 of MU249527.1, read as the reverse complement.
ACCCCCCATTCATCCATCATGAGCTCTCTTGCCTTTAGCGCTCCTCCTCACCCTGTCCCCGCGTCAGCAAATCTGACAACCTCCACTATTTCCATCCCTGATAGCGAGATTGACCGGCTCAAGGCACTTCTCAAGCTATCACCTATTCCTGAACCCAATGTGTGGAATACCCGTGACGATGGGTCCTTTGGGATCCCGCGAAATGAACTCTTGGATTTGGTGAATTACTGGGAGAAAGATTATGACTGGTAAGTCTAAATTTCATGCCACCCCATTGGGCTCTTGTACTAACTGATGATTCTAGGAGAAAGTGGGAGGCGACTTTAAACTCAATTCCTCAATACAACATTACCGTTAACGACGATGACTCGAAACCGTACAAGATCAACTTCTTTGCCCTGTTCTCCAAGAACCCAGCCGCAATCCCAATCTTGTTCCTGCACGGCTGGCCAGGTTCTGTCGTTGAATACCTCCCCATTCTTCAGAAACTCCAAATGAAATACACACCTGAAACCCTTCCCTATCACATCATCGTCCCTCACCACGTCGGATACCCATTCTCCGATTCACCACCTCTTGACAAAGAATTTGCGCACTCCGACAATGCGCGCCTCATGTCGAAGATGATGCACTCTCTGGGCTTTGACAAAACAGGGTACGTTGCACAAGGTGGTGACTTTGGCGGCTGGACAGCACCTGTCATTGCCAACATCGACCCAGCGTGCAAGCTCGTTCACATGAACATGCTGAATGTCATGCCTCCAGCCGGAGAGGATGTCGAGGCCGGTATCAAAGAAGGGCGTTACACTTCTGATGAAGTAGCAGCTTTTGGTAGACTCGCCGAGTTTGGCAAAACAGGCACCGCTTTTATTCAGCTTGACGGCACGAGACCAGCTTCAGCGGGCTATCTTCTGGGAACTAACCCCGTCGCACTTCTTGCTTGGATTGGAGACAAGATGATTCAGTGGTCTGAAAGGGCTCCCGACCGGGACTTGATCCTAACAAACGTGGCGCTCTACTGGTTCACTCGCAGCTACCCAACCTCCATTTACGTCCATCGCATGGCTTTCGAGAATCCCGAGCTTCTCATGGCTGGTTGGAAGGCCATCAAGGCACCCTTGGGCTATTCTTGCTTCAAGAAAGATCTCGTCACTGCTCCTGAGAGGTGGATTCAGCAAACTGAGCAGGTGAAATGGTATCGCATGCATGAAAAGGGTGGACACTTTCCTGCGCTTGAAGAGCCCGATGCTCTGTGGAAAGATGTACAGGATTTCATTGGGGAGTTTTGGGCCAAGACCGATTAATGTTAATGTGGAGAATACCTTGGATTCGTGCGGCTTCTAAGGGTGTGAAGGTTGGGTGAGATATATGCAAAGAGGTTCCGGCAACCACGACACGGGAGGATCTTATCCTCATGATGGAAGTTTGGATAATGAGATGGAAGTTCACAGTCATACAGATTGAACAGAATTAGCAATACCCTTTGAACGACTGTACAAGGATAAATGGGCGGGTAAATTTATATCTATGACGACACAGTTGCGTCGGGGTGCTTTAACCCAGTGATACAGATGCCTTGTTATCGTGTTGAGAAGCACACGATATGAGCAAAACCAATCATCACTCCACATCTGAGACGTTAATCCACAAAAGCCCACAGAGACCGTCTCAGCACTCCACGTCTCCCCACAGCTTTATTCTTATTCTTATTTGCCTCAGATCCTTGATGGCCAAGTTCAAGTCTTCTGATGCGGTTCGCTTTCACACTTCCCCTTTTGATCACTACCACGATGGGTTCGATTCAGAGCCCAGCCTCTGCTATACACTCATGCCTTAATGAAGCTGGCATCCATAACATCATCAAGTCCGACGACACATGGTCGGAGAACACAATCCAATATCAGAAACGTCTTAAACCAGATCCAGCCTGTATCGCTTTCCCAAAAGATAATGATCAACTATCCCAATGTCTCAAGTGCGCTCGCGAGGCTTCCGTCAAAGTTGCCGCTTTAGGACCCGGACATTCCTTCCAAGGACTCGGTTTCGGCTCACCGGGCAATCTCGTCATTAACATGGAAGCGTTCAACTCTATCCATTACGATGACAAGACGACATTGCTGACTTTTGGCGGAGGAACACGTGTTGGACCTGTAGCGAAGTATCTCTGGGATGTTGCTGGGAGACATTTCCCCCATGTTCGGGGCTCGAATGTGGGAGTGACAGGGTCAAGTATCGGGTGTGGGTTCGGAACTACATCTCGATTCTTGGGTACGCCCATGGACAATATCGTTGCTGTTGAGTTCATGCTTTACGATGGTACTGTTGTTACGGCCAAGGAAGGATCAGATTTGCTATGGGCGGCCAAGGGTGCTGCGGCTTCTTATGGCATCATTTTATCTATGACTACCAAGACTTTCAAACCGGTAAGCCAATTTGTTGACAGTCTTGCGAAGTTACTGACATGGAGTATCAGAAATTCGATAAAGCTATCACGTTTACTATATCTCTTGGAGATGTCGACGTGAGCAAGTCAGCGGAGGCTTTTATTGCCATTCAGAACTACGGAACTAGCGTACAGTGCCCCGATGAGCTTGCTATCAGATGGAGTCTGGTCAATTGGACAAGTAGAGGATATTTCTACGGTGACCCATCGTCTTTTCACAACATAATACAGCCACTTTTGAATAGTCTCAAAAGTATCAGCTCAAAGACAACACTGGAGAAACGAGAGCTTGACTTTTGGGATATGGAAGTCTACATATCCGGCGATGGGATGAATTGCCCTGACGGAGGCGATCTCAATCCTCTCTCGTTCTACCTACAATCTTTGGTCATAACCACCGATCATCCCATAACCGTTGAACAAGCCCGCCTCTTGTTCAGCAATACAACCGTAGCCTTCAATCGCACCGACATGACGAAAATGGGTTACATCGACCTCTGGGGCGGAGTAAACCGAGACATTTCCGATGAAGATACGGCACATCCACATGGCAAGAATCTCTGGTTGATTAGATGGGATGCTGATTCCATTGACAAGGATAACTTCCCTGCGGATGGAATAGCTTACATGAGGAACGAGATGATGCCGTTTGAGAAAGCATTGCTAGGATCTGGCGCACCACTTCGGGGGTTTGTTAATTATGCCGATACCGAGTGGTCGAGGGAGGAGCTGGTTGAGAGGCTGTATGGCCAGAATTACAATCGGTTGAGGAAGATCAAGCGTGAGGCCGATCCGGAGGGGTTATTCAGCAGTAACCCTCAGTCAATTACAGTGGATGGGAAGGTAGAGTCACTTCGGATACAGACATGAGGCACGACATGATTGCCTGTACCTTACGAAGCTGCTGAAGCATACCTTGGGCACCAGGTAACTTGATAGCCAAAAGCTTAGTGGACGGAATCATTGGTTCAGTTTATGATATTTTAGACCACCAGTCCTTAGGTCATTTATGCTTTGTGCCAAGTCTCATGGTTCAGTCTACAGTAAAGGCCCTGGAGAGCCATGATTATACTTAACCAGAAACGATGATCTTCGTATCAATGGTGACACAGTAATATATCTGTTCGTAACGAGCCACATTGTTTTTCATTCCGAAACATTCCCAAATAGTCTGCAGAGGATCATCCTCACTGGCCTTTTGTTTAGCTCGTCTGTTAACTCTTGAGCTCTGGTTCGATCGCATCAGACTCGGCACCTACTTGCCGTTGTGGGGTTGCATCAAGGTCCGAGCCACGGTCCTTTTTGGACGATCCCCCGGATCCCGATCGATATACCCCGCGAAAGTAGAAGAAGCGAGCAAATGAGGTGCATTTATCGCATCGTTCGGCATCATAATTGAAGATAGGCTGTGGTGCTGTTGTTCAAAGGGTTCACGTGGATTGCTCTATATCAGAATTGGAAGGTGGTTGTCCTATGATGAATCGAGACGAGGCGATATCAGGATCTGCTACTATGATCTCTATTCTGCAGCCGTCTATATAATAGCCCTATGTTCAAAGCATCTCCCATCTACCAGAGCTCATCTTATTATCACACCTCTGTAGCAGTCTATATTGTTCTTCAAGTCATTTGTGTCCTCGAAGTCTACCAGACTTTCATGCCATCATGCAGTTACAAAGCATTTTGACCATTGGTCTCGTTACCACAGCACGCCTTGTCATCGCTGGACCATGTGATATCTATAGCAATGGAGGCACGCCTTGCATCGCTGCACATAGCACTACCCGAGCCTTGTACAGCAACTATAATAGTGCCCTCTATCAGATCAAGCGTGCATCCGATGGCTCAACTACAGACATCAGACCACTATCAAAGGGTAGCGTCGCGGATGCTTCTGCACAAGACACGTTCTGCAGTGGCACAACATGTCTCATCACCATCATCTACGACCAGTCTGGTCGAAGTAATCACTTGACCCAAGCACCCCCTGGCGGATTCAACGGACCAGAAGCCAATGGATACGACAACCTGGCGAGTGCCGATGGCGCACCAGTTACTCTCAACGGGAAGAAAGCGTATGGCGTTTTCATCTCCCCAGGAACTGGATACCGTAACAACCATGTCAGCGGTTCAGCTACAGGTGATCAGCCAGAGGGCATGTACGCTGTTCTTGATGGAACACACTACAATGGGGGTTGTTGCTTCGATTATGGTAACGCTGAAACTAACAGCAAAGACACTGGTAACGGCCACATGGAAGCAATCTACTTTGGCGACAACACTGTCTGGGGATCTGGTGCCGGCAGCGGACCCTGGATCATGGCAGATCTCGAAAATGGTCTGTTTTCTGGCAAGAATCCTAAGAACAATGCTGGAGACCCGTCCATTAGCCACAGATTCCTCAGTGCAATTGTTAAGGGAAAACCCGGGACTTGGTCCATCCGTGGAGGAAACGCTGCTTCTGGTTCTCTGTCGACTTTCTACAGTGGTGCATATCCTGATGGAGGATACAGTCCAATGAAGAAGGAGGGTGCCATCATATTAGGCATTGGAGGCGACAACAGTGTTGGTGCGCAGGGTACTTTTTATGAGGGCGTTATGACTTCTGGTTATCCCTCCGATGCCACTGAGAATGCTGTACAGGCGGATATCGTGGCTGCCAAATATGCTACGACCTCACTGACGAGCGGCACTGCTCTCTCAGTTGGATCATCTGTGTCATTCAAGGTCACAACACCGGGCTATACGAATCGCTACCTCGCACATACCAACTCGGATATCAACACACAGGTCGTCGATACCTCTAGCTCCACTGCTCTTAAGAAGCAGGCCAGCTGGACAGTTCGCACCGGTCTTGCCAACAGCGGGTGTGTATCATTCGAGTCAGTCGATACACCTGGAAGTTACATCAGACATTACTCGTTCGCCCTTGTTGTGAACAAGAATGACGGTAGCAAAGCTTTTAACGAAGACGCTACGTTTTGTCCTCAGAAGGGTATGAATAGCCAGGGCAACTCGATTCGATCTTGGAACTATCCAACTCGGTACTTTCGACACTATGATAACAAGGGCTATGCTGCATCTAACGGTGGTGTTCACACTTTTGATGCTGATAAGAGTTTTGCAGATGATGTCAGTTTTTCTGTTGTCAAGAGTCTCGGTTAGATACATAGCCTTTTAACAGGTGGTGGGTGATTGGAAGATTTATGCTCATTTTTAGGTGAGCACCTTTGTGCAACCGGCAGAAGAGACGACAGTTCAGTTAATAGTACACAACGCTTCGAATTATTGCTACTACGCTACTGCAATATGGTTCATATACTATTCGAGACTGATATAGCCGCACAACACTCTGTCTATTCCGACGGTGTCATCGTAAACTCCATAGGCTTCGACATAGCCGATTTCATAAACGGACTTCGAGCTCTGATCTCCTTACCCCAGACAAAGACGGCAATAGGTGCTGCTGCCAAAACCAACGAGATAAACCCCAGAAGGGAACTAGCCCAATGGAAGCCCAAGTTGGTATACATGCTGCTCGAAGCAAGCGGCAAGAACGCAACACCAAGATTCTCTCCTAAGACAGTAGCTCCAATCGCACTTCCAGCATAGTTGCTATAAGCATCGATCAGGTAATTCGCGATACTCACAACAACGGCTTCCGTTCCAAGGCCAACGAGCATCAAACCGAATGCAGGGCCTACCCACGTCACCCATGAATAGCTCGTCCACGCGTACACGAACATTCCACCGGTTACTCCTATGAAACCTCCGATGACAGCGACGTAAAGCCGAGCTTCGGGAATGGGTGTGCCGGGTTCTTCTTTGTTGCGCGATGCTGAAGCGTAATACCAATTGTTCGTCAGGACACAAAGTCCAAAACCAAGAATCTCGCCGATAACGATGGAAGCCTGGACATAACCTGCTTCAATAGCGTTCCATCCGTAGAGTTCGCTGAAGACCTGTTCGACGGATTGGGTGAAGACGTAGATGACGCCTAGACTAAAAGCTGTCCAGACAGTAGAGATAAAGACGACCGATTCTGTGCAGAGCATATAAAGAGGTCTCTGGATGCTGATCCATATGTCGTGCATAATGGACTTGGAGTCGAGTTCTTTTTGACTGTACGCGTTTTGACCCTGCCTGCGTAGCTTCTTCGCTCGTGCAGTCAAAATTGCAGATCCTCTTGTCTCGGGCATAGCCAGGATAAAAATAGGGAAGAAGACTCCCGTCCAGATAAGTTCGATGTATCCAATCCACCGCCAAGGCAGGAATTGGAATATGGCAGCCCCTACAACGGGTCCGAGGCTGCTCGAGTTCAGGTAGATCATGATATAAAGCCCCGTAGGTATCGTCCTCGCCCGGTCTGTAGCAAAGACGTTGCCGATAATTCCAGCCACCGCGTTCGCAAGAATAGTACAGCACCCACCACTAAAAAACCTAGTGATGATGAGCGTCTCATAATTCGGGGCCGTACCGACTGGTATCAGGAAGCATAGAAACACAGTATAGACCAAGAGAAACACAATTCTCATGCCAAAATCCTCCATGATCGGGAGTAGGACCAGAGAGAAGAGGGCGCCGCCAAGACCCCAAGATGCAACGGGCCAGTATGAGTGTGGGAAATTCTCATCGCTTACGTTGAAGTCTGCGCCAATGGCTTCGTGAGCTGTTGTGATGATTGTGCCGTTCATCATTGAGATGAATGTTGCAAAGAGGCCTAGACCTACTGCGAACCATTTCTTCCTGAGGGACCAGTTATATGGGTTCTCGGGGTCATTTGGGCCTGACCATTGCACAACAATAGGTTGATCTATTTGCGGTCAGTATCATTTTCATGTCAATTTCGGGTGTGACAGACCTGACGAAGACCCATTGGCCGACTTATCAGCCGTAGCTGTCGGTCTTGACTCTGTAAACATAGTGACCAAACTGTCGCTGATTTCTTGGCCAGATCTCTTGGCTGTAGATCAAAAGAGTTTCTCTTTGATGATGCCAAGTCCAAGTTGAAAGCAGCCAAGAAGAATATGGAGCCAATTGTTCGAATGACTTCATCTTCGCCCAATGTTTCGAGCTTGAAAGATCCACGCCGAAAATTCTTCCTAATTCCGGACCCATAAGACTAAACTCATTACCTCATGTCATCGTCGTGGGCCAATCGCGAGCTTTCGGCTATAACTCTGCGCTATTCCCTGAAGCGTGTAAAGAAGCCGAGCGTGGGGGATATCGTGATGGAATGCTTAATTGGGATGGTGGCTTATTCATAATGGACTTCATACATTCAACTGTGGCTGATCAAAGAACAACATTGACTTCACTTGCAACCGGAGGTAGAGATATACGGGGTAGAATTTGATCACCGTCGATTATATTGAGATTTAGTTCAACGGCGGAGATCAAGCTAAGGGAATTCGTTACCAGTATATTTCCACAAAGGAAGGAAATGGGATAATGCTTCAACTTACCCTGCCTTGCCCGGGAATCATGAAAACTATTAGTGTGCCTTGCATTGCACCAGCACGGGTCTACAATATTCCGCCTTGAACAAGCTCAATGGTTGCATGTAGTGGAAGCTCCTATAGTCATGTTCATTTGTTCCGGCTGGTCCTTGTCTTTCAGCTGTTATATACAAACTTGAGGCTGCTGGCCCAATCGACAATTCATATTTGTGGATGGGATACCGCTCACAATCTAATCGGGAAATCCCCGAACTTGTTTTCATGCTTAATTGATATGCGCTGTGATTCAGTCTAGAACATTCATTGGTATTTGATCATTTTGCAGGAGTCCTTTGTGATGAGGCAGATTGGGGGCCAAGAGACAACAGATATCAAACGTCCGCCGCTTGATGTTTTCCGCATCCTGCCCATCTTCTACTTGTCTTGATTCTGGCTGGGGATTCTGTATAATCACTGGGTATTCTTAAAAGTACAGAAGCATTTTCTTCTTTGTGTCGTTATCACATCTCTTGTCAGAGCAGATTCGAGATGCCGGATAGTCGAACGATCTAAGGCCCTCTGACAGACTCATGGACATACCCGAGTCGATGCAATAGATTGTATCTGGCGGACTGTTCCACTTGTACTGTGGCGGCACAGGCTCAAAAGTGCAACATTGCTGATCCCACCACAGTAAGTCTCCCATGACCTACACAGCTGCCTTTAGACTCATTCATGGAGATCAACGGCTGCGAGGATGTATTATGCTGGCCTTCAGCGACGGCGCCAAATGTGTTTGATCCGCCCCTTAGTGGTTGGGGTTTCTATAAACCCGCCACCGAATGTCCCCAAGGTTATACGGTCGCATGCACAGCCTAGAGGACGACCAAGAGTGATTTCGAGTTCCAATTTGAAGTCAATGATGATGAGTTTGTTAGAGGATGCTGTCCTAGTTACTACGAATGTGCGAAAATATGGAAAAGCAGAAACGTGTAGAAGTGTGTTTTCAACAGGTACGACACAGGTGATCTCGTGCGACGCGGGCACTACTGTTCTCAAGGAAATAAGAGTACCGACGCGACGCAAACTGGAGACGGGTTTCAATTTTTTGGAAAGCGTTGTCATGCAGGCACCAATGTTCCAGCCGGTCGGGCTGAAGCGATTCGAGGCGACATCGACGACAGCGACTTTGACGTCAACGTCGACAGAAACTTCCACATCCAATCTTGAGTCAGACTCCGGAGGCGGGTTATCTACAGGGGCGCAAGCTGGTATCGGCGTCGGAGTTGGCGTTGTTGGGCTTAGGATTATCGGTGCAGCGTTTTACCTCTGGCGAAGAAGAGAAAGGTCAAAAGCGCCATTGAAGACTGGGTTAGAAGCATCTCAGTTAGATTCGCGGGAGGTGAAGCCTCCAGGCGAACTGGGAGGGACACCACTGTCGCCTCCACCCCAATATGCTCCGACTGAGCTTGATGGGACTACCGCTAGACAGGAGCTGCCGTGAACGATACGGTGTTGAGAGCAAGACATTGTAGACTCAAATAATCCGATTAATAATTAATAGTTGTTTTGTCTCTACGACATGCCATCCATTTCTATACTACCAAGTGGGAAGTCTAGTCATACAGCTTAGGTCCTGAAGCAGCCAAAGTAACATAGAACAGCTTAGTCTGACCAGTGATAACTAATCTTCCTTTTCCAGCAAATTGGAAGTTAGCAGCAGTAGTTCCAGTGTAGATCTTGCCAATAAGCTTGCCAGAGGGATTCCAAACGTGGACGCCATCACCACATCCAGCATAGACTCGGCCCTTGGAGTCAGTATGAACACCTAGAAACATTAGTCAAATGACACATAATTGCAAGGTAGCTGAGACTTACCGTCTGGGATGAAGGAAGCGACGTAGGCAAAGGTCTTGCGGTTCTCAAGGGTACCATCCTTGTTCACGTCGAAAGAGTAAACAGAGGCAGGGGAAGAAAGATTGCGGCCGTAGAAGCCGAGAGCGATACCAGTGTCGGTGACATAGACACGCTTTCCATCAGGAGCAAAGCCAATACCTAACCTGAATCAGCATCATGGAATACCATACTCAGAAGCGAGCTTACCGTTGGGAAGAGTAAAGTCATCAGCGACAACAGTTACAGCACCAGTGTCGAAGTTATATCGGTACACTTGGTTTCGCAGACCAGGAACAGGACGGAAGTCTTGGAGATAGCCGTAGAGAGTGTCGGTGAAGTATAAGTCACCATTCCTGGGGTTGATGCCAACGTCGTTCAAGGAGTTGAACTGGCGGCCAAAGTAGTTGTTAAGAAGGGCTGGTCAGTGTTAATGGAGTCTCTCTTTATGGAGGGTAGCAGATCTTACTGGTCGTGTTGTAGGGAGGCAAAGGGTTCATTCGGTAGAGAGCCGAGGGAACTTCATCACCTTGGCCTTCACCAGCGAAGATGATTTCGCCCTTGTAGTAAATTCCGCCTAAAATTCATCTCATTAGCATTTTTCCGCGGTCCACACACACTTTGGGACAGTCATACCATTGGGGTTGATGACTTGAGGGTTCGCTGTGTCGACAACCGTCACCTTCACTTCATCCTTGCCCAGAGTTCCCTTGCGCAAAGCTTCTGCCTCTTTGAGAGAAATCTTCTGGATAATGGAAGACTTGTTTAGACCAGTACCGGCCGCGGGAGCTCCCGCATTCTGCACGAAAAAGACTTCATCGGTAGGGGGATACCAGACTACAGCCTCGTGAAAGATGGGGTCACTTTCCGACGTAGCAACAAGTGTCAGAGAGGGATCCTTTCCGATGACGTCGAGGAACTCATCATCGTAGACGTGGAAGGGTTTCTCAACGAGAGATTCCTCTGTTACTCCAGGCCATGTGAAAACCTAAGATGTATCAGCAAGCTTTTAGAAGATCGGGGATGGAGAGGCTTACCAGTGAGTCGTTAGCCACAGAAGGCGGTGGGACATCCTTCAGGACATTGAAAGACTTCTGGTCAATGACCTGAGCTGTGGATGGAAGTTTGGCAGCTGCCACGCCGCAAACCCCGGCAACAAGCACAGCAATGGCGGAAGGCATAACGAATGAGGTTGAGGTGAAACTGAGTGGTGTGGGAACTGAGCTGCAGGATGAAGATGGATGGTCAGGCTGTACTAAATATGTGCCTTGGAAGCACTTCGTCCACAATTGATCATCTCCGCTTCGTCAAGGATCAAAACTGGGCAGTACATGGGTGAGGAACTGGGTAGTAACCAGAGGCTGGGCTTAGTTGATTGGACTGCGGAAAATAAATAATCTATGTCCGGGTTCAAACGTTAGTGAGCCGACCAAGTAATTTTGTCTATTCCTTACATCTCTTGTTGAGGCATTAAAGATGGAGCAAGTGAGGGGTGCAGGGATCTGCCGGGTTGTATGCCCAGACCGTACAAGATCTGCGAGGTTAAGCTTAAGCTAGCGGGACACTGGATTATCCGAAGCAATCACCTCTCTGGCAACAGGATGGACCTTGTAGATTGTGGGGAGAAGAGCACGATTTAGAGTTTTGCAAGCCAGACTTCCTGCCCTTGAGCAACTTACGATTGATGGTGTTCTAGACTATCGGACGGATCGAGGGACAATACTTCCGAGGACCAGGTCAATGCTTCTAGCTGATGTGACCTGACATTTCTGGATGTTGGTGCGATGAAGTGAGGCATCCCTGTCTCAGCTTTGGGGAACCAACGTCAGTGAACCAACACGATGGCACAAGGGTAACTCCTATATGCTGCAGGTTGGCTGCGCCTCTAGACTAGTGACAACGGTGACTCGGCGTACCGAAGAATGCATAACTGTCAACTCTAATTCCAGGAGCATGATTACCGTCAGTCCCAAGCGAGATGCCCAACAGAATGAGATCACGGCAAAGAGCTGAACTTGGTATCAGTGGCGAGACTAGCAACGCTCTAGAAGTTATGGCTTACGGCACGGAAAGGACCCTGGCGCCGGCTGTTGTTGACACCTGCTAATTGTGTACCGTAGCTGAAAAGATTTCTGCCTGACGTTGGCAGTACATATGCTTGGCAAAAGGGAACTTACCGAGATGTTGAACTGGGTATGCGTACCCGATCTTGCAGATCCATCTGACTACTTGCGATATATCTCCACGACATTGAAGATCTTGTAAGAATTGAGAAATGCTTCTTTCCGTAGCATCGGTAGCGATTCCACTCCTGCAGTTTTTCCAACGCCCTGGGCATTGATACAACAGTGCAATATGGACAAGGCTTTTGACGCAGGGATTCCTGTGTATGCAGGATGATTAAAGTTTAAGTTTGATTAGGTAGCCCCCCTCTTTTCTTCAGCACAAAAGAACCTGGTAGAGGAGGTCCCAACTGCCAGTTGTGTGAGGAGCAGAGGAAACCTGATGTCAATAGTGAGACCGCCACTCGGGGATGAGGTGAGGTGAAATGGTGTGAGGCATTGAGGGAATAGGGAAGTGCCGTAGACAGTGCTTTACATAAAGACAAACAATATCGAAGATTTCATGTTTCGCAAAACTCTGCTGCAAATTCTCTGCCTTTGCCCATAAGGTTACAACCACCACCCAGGCCCAACAGCCTGCGCTCACATCTCGTCGCTCCTTTCAACTCCTTTCCCTTGTCCCGTTGATCATTTCCCCATCATCTCGCCCTACGATGCTCCACCCCCAAAGATGGCTGGAGTCAACACCAAGAGCGGCACTGTCGCCATCGTAATCGCCGTCTTCATCAGCATCGCCTTCTACAATGTCCTCGAGCTCAACGCCTACATATTCGGCAGCTTCAAAAAGCGCAGCGGTCTATACTTTTGGAGTTTTGTCGTTGCAACATGGGGCATCGCGTTCAATGGCACTGGATATCTTATCTTGCATCTGTCGCTATCTGAGCAGACGTATCTATACTCCACGCTTATTCTTATTGGATGGTGCACTATGATCACAGGACAGTCTGTTGTTTTGTACTCGCGCTTACATATCGTGATGCATAACCAGCGTTGGTTGAAGATGGTCTTGATCATGATTATCGCCAATGCGCTCTGGTTGCATCTTCCTGTTATTATTCTGGTGTATGGCGTAGGTTCTGCCAACCCAGCACCTTTCCAGAAGCCATACGAGGTCTTTGAGAAGATCCAGCTTAGCGTTTTCTTCGTTCAAGAGCTTATTATCTCGAGTCTTTACGTCTGGGAGACTACCAAGCGTTTGAGGTTAGAGAAAAGCATTGGGAACAGCAAGACGAAGATGGTGCTCAACCATTTGATCGTGGTTAACGTTCTTGTCATCTTACTCGACGTCTCCATCCTCGCTCTCGAGTTCGCAAACCTGTTCGACATCCAAACTGCGTGGAAACCCTTGGTCTACAGCGTCAAGCTCAAACTCGAATTCAGTATCCTCAATCGTCTCGTCGAACTTACAAGAGGGCGAAACGAGAGTTCATATGGACCCAGCCACGGAGCTACGCAACATGCTGACGAGATTGGCTTGGAGACCATCAATCGGGATAGGAGGAAGCAGTTTACTGGCGCCCAGGGCACAGTCACGGGGGATTACGAAGTTCGTGTTGGGAAAGGTGACGATAGTCATCGTGTGTTTGGCAATGAGTCAGATCTGATCAAGACAACTGAAATTACCGTTCACAGCGAGAGGTATCCCGGTCATGACAGGGAGAGCTTAGAGGGTGGATCACCTGGAGGTATACAGCATATGCCAAGGGGTAGTGCGTCGTCGGCGTCTTCGGAAGTTCAATTTGCGAAATATGGTACTTGATATACTCTTTGTAATAAAAATTCTCGGCAGTTCGTTTTTCATGCACTTTGAGAGGCACCTATGTTATTAATAATGGCGTGACTTGTCCTCGAGCCACTGAACTCCGCCTCGGGGTCATAGAAAGCATAGTGGAGGTCTACTCGCCTAAGGGACAAAATAATTTAGTCACTTTAGGCCATCTTAGATCCACTCTTAGGCTATTTATTTTCAGTACCCTAAGCTTGGGATCTGTATTTTCTTTCAACCCCCTAGCTCCGGTATTATAGTTGAGGGTGTAGAGCCCAATCTTGATGGACTGCCAGGGTCCAAATAGCCTGAACAACCTTGGTTAGCTTCAAACCGCGTAAACGGCCAACGCCGTGATTGCCGAGATCATGGTTTCACTCCCGTGGCATATCTGCATTGAGCAAGTGGCATGTCTATGGGTGCACAGCATTGGTATTGGTGCAATGCACAACTTCTCTAAGTGTAATATTTCATTTTCTCTATGGCTTAGGATACATGAAGTGGCTCACATAATCCACTTTGTCGGCTCTACCAGTCTTGCAGTTGACTGGTTCAGGTACTGGGGCTTGACCGTTTATGCAGGTAGCGTGGATGTAAGCCATTTCGGAGATAAGAATGGAGCTTCGACTCAAAATGAGCACAACTTTACAGTTGATTGCAACAGCAATAGGCCAAAGAATTTGGCGACGGAATTCTAGAGACTCTTTGCGGAGTTAATGCTATCGCCGCATTCTTGCTAAGAGAATCCAGAAAATGAGCAGGTTGGTACAAGAGTATAAATTGTTTTCAATTTCGTATAAACTATGCGTAGGGGTCCATACATCCATCTATACCACGCACCACTTTGCGAAGCTTATCTCAAGGGATAAAGATGTCTCGATACGCAGCAGTCCACGCCAACCCTCAAGGCCCCGGAGATGCCCGACCAACAGCTCTACAAATCATCAAAGACGAAAACTTGTTAGGGAAGCTTAGCGACAAGGTCATACTCATCACAGGAGGCAACTCGGGCGTCGGCCTCGAGACTGCCAAAGCTCTTCACGCGACTGGGGCCACCATCTACATCACAGCAAGGACTTCGGAGAAGCTAGAGAAGGCTATCAACGACATCAAGTCATGGCCTGAAGATGAATCTGAAGCGCCTGTATATGGTATTGAGTTACGGCTTGACTCTTTTTCATCTGTACGGGCTGCTGCAAAGACCTTTCTGGAGAAAAGCGACAAACTGAATGTTCTCGTCCTTAATGCTGGAGTAATGGCAACGCCAGAAGGACGAACTGAAGATGGCTTTGAAACGCAGTTCGGCACCAACCATCTCGGCCATTTTCTACTCTTTCACCAACTGAAGCCTGCTCTTCTAACCGCCTCCACCCGGTCTTTCCAATCCCGTGTGATCTCGCTTACTTCCAAAGCCCATCGCATGGGAGATGTTCGCTTCGATGACTTCAACTCCGAAAACGAACCTTACAATCCTTGGCTGGCTTACGCCCAATCCAAAACAGCCAATATTTACTTCGCCACCGAATTGGAAAGGCGATACGGAAGTCGAGGCGTTCATGGTCTTGCTGTTCATCCCGGTTCTATTCTGACTAATCTGACTCGGTATATTGATCTAAATCAGTTCGATCTCGAAGGGGAGTTGGGTCGGTATTTGAAGAGTCCCGAGCAAGGCGCTGCAACGACGGTCTATGCAGCACTGAGTAAGGATTGGGAAGGCCGAGGCGGGAAGTATCTGGGGAACTGCGCTGAAGAGCCGCCACTAAAGCCCGGCGTTGATCCTACGTCTGTTGTCCCAGGATATGCAGCTTGGATATATAATCAAGAAGCAGAAGGCAAATTATGGGAGGAATCTCTTGATCTTGTTGGAGTAAAAGATCAAGACAAAACATTTTAGACCAATCACATTAACTATCTCCGAGGGATATCGACAATAAGACTCAAACCAAACTCCTGTCAAACAAGGTTGCTTATGCTAGTAAATATCATCCATCTGTCGCATCACTTATAATATCATCTTTACCAGACTAAGAATAGTATCGTGGCAAATCGTCGATAACAAACCCGTGCTCCTTGCACTGTCTTGTAGCCAGGTCCCACAACTTATTGACAGCTTGAGCATCATCAAGCCACTTGTTTGCCCTATCGTCAAGCTTCTGCACTGGGACGTAGTACCTGCCGGCGTGTTCATAGGCCTTGGGACTCGTGGCGCAGAAGAGCGAGTTCATGGCTCCCTCGAGAGGAGTAGAAGATGGACCGACTTTGAACATCATGCGGGTCATCGCACCCAACATAGTAGGGTTGTGAGACTGAAGGTTGGACTTGACAAGACCAGGGTGGAGAGAGTATGCTGTGACACCAAGAGATTGGTAGCGATCTGTTATGGCTTTGGCGGCGATGATGCTGGCTTCTTTGCAGTGGCCGTATCTCTTCCTGTTGATAGTTAGCGATCGAGCTGTAGAAATGTTGAAGAGGTTCGGCATACCATGGGGCCAGCTTTCCAGTCTCATTAGTGAGGTTGGGATCATCGTAGTGAATGGCCTCAGGTCCCATTCTGAGAGCCATGTCACTGGCAACATTGATGACTCTCACGCGGTCCATTCGACCACTGACTTGAGCAGCTGATATGAGAACAGGCATCAACGACATAGTAAGAGCGTGGTGCGAAAGGAAGCAAGTTTGCCACTGGACCTCATGTCCGTCTTTGGTCAACTCCCAGGGACTACACATGATCTGTCAAATCTGTTAGTGCCGTTGCTTCTATTTGTTTGATTAATTAAACTTACACCAGCGTTGTTGATGAGTATATCAAGGCGGTTCTCTCTGCTCATAAAGTCGGCGGCGGTATCCTTGATACTTTGGATATCTTGGAGATCTAGCTTGATGAAGTGGAGATCTAGATCGGGACTGTTTTTATGCATCTCTGAGATGGCTTTATTGACGCGGTCGCTTGAGCGACTGGCAATGTAGACTCTAGCACCCTTGAGGGCGAGTTGAAGCGTAGTTTCATAACCAATTCCAGAGTTTCCTGGATAGTCAGTTTCTATATGTTGTAAAAGTATAAAGCAACTTACCGCCAGTGACGATGGCAATGTAACCACGAAGACTGGGGATGTCCCGGACTTCGAACTCGGGTTCGCTAGGATGGCAAGGCATGGTGTATACAAGGGTTGTTGGTGAAGGAATTTGGTAGTTGATGTGTCTTTGGAGGTGTCTGGAGTAGATGTGTGGTACTAAGGCTGATGTTGTTGAAGATATTGAGTCTTGGTATTGCACTCCTGTCATCTTCTTATACCAAGATTGCTCCTTGGATCTGGGGCATCTACAGCCAATCGGAGACCATGTTTCTGATACTGACGGACTCGTCCGCGGACATCTCCAGGTGGGGCAGGGCTGAGTGCTTAGCTTGCGGCGCAGAGACCAACGTAATTACCGGCTGTCAGCTTCATCACTAGCGATTGGACTGAATACAGTTGTTGTTCCATTGGTAACGGATCTTTCTTTGCCTATCATTTGAACTTAGATGATGCATTGGGGGGAAGACGGGCATCGGAATTGGCTGATAGGGTAACGATATGGTTACATGATTTTGTCTGGCATGAGGACTTCCATTGCACAAGTCAGCACTAGATTAACCCACACGATCCGTTTGTTTCATTGACGCTCTACTAGGCTGAATCGACGAATTCTGGTGATAATTCAGGGTCCAAAGTGGCACCCATCTCGGCGCGGCCTAGCCCTATCATCAGAAGTCCACCAGGCCAAAGAGCGTGTGTGGGTCCGAAAACAGTCTGACGATAAGCTTATTGATCTCAGGCTGTGTCTCAAATACTTGACGGACTTTAATTAAAAGTGCTTGTGTATGTATAGATATATCCTGTCATATAGGTTCTTTTAACGTTACGAGCTCCAACTCCTCAATAGCTGTTTTGAGCTGATAGTCAGTGAGGGACTTCGAAACACAAGTCATGAGCATTTGTTAAGTGGCGGTCGAGGAACGGATTGGGGAATGGAAGAGAATAACGATTAATTGTTGACTTGAAGAATATCTCAATCAAGCGATAGCTACATCTACCAATAATTACATCTACCCCAAATTGGGATAGATCACCTCTTCGAATAAGCCTTGTGTGGAAGAATCTTTTTGCTGGGGTCTCTGCTGCATTTATGGCAGAGCCAGTTGCGACGTTCCACCTCTCGAATGCCTTTAGTCTCACAGTCTTCTCCCCTGTGGAAGTTTCTGCATCTATCCTTCTCATTTGGGAGGAAGTGTCCCAGTGGATATTCGACTGTGAAGTCGCATAAGCCACATGTATCTGTAACGTCGGGGATGGTGCACATTGTTGTTGGTGTTTGTATTGTCTTGTGAATTTGGGATGAGGTTTGTGATGAGGACACAAGATGAGGGGATGGTTCCTCGACATATATACGTATTCATTCTCTCTTGTTACTATTCTTATCTGCTTTGGTAGTCGCATCTCTTTGTCATGGGCGAACAACCACTTGTGACTGCACGGGCCAAAATTGGCAAAGAAACGTCAGAAGTGTTCAGGAAGCAAGATAGCATTCGATCATGACAATTGGGTTGTTCTTAGCCGTGCAGGCACGTACGTACACTAGCAAAATTGAAAACAGGGGATATTAATAACTCGAAGCGAACAATATTGTTCTCTTTCATTCTGGCTTGAAGTGTCATAGTCTGTGTCATCTGGACCGCAAGATTCGACATCAAGACCATAGTTTACACCATATCACAAGAAAATGATGAATACCGGATAATATTGACAGTAGAATTAGTAGAAGGCTTGATTGTCTACAACAAAGAACGGATTGTAGGAAACAAGTATACAAGAAGACACTAGTGAATTGACAATATCTAGTGGACAGTCTAATAACTGATTCTATCTAAGAGACAATACCTTCCCTAGACACTTTCTGGACCTGCCAGGAGATAGTCCTAGAATCGAGCCCAATGTGGGATCTCGCCAGGAATGTCATCAGCGCAAGACTTACAATGGCTAGTTCCTTCGACGAGCTCCTCCACGAGATTCTTGCATTTGTGGATGTCCTTAGGAGCGTCCTTGCACTTAGTGATTTTGGGCTCGGTGTCGAACCCGCAGGCCACGCACAGTTCAACCTTCTTGTGACACATGACTGCTGGAACTGTTTGTGTTGAGTTAGCTTCTTGTTTGGTGAGATCTTAGTTAGCGCGACTCTGATGAAGTGGCAATGTGATAACGATTTGGCTCGGTCGAAAATTAGAGAGACTGATGCGGGCTTTTGTACGTGAGTACAAGCTGTTCGCTGTCACTCGTGCTCGATCGTGTGTTCATGTTATAGCCAGTCGTGGCGCGCGAACAAGCACAGTATAACAGAATAGAGACCCTGACAAATACGTTGAACGCCATTTGGCCATATTACAGAGGCTCACAGGTGGTCAAAGAAGCGACGTAGCACATAGCACAAGCGCCTTGTTTAGCAGAGCTGCACCACTAATATTGGCCTGTTGAACACTTGTTACAGGTGCTGGTCGAGGCATGCCTTGTCTCACAGCAGTAGCCTACTCCGCTGTTCGATGTCTCTTATGCGATGCGAATGCAAGTATCGTTTGGCAGCAGATGGCACAGCATAGCGTGTTCATCGAACGCGACGTGCTCGTTTGTAGGATTGGACCTCACTCGGATTGGAACCAGTCATCCGACACAAACCCGGCCATTGCAGACGAACAAACATGCGAACAACTCGACGCCGCTTTACAGGCATCAATCTTAAGATTTGAATGAAGCATATCCAGACATGCAAGTTCCCATGACAGTTGTATCTACTACATGGAGTTAAGATTTTAAGTATGTAGCCAGTGATGATGGACCGCTATATCCACAAGAGCTTAAGGCTAGTATATCGCGGTGAGTATTGGGCTTCATTCCTCTTCCTTGAACAAAAATAGAAATAAGCCACGGAGTAAGATGGCAGATCTCAGAGTGAGTCAAGGGTAACAATCACATTCACTAAGCATTCAGATACAAGAGACTGTAATACTATCATCGCAGCTCTATCATCTTCCTCGCTCCCAAGGCAAGCCCTAGAAAGCAACGAAAAAGAGAAAAAGAAGACACGCCTGTCAGACGTCCATCAACACCCACCCCAGCCATGCGCCCGAAGGCAGACCACGGCTGGGGTCGAGATCATCAAGAGGAAACAAACTCTCTATACAGCAGCTGCACAAGACAGTTACCGCCATCCTTGCGGACAGGGCGAGAGGACCATGGTATTCACTCTAGGGTGTCGAGGATATACACTCATCAACCAGGGTGGGATCTGTGGCTCTTTTAGGGAACCAAGAGAAGGTCGAATACTATAGAAATGATTCTCTGAAGTATTGTCGACATGAAGAAGAAAAGAAGAAAAGTCCAAATGGTCGGCGGGAAAGCAGACTTTTATAGAGGTTTGTTGTGGGTCTCTGAGAGTGTTTCTTTGAGCCTGAGGCCACTGTGAAAACTCTGATCTCGGTCCCAGCCACTTATTTTGTCCACTGTAATCTCGTTTCCCATGTCACTGTGGATAGCACCGAGAGAGGAATGGCCTCTGGACGAATTGAACGAACGAATATGACAGTCGAGGAAAGACTTTTCTTCCAAAGTGAGGCTGGTAACTGAGAAATTCTCTTATCGCTATGGAAACAATGCAAAGGACTGACTAAAACTGAGTTTTCACGCATCAAGCGGCATCTCTTTGTCCTTGGCGTTTGGTAGTTGTTGTCAAAATTCAGTGGAGCATCTCACTGAGCTGAGCATCACCAAACTTGTCTGTAGGGTATGAGACAGCAGAATGATCAACAACGTAAATAATTGAAAATCATCAAAATAGAAGCGGAAGAGCTACTTGACGAGTGGTCAAAGACAGTAAAGATTATTTTTTCATATATTTTCCTATACATGTTTTAGTCGTGTGCTGTTTACAAATGCTGTTCTTACTAAAGTGCCGTTCAATACATGCTGCGTGTTGTGTTTACTTCTGTATTTTAGGTCAGTAGGATGCGAAAACGCAAGACGAACCGCAATGACATGATCCATTGACACTTGCAGACCGTAACATAATATCTCTTGGTGCACAATATTGCGATTTAAAGCGACTCATCAATCTACTACAGAAGCACTCTAATGGTAACCATCATTAAAGAGACAACTGTAATTCATCTGCAAACCAAAGAGTCTAGGGTGAGAACATGCCTCTAAAATATGAAGTTCGGGCGCTAAATAATCAAGGATATAGGCGATAATGTTGCATCTGTATAGCACATACGACCAAAGGTAGTGGAAAATACGGGATCCCGTCCGCTCTCCCATAGTCAAGCCACTAACCGGCGGATTAGTAGTTGGGTCGGTGACGACCAGCGAATCCCCGCTGTTGTATGTTTTTTTCTTCTTTTTTTTTCCTTCACTAGTTCGAGTATCGCGTTATTTTTCCACCAGCATTACCTGATGCCCACGACAGCAATCGATATAGAAATAAAGGATCTTTCAAGCAATCCAAACGAGATAAATTATTGAAAGAAGCTCTACTGTGTTTCGTCTGTCTATGTTCTGATAGTTCCTAGTCCCTTGCTTACGCAGCCTTGGGCTTCCGTCCATAGATCGATATACTGACAAATGGTTAGCCCATCGTAGCCAACACTAGAACATATGCAACTTACATAGGCCAGTAAGCATGGATCCTCGTATCGTTAACCTCTTTTCTCGCCTGCGCAATGAAGATAGCAACTTCCTCCCTCGACCACCCCAAAGCCCTCGTCAATGGTGCGATAGCCACAGCTTCAAGAAAGAATTGCGCGTTCTCGTTATTCCACAGCCCAAGCTCTTTGTGCTTGGGGTCCCTGGGCCATTGATTAGAAGGCCACTTGAACTTGGCCTCGGTGACATCTTCGAAACCCGCCTTCTCAAGGACGTTCTTGAGGCCGCTGGGGTTGAAGTATGGGCGGCCTAGTTTGTCAGACGCCTCTTGAAGAAGCTGGGCCCAGCGGTAGAGATTGTGATGCTTCGTTAGTGTGTTGTCATCGGATTTAACAAAGACATCAATCTCTTGTAGTTCAACGTAGCCGCCGGGCTCTAGGTTGCTGTCATGAGTCAGAGTCGTGAATTCAACCTTGATGCTTGTGGATAGATCTCACTCATAGATCTTTGCAGCATAGCTTGCCCAGTCTGCTACGCTGGAATTCATCATTCGACTATGGATATAGTCAAAAAGAGTTGAGTACTGCCACTCCTCTTCAATGTCATCAATGATAAACCGCACGTTCGGGGGTACACTAAAATCGTCAGTTTGTTCACAGAGATGAGTCAACAGTAAGGCTGTGTGACAATTGTTCTTATATATTGAGGATTCAGGCAGAAAATTTGCTCTCAGACAGAGTCAACAGCACTCACAAGCTGGGTTGGATGGGGGATAAATCGATGCCGATAACCTGCATCTGTCAGAATAGGAAACAACGGTACAAGTCCACCAAACAAACCTCGGCAGCTGGGTGCTCGTCGGCATAGTCCATGGCCCAAATTCCGGTCCCGGTGCCTACATCGAGGACGTGCTTGACTTTGGCGTCCGGATCATTTGGCGGGGCAAAACCGAGATTGTCATCAAATGTTCGAAGGAAGAGAGCATGCTGCAAATCTGTTTCCATAAGTCAAGAACTACCCATCAACAGCTAGAACCTCGTACCGAGCCTTTCGTTCTCTTGGTCATCGTTGGGAACGTTGTATTCTACTCGATCAGCACTGCTTGGCCCTGACTGGGACTATAAACTGACTCCCGTCTTTGTACCCGTGATAAGTTCTTCCGTTTTCCTGTCGATATTGGAGAATGCTGCTGCTTATACTTTGGGTTGATGACTGGACATCCTAGCAGGCGAAAAGTAAAACGGTCAGTTTGGTATGTTATAGCATAGAAATGGTTCTGAGAGATCATTGTACCTCAATATATACAGAATCGCTATCATTGAGGATCTATGGATGTAGTCGGGTCAGATAAAGTGGTTACATGTGATCAGGAATACCTCACTGTGTCATCAGCTACGAGCGGCTGATTATCCTGAGTCGACATTATCACTCAATAATTTCTAGTTCAACGGTATAGACCAATTTGAAACAGAGTTTGAGAGAAAAAGTAAAGAAGAAATGGCAACTGTCACGGGCATGGCATGTGCCTTGACTTTATCATAATGCTGCGCTGCCAGGGTGCCCTGTAATGCTTTCAGACACGTCAATCTTCCGAACCAACAGTTTCTGCTCCGCTCTCAAGGATACGTTTGTTGGTCGGCTTTGGTGGGCTGTTGAAGAACTTTAGACTCGTGTTGCATATGTTGAAACATGGATAAACGGGCCAAACAAATGATCTGTCATGAAACCGCTCGGTCATGATTTTTACCCCGCCGCGGCAGGTCAGATCATGAATACTTCGGGATTTCGAGGAGAGGTATATTGTTTCCAATGTAGATTTTACCGATGGGTTAATATGGGCACTTCTGTCATTCAGGATCGCAGGATATCGCTCTCTTGGAGCCCGCGATCAGAACTGTATTCCATTTTGATATAGAGTAAAATTGAAAGGCCAAAGTTCGTGAAAGCGGGAGCATAATGTGTCAATGATGTATTCCCACCATTTTAGTTACCGACCAGCAGAACCAATAAACAGTCATACCCGATCAACGGATACAAACACAAATGCAACCATCACCCAGCACCCCTCTACGCAGCTCCGATAAACCAAGTAGTCCTATCATCGACGTCCCGCGGCATACCCCCAGGATTTAAATCCATAATTAACGCATGATGCTGGCTGATAGGCTTCCCTTGCGCAATCCTCAACTTTTCGAAATACACATACGCCGTATAATAAACAGCGCTCTTCGCACCAGCATTCGAACCCTTGGCACTACGAAAGTCAGATAGCTGCTTCGACTGGATTCCCTTGCACTTGGGTGCTTTGAACTGGGCGTACAGGTCCCGGCAGAATTGTGCTTGAGTGACATTGGAGGTCCTCAAGTGCGCGTTGATCTTGCGACGGATTTCGTCACAGTCTTCGTAGATGGGTACCTCGTCTATTTCCTCGTGAGGGAGATGGATGTCGCTTATGTCGGGAACATCTGTTGCACCCTTTGCTGATGATGCTCCCTTGGAAGTCGTTCCATCCGCATCGTTCTTCTTCTGCTCTTCAACGTGGCGTTTCTTAGGATTGGGCATCTTGAGACCCATGACTTCGCGCTGCTTGAACCAGTTGTATGCGTTACGCCAGACACAACTGCCGGAACCACCGTAGGGACCTTTTGACTTAAGAAACTTGTTAAGCGAATTGGAGTTTGCACCTGTTGCCCTGCAGAAATCCGCCTTGGTCATGACGCCCGAGTCGAAGAGCTTGTTCAATTTTGAGCGGATGGAACCACAACTAGGAAGTCGGTCATTCTCGAAATCGTCGCGGCAGATAACATCGTCGAGGTCTGCCGTGTATGCTGCGATTTCCTCATCCAGAGACATTTCCGCCTTGCGCTTCTTTCCAGCGGCAGGAGTGGTTTTGGGAGTGGGCTTTGGGAGAGCATTTTCTTTGGTAAATGCTTGAACATCTGCTTGAACCTGTTTGTCACGAACAATGCTCTCTGTAAGCTGTGCACGGGGTTAGCTGGATATGAGTTGATGGTTATTATGGGGGATGTACCGCTTTCATGGCATTCACCACCGCTGGGTTTGTAGGGGTAAGAGGCTCTGCCTTTATCACAGGTGAATATTGTTTGGATAGTGATTGATAGAATGAGTATATGCTATGAATTCCGCGAATATCGAGTGTTTTAATCTGTACTTGACTAAATTGGAAATGTGATGTCAGCGCGAAGGGCTGCGTCACCATATTCTCGTGTCGCGCTCTGGAATTGTGGAGTTGTTTCGCGTTGCCGATCTTTCTTAACCCAATCATATCCGGGATCATTCGAGATAGCATCTACTTCTTTCACCGTGTTAGTTATGACAGAGACTAAGTACCTTGTATCAGAATCCATCAGCACACATACAGCCAAGAGAACTCAATTGTACCGGCACTCTCGATCAACAGTAAGGCTGTCGTCTGCGAACAAGATTATTTGAGACATATTTAAGGCGATAATTGCCTATCATGATGAATTTGACTCTCAGAGCGGGCCTTTGTAGCTATCCTCTGTTATCGAGACGGTCTGACCGACCTAGGAGGGAGACAGACACTGGCCGCTCTATTGACATGCAGAGAGTCAAGTCTAATTCATTTCTGCATGCAATGTCAAATAATTGAGCCTGCGTAAATTTCCTATAGCCTTATCTCAAGCTGACATTCAAGTCATGAAGCAGGCTAGGCTAGGAATTGAGCCCTGTCGTCACTGTGCTTTTGGGGGCTATCTCTAACTAATTGCAGAAGACAGCGACGTTCCGAACAGCGATAAGTCGCCAAGAACACAGTCTTTATTCTCATACATGGTTTTTATCATCTCTTCAATCGATCGCAAATAAGATGATTAATTTTGAACAAAGAATATAACCCCAATTACTCAATTACCTACAGCCTGCCT
Organism: Fusarium brachygibbosum; assembly: GCA_018886245.1. Taxonomy (NCBI): domain Eukaryota; kingdom Fungi; phylum Ascomycota; class Sordariomycetes; order Hypocreales; family Nectriaceae; genus Fusarium; species Fusarium brachygibbosum. The sequence continues at coordinate 2,370,582 of MU249527.1, read as the reverse complement.
CGCAAGGCTGTTTGTCAGAGTCGAGGTGCACACCACTACAGAATTATCGTACAGCAAGACAGGGTTCATCAGTGATAAGCACAGCAGGCTGCCAAATAACCTCATCCGGGCATCCTTTCACCTGCTAAGCCCCTTCACAAACCAACACATCCAACATCTTAACACCATCCAACAATCCCCCGCAGAATGAAAAACTGCCTCTTCTAAATGGCCAACTTTGATGAACTTAGTAGACCAAGTGGATTCAAACAGAGTTCACGTGGTGGAATAAAACCTGGGGTAACGACAAAGCCACTCGGCCACCAAAAGCGTTGAATCCACCACCCGTCTACTGTAATTAATTTAGCGATCTCTCTAGGGTCCAGCCAAGGCTAGACCCCCAGTCCATTCGCAGCAATGCAATGACGTGGATGACTTGGTATAAATTCTTTTGAGAAACAGAAAACCTTCCAGAGAACAAAAAGAAGGAAATCTTGCATACCAGCCAGGATTGTAACTAAGCTGTATTAAGAAGGTAGTATTGATTGTGAGTGAGATTGTGAATTGGGCAGGCAGCCGTTAAAGAAAGAAATAAAAGTCTATCAACCGCATATTTCAGCTTGGACTTTGATTGGGATTCTTATCTTTTGAGTCCAATCGCAACAGGTCAAATGATCAACGGGTTTATCAAGTGGACAGAAAAGCTTGGCCTTTTTGCGTAAGTCTTTCTTTTTTGAGCCCGATATGGCTGGCTGTCTGTTGCCCGCTTGCCTTACCTTGATACGGCTTGGTGGAAGTTTGAGTCTGGGGAAGAAAAAGAAGAGGGTGTGATGAGTGGATGCGCGACTTTGTGGGTGGGGGAGGGAAGCGGATTCCTTTGAACCGGGGGTATCATTGATTAGGATGTACAGTCCTGTACTGTAGCAGGGCGTAATATGTCCCATGCCTGCCTTCTATGCATGAATAAATGGAAGGGGGGATGAGATGGATGTGACTTGACCCTTATCGCGTGTCTTCTTTCAGCTCTGCAGCCTCTGTCTTTACTTTTCGGCAAAAGATTGGATTGAATGGGACTGGGCTGTGGGTTTTTGGTGTGTCTCCTCGGTATGTACAGTTGGTCAATCACGCCAGCCAAGCCAGGTCTAGGCTTGGCTTTGGCTTGCTTGCTGTTAACGTTGGCTCAACGGTGGCAATAATTCTAGTGACTGTCCAGCTCAGCTACAGCACTGTACTGGCTCTACTGGCTGTACTGGGCTGTATCTTGGCACCAGTCAGTTAGTCCCATCCACTGATTGCAAGTACCAACCGTCCGTATCTCTCTCTTGAATCCTTACCCTTCTTTACTTGTCTTATCCTGCTCTGTCTTCCCTTGTCCTTCCCATCGGCATAAAGCTCACTCCACTCGCCCCTCTTTTTTCCTCTTATTCTCTTCTCTGACTCTTGCTTTGCCATCTTCAACAAAGTCTCACTCACTTCTTTCTCGTCAATCAATCTCCATAACGGAGGCCCCAAATGCCTCCTCACCGTAGCAGCAGCACCTATTTGTTGCCTCTCCCTCGGTTACCATGAGCCGGGTTCCCAATGTCTGGGCCGCCATCATTATTCCCGTGCCCGCAAGTGCCCTCGCTTTGCTTCTACGCATCAAGGCGAGGCGCATGACAAAAATGGGTGTTGGCTATGATGATGGTTTGTCTATTGCTGCTTGGGTACGCACACACGCCGCACAACCCCACCATTTACCTCATCTCGTCCCATTATCAATCTCATGTGTCAATTAAATAAATGAATACTCATTTTTCTGGTTTTTTCTAGTTTGTGGCGCTTGGTTATTCAATCCTTCTCATCGTGTGTAAGCACCAATCATTTCTTCTTGACTTGTCATTCCTCCCCAAACTCAATTGACGTTTTATTCTTCAAGGGACGACATGTTACCACATGGGTCGCAAGATCGGACATCTACCAGACTCTGAAGTTGACTACATTCTCGAAAAGTCACACGTGATCCTTTTTGCAAGCGAGATCCTTTATTCATGGTCCATTTTCCTCAGCAAAATGGCCGTCCTCACATTCTACCGGCGCCTCTTTGAGTTCTCGTCCATTCGCGTACCCATCATCATCCTCATGGTGTGCAGTGGAATTTGGATTACGATAAGAACATTCATGACTATTTTTCATTGCATGCCCGTTCAGGCGTACTGGGATAAGTCCATCGAGGGAAAATGTCTCAATAATATTGGACAGTACTACCTCGGCACTGACTTGACGCATTGTCTTATGGATTTTATCATCCTTGCGCTGCCGCTGTTTGAGGTCTTGAGAATGAAGTTGGTTTTTGGACAGAAGATTGCTGTCATTGGTATTTTCAGTCTTGGTTCCTTGTGCGTTATCCCAGTCAGATATTGCATAAATATGGCTACTCACACTGCTCAGAGTTGGAGTCGCCTCCGTCTTTCAGATCGCCGAAGCGCAGAAATATACCGCCGCCTCTCGCGAATTTCCCTTCGAGTTCTCCCTCGCCATGGTCTGGGCTAATGTCGAAACTCACCTGGCCGTCTTTACCAGTACGTCTCAAGCTCACTTCTCACCATTTGAAGTTAACATCGCCCTCAGGCTGTCTCGCTCTTCTCCGTCCCATCTTCCGCAAATTCATTCCTGGTCTTTCGACAGGCAACACAACATATCCTGCCGATGGCCTCAGCCATCCAAGCAACACAAACAATACATACAGAAACAGCATCGCCCTACGACAATCTCGCAGCCCCCACGACATGGAACACTTCGTCATCGAGGGCCAACGTGCGTTTTCCTATCCGGACTTTGATGCGATCAGCTTACCAGGTGCAACAAAAGACGGTAATTCCATCTCCAGACAGGGTTTCGTGCGGCAGCGCGAAGAGAGCATGACGGACACTGATGTATCGCCGGGGAGAGGTTCTTTGTCTAGTGTCTGATGATGATCATGATGCGTGAAAGGGATGATATGCTTTGTTTTTCCTAGTGACGCCTTTGTGTGGAAATGAAACTGCAAATGAGAGTGCACTTGTGATATGTCAGGACGCTGATATTTTGAATTTCATTCTGCTGTTCCTGCAATTTCTTATCTTGAACTCATCCGCAAATGAGGTGAGTTTGCTGTAAATTCTGAGAAGCGATTTCCCAATATCTAACTACTATAGTCAATACTCCAGTGATGCGTCTTTCATTTCTGGGCATTTAGGACCGGATACTCTGGAATTTGCCACTTGGACTCTTCAGATCCCATCCCAAGGCCCCTCTCCAGCTGAAAATACGCTGCGACGCGCGCCACCGAGTGAAGCATCCAGATTCCAAACGCGGTCTTTGGCATGAACAAGGCCTCACGAGATTCATTCTCTGCGCCTTGTCGAGCCGCGACTATGGGCCGGTAGACTTCCTCGTACCGCTTCACACCCTTCACCACTGCGGTACTTGGGTCTTGCTTGTAAAGTGTGGCGATTTCCCCAGCGAGGATATACGAGCCTACGAGACCCCATGTTGTTCCGAAGCCGTTGGCCGTGTGGGAATGAGCTGCGTCACCGATGGCTACGACTCGACCTTTGGACCACGATCCTTTTGGGAGGCGGACTTCTTGACGTGGCGTTGAGTACAGATCGTCTGCTTCTGGGGAGGTCTTCAATGCCGTCATGAACCGGCCGCATTCCCATTTGTCATCTGGAAAGATACTCGCCCAAGCTGTCTTGAGCTCCGCCAGGTTCCCCGACTTGTGCGCTGCGAGGAGAGCCTCATTCTGGCCCTGCATTTGCATGTACACACGAGTCATTTCCTTCGAGTCCTTTCTTGTCCCGATGTAGCGCCCTCCTGGGAGATGACAAAAGGTGAAACAATCTGAATCATGTGGTTGCGAGATCGTGCTGAAGAAGCCGATGTACCCCCCGAGAAAATGACGAGGGTCGGGAGCATCAGGGCCGAGCATGAGCTGTCGCGTTCTTGATCCAGTTCCATCTGCTGCGACGACAAGATCAAAGTCATCCTTGTGGCCGTCGTCAAATCCCACATGGACCTTTCCCTTGGGATCGCTGTCGTCACCTTGAGTCAGACTGGTGACGGTCGTACCGAAGCGATGCTTCACGTTTTTGCTCTTCTCAGTAAGACCAATTAAGATACGCACGAGATCACCTCGCATGATTTCATACTCTGTGGTCAAACTTTGGTTCCCGCCGCCATTTTCCGATACGGCGAAGAACGCCTTTGTTCGGCCCTTTGTATCGATGAGCCGCGTTCCCGGTTCATGAATTGTTTTGGCACGTATAGCTGCTTCAATGCCCATCTTCTTCATGACAGGCACGCCCTGCGCGCGAACATCGAGCTGTTGACCAGTCGTTCTGAGCTGTGGTGACCGTTCGATTAGAGTGATTTCTGCACCTGTTCTGGCGAGCCAGGATGCGAGGGAAGGGCCTGCGATCCCGCCGCCTACAATGAGAACTTTTAGCGGTTCCATTTTGTGATGAAAAAGATGGGTTGTTGCTACGGTGTGGAAATATGAGAGAGGCAGGATACAGGTGTATATATCGATTCGCTAGAGTGAATGGCCGAGATATTAGAGCGAAACGACCGAAATCCGAGACCGAGATGAAATCACCGGGTAATTGCCCGCCGTCTTACGAAGTGTACTTGTGCCGTAGGACACAGAGGCTTGCAATAGCCTATAGGCATTCAGGGAATTTGTTATCAATCAGTTCTGATATCTGTCCGCGACTTCAAACTGGGGCAAGTGCTTACTGCACTGTTTTATCAGATCATGTTTCGCCTCAGTCCAATAACCTCAGATGTGAAGGTCTGCCACTGGTCAATAATCTTCTCCGCTCGCATTGCGATACGATTTTAGAACATCCGTTCACAATTCCTTTAGAGTTATATGAATGGTGCATGTACCTGGACCTTTTGAGCCCGTCGACATAAGTAAATCGCGTTTCTACATAGTTTCATAGTTAACAACTGTTCTCCAATCTGCACTATTTGGGAAGTTAATCGTTTTCACCGTAATATTGCCTATTCTTACCCCAGTCGATAATATTGCGAATCTCTTACGACGGGAGCGGAGTTTGGAGGTCACATAAAACAAGTTTCTCTTTCACAAATAAATATATTCTACGTGACTTTACAGCTCATAACGGTTCTGTCTAACCTTAGGAACACGTGGGCTCCTCAAGTTTGTCTCAGTTCTGCCATGTGCACAGCAACATGACAATTTACGTAACACTCAAGTCCGTTGCATGCCATGATTTATGAGTGGAAGTGAGTGGATTGAGGACGTGTGTTTGACGACATCCCTATAGGTGTAACCAATCTGCACCATTCGGGACTTTATTCGTTCCCGCTTTGACATAACCCATCATTACAACCCTCACAGGAATCATATTGGGAAATCGACTCAAAGATAGAGATCGAACAAACAAAGTTCCAAATGGAAAGCTATGAAAGCCTTCTATTACCCGCATTCATTCATCACTCTCTTCACCTGACTTAACGAATACACTTTGCTTACACCTTCACTAACTCCCTGCTCTTATCTGAGACCTTACTTTTTATTTTCAACCTTTCCTTTAATCACCCTCCGTCTGACTTCTTGCTTTTAAGTTTAACTTCACAGTAAAAAGCATAATATGACCCTTCCAGGCAGGTCAAAACTCAATATAGTCATTTCAGTGGATGTTACCCTCACAACTGAACTCTATCCAGAATGAATACGTAAATCGGGAAGGTTAGAGTCTGTAGAGTTCCGTATGTATGGAAGGTTTACAGTCAAGGCTGCCGCCTAAAGTCAAGCTTGGGGCCGGCCGTCGATTCAATCGATTGAGGTTATGTAACCTTTCACTTGACCTTCCTTAAAAACCCACTATGCCAACACCTTCGTGATGCAATCTTGTAACTAAACTATCAACCGGGGATCAAGAGACGAAATCCGTAAGTTACTTCATGCTGCTTAGACCTCAGTTCTTAGACTAATTATTTTCATACCCTAAGACTTAGGAGATCTTTTTTTCTACACGATGAGCCGCCGAACTTCTTCGACGTCAACAACGGAGATCTTTGCTCCTGACGATGCCGCATTCATGATGCAACAAGGCCTCATGCTCCCCCCGGACCCGGAAACAGGAACGAGAAAGGTCCACAAACGACGCCTCAACCGCTCCAGTGACGAGGAGAGGAGGGATTTACCTCTGGACGCCAACCCTCAGTCGCGGCCTGATGCTTTTGCCAACATCCCTGATGAGCTCTTTTCTCAAGCTGCTATCGAATATGTTGGATTCTCTAAACAGAAGGCTGCTGAGATGTGGGCTGGATGGATCAACTGGCCTCCTGGTCCCGGACGGGAAATTGATCCGGATGACGGTGGCCTCCAGGTGACTTTTCTCGATTACATCAAGGGTCACGCCAGTCATACCAACGACATCTGGCACGACAATGATGCGGCTTGGTTCAACTGTATGCAGCAGAAAGGCATCGCAATCGACCTGCAGCAAGCTATCATGGACCCTAACTTCAAGTACATGCGAATGACCGGCACTTGCATCACTTGGGTTCAAGACACCATTGACATGCGCTACTACGGCCTCGAGGACATCCAGAGAGCCTCTATTGAGCGGCAACAGGCAATTCAGCGCGCTGGCACCCGACCTCGTGGTGGCTCTGGAAGCGGGCCATTTGTGCCACCTCCCGGCGCTCCAGCAGGCCCTTCTGGTTCACGAAGCACCTCGGGTATGCAGCGAGATGCAATTCCGGGCATTGCGATCGACAGCTGTAGCTCTACTAGAGCTGAGGCTGCTCGGAATGCGCCTGGAATGACTGTCCTCTTCAAAGGCCTCGATAGTGCGCGAATTACTAGGCTGTTCGACGCCCAAGGTCAACTCAGTGACATCACGGTTTTGGAATCCGCCCCCCCGACCGATTTCAGCAGGAACAAGTCGATGTTCTACTTCACGACAAGCTTCGCTGTCGCCAAGAGATATGCTGCCTGGGCCAAGAGACGCCTCACCTGCGAGTCTGTTGTGATCATCAAGATCGCAATTCGCAACAACGTCATCCAAAGTATGCCCGAAGGCAAGATCCAGCGCCTTCACTGGCCGAGCGCCGATTGGAAGGAATTTGTTTGGCGATGTCGAACCAAAAAGCGGCCTTCATCGGAACTGAGGATATATACTACTGCTCTCTTGCTTATTGGTACGATTGCCAACAAGCCCATCAGGTACTACTACGGCTTTGAGTCAGGTAGCCAACTGACAGAGACTGCCGTGCTGAAGGTCGATGGCCCTAGAGGACAACAGCCTGCAATCCAGTTCGTCTTCTCCACTGACGAAGAAGGGGAGGATCTACTTCGTGAGGCTGCTTCAGAAACCATTGAGATGTTCTCCTTCACCAAAGACGAGATGGATACTTGGATCAAAGAGCATGCCGATGAGGTCAACAGCTAAACACCCCTAATTGTATTACTCAATTGAGCCTATTGAGAATTAATGCAGCCTAGAGAAATATACTATTTACTTTCCCTATAACTGTTCTCAGGATTTAAAGTCAGTGCGAAGCATCCAGCCCAACTTACTTAAGTCTTTAATCCGCAAAAAGGTAAACATCGTTGTAAGTAAGTAGATGAATTCTTAAGTGAGGCCGATCTTTTAAAAAAAAAATAAGCAGAAAGGATATTCTTCTCTGCTAGATGCATACATTTTGACGTTGTTGAGATATAGCAGGTCTTGAATAACCTAGGCATTACCTCTATCATACCATAATAAGCGCTCTAACCTTTTTTCCTCATCCAGCCCATTTAAAAAATGCAGAAAACGTCGCTTGAAGACCTGACTGTATGATAGAGAGCCTGTCTTAATTCGTTCACATTCCAATCTTAATAAACTTATAGACTTATAATCGGCGAATTAAGATGAATATAATATTAAATAAATAAGTTTCCCGTTTACAAACTCAATATATTCACTGACGTTTGTTGGCCGTATTCGGAAGTCTCCGATATCAACTGTAACTTCAATGCAGGCTGAAGTTTCTCGCAGCTACGCTATCTAAGTGTCCTAGAAAAAACACAAACCTTCCTCTTGGAATATTCATATCGACCCCGTGCGGGGGTGATGTAATGCGATGATCTTCAGCCTTGTTTCTTGGATCATCTCGCCCAGTTCGGGTACGATCCTGCGATCGTTAGACCAAGAAAAGGGTCTGAATCCTTGCATCAGCGTGGATGAAGGCTTAGATAGTGGGCTATCAGGCTTTCACTGCGGCTGTAGCTTGCATTCCTGCAGTGGTCGGGCGGTGGCTGTAACAGCTATTAGCCTAAAAGTGATATTCAGCGGCCTGTTATAAGACTAACAGATAAGATTGCTAAAACGGGCGATAAGCAAAACATCTGTTAGCTTGTTATCATATCCCTAACCTCAACGCTTACGGATCTTCGGCAACGTCGCCATGTGATCACACTTGCTGGCCATTCAAGATGCAGGCTTTGTTCTTGCCCAACCAACGAACAACTGCACTGCCTCGTCATGTCACACACTCTTGACAACTAATGCGGAAATGGGGCAACACTCACGGCACAGTTCTGGGATATAAACTGACTGAATACCAACACTTCTAGATCTTCAGAAAACAAGACTCCAGATGTTTTGGTGAATGATATTATAGATTTGATCAATATCACCTCGAAAATGGCTGCACCTCCAGCATATCAGGCTGTATCTGATAACACAGCATCAACCGTTCCAGACCAGGACCTTGGCATTGAAGCACCCTTTGCAGACCTCCAAATTGACCCGGCTCCTCACGATCCAGAACCCAATGTCTGTCTCGCCCATCTCAGACTTCTCTTCGCTTTTGAAGCCTTAAAAGAAGACATTGGCTACAACGATGGTCTCTTTGGCATATGGGACTCTCGCGCTGAGGGAAACATCAATGTTAGAGAGAATGGCGATGTAGAAGAATTTCCTTTTGAGGGAGCTTATACTCCGGATCTTGAGGATAAGAAGAAGTCTCTGAGCAAGCTACGTGAGAAGCGCTGGAGTCTTTTCGTTGCGAGAGCAGTTGACCGTTATGAGGCCTGGTGGAACACTCTTCCTCAAGAACTGTCGCCGTTGACGGAGGATGAAATGTGCAACAAGAACTCGCCGTCTTTTGGACAGTTTGTTTCGGGAGATAATCCGTCTTGGTGGGAGAAAAAGACCCTTCCGCCTCTAGGTATATTGAGCCTGTCATCACCACGTATATCGCTTATAGTCCTCAGATGTTTTGATGGTGTACCACTCCCACATGTTGAACCCCCACAACTTCTTTGAAGATTGTATACGAAAAGGTCTTCGCCAATTCTGGCAATCGGGTATGCCATGGGGTGTTATCAACGCTGTCATCGACGGCTCGTTCAACTACAATGTTTCAGACGAAGACAAAGCCAGATGGGCAGCCCAGACCGGTCGCGATTGGGAAAATGCTACTGATCCCATCTCCAAATCTCTCAATTGCCCTAACAAGAACTGTGGTTCCAGGTTTGAAGTTCCTTGGACAACCTGTTCTCTTGAAGAGACCCCAAAGACCCCAGAAAGACCAGGTCTTGTTGGCACAGGCTACGGTGACGCGAAGTTCAAAACTCGCTGTCCAAAGTGCAACACAAAAATCACCAAAGAAACCCTCAGCGTGGTTAAGTTCTGCAGAGATGCCAATGATCTCGTCTTCAAGAGCAGGCCTATGCCCGGAACACTTCTCTGGCCGGGAAGCGGCACACCAGTCGTGATGATGACCCGCTTAGTAAACAAGATGGATCAGCGCATGTTTCCCAATCTTATGATCCAGCATGTCTTGCGCACTCAGATTCAAGGACTTTTGGACTCCCCTGACCCTGAGAATCCGCCTACAATGGAGACCGTGCGCAAGCTTGTCGAGACTGAAGCTCTTATGAAGCAAAGCGCACTCAAGACTATCCTAGGTCAGGCAACCAAGACGGGAGCTGTGAGTGTCCCGACCTTTTCGAAAGTTACGACTCGGAAGATGATGTCAAGATATTGGGAGAACTTCAGCCCCTTTGCCCTTGATCTCACAGGCGCTGTAATGCGACAGGGAATCTTTTCTGAAAAAATGTGCAAACTTGACTGGCTGCACTCCCCCACTGCAAGAGAGACTATGGAGAGGTGTTGTGTAAAGTACAAGCGGTTCATCAAAATCATGTCCAAAAACCCTCGACGCGTCGTTGTGCCCACGTTGGACATTGATCTAGCATGGCACACGCACCAGCTAAGCCCTCTATCGTACTATCACTATACTACGCGCAAGGTGCTCAAGTTTGTGAGACATGACGACAAGATTGAAGATGACACGTTGAATGATGGATTTGAGTGGACAAGTAAAGTATACCAGGAGATGTATGATGAGGTTTACTCGGAGTGCACTTGTTGGTATTGTGAGGCGACGCGAGCTGCACATGTTTCTTCTGCAGGAAGGATTCTGAAGTTGTCTCATAATGAGAAGAGTAAGACACTTTATGTCCATTCTACGAGGTTCATGGCTAATAGTCGTACAGTTACAGATAAGTTCTACGAGTCGGGACAAGCAGATTTGTGTCCACCTGATAACTCAGCACACATCTCCTCTCACAACGCCGTCCGAACCAACGATGAAGCTCTTCTTGCATCCAATCAGATAGAGAAGGTTCAGAACAGGATGCGCGCAGTGCAAAACAAGCGTTTGGAAGAAAACTACCAAAAGGCTTGCAAACGCGCCGAGAAAAAGGGTCGTAAACTCCCACCGAAAAACCAGTATTACAACCACTGGGGATATCCCTATATGAGTAAGTGCCCCCTGAATTCAGATTGGATAACATCTAACAACTAGATCTAGTGTACGGGCCGTTCATGGCACCAGCTATAGTGTTTGTTCCCATCTATGCTTATGGAGCTGCACCGGCTTGTGCTGGTGGAAGCTGTGGAGGGAGCGTCGCTGCGGGAGGATGTGGTGGTGGTGGTGATGGCGGCGGTGGTTGCGGAGGAGGAGGTTGTGGTGGCGGAGGAGGATGCGGCGGCGGCGGAGGATGTGGAGGAGGAGGAGGTGGTGGTGGTGGATGCGGCGGCGGAGGAGGTACTTGATGTTGGGATCTCTTCATGAGCCTTCCTGTACGGCTTTATATGTTGTGCCTCTTGTTTCACTATTCTTATGCTGTTAGGTTATATTGGTTGCTCCAACGTTAGCACCAGGTAGCTGAGGTTCTCGAAAGCCTGAATATCTTGATTTTGTTCAGCTCCTATTATATTGATGTAGAGAGAAAGGTATTTAGACCATATTGCGATCTGTATGATGCTGTTTCGCCCATGGGAGCCTGACCTGAAAGCTCGATTAAAGCTTTCAGACAAAAAGTTTGATCCCAGTCTAAAGCTCATCTCATGAAGATTCTCCAGCTCCATAATCGTCGGTTAAGTGAGATGGGTCGATGCCTGCTTACGCACCAAGTATTACAAGCGGGGTTCAAGGAATGGTTAGCAGAAATTTACCGCAAACACATCCAACACATCTTTGCCTTCATAAGCTTTTTCATCCAGAGAACGGAATACCTGTTTGGTTAGCAATCTTGAAGAATTATTCTCAAGTACCAAAAGGCCGACACCATGCCTGCCCAATTCGTCATCTTCGACTTTGATGGGACTCTCTTTGACACTCATCAAGCCATCTCCCATAGCATCAAACTCACATTTGACACCTTGCTTCCTGAATCTACGCCCTCAGAATCTGAGGTCCAGAAGCTCATCGGAGGTGGATGGGGTCTTCAAGCTGTTCTCAAAGCGTTGCATCCCTCTCCCGATTCCTTTAACGAGGGTGAATGGGTGTCTACATACCGGCGCATCTACAACGACGAAGGCCAGAAACTCGTCTCTCCGTTCGTTGGCGCAAAAGACCTTTTGGAAAATCTCGATGCTCGAGGTATTCCTATTGGTATTATCAGCAACAAAGGTGTGGCAGCTGTCGAAGCAGCTCTCAAAAATAATTCTTTGGAAAACATCATCCCAAGAGAGTTAATCATCGGAGACAACACGCCCGGAGCGACCAGAAAGCCCGACCCCGGAAGCTTCGTCAACGTTCTGAAGCCATCCCTCTTAGCACGTGGGGTTCCCACAGAATTGGACATCTCTAAAGTTTTGGTTGTTGGTGATACCGAAGCTGATTTGAAGTTCGCGTCTAACATTGGTGGTGCAAAGTCTGTTTGGTGTAGATTCGGGTACGGAGATAAGGAAAAGTGTAAAGAACTGGGGCCGGATTTTCAAATCGATGGGCTGGGCGAAGTGGAAGGGATTATTAACGTTTTGTAATATGAGGTTCTGGCATTGGTCCTGATGGCTCAAAGTGTATTAAGTGTTTTTTTCTTTTTTTTTTTTCTTCTTTTCTTTTCTTTTTTTTTTTTTTTTTTTTTCGAAGACGTAACCCTGATCTATCTCCAGGGAGATATGTAATAAGATTTAATCAATATTGCCCGTAAGGTTACAGATCACTGTAAGGCTGCCGCGTGCAGTCCGTCATCTGAGGATCTTAACTTATATATGCTTGAAGATCGCAGTTATAGAGTTTGAAAGTTCTGCGACTGTTGTCATGGGTGATCCTCTGATATCCTAGGGGTGTGCTTGACGGTGTCTGACCACACCAGAGTAGCTCGATAGTCATTCAACTACGAATTATGCGAACCCACGTTTCTTCCAGCTGTCTCTTGCCCTCACGGAAAACACCACTAGTTGACCTGAGAGATCTGTCATGAGTGTGCTGCGTGAACACTCACGGATGATCTCTTGGATCCTAACAGAGCATGAAGTCTAGGGGATGGCCCCTAGCTTCGTCAAGCAGTTCTGATAAACTTTGAAGGACAGCCTCGTGAGATACCGAATACCCCGCTATGTATCATGTAAGTTGTAGTTCCTGAAGCTATGATTTCCTGGAGTCCACATGTATGCAACGGCTCCCGAACTCACTTGTGATAAGTTTGAAGTCTGCTGAAGTCTTTTCTGATGGACCTCAATCTTTTTACTACTTATGCCATCGTGTGCTCCTACTTTCAGGTTCCCTCTTCTCTTCCCTTTCACATCATCACATCATACCACTTCGTCCCATCCCAACTCTACTCAAGACATTACTTGACTCCCGTCTACGCTCCATCTGTCCTTCATCATGAGGATACTGAGCTTCAGCATTGTCCTCGTCCTTTCATGGGCAGTCATTGGCAGCGCCCCACCCTATGAGGGCTACGACATTATCTGGGAGGACTCCTTTGAGGGTCCTGCCGGCTCTCTCCCTGATACCTCCAACTGGATTATGCAGGACTGGTTCAAGGATCTCAACGGCGACTGGCAAACGTACACAACAAACCCCGAGAATCAGCAGCTCACCGGCCAAGGTTCTCTTCTCATCATCCCCTTGAGAGACTCATCTGCTACCAAGGGTTGGACATCTGGTCGCCTCGAAAGTGCATACACCTTCACCCCTGCCCCCGGAGCACGCACCATCGCCGAAGCATCCATCAAGCTGGGCAGTGCTCCTGCATCCGGTAAGCAAGGTATCTGGCCTGCTTTCTGGCTTCTCGGTGATAGTCATCGCAGGGGAACACTCATCTGGCCCGCCTGTGGCGAGATCGATATCATGGAAAACGTCAACGGTGAGACCAAGACCCAAGGCGTTATCCACTGTGACAAGAATCCCGGTGGTATCTGCAATGAGAAGAATGGTATCCCAGGTGCTATTGCGCTTCCCGATGCTGGTTCAGGTTTCCATACCTATACCGCTGTCATTGATCGGACACCAGGGAACTGGATGGAAGAGAGTGTCACTTTTTTCCTTGATGGCGTCCAATACCATCAAGTCACCGGTGCCAAGATCAATGATGAGGAAGTCTGGGGCAAGATTGCCCACAACTTGATTCACTTCATCCTGAACGTCGCTGTTGGTGGAGAATGGGTAAGTAAACCACTCCGCACAAATGGAAAATTGCTAACTTATTGCAGCCTGGTGACCCAAATGAGTCTACTATGGACGGGCTGGAGAATGCCATGGAGGTCGAATATGTTGCTCACTTCCAATCATCTGGCTCAGGAGGTACTCGGATGCATCAAGGTATTGAGAGTGGTCAGAGGGAGGGTGGTTATGGCCGTGTCGCTAACCCTCAATTCCCTCAAGGCGAAGACTTTGCTAGTTATGAAAGACCTGGCCATCCTAGTCGTCCTAGCAGTCCTGGCCGTCATGGTGCTTATTATCACGGGCATCACGATATCCCTGTTAGTTCTGGCGCATATAAGGATATTGCTCCCTATGAACCCAGCTCTCCAGGTTTCCCTGGCCCTCAGTCACCTGCTCGCCATGACCTCCCAGCTCCTGGAGAGTCATATCAGCGACCAGGTCACAAATCTCCATTGCCCCCATTCTCTCAGCTTGAGGCTGATAACTTCTCTTGGCTCCCAAGGCCGGCAGGCTTTAATGCTGATGGTAGCCCAATTCCAGATCCTGAGGACATGGAGCACCAACGGCAACGGCAGGCTGTGCGTCCTGAGAAGGGTCAGAGCGAGTATCCTCCTACGGCGACCCAAGAAGGTGGAACGTATGGTCAAGGAGGTTATTGGTACGACGGTATAGAGTACGATCTACCAGGTACAGCGTTCGATCTCACTGGAACTAGATGGGATCCAGCGCTTCTGCACAGCCGCCGAAGTACTGTCAACTACCCTCCTAATGATGATGACTCTCAGCCTGGATACATGCCACATGAAAATGCTCTAAGCTCCGAACAAGATCAGAGTACTTACTCTCGACCTGGACCTGGTGCCCCTGATTATCCTCAAACTCAGCAGCGAGAGGCGCCGAAACCTCTTGGTCCGCTGCATAACGTCCAGCAGCACCACAGCTCCAGTCATTCCTCTGTGACGGAAGTCGAAGAGCAGCAGATTGATCGTTTCACTCCAGATGGCAGTGGCCAGCAGCAGAATACGCACGAACCCCCCGCCTCTGCTGGAAACAGTAGTCAACAGGGTAGACCAGCGCCCATACCTGCTCCTATGACAGATACTCAGCGGGAGAACAAGCCATCGCCGATGAATCCTACCCACGATAGGTATGGATCACCTGATAGCTCAACCACTCAGAAATCTCATGCTGCCTCTGAGCAAGGTCAAGAACCTAGCCCTGAGTACTCCAAAGGTGATTATCAACAGGCCCCAGAGGCGGTCTTTCAATACCCCAAGGACACCTCTGAACAAGCACAAGAACCTAGCTCTCAGTACTCCCAGAATGATTCTCCACGGGTTGGAGAAGCTGTATCTGAGTATTATCAAGGTAACTCTCAGCAATCTCAAGTTCAGTCTCACGTGTTCTGTTTAGCTCCTAGTGCTGGGAACCCTGATCATGGAAACTATGGTCTCCCAGGTGGCTGGGGTCCTGGAACCGGAAAAGCCTGCCCTGACAGCGTTACCTCCATGCTGAAGACTCGTCAGATCTCTCCTTCCGAAGAGGGCAATGTGGAATCACAGAATGACTCTGACTCTTCAAAACCGGCCATGCCATACCGCTTCAAGACCCCTAGCTATCCGCCTCCTCCTGCACCAGATGCCATTGCACCACCCACTGTTTCCCATGGTGAGTTTGGTGGTGTTCAGGCTAAATATAAGGGTAAATATCTTGATCGGGGCATGCCCTACCGTTTCAAGACTCCTCGTTATCCGCCTGCTCCTGCACCAGATGCTGCCGCACCACCTACTGTAACCCCTGGTGAGTATGGCGGCGTTCATGCTAAGGATGAGGCCAAATATCTCGATTCAAGGGGGGTTGATGAAGCTGCTCCTGTCTCTGGTCAGGGTACGCCTGGGTATGCCAATCCCAACCAGGTGTCAATGGTTGCGTTGGTTCCTGTGGTTGTTGCTATTATAGCTCTGTTCTAATTCGCCTAAGCTTTGACTATTTATGCACGAGTTAGCTTCGGATTATCGAGTGCTGAGAGAATGGCGAGAAATGCTTTTCTGGGTTTTGTTACACACCAGGTCCTGTCTTTTGGTGGTCGCTTGGCATTTATGCAATCATTCCCCAGCGAGGTAGTTGCCTCATCAAATTAGGGTTTTCAAATTGATAGTATTTTTGAGATTGAATAAGATTGTTCAAGTGACCCAGGTTATCATTATTATCACAGGTGAGTAACTCATAACAAATGTGCTCCAGGTGCCAAGCTATCTTGGCAGCGAATATGTTATTTTATGCGCAAGCGTTTCTATCTGGCCCAATTATACGTCAGTGCCGAGATTGCCAACTGCCAATGACTTAGAAAGTACTCCTCATGGTATTGATGATCCCAAATATGCAAGAAACGTGGCCCAGTACAATGTCCATAATAATTGCTTTCTGGATTGCCCAGCCCTAGTATGGAGTGAGACTTGCATATCGTGGAGCACATAGAGATGCCGTTTGCCGTTTCCGTTCTTGGCTAGTTGGTTTCCTGATCGTTCCGTAGACCGGCGACCATAAATGTATATGACAAAACGCTGGGATATGCGTCTAATTATTACATACATACTGCCTGAAACTTGTTGGTTACTGTTTTGTACTCTGTTTGTGAGGCCTCTCTCCAAGTCTTGATTGCTTCACTTCCCCATGGGAACCTTGGCACATATGCGGGCCAAAACACAGCCTCGTTGATCAACAGTAAATGGCGAAACGAGGGGTTGTAGTTGAACAGATTAACAGCATATAAAGCATCCGGTTCTCGCTTGAACCTGCTGCACTGTCAACAATCTTACAACTCATCTCAACTAGTCTCAAAACACAAACACTTCTTCATCTCCCAATTACCCCCAAAACCCACATACCGATCACAATGGGTCACCTCGATAACGACAGCTGGCTCTACCCAGGAGACGGTCTCACAAGTGAGAACGGCAGCGCTGAATTCAAGATTGAAGATGACGGCAGAATGTCCATCTACTGGGACGGCGAATGTGTGTGGCAAAACACAGACGAAGGACGCGAAGACATCAAGGGTATCCACCTGCAAGATGATGGCAACTTTGTCCTGTAGTAAGTGCTTCCAACAGACACGAGGGTGTTGCAAGACTGGTGACTGACACTTATCGCAGCACCCACGATGAGGAACCCGTCTGGGCTTCAAACACGGAGGGACACGGCGATGAAGTGTACTTACGTGTGCAGGATGATGGAAATATTGTCTTGTACAAGGGAGAGGATGATGACGCTGAGGCTGTCTGGGCTAGCAACACTGTCCATGAGGAAGATGAATAGAAACAGCGAGGGTCAATACAGTTAAGTGGCCTTGATAAAGAATTTTAATAAACAAGGCATCAAGACATGATTCCTAGCGTATGTGTTGTACCCTCCCGGGTGCCCATACAGACTCTTAAGTACGAGATGATAAATAGAAAGTAGTAATATATGCGTTAGAGGCAGTGATCGAGCTACGATCCTCGTGCAATGAATTCCATATTCCTCAATTTCGAGACACACTTCAATAACAAGAGCCACGCCCGGTTAGCTCAATCGGTAGAGCGTGAGACTCTTACGAGTACGCGATCTCAAGGTTGCGGGTTCGACCCCCGCATCGGGCTGTTCCTATATTTCGATTGCGAGCGTTTGCGAGGCTTTCATTTTTTGCCTTTTCTTCCATCGTGGTCAGCCTGTCTCTCCCTTGGGCTATAAAAGAGACCCATGAGGTTAAGGATCTGAGTATAAAGCTTTAGTATTCAGTTGATTTGGCTTTCTGTTCCATTTCACCTTTTGAGGTCTTACATTCTAGACTTTTAATCCCTGTCAGTATTTTGTATTTGTAC
This sequence comes from Fusarium brachygibbosum, assembly GCA_018886245.1. Classification (NCBI taxonomy): domain Eukaryota; kingdom Fungi; phylum Ascomycota; class Sordariomycetes; order Hypocreales; family Nectriaceae; genus Fusarium; species Fusarium brachygibbosum. The sequence continues at coordinate 2,352,784 of MU249527.1, read as the reverse complement.
CTCTACGAGCCACGCGACGTCATCAGTCAGCAGAGAGGGATGCTTCACGCGCATTGAACATTTCACACACAAATTGAAGCGTCCATTTTAAAGACCCTTCGAACAGCTGCCAACTGTAATCCTCTCGCGGTGATTGGTAGTACAATATTCACTATTGAGTTTCGGGGCATCTTCAGGTTACCGTACTACCCTAGACCAAGATAGAGAAACCTACGCTCTGCTTATCTGCGCACAAAGAACTGTCTACTGCAATTAGATAGATATCTAGTAAGGTTGACGAGAATAGCTAAGCCTGGTCTATCATAGTCATTCAATATTTCAATCTCACGTAGTGGCAGAGCTGTAGATAATTGGAAGGACTTAGGGTCGGTTCCATCAGCAAAGACTTTCTAGGTTCATATTACACCAGCCCTTTCAACCAATCATAAGTCGTTGCGGGCGAATGGTTTAGTGGTATAATACTCCCTTAGCATGTTTCCTCCTTTGGAACTGTCATTGGGAGTGGTCCAGGGTTCGATTCCCTGTTCGTCCAACACAGGTGGTTTAATTCCACTGTTATCCGCTTCTTTTTTCTCTTCTTTTTTTTCTTCTTTTTTTTTTCTCGAGCTTCTGCCTTTTTGCCGGTCATTCTTTGCGCATTGTTACTGTATTTTCCTCCATCTCGTATATTGATATTCACTTCATTTCATCGTTTGCCCCCGGCAGAAAATCGTTCTCTTGGCTCTCCATTTTTACTGTCATCCAGTCCAAGCGTCTAATGGATCTCTCAAGTTCCATGACCAACAGAAACAATCAACGAACCCAGACTCCATTTGCAGTCACCTCACAATTCTCGTATTCCGCACTCGCCAATAATTATTCCTTCTAAATAAAAATTGCAACGCAGTTAACCGACCTGAGTCCCGTCGCAGTCCCCTAAACTGGGTACCAAGTATCAACCCCCCACCAAAACAGACCAGCCGAGACCTCCAAAATGGGGCTTATGGTGCTGAAATCCTTCCATACTCCGTTCAATAGTCTGCGGAGGGGAGGTTTTAGATTGTGGATAATGTAAAAAAGAAGAAATGTGTCATGCGCTTTGTTGCTTGATTGAGGTTAGCGGTGAGATGTGTCATGAAGCAACAAGCGAGTCAAGTCTGGTCCGTGAGCTCGAGCTGGTGAAGCTATCGTCAATAGTGTCATTCTAGACCATGTGGCAGACTACCAACAGCAAGCAAGCAGTTAATATTCTGATAAGAAACAATCCAGTATTGCTATAAATTCAACTATCGAACATGGTTTGAAACTGGAGCAATTAGCGCATCGGAATGACTCTCCTTTGCGTGTCTGTCAGTTGTTACAAACTAAATAATGAAGCAATGGACCAACAGTAAATCTCGTCCAACGTGTCAGATCATATCGTGTACTCCAGAAGAATAGGCGCATTGCATCTCCCATCTGAGCCCAACAAGCCAATCAAACCTCATCAAGTCTACATGACTCTTCTTCCGCAGGTTTCAAGAATCAAGTCGAGATCGTCGCACCAGCCATGTTGTGCGACGTTTTCATCTAACCCAAGCCGTTGTAAAAAGGGCGGAAGAACAGGGGCCCGTGCGATGCCAAACACGAAAAACAAGATCATGATCACCACGGCAAACCGGCAGTTGGAAGAGATGCTGCAATTAATAAAGTACCATCCAAGAGGGGATACCCTCTTTAGAAGTGACATGCACAATCGGATCTACGCGCCGATTGACTTGTTTCAGTGATGTTGCTTGCGCGGCTTGTCGAGTGGCAGATCCAAGGTTCTGGGAACAAATGGAACCTACTACGTAGTAGATACAGGTGGCTGGCTAACATCAATCGCTTCCAGACTTTTCAGCTGCTTCATGACGAGGCTTGTCTCTGCTTTAAGGTCTGTGGCGTACTTAACGTCACCTCCACCTAAATCCATCCATGGTGGATGTTTATGGAATACTCCGATGGCCTGGCAGAACAGCAGCCACGTTACATGGGTGTGGTGCAGAGCAGAGCAGAGCAGAGCAGCGCCGGGGGGGTTCTATTTCAGTGCTCGGCGACCCCTAACGCAATTCAATGTCCGCGCTAACTACAGAGATGCGGGTAGGCAAGCCTCAGCGCCTACAGAGTACTCAATGTCCTTCAGTGATCAGCGCAAGGATGCCGTTCAGCCGTGAAAAGGTAGCAGTAATTGATATAAACATGTTTCAGAAAAGAATTCAGTGATGATCTGTCTAATCTACGTGGTTAATGTCGTGTCTTTGTCCTAGATATACGGTTTCAGGTTTCCGGCATGTCCAGTCGGAGCGATTGACATCGAGAAAACCACTTACGCTTGCTCCACAGAGTACGGTTAGATCGGATGGCACATTTGAGGAAAGGACCTGCACGCTTGGCGAAAGCTTGACTACGCGGCGGCGCCTATGACGAAACGAGTCGAGAGCGATATGCCATTGTGGATTCACATTAGATTTGCCCTGCCTTGCCTTGCTCTGCTCTCGGTAGTGCCAGTGTCGTGACAGTGCCAAGTCAGGCCAGCAGCCAGACTCGTATAACTCGAGCTGGAGCCGCTCTTTTCTTGACACACCTTGGCATCTGGACTTTTTCGACCTCTTACACTCGCTTTTCCTCTCCAGAGACTCATGATACCATGCGTTCTCACAGTACCTTACTGCGTGGCGTGCTAACGCTTGTAGCCGTCGCATCCTGTTTCGTTATCCTGCTAGCCGTTTTTCACATTAAATTAGCAGACGGTTTATCTCTAATACCAGTTCAAGAACGACCCTTCTTCTACGAGCAGCAACCACACAACCAATCGCCGACAACAGATAACAAAGAAACTTCCCCCGAAGAAGACGATGCCGAAGCATACCTCGAGCAGGGTGACCAGAACCCGTCCGACCATGATCACGATTATCGCCTTCTCACAAGCTTGAGGAACAACATGGGCTTCTACAACAGGATCGATGCGAAAAAGACAGGGCACCAGCTTATGAACCCGACGCTTCTTGAACTTCCTCGCAATGGGAACAACACACACGACTTTCTCGTCATCGCGCGCGCACCGCACGTATTCAAGAAAATTAAGAACAAGCGATATAAACTCGCTCGTCAGGTTGCAACGTTTGCGAACCTTACTTACAACAAGCTCGGCCGTCCAGTGCTCAAGACGGGCAAGTGGTCGAGGCTTTTGGTCAATGACTTTGGCGGCCCAGAACATCATTGTCAAAAACAACCCGACATGGATCGTTATATTGGTCCCGAAGACATGAAGCTCTTCTGGACTCGTACGGGTGAACCGCTTCTTATTTTCACGCATCAGGTTGACGATGAGGTCATGTGTCAGGGTCAATTCATCATTGATGTCCGCGCTGCCATGCCTGAGCTCGAACAAGCTCTTGGACCCGACATCACCGACCTCCTCCCGCCAATTCGCTTCAGCGAACCAACTGGTCTTCGTCGCGACGCTATAGAAGGCGAAGAATCACACCCTCGGTACCAGCGCGAGAAGAATTGGGCGCCCGCTCAATCTCCCTTCAGCAGCGACCAAGAGCTTCTCCTCATGGTCGAGCCAGGCCAGCTCTATCGCTGGAAATCACCCGAAGACCCCGTCGAACCCGTCGTCAGCGACAAAGACCAAATATCAGCTGTCCAAGAGCCTTATCCACCGCGTGCCGCCCCTGGAGCCACATGGCACGGCGAGCTTAAGCAGACGTGCATACACGATGTGATGCTCGATGACAGACACGTCCACCAAAGCTCGCCGATGCTGAGCGTCACGCTCTGCAACAGAGGAACATGCGAGCCCAACGAACAGAACACAGTCATGGTTGGCATTGTGCAGCGACGCCAGGACCCCCCCGCGGCTCCCTTTACGTGGTACGACCGACGGGTAGCTGTATACGAGTCGGCGCCTCCGTACCGTATGATCAGCGTGAGCAAGAAGCTGACATACCACGGAGAGTCAGATGGACGCTATGTCTGGACAGGATCTATGGTCTACTATACGAACCAAACACAATTCCCACCATCAAACCATGGTTTTCTGGATGATGAGGTGTGGTTGAGCTTTGGCATCAAGGATGCGGCTGCTGGGTGGTTGGATGTGCGGGCGAGGGAGTTAGTGGCTGATCATTACCTGTGTCAGGGTGCTCCAGAGGGTTACAGGCATTATAGACAGGGCATTTCGGCATAAGTGATCCATCATGACGATATAGGCAAATCATTTGCATTTTGACGGCGTTGGAGGTAGGGATAGAACGGCATCAGCATTTGCATTTTTTCTTGTATTCTTTACGATACATATTTTGAACATGAGATCAAGCATTCTGACTTCAGTTGCGATTGTCACTGTAATGGATCAATTGAGTGATGATGCCGGTTTACCGTGATTGTCGGATGCTTACTGTAAAGGGTTAGTTTAGGTATCAGCCGATCGTGTACGAGCGGCAGTTCTACATTGGACAGCCCTGTGACGAAATGATACGAATGCTTTTCAGTGGCTGGTTTTATGCTTGCCAGATGGATTTCAGCCTATAACAACGGGAATACCGTATTTTTAGGTCTCGGTTAGCCGTTAATTGCCTGATCGTGGTGTCAGATAGATTATGCATGTCAGGTTGTTTGGGCCGTCCTGAAGATGAGGTGTTACAGGCGCTACCGAGACAGGTCCAGACACATCGAAAAACCGACAATTCCAACAGTCATTTCTCCGGGTGGAACTTCACTTCCCTGTTGATCCTGCATTATCCCCAAATATACTGGAGAAATATATGATCGACACACGGATCGCACGGCAAACAGAGTCGTCTCATTATACGGTCCGACCAAGCATGTTCGGCTACACGGCTCCACGTCCACGTGAGGGAAGCACTGGGAATGGAGTCTTTTTTTTTGGGGTTTCAGGTCCACCATAAAAGGGTCTACTCTTCATCGCGAGATTAAGTTATGGTCGATACGAGAAATCTTCTGAATAAGAGAGTAGGCGGAAACAAAAATCTCATAATAGTTACGGTGGATTCGCATAATTTTCAGGTGATGTTGGTGGAAATGCTTGTAGATATTGACTCATTTGCACGAATGAACGATGTAGATTATCCTATCCAGTTTGGAGTGTACACCTACACTTGTGGATATGGTTCATGATTTGTCCGGCCTAGCAGTCTGAACATCCTCCACATTCTCATCGTCGATCCTCTTCGCGCGGCTCGCAGCGATCCCCACGTCCTCGACCTTTGAGAAATCTGCAATGCCAAAGACTTCGTCCATACGTTCAAGCGAGATCTGTGCGTCACACATATCAGTCTTTGAATACACCTTGATAAGTAGGAACTACTTACACCCTTGGTCTCGGGGATCCAATAAGCAGCTATGGCCATGAATAAGTTGAACGATCCAAAGATGAAGTATGCTCGGTATGGATCATGCAGAAGCATTACTGGGGTTGACTTCGACACGGCAAGGTTATGCACCCAGTGAGTGAATGATGCGAGGGCGACGTTGTATGCACGCAGGCGGTTTGTTGGTATCTCGGAGACGTAAATCCAGGCTACACCGTCAGCAAGATTCCTTGTCCTGATATCCAGTACTTACAAACAGGTCCCCAACTCATGTTAAAAGCGGCAGCGAAGATGTACACCATAGCCAACGCAGCGATACCTGCTGGAGGGGGATGATCGTTCTCTCCGGGCTCAGGACCGAAGCGAAGGTACTAAATATGTCAGCCTGAGTCGAATGACGCATGCTAGGCAGACCTACAAAGCCGATGAAGAACATGCAAAATGCTTGGATGGCACCGCCAAACATGAAGGATTTGCGACGACCGAGGGAATCGGCCAAGAAAAAGATAAAGATCAAACATGTCACGACCTTGACTACGCCGTAGATCTGCTAATGTCAGTAGATGGGCATGGAAACTGGGATGACCGACTTACACCCTGAGCGAACAAGGCTGTCGTGGTGCTCGAGAGCCCAAGATCCTTGAAGATCTGAATAGTCAGTATGAGTTGTCAGAAGAAATACCGGGCTATATGAGACTTACAGTTGGGGCGTAGTAGTTGATTGCACCAGTCTGTATATCATCAGCAACAACTCAACACAAGCCGCAGTCGACACTTACGCCCGTCCACTGTCCAAGCGTGACTATAGCCACCGTCAAAAGCGCTCTCTTCCTGTTCCAAGGTAGCGCCCAACACTCTTTCTGCAGCGCCCAAAACCCTGTATCTTGCATGACTTCCTTCTCCTGATCAATCTGCGTCTTTAGTTCCAACAACTCCTGCTGGATATACGCGTGATCAACCGGCAACTTCCTCACGTCCGACAGCACCGCGCCCGCCTTCTCCCACTGATCTCTAGAAGCAAGCCATCGCGGTGATTCGGGGCAGAACAACATGCTGATGAAGAGAAGCGCTGGGCAAATGGATTGGCAGGCGAGGGGAACCATCCAAGTTGCTTTGCCGGGGAGATGCAACAGGGAGCCGTAGTTGATGAAATAGGCTGTCATGCCGCCCAGAACTAGAAGAAGTTGGAAGAAGCCGACGAGAAAACCACGGATGGCACGAGGGGAGTTTTCCGAGACATAGGTTGGTGCGAGCATTGTTCCTGCGCCGAGACCGAGGCCCTCGATGAAGCTGCATTCCGTTAGAACCAAGCATACTGAGAACACATGCTAAGAAAACATACCGTCCGATGTAGAATGCAGACAGATGGCCGTAGGAGAATGCTTGCATGATACCACCAGTGAAGCCAGTGATGGCGACAATTAGAAGAGCGGGCTTACGACCCTTGCGATCGGCAAAAGGACTTGAGAGGAGAGCTCCGCCAATGGCACCAGCTTGCATGGTAGTAACAAGATTACCAGCGAGGTCAGCGCGCGCTTGATCAGAACGGGTATCGAGACCGAATTCTCTAGAAACGTGTTAGTATGGAAGTTTGCGCTTCGAAACATGCGACGAACCGCTGGAAGTCCGGCATTGCAAGAACACCGCCAATGATACCAGCATCAACACCAAACAGGGCCCCAGCAAAACATGCCTTCTATAGTTAGCAAGATTATCTGTTAAGATTTGATAGGGTACAGACTTACTGAAGCGGTCAAGGCAATTACTCGCCAGTTGTATATCTCTGGCGGATCAACGCGGATAGCATCGTTGCGCACGATGCGCTTGAACATGCCATGTATCGTCATCTTTACTCTCAACAAACCTTTCTCGGCAGCAAAGAGAAAAAGAACAATTGAAAAGGATCTTGAAGAAACGGAAATAAAAGCTTACGAGATCATCCTGATTTAAGTAGTGGAGTCACGTCTCGGTTGCATAAGTGCGAGTCTTGTTTGTCTTAATTCCCCGGATGAAATGTGATATCGATGCGGGGTTGCGATAGAGGCATGATTGTTTGTTTCTGTCGATCATTCTGGGGTAGTTGCAGATCGGGGAGTATCGCTTGATGATTGAGTGGTGAGTGGCTTCGGGGAGTGTCGGTTACGAACCGAGGAATGTTGGTTGGATGACCAAAGGGGAGATTCCAGCCGCTGAGGCGGTTTTGGGGTTGGTAGTGGGTTCATAAGTGCTTGTTGTTGGGGATTAATGGCCTTAGGGTTCTGTCGTATTGATGCAAGATTTCGGACTTATGGGAGTAGGCTGCAGCCATCATGCAGGTTATGTCTGAAGCCAAGGGTCTGGGTGAAACATTGTTCACGAGGCACATTTATGCATGGCGAGTATCTCGAAATGTAAACACACGGAAATGCCGCGAAACTAGTTTTATTCCTTATGGGGGAACTAAGTATTTCGGGTTGCTATCAAGTTTGGCTGTCCCATAAAGCATCAGGACTCTTCCAAATCTGTTCCAGCTCTGATCTTAGAGAAGGCGTAGGCCATCCACATCTCTTCTGACAAGAATCCAGCATTTCCAAGACAGCCTCTTTCTGACGAGGATCTTGCATGAACATACCAGCTTTATCCCAAATTAGTGAAGCTCCAGATATATGTAATGCAGACGTACCGATAAAAAGACATTGAGAGGATAACATGCTAGACGCGTCCTCTGTAAGAGTCATACCAATTCCACAGACCATATTTATGCTTCGTTGTATATCCTTCTGGCGCTTAAGAAGACCTTGGATGCCGGCGAGATGCGGTTCGTGGGCTGCGATCAGGATACGGGAGCAATGATGAAGCTGTACCGCGAGCCCTGTCTTCAGTCAGCCGGCTAGATATCAACTTGAGAGGGAATCACATACCGAAGCATTGTGGATGTATGAGGTATGGTTTAAACACTTCAACTCCATGTTGACTCATGGTAGGCAACGCCGAGAACTCAACCGTCAGATGAGACTGCCATTCATCCAACATATTCCTCAATGCCTTCGCCCAGCGAATTCTCCCTGCTAAACCACCTTCCATCTCAGTCGATGAGTCAACAGCACAAAAGTTAATCACCTGTGCCATGATCCATACAGCTCTTGAAGCAAGTTCGTGATTATCTAGCTCCGCATAACCCTTCTTGGGCATCCACGTACTGTACGTCCTCCTTTTCTCGCGAAAGGCAACCCATATATCCTGTCTTAGCCAAGCCCACCACGTCGTGCTTTCAAGACTCGATGTTTCTACTTCAATTTGCCTAGACCTCAAGATCCAGAAGACACCCTGGAGGTGCTGTTGCCAGTCCTGGCGTGATCCGCGTAGCATTTCGTACGTTGATACCATGAGCGTCGTGGCCATTAGCTCCTGGCTGTTCTGATAGGTCGGGTACCGCATAGCCTTTTGGACGTAGTGTAGCGTTTGGTAGTAATACTGCAAAGCAATGCTTTGGTCCGGACGTTGATTGGATGGGATGCTTTCGTCAAGGGACTGATGGTAGCTTGACAGTGCTAGGATGGCGTTGAGGAGACCGGCATTTCGGACGGCGAGATGCGGTACTCTTGTGGAGAAGGTCCTAGCTGGGTCGAACAAGTCGAGCTGTGCGTGTCAATGCTATTCCCGGAGTAAAGTGGTGACCAACTTACCCATGAGCATATCCGATGTAGAAAGTTCTGAAACAGGTTCTGTTCTGGATCTAGTAGTGATATACTTTCAGAAGCTTGCCATAGGCTCTCCTCGGAGACATTTGTCGCGTGACTGTCTCCTCTGTCAGAAAGCCCAGGCTGTGTATCAATTATTCTCGTCGCTCTCTGCAACGGAGTGGTGTCACTTTCGCCCTGGCCGTCTGGAGATGTATCAAGAAGCTCTCCCTGGAGGGTATCTGCTTCTGGAAATGCTTCATTGGGGGCGTCGTTGGCTAAGATTCCGAACCATCGAACGGCAGCTACGCTTGCGGACGAGGCTGGAGTTGTCGAAGCCGAATCTGACTGTCCTGTGAACCAGTCTGTTGTGTGATGTTGATGCTGCGCTTGCGCTGTTGCATCAGAGTTCAGATCACGATTGAAGTATACTTGATCCTGAGATGCACCTGGCCTCAATGTTACATGCGATTGAGGTGCAGCGATTGACCGAACCGTCTGTGCGAGTTCATTTTGGGAACTGATGATCTGCCCCAACTGCCGGAGGATTTCCAAACTAGCTGGATCGAATCTATGCAGTCTGCGTTAACAAGTCGCGTGGAACAAAGAAAGCATGGTAAAGCTCACTGAGAATGATCCTTTTCAGCATTGTCATAAGAACAAGGAATACTTAACGACGCACAGAACCCACATGTAGGCTGCACATTGTCGCATTTTGTCTTCCTCGCGCGACATACGTGACACGCTTTCAAGCTTCTTTTACGAGGATACTTTGGATCTGACGTCGGTTGACGAGCCCTTTTGGTGCCATTGTTCGACTCTTTCGTATCTGGCATTGTGTCTTTCTTTTTGCGGGTATGAAGGCGACAAAGAGATCAAGGATCGGGGAGATTTGTGGAAAGTACCCGAAGGTGAGGAAACAAAGAAGAGGCGGGGGATTTGCAATGGCTGCACTTCGTGTCAGGCAATTTGTCTTGGCAACTGTTGGTTCTAGGGCGCCTTGTGATGGGAATTGGGCCTCGTGCATAATAAGTGCTGTGATATTGGTGTGTAACCCCTCACGGGGATTGTCGGGTTTGGAAATGGAATGCGGATCACTCTGAGAGAGAAACTTGCGGGAATACGATGTTGATCGTAAGCAAAGGATCTGAAAGATGCTACAAAAGAGACATTTTCCCAGCAAAGATACCTTTTCGGATTGCATATTGATCTTTATCGCTTCATCTAACCTCTCACGCTTGGCTCATCATGGGCGACCTTGATCTGGACCAGCCACAGGCCTCTAGCCCTGTTTCATCCTGGCAAACAGCCCATCTCCAAACACGCCCCAAGTTCTTCTCAACAGACATCCTTATCGTCGGCGGCGGCCTCGGAGGTGTTGCAGCAGCCCTTGGTGCTCTCCGCAGAGGACGTCGTGTTTTATTGACGGAAGAGTACGAATGGCTAGGCGGTCAATTAACAAGCCAAGCTGTTCCGCCAGATGAACACACTTGGGTTGAGCAATTCGGTGTTACGCGCTCGTACCGTGCTCTGAGAGATGGCATTCGGCAATACTATCGCGACAATTATCCCTTGACAGAAAGTGCGAGGAGGAGACCCCAATTGAACCCGGGCGCTGGACATGTTAGCAAGCTTTGTCATGAGCCGAGAGTTGCGGTGGCTATCATTGAAGCTATGCTTATGCCGTTTATTGGCAGTGGCTTGCTGGTTGTTAAGAAGAGAGTCAAGGCTATTTCTTGTGATATGCTCGGACAGGTCGTTCGGTCTGTCACGTTCCGGAAGTTGGACATAAAGGATAATTTTACTGTCGATGCGAAGTATGTTATTGACGCGACAGAACTTGGAGATTTACTGCCCATCACGAAAACTCCGTATGTCACCGGCTTCGAGTCACGAAAGGACACAGGAGAACCAAGTGCACCCGAAGAAGCACAGCCTCAGAACTCACAAGCAGTCTCTATCTGTTTCGCAGTGGACCACATCGAAGGAGAAGATCACACCATTCCGAAGCCCGAGAAATACGACTACTGGCGAAAATGCCACCCTGAATTCTGGGGTGCGCCGCTGCTTGGCCTTAAAGCGCCTCACCCTCGAACCCTTGAGATCGTGGAGCGAGAGTTCACACCAAATCCCAATGATGATCCTGCGTCGGTCATCTCTGATCAGCGCAAGTCTGGTGGAGATATGAACCTCTGGACGTTCCGACGTATCGCGGCCAAGGACAACTTTGTGTCGGGGGCGTATCGGTCGGATATTTGTCTTGTGAACTGGCCTATGATCGACTACTTTGAGAAGCCCATCATCGATGTTTCCGAAGATGAATTGCAGGAGCGCCTTGCTGAAGCGGCGTCTTTGTCTTATAGTATGCTGTACTATCTACAGACAGACTGTCCCCGCGCAGATGGTAATGGGACAGGCTATCCTGGTCTTCGATTACGAGGCGATATCACCGGTACAGAGCACGGTTTGGCAATGGCCCCATATGTCCGAGAATCGCGCCGCATTAAAGCAGTCACAACGATCGTCGAACAAGACCTCTCCCTCGAAGTCCGCGGCTCCAAAGGTGCAGTACACTACCCCGATAGTGTGGGCGTAGGGATGTACCGCATCGATCTTCACCCATCCACCGGCGGAGATAACTATATCGACGTGGCATGCTGTCCTTTCGAGATCCCACTCGGAGCCTTGATACCGACAGAAAGACCAAATCTGTTAGTCGCGTCCAAGAATATTGGTACGACGCACATTACGAATGGTTGCTATAGACTGCACCCTGTCGAGTGGAACATTGGTGAGGCCGCGGGCCTGTTGGCGGCGCATTGTCTGGATCAAGACTTGTCACCGCATGACGTGCAGGGGAAGAAGGAGTTGTTCAAAGAATTTCAGGACATGATCATTAAAGAGGGCATTGAGACGGAATGGCCTGACGTCTCTGGTTATTAAGCTGTACAGGAGTGGTTGTGGTTTTAAGGCCTTGCATAATTTTATGAGAGCAGAGGGGGTAGATATTCAAGAAAGAAACGATTTCCATTATCAGAGGTCCAATAACTACAAAAGAACATACTAAAGATTCTTTCACTCATACGGCTTCTGCAGCTGATTCCCCTCAACCTGCTCCGCAAAATTGGGAATATGCGTAGTATGACACCACGGCTTCAAGGCCTCCTCCTTGCGAATCGTCTCAGCGAAACATCCCAGCCAACCTTCTCTGGGGAACGCTTCATTAACCTCCCCGCGTGTGTTCTCATCAATGATTCTTCCAAAGTCCTCAACATGCGGATGCTCACCGACATTATCATAGATCGTAGCCAACTGGATCAACTGACCCAGAAAGGTAATGTTTCCTTCAGTACCGAGGTCTTGATGGCGGATGATCGTCTCACACACGGCTTCGGCTTGGTCTTTGGTAGAACCATACTCTTGAAGGAAGGTGAGGGCTTGAAAGGCGCCTTGAAATTCGAAGGAGAGGCGGGTGGAAGACATGTTTTCTTCGGTTGTGCCGATGTCGTGGAGAAGGCATGCAAGGGCGAGAGTCGAGGGAGAAAGGGAGGCGTGCTCGGGGAATTGCTGTTTGAGAATGATGGTTGCTTCAAGATATGGGGTCAATTTGACTCGTTCCTGGTGAAATGGGTTAAGGGGGACTTACACCAGTAGAACACTCTCATGGAGTGATTGTAGGTCTGCTTCAGCAGGCTATCCTTTGCATGTTGCTGCGTCTTCTTGACGACATCTTCAGTCGGGAATTGAATGTTCTTGATATCAAAGTACTCAGGTTTGTTGATATATGGTCCGTTCCGGAAGAGTTTACCAGCGTCGACGGGCATGGCGCTCCAACCGTTTTGAGCGATCTCGTCAGCTTGCATGATGAGAAAAGACTGAGTCTTCAGGTAGTATTAGAGGCGTCGAAATAGGATGTTTTCTAAGATAAATGAAGAAATTGTAATGGATAGGAAACAAAAAAGAAAATTCCAGTTCAACCAGAGTTTGTAACGATTAAATACTTCAGTTGTATTTCTAATCATAATACTAACCTGAGGACGTCGTTTGAGGGGTAATTTGGTGTGTATCAACCTAAGGCTGGCGGTTTTGAAGACTCCCTACCTAAGCCGATGATGCAGAGATTGAGTGGTCCCCGAATCTTATGTCATCGTTGGAACTGCGTCATAATTACCCAACTCGCACTTTGGGGATTTCACCGTGTCTTCAAACGCAAGTATTTATTAACGCTATAGACATGGTGTGTAGACTTTTAAGCCTTTCCAGCAGCGACTTCGTACGACGGTGGTGGAACATCAGGTGCGTGAGCACCAGCTGTAGAAGTGCCACCTGCTGAACCAACCACACGCGGCATTCTCGGCTCCCCAGTGAGACCAAGTATCTCAAGAAAGTCCCTCCTCTTCAAAGCCTTGATGAAATTGATCGCACTCTCATTCACGTCAGCCATTGGATCAGCTCCATGATCCATGAACAACTTGGCCATGTTGAAGTCGAGTCTCAAAATCGCCAGCATCAACGGCGTTCTATTCAAGCCGTCCACTTCGTTCACATCAACGCCGTGGGATAGTAAAGTTTTGACGTGATTGCGGTGGTTGACGTCGATGGAATATGTTATCATGGTTTGGCCTCCCAGCATGCGTACTTTAGTCTGCGCACCACGGATGAGGAGTTCTTCGACGATCTCTGGGCTGGCTGTTTCCACGGCATGACAGATGGCAGGGAGACCGAAGGTTATATCGGTAACATCAGGGTCGGCGCTGTTATCCATGAGCATTTGTAGGACCTGTAGTTTGTCATTCTTATTGAGAAGAGGATTCCTGATGACTTTTATGAGGATGGGTTGGTTCTGGGCATCCGTAAGTCCGAGATCAACGCCTGCAGCTATAAGCTGTCGAAGAATGTCCAATCGCTTTTTGTTGATGGTATACTCAAGGATCGTCGTGCACAAAATGGTAGAGGGTTTGGTTTGGGCGCCCTTTTTTAGAAGTAGCTCTACCAGTTTGGTATTACCAGTCTGGATTGCTATGTTGAGAACCGAATTACCATGGATATCAAGGCTGTTGACGTCTGCGCCATGTTCAAGCAATGCATGAACAATATCGACTTGATCCTTCTTGATAGCTTGTGCAAGAACACTCCCACCGGCCAGTGTCGAGGCATTTGCTCTGGCACCATTCTCTAGGAGGAATTTCACACCTGCCACATTTCCCTTATTGACAACCTCCACAAAACACAGCTCACCAGACTTGGACACTCCATTCACGTCCTCTCCAGTGTCAAGCAACATTTTGGCGACATTCAGACTTCCCACGGAAGCAGCCTTGAAGAGAGGCGGTAACTTATTTGTACCTGCTCCCATGGAAAGAAGCAAACGAGCTGTTCCCGCCTGGTCGTGCATAATTGCGCACTTGATTGGTGTGTTGCCGTCTTCATTGCGGCCATGGATGTTGGCGCCCTGCGAGACGAGACCTGAGACTTGTGGCTCGTCACCAAGCATGGCTGCGTGGCATAGCGTTGAAACGAGGGGATCGGGCTTGGAGCGGAAGCCTGATTTCAGAGCCTTGAAGAAAGAGAAGCGACTGGCTTGCGTAGGATCGATTGGAGATGTATATGGTGGAGGTACGTCGAAGCTGGCCGTGGTGCGTACCCCATCATTGGTATTCTGTTGTATATTTCCCATGTTCCCACTCACTGATTGTAAAGTGTGATATATGGTGGTAGTATGTCAGTAGGACGGCGATGGATATACGAAAAATAGCGAGAAGGATATGGTATAAATCTTGAGAGGGAGCCTGACCCTTGTAATAAAAAGCTGAAGAAACGATCGCGCGATGGTTTTACTGCACCACGGTGAATGGTGACGTAAAATACCCAACCAGGCACTGAATCCCAGCGGATTGTCTAGCGCTAGAAGCCCTGTCGATCAACCCCCAGAGCTTGAGTTAACTTCCATGTAATTGAGCTCTTGCGAAATATGTTAATGCATCAGAAAACACCAGACGAGATGATCTCGCCCAAAGGCCTATCTTATCCCAGAGACAGAAAAGAGCCATATTGATCAACCATCGGATTGAATGAGCTAAAATTCTTTGCAAAAATGACTCTTTCCAAGATGCACTGCCAAGTGCCCAGAAAATGGCTGATCAGCGCTAACCTATCTGGAATCCCAAGGGCTGCACGAATCCTTCGACCACTACGTTTATGGTAATCCTTTCGAGTTGCCCTTTTCGACTGCATGATATTCAACCCAATGTGGTAACCCTTTCGAATAACGTCAAAATAAACTCGCTACGCTTCGCAGAACCTGCGCAGAGTCCCCATCAAGCAAAGGCTGAGATGAGCTACCTCGAATGCAGTAAGACGACCAAGACAGATAGCCAGTGACGTCCAGACGAAGGTGCATGTGAGAGAAACCCATCGTGAACCGCTATACTATACAGGGAATGTCCCAAAAGTTCCCACGACGGCGCAGCAGCACCCTAGCTGATGTTCTCACGTCCTCCAGCAAGCATTGCGATGGGATTCATCAGGAGGGAACTGTTCCAAACAATCCGAATTTTGTCTACTATCTAGAGCTAGATATACGAAGCCACTCATCTATTCCCACTAGGGACTGACGCGGCAAACCTCTGTATCGTTTCTCATCGTACGTCTCATTCAGTGCCTGTCGTAACATCTTCCCTTTTCTCACCAGTATTCTACTTGCATCAACTGGATCGTTACTCTCCACAAACTTATTCGCCTTCTCCTCAGCCTGCTGTCTCCGCTGCTGCTCATCATCGGTGTCTTTCTGCTCTACGAGACAAAGCGGACACCGACACAGGAAGTTCCACGTCCTGCGAAAAGCAGCCTGTCTCACTTCATAGTTGGTTGATTCATCATAGGCATGGGTGATCTCTTCACCAACAGCTATCTTTCTCGTGGCGCGGAAGAGTATGAGATCGCCGATAAAGTCTCTCTTCGCGTTGGGTATGCACGAGTGGTTGATGTACGATGCTCGCACCCATAGACCCGTGCTTGCATTACTCACGTCCTCGTCGTCGGTCTGTTGCCCTGGCCCAAATGCGTTGCGCTGGATGATGTCGTGTATCTGGAAGGTGTCGATCACGGGAACGCCGTTGAGTTCGACCAGTTTCTTTCCAGTGCCATGGTAGTCCCCATGTAAATCCAGGATCTTTTCAACTTGGGATGGGTTGTTGAGTAGCTTTTGCACAACGGCTTTATGTAAACCCGCGGGAAAAACTTTGATGGCAGCGTCTTCTCGGGTATCGCATACCAATGCGCTGAAGGTCCCAGGCTCGTGGCTCCAAGCCACACAAAACGCCTTCTCGCACATGATGATTTCATTTGAACTTATGTCCCTTGTAGCGAAGAGTCCACGGCCAGCGCCGGAACTGGCCTTGATCTCGGTAGGTCCATCAAAGGACGCAGCGTCAGGTCTGCCTCCAGTTTTTGTGAGTGAGCTAACTATTCTGCCCATGTTGTAAACACCTTCTGTAGCCTCTCGAAGTCTAACATTAACTCGTTTCATGTGTACTGCCACATGCTGATTTTCAGGTTCAAGCCTCCCTTGATGTTCAAAGCACTGTCTTGCTTGAAGAAACGCGCCCAGGCCATAAGCTGCTAGACCTGCTCGGTTGTAGGCTTTTGCGTTAAGGCTCTTGATGTCACCAACCTGATCGTATGTTATGGAGGACAGGGCATCGGACTTTGCTTCATCGAATCGTTGGAGTTGAAGGTTGACATAGGATCTGTTCCGATACAGGTCGTTGCGTAAGGTCTCGTCTTGTTTGCCATCAGAGAGTAGCCTCAACCCTTGGGTGTAATAGAAGTGGGCCTGTGCGGGATTCTTCTTCTGAAGAAGAGCATGGTTGCCTTTCTGCTTGTATGTTTCGGGTGAGGAGGGCTCATGTGCGGACGTATCGTTTGGTGTCTCTCGCCATGACTCAGGGCTATCGCTCATTTTCGTTACGATGAGATCTGACGGATGATCCACTTGTATGGTGGACTCTCCTTGATTGCTGAGAGTGTAGTAAGGCTCTTTAACAAGCAGCTCAGACGCCATGTCCAAGATATCAAGCCCATGTTGGGACTTGTGCAGAAACAGTTCGATACGTTCGACCTCGTCTGAAAACATATCTTGGACAACCGCCCACGACGATGCTTCAAGTATAGTGACAGGCGAGACACGGCGCAGCGATATAAAATGACCTCTATGATGCGTCTCCATGTGTAGGTCCTTTAGCTTCATCGGCTCAAGTTCATCGAGCTTCTTGATGCAAGGTAGGTACGACTCACCAATACCATACGCTGGCATTGTTTCTTTAGTTTTCCTCGATGCACCAAATCCAAATGCTGCAGAGGAGAGGTCTTGCATGAGGGATTTTGAGACGGCTTGTTCAACTAAAGTTTTGGTGTCTTTATGCTCTCTCAGCTGGCCCTTTTGTTCTTTCCGTTGCTTGAGCCTATCCCAGACCGTTGCTTGTATACGGGCTGATTCCTCCGGCGACATGAAGAGGGTGCTTGAAGCCATGGTTGCAGGGGGATCCAGTTCCTGATATTATCGGTAGTTGAGAAGTAAGAGACACCTATATGACAGATGCAGGAGGGATTTTGAAAGAAGGACTGGGGGTCATATACATGTTCCTAATCACTGTTTGACTACATACGAGTCCCTAAAGACGCCATCTCCATCGAGATCACAGCCTGTCATATGGATCAAAGTTAAGGTATAAAAACGGAAAAGCGGCACAAAGTAAGCAGTTGACTCATAATCTGTGTCATACCGTCCAGATTCATTCTCAATCATCTTCTGTTGGAGTTTAGGTTCTTACCTCTCGTGATTTCACAGCGATCGTGACCAATCAGGCAGCCTAAAGTCCGACCCGGCCACTTATAGCGCTCTAAACCACCTGGCAGTATTGGCCTTCCTCTAAACCACCCTGTAAGCGCACTGGAAGGAGCCAGCTTTGTGGACGATGACCACCAATTAGCAAGCTTCCTTTCCGAGTCAACCAATTGAAGGACAACTTGGGGACGAAATGTTGTGACACTCCTAACAAATAATAAGATAAAGATCATTTGAAGAGAAAAAAGAAAGAAGTTGGATGTACATCCTAAGCAGACGTTACCTGGACGAAAACTGCGAACTTAGATAATTATCAGGACACCCATGTTAGCGCTCATCAAAGGGCAAGGTGATAGTGCTCAACTGATCTTCCATTTTGCCGGCTCGTTGATATCAGCAATGCAGATACGGATACAACTTCACTAAAAAAGATACAACAAAGATCAGAGCCAAGCCCATATCCCCCCTTCTAACCACAAGCATTATGTTCTAGCCAATCACACCATATGATATACAATCAATAGATTCATCCGTTACACGGCACTCCAATATATGTATTTAATAGAAGACAAATGTTCAACGACCCACAGACAAGCTATCCGTACGACCTGCACTCAATCCACGCTAAAAGGTAAACGACTGTTTGCCTTGTACTGGCACAAATTTGGCATTCCTATCTCTGTGAACAGCCTTAAGTAGCCTCTGCCTTACGAGCATAGACGTATCGAACGGTCATGTAAGGATGAACCTTGCGGTTGCGGAGGAACTTGCGCATCTCCATGAGGAAGACTTGGTACTCGTCCTCAGGCCATTTGAGGATGGTCTTCCAAAGGAGGAGGGTGTAGCCTGAAAAGGTGTTAGAAGGAGCATCAAGAAAGTAGAGGTAGGGTATCTTGCCTTCAAGGTCATTCTCAAGGGTGGCGCGGACAAAGTTACCGACTTCCCTCAGCTCAGGGTCCTTGGGCCAGCCACCAATGGGGAACTACGACATGAGTCAGCAAGCTATCATCACATCATCAGCAACAAATACTTACCTTGTACTCAATGCTCTTGATATCAGTGAATCCAGCCTCGTGGATCCCCTTTTCCTGCAGATCTTCCTCCTGTACAAAAAACGAGTTACCCAGCAATTTACCGCCCTCAGTGAACAATTTCGCCCAGAGCTTCAGAACGTCAAGATCATCAGTTGTGCCGTCATCGCTACGAATATGCACGTCGGCTTCGGCGGATTGGATCCACCCGTCAGGGGCGCAGCAGCGGTAGGCCTCTTTGAAAAGAGAGGTCCAGTCCTTGATGGCGCCGAAGAGGTAGCGGATGTGGATGAAGTCAAAGGTGTTGTTGTCCCATGTCCAGCGGAGTGTGGCGTCGTCGATCTCAAACTTTACATTGGGAGGGACCCAACTAGGGACTGTAAGTGAAGGATAATAGACTGGGGAGAAAGAGCTTACGTAGGTTGAATGGGAGACAAATCAGATCCGATGACTTCAGCTTCAGGATACTCGTCGGCAAAATCGCTATAAAAGGTGAGTATACGAGTGAGACACCAACGGCGAGAAGCTTACATGGCCCAGATACCTATGAAACATTAGCTGAGTTAACTTGACATCTCCAATGCAAGACTCACCAGTTCCAGTGCCGACATCAAGTACTTTCTACCCACTGTGAGCAAGTCAAGTCATATGACCAACGACACATGCACATACCTGCACGTTAGGCTTGATAGGCGCAAGGAAGAGCTTTCCACCCAAAAGCAATGTCAAAGCTTGATGACTATCCAGCGTCAGGAAGATCACACCCATCCAGACACCGTCACTTACTTGATATCAATCGAGGCAGACTGCTGCTCATCGTTGGGAGTAAAGTACTCTGTAGGATGCCTATCACTGTGGAATGTCCGACCCTGAATAGTGCGGTATTCAAGAATGCTCGACGTGATGGAAGCAGTGGAGCTCGCACTACAAAGAACGGTAAGCAAATGCAACCAAGAGGAGGGTATCGGCATGTCTCACGCGTCGTCACCAACAGCAGAGTCAGTCTCGCTCTCTTCGCCGTCCTACCAACGGCTGTCAGCTGCTTGTCCATGCGTACTCCGTACACCTTGTGTCAACGAAATGGATACGGGCTTTTTGCTCACCTGTGGATCAGCGGCGGGAACTAACTCTGGCTGCGGCGCCGGAGCCGACTCAACGGCCGACGCTAAATCGGACCGGGCCGCAGGAGTAGTGACAGTCGCAGGCTGGTCAGACATTGTCTTGATACGGTTGACGGGATCAGTCACAGTAAGCCCGAACTGTACTCGGGAGGATCAGCTCAAGTTTGTTGGTGACGAGAGTCGAAAACCGGCTCAACCAACACTTGAAAGGGATTGTTGGTGAGGGGAACCAAGGGGCAGAGGGAAAAAAAAGAGGCTTGGTACCGTACGACAAAGAAAGAGTGTTTGTGGGGGCGTTAGAGCGAATATGGTTTGGTTAAAGGAAAGGTTAACCAATGATTGATGAGGTAGAGTTGCAGTCGCTTGACGTGTCAGCGATCAACAGGGATTAGCGTGTGAGGAGAGATGGGTCTGGACTGTCTTTACTGGGAATTCCTTATTACCGAAGGTTTAAACAGGTGTGATATCACGTAGACAATGTTGGGCCGGGGGTCGCTTCCGATTTATTGGATATTTGACGCTTTTGTTAACTCTGGGGTGATAGGGCGCTGATGCTTGTACATAGTAATAGTTTATCACCGGAGCCCCAGCACCTGGCGTTCCATTCGCCCGGGCCACCAGTCGTATGCAACCCAGTAAAGTCATGATTTTGTGTAGCGATTTGCATCGCCAATGTAGGCGGGTTACTGCCACAACCTCAAACCCATGCGTAAGCAGGTAGTATAAACTCTTGGGGTCCTTCCCAGGTGAATTCCATGCCCCCAGACTGCTCCTCGATCACAATATCTACTTATGAGTAATTGTCCCTGCATAAGCTTACGCAAATCCATGGAATTTAGATTTGCTAAACACGGGCCTGAGACCGGCAATGGGAATTGTCCCTCAATTGAGCTTCAAGTAGTTCATTTCGGAGCGTGTTTGTGTGTGCGATCATATTGCTCAGGATGGACTCGTTTTGCTAAATGCCGAGGATCTCGCGTATGGCTTCCACTATCGTATCGGCGCAGCGATATTTCATCTTATGCCTTGTTTCATCCGTCCGATGATGCATGCTTGCCATTTCTTTCTGATCTTGGACGCTTTCGTAGACGTCGTCGAGACAACGGATGGTGTCTTCGCTGAAGATGACATGCCCACCTTGATCTGTTGCAGCCAAAACTTGCGGTCTGGCATTCTCTAGCCACCAGCTGGGGTCATAAGGCGGGAGAAGGCCGGCCGGAGATGTGATTACCAGTGGATCGAATCCAACAAGCCCGAGGATATGATGAACCAAGATGCCGGTTTCGATTCGGCTGTCGTAGTACATGCTCATAGGGTTGGGCGCGAACGTCTTGATAAAGTTCCGTGCCTTCAATAGGTCGTAACGCACGGTGTTAACGTATGTCTCGAGGATCCAGATACCTTGGGCCACGTTGGCAAAACCGGAGTTATGAAAAAGACGGTCAAGGGCGTGTCTGCAATTTCCCCATGCGTGATGGGTCGCTCGAGAGCGGGTATCAAGATCGTGGAAGATATGGGCCCAGTCGCCATGGCTGTGATACAGCAGCAATGGTTGGAGGAAGGGAGAAACCATATTGAGGAACTGATATAGATGTGATGACGGTTCTACTGAAACAATGGAAGATTTCATGAAGACCAATGGATGGGAAAATGTGATGATGGCGATGACGAAAGGTTCAAGTTATCTAACAGATGTCGCTGGTAATTAAAATGCAGGTGCGAGAGTGATTATTGGAGGAAGGCAAAAACGTAGATGATGGGCCAAGCTTCAGCAGGCGCGGATTATAAGAATCAGAGGTTTAATAAGAGAAGGATCAGACTGAGTGGCTTCCACTATGCAGCGAAAGCGTTATCTTTCATCGACGAGCACAAGGAACTGGATCTGAAAGACAATACCCTACTCCCACGAGACCTGCCCAACAGCTATCATCCTATTGGCAAGACTATGTACTATTCTAAGTGTAGATCCTATTCGGGTTTCTGCCCCATCCAGAAATAATAGTTCTCGTAAGCATGATAGTTCACATTGTTCAAATCCTTTCGGGCATCTGCCAAGAAGACCTCAATCTCCTCCGGTCCCATGACCTTACGTAGTGGTTTAGCAGCCATGGCTCCAAACATGTCGCTAACAGCAGTCTTGAGATAAAGACCAATAAGACGAAGTTTCTTGTCCTATTCACATGTCATCAGCATTGAAAAGACGATCAGGGTTAGGTAATTTGCGCATGCGTACCTTTGCCCATGTTCCAATGGGGACTTTCAGAACTTTGCAGCTGACGTTGACGAAACCGGCTTTCTCGAGCGGTTCACGCAGATTTTCACCGGCCCGGAACTTCATACCGAAACTTGCTACTGCTGTAGTCGCCGTGTCAAAGAATTTGGCCAGTGGTGCGTCTTCTGGTAGAGAGTAGTCGTCACAGTTGGCGCGGGCGTCAAGTTCTTGGATTTCGATCCAAGCTCCTGGTCTCATGTGGCTGCATCACTGTCAGAAGACACAATTTATCAAGGACCGTGATGAAGGGACTGCATACTCATGAGCTTGACGGAGAACTTTCACCTCATCTTTCAACCAGGGACTGATGCAGCGCATATGCACAAAGTCAAAGTCGTCACCGTGCATCCACTCGTCTTCGATGTCGTCGACAAGGAACTTCAGATTTGGAGGGACCCAAGATGGTTGGATTGGGCTCAGATCAACTCCAACTACTGAAGCACTGGGAAATTTATCGGCGACTTAAAGGTCAGATTGTGCCTTCACGCGTGGACGGTGGTGGCTTACCATCAATGGCCCAAATACCAGTTCCAGTGGCCAAGTCGATAATCTTTTGAGGATGATCGCCGATGGGCGAGAAGTATAGATTACCACTGAAGTCGTCAGACTGTGATCGGATCGCCACTCAAGGTTTTCGCTTACTTGGTAAGTTCCAGCATCATGGCATGCTTCATGTCGTCGCGGTTCTGCTCGGCGTCATCGTTTGGAATTGGATATCTGCTCATGTCAGTCTGGCTACCAACAATCACACAATAGATCCATACGTTCCATGGCGGTATTGATGATACTGAAACGTAATTAGCTCATTGCGGTATCCAAAACAACGGCCGACTCACCCGCCGTCCATTCTCAAAAGCATGCTGATAAATACTCGTGTTCAAACTTGTCGAACTAGAAGACAAGGTTGACGAGTCGAAATCAGACGTTTCAAAATCATTTTCCTCCTCGGCATGTTGATCAAGACTAATCGGCTCAATAGGATCTTGTGTCGTGGTCGCCATCTTGGATCGCCGTTGTTGATGAGCTAGATTGGTGGTGGTGTTAAAAGACGGTGGGCTTACTTTATTCCCCACATCGGGCAAAAATAACTCAATTCATCGAACAGGGAATAGAAGTGTCGGTCCGAGGCATGTGATTTTTCATGAACGAAGGAAGTTGGTATATTAAAGAAAGTGATATAAAACTCCGCCGTGCCATCATGATCTCAAACCATATTATCTATCCTCTACTCTAGGTATTCTAGGTATCTCAAACAAAGGAAACATTGCCACGTAAGGAGGAATCCGTCTCATAATCACGCATACTCGATCTTGAACTCCATGCTCTGACCTGGGACACATCGTGTACCGGGCGCAACGGCCATACTGACTGACCAAACACCGGAAGCACATCGCTGAAAGGCCGTGCCGGTTTTGACGCAGTTCCAGTATCCCTCAGGCGTACAGGGGGTTCCAGGAGTGATCAGACCACGCGCGGGCTTGGTCGGTGCAGGAGGGATGACTGTCGTCTTTGTTGTGCGAGTTGTTGACTGTAGAGTCGTCTTCTTCGTTGTAGTAGGTGTAGGGACAGTGATAAAAACACCACCAGGTCTAATACAATGTTAGTATAGAACAGTTGAAAGCAAAAGGAATAGTTTCAACTTACGCTTTGGTAGTCTTGGTAGGAGGCTTAGTAGTGGTAGTCTGCTTAGGGGGGACGGCAACTCCAGAGCCAGCTGGACACTGACCGGCCGGCGGACCAGTGTTACTCGAACCCACAGAAACATTGGGACCAGGGTTGGGAAACATGAGATCCACGCCCTCCCTTGTGCTGCATCCGTTCCCGACGTTAGCAACAAACATGGCAGGGCGTTTCCTCATAGGTGTCTTGGGCGTGCCGCTGCGAGCTTTGACGGTGATAGCCGCGCAGTTCATATACATTTCGCGGTTGCCAATCTTGTTGAACCACGTCCAAGCAAAAAGAGCGTTGCCCGCAGGCGTATCAAGAGGAAGAGTGAACTTGAACGTGGATAAAGGCGCAATGGGGCAGTTGCCGATCCAGGACTGGATGGCGATCCATGTACTTCCGCCATCAAAAGAGAGTGACGCCTGGCAACTTCCGCCGTTGTGGTCCGCGCCGCCTTGAATCTCAATGTTGTAGGATTTACCAGCTGTCCAGGTAGCGGTTGGTGTACCGGCTGCGGTGCCGAAAAGAGAGTGATATCCCTTGCAGGGAAAATTTCCTCCGCTGGGTGAAAGGGGAGAAGTCATGCTGTAGTCGATGTCGCCGTTGGCGAAGGGATTCTTCTTGCTCTTGAAAGGTGGAGGGTAGGTCATCTCCATGTGAGCCTGGACTAGACCAGCTAGACCAAGGACTGTAGCGAAAGTAGTGAAGAGCTTCATATTCCGTGTGAAGAAAGCGTTGCGTGTATGTAAAGGAGATTAGTGAAGGAGGGGAGAAACAAAGGAAAGCCTGGTAGGCTGTTTGCGATGTGATGGAAAGAAGTGATGAGGCAAGGACAACTAACGGCAAGACTCTCAATATGCTTTATACATTTCTGAAAGACCCTGATATTGGATTTGACGTGCCAAGGGAATAAAGTGCATCTCGAATTACATAGGATTGTGGAGCGATCTAGCGGCCGGGCTAGACCATGGACTCGGAAGGGACAGAGTTCAGAAACGGCAGTCAGCCTCAACGATGCCCGAAACAGATTTCAGTGTCTCAGTTATCCGTCACAGAATGGATACAGAAAATCACAAAAACTTGTTACAGAGTGGTCATGCGTTTTGGTGGTTGAGACATCTCGTTCATAACGATGGCTGAGTTGCATGATGAAGACGAAGAATTGAGATCTTGATGCACAAAATGATATCAAGGAGGCTGGATATAGGGGTCAAAGGGTTCAATACTTGGCAGCTCGGCGTTCACAAGGACATTGTGTCAAAGTGTGCCTTGTCTTCTGGTGTCCTGTGAGCTGAGACTGCATTCACCCAGTTGGCTGGGTTTGAGACATTGGTGAGCGACAATGTCTGTCAAGGCTGGGAATTTCGGGTATGACCGTGGGCCCTTTAATCAGCCTGAAAACGGTCCAGGTGTGTTCCATAGTGATTTGAGAGTCGTGGTTTAGGGTAAGGTTGTGCATTTTCTTCGTCGTGATCATGGTCGACCATGCCGTGGATATGTGGTCGTGAAGTTGTAGTTGTGAAACCAATGATTCATCAGTCTTTAGCTTATGGAACACATAATCTATCTTTCATCAGATTAGGTAGCGTTATAAAGGCTCGAGGCGATTAATCCTAGGGCCTGAATTAAATCCATCACCACTATTGACCGTTGAGCCAACTTCGAATTTTCCTCTCGTCCCAAGCTCAGACCAACGCCACACGTTACAGATAGACCCAAATGCAAGGAGATCGTTCCTGACAATCGCATTCCTCAATTCCCGGTTTTAGAAAAGATCGGAATTTTTACGTGGCTGGGCAGAATAATTAGCGTGTTGAGTGGAATGCTTCAGGAGTCAAACAGGTGTGATCATCGACGGTTTCGGCCTTGTCATGGTGGGAATGGTTCTAGATGCCCATTAAACCGCGCGTCACAAGCAAATGGGTTGGTCTTAGTATTCTCGACTCGATGGAGTCCTTTACTTTGAATGGGAGGGAAATGGGAAATGTCAAGCTCGGTTCTTTTTATAGACGCTACAGTTGTTTTCGGTGGAGATCGACAGGGCTCGCTTGTCCGGAAATAACAGAAGCTGGACAAATTTGAATCCTTCAGCTATCAGAAATTGAACTCTATCATGGCACAGAAGCACGCACTAAACAATTGGTCAATTTAACAGAAGTCAAAAGTCCACACCTGTTTCTTAATCAGCAAATCTGACGGTAGCATTGCATGTATATAAGCATGTATGTGTATTATATAAAATTGCCGACTACGGCATCTTCGGCATGTCAACGACGTCAGAGATTCTGCAGCTGGCTGGGGTCCAGGATATTTGACTGTACTGGCTACTCAGACCACATATTTGTAAGCTAAGATACTGCTTAAAAACAAGTTACTAACTGTTACATCGCTCGACAGCCTCAATAGTCAAGTCTTTTTCTCCACCAGTAGAACGCGTATTGCTTTGTGATTGTGGGCTCCCATCAGTGGTTGGTGACGATGTTATCGCGGCGTCTTGGCGTCACCATGATCAGCTGGCGTCGTATCGAGATAATCTGCACTGCGATTATTCGTCATAATAGCGGCATTTTACCCAAACTTATATACAGTACAGCCATCAATTGATCAGTCGAATTTACCGTGGTTCGAAATTTCACTTTTGCTTCTGATGAATTAAATTAACTTTGCAACATGCAGCCAGACATTCCCTACCGTCGCGAGTCTTATCCTCGTGAGCAGGTACAATAGCATCCAAATACTGTCCCTTGCCCTCCGAGTGCTGACAGAACTTGTAGCGCCCGGATGAGTGGAAGCTTGAACAAGGCTTCGAGGCAGCTCGCCTCAGCATTCGCAATCAGAGCAGCACCATCCAACTGAACATAGACCCGGAAGAACTGAAACCCTCCGACTCCGAGAAGGTCGTCAATCCTGATGATAACGACCTCGACGTCCAAGATGAAAGGGAAGGCTGGAAGGGTTACGTAGAGTGGGAGGACTATCCCGAAAAGAAGATCAAAGCACACCAGCGCTTCAGGCGCTTCCAGTTCCCGCCGCCGCCTGAATTCCAATTGGAGCCTATTCCTGCCACAAACCCCGTCCTGGAAGGGAAGAGATGGAAATTATGGCACAAGGCCATTGGAGGGGTTTTGACCAAGGTTCCTGAAATCAGTTGGGAAACAGTTTTGAAGGTACTTTTACTCGGGACCACACGAGATACCAAGCGCTGATGTTTGCAGGAAAAACACCCTAATATGCTTCATCTTCTTGAATTCCCTTACAATGGCGAAGCACCAAAGAGCCTCTTGACAAAACACTATATCATGCCCAACGAGCTTCATTTCGTTCGCAACCATGGCGGCATTCCAGACATAGAACCCTCTGCCTGGGATCTTCGTCTCGACGGTCTCGTTAACAACCCTCAAAAGCTCACTCTGGCAGACCTCCAAGACGAAAGCCGCTTCCCGCGGGTGTCCAAACTTGTCACCATTCAATGCAGCGGCACCCGTCGACTCGAACAGATCGTCGAATACCCTGGCGAAGGTGACGAGATGATCAACGCGCCCTGGGCCGAAGGTGCCATCGGCACGGCGAGATGGACAGGCGTGAGTTTGAAGAAGGTAATTAAGCATTGCGGTGGTCTGAAAGATGGTGCAAAGCATATCGAGCTTTACGGCGCGGACACTTATTTCAAGGCTGGGCAACTCATGAACTATGTTGTTTCGGTACCGTGGTCCAAAGTGAAGAGTCACGAGGTTATCCTGGCATGGGAGATGAACGGAGAGCCATTGCCCAAGATCCATGGTGCGCCAGTAAGGGCGGTTGTGATGGGGTATATCGGGGCACGGAGCTGTAAGTGGCTCTACAGGATTAAGGCGATCGAGAAACCAAGTCTTGCGCCGGTCCAGAGTAGAGAATATTTGTATTTTCAGCAGCAGGTTGGAAAGCATAACCAGTTACCTACGAGTAAGTTTTCGATCCTGTCTAATATGGGTATGGCTAACAGCTTCCAGTGGGTATCCAGATCCAGGAGATGCCGGTTAGCAGTGCTATCATGTCACCGTGGAACAAGGAAGTCATAGTACACGACGGAGAGATTGAAGTCACAGGTAAGCTCTTGAAGCTATATATCGTATTGAATCTCTAACATGACCAGGCTGGGCTTACTCGGGTGGAGGTCGCTGGCCTGAACGTGTTGAAATCTCATCCGATGGTGGCCACGTGTGGTATGCTGTGCCGATAGAGAATCTCTCCCCCAAGCACAAATACGCCTGGCGCACCTACAAAGGTAAAGTCCCTTGCGATCACGAAGGCTGGACCGAGCTCGTCGTGCGCTGCTGGGACAATAGTCTCAATACACAGCCAATGGAAGTCAGACACAGTTGGAACTGGGGTCTTCATGTCACGAGTAGTTGCCATCGTGTTAAAGTCTACAGCGTGAATGCAAAGAAGGAGGCTACGAGGAAGAGGTTGACGGAGTTTAATGAGCATGGCGAGGGTTTTACACCGATTACGAGACCTACGAGATTCGTGCCAATGACGACTGAGGAGTATAAGAAACTGACGGCTGATATGGAACCAAGAGATGTCGATGAGTAGATATTATGAGTATAGGGTATCGATACAGAGGCAGGATGAGTTTGATGAGTATTATTTCGAAATTAATGAGGGTTCTATCTCAAAGAGACTACGGGCCCCCCGTCGTTATTTGACGGCGATTTCGCCTTGTTCAGCTGCCAGATTATAGTGTGATGGCTCGTCGGGTTGCATGATACTTAATCATACTTGCCCAAGGTAAATCAGTTTAGACGTTTTATGCCACCTAGGACTTCGATACAGAAAGTAAATAGCTTGAGAACAAGTCTAAGATCTCGAGTTTTCTGCTGCTCTCTAGTGGGTGAAGCATTCGCAATGGTATGGAATCTTGGACGCTATCATCGAACCTACTGCAGGGTTACCTACGTTTTCATTTTTATTAACAAGGCCCAGGCACCTCAAAAATACGACCTCGGACCAATTTGACCATAACAGTTGCATGGGCATCCATTTACCCCATAATATTGACTATCTATGACGCTGTCGATGCGTGTTGAAAATCGAGAGTAATCACGTCACAATTCGGTATTTGAGTCTCAACTCCCGGATATAAGGACAGCGGTCGGCATCTTGCTACCCACCTTTTCTGAGACCAACCGACACTGAAATATTTGTCAGTACAGAAACAATGGCTGTGAGTTTTCAGAAATGTACAGGGAACTGCTTTAGTAGCTAACCAATTAATTGACAGTCAGAGGAACCCCCTGTTTATACCCTCGCTGAGGGTAGGCCTGTTCAAGACCCAACATCATCTGTCATCCTCAAAGGTCCTAAGGGAGGCCTTGCTCTTCTGGCTGATACGCAACTCATTGAGACCCTTGCACACTTTCCTCGCGAAAGAATCCCTGAAAGGTATATATCATCACGCCGTCGACTCCATTGCGGCTAACAAGCAATAGAGTCGTTCATGCGAAGGCTGCTGGAGCATGGGGTACATTCGAATGCACTCATGATATCACAGACTGGTGCTCAGCCGCACCTTTCCGCCGAATTGGCAAGCAGACGCCAGTCCTCGCGCGTCTTTCCACCGTCGCAGGCGAGAAGGGCTCTTCAGACACACTTCGCGACATCCGTGGCTTCGCTCTGAAGATGAAAACAGAAGAAGGAAATTGGGACTTTGTCGGCAACGACTTGCCTGTTTTCTTTATTCGTGATCCTGCAAAGTTTCCCTCTTTGAACAGATCTCATAAGCGTCATCCGCAGACTGCGGTTGCTGATGCTAGCATGTTTTGGGACTTTCATAACCACAACCAGGAGGGTGCTCATTGCCTCATGCAGCTGTTTGGGCCCCGTGGCGTACCAGAATCACTCAGAAATGTGAATGGTTTTGGAAACCACACATTCAAGTTTGGGAAGCCAGAGGATGGGTCGTACAAGTATGTCAAGATCCACTTCAAGCCTGATGATGGAATCAAGAACCTCTCTCAAGAAGACGCTGTTCGCCTTGCTGGTGAAGAGCCTGACTATCATGTCAAGGACATGTACAACGCTATCGAGAGGGGCGATTATCCGTCATGGACCATGATGCTTCAGGTTATGGATCCCAAAGAGGCAGAAACATACAAATGGAACATCTTCGATATTACTAAGATTTGGCCTCATAAGGACTACCCTCTTATTCCCGTTGGAAAGCTTACGCTGAACAAGAACCCGGATAACCACTTCGCCGAGATTGAACAAGCTGCTTTCTCACCATCGACTATGATCCCGGGCATTGCACCCTCGGCTGATATTATGCTGCACGCCAGGATGTTTAGTTATCCCGATGCTGCTCGTTACCGTGTTGGGCCAAACTATCAGCAATTGCCTTGCAACAGGCCTTTGGATACCTACTCACCTTATCAACGAGATGGGCCAATGAGGTTGGATGGAAACTATGGATCTGATCCAGACTATGGTAAGTAATCTCTAACCTGACGATTATGAATAAGCACTGACATAAACAGTACGATCTTCTTTCCGCAAGATCAAGAGCGGTCCTGCCGATGTCGCACACAGCGAATGGGTCGGCAAGGTACATGCCTATTCCTCCGACGTAACAGAAGAAGACTGGGAACAGCCACGAAACCTTTGGAAGATATTCAAAGACAAGGGCGAAGATGAGGTGTTTCTGGATAACCTTTCCGGTCATGTCGGCAAGGCGTTGCCAGAAGTTCAGAAGGAGACAGCTGGTAAGTTCACAGCCAAGGATCACAAAGACATAAACTGACAAATTTGTAGAAATGTGGAGAAAGGTCGATCAAGAAATTGGAGATCGGCTCGAAGAGAAGTTAAACAAGTTGAACAGGGATGCTGATCATTCTAAGTCGCCACCTAGCCAGAGGGTGTTGGCTGAGCGTATGAAGTGATTCATGGCCAAATCGACGTACTTAAATATGGATATAGTTGCTCAGTCATAGGAATTGTCATAATAGTGCAGCCTTTGTTAAATGAAATAATGCTTTGTGTGAATCAATAGTGACAGAAATGTCGTTATTATAGTTGTCATTCCATCCCATAAAACATAGCATACTACCATGTAGGAAGTTATGGCAAGATCCAAGACACATCCTTTTCGTATCTACCTCATACAACTTCCTTAACATCGTTCCACTGGTATATGATGTGCCTCTCACCCAACGCTTCCTTCAACACAATCAGCAAATCATCAACGCTGCTCAGAAATTTGAGATACAACGTCACAGCCACACAATAGCGTCTATGATCCTCATCCTGAACCAACTCCGCAGTCAAAATAGCATCGTTACTCTGAGATTTGACCAAGTCCGTCGCTCGTCGTATCAACGGTGCTGGCAAGCGCTCGGGGAGAGGAGAACCCGTTCGCAATGCCTGTTCGATAACGGCGAGGACAGCCATTATATCTCCAATGGACCGATCATCTAAAATCCCTGCAACGTGGGTAAGACGGTCCTGAAGCTCTTTTGGTAATGTCGATGCGAGATTCAAAAGGCCGCCTAGCGCTTGGTTCATATACTGACATTGTTCTTTGGTGCGCTGAAGGACCTGTTGATCAAATGGTCCAAAGCTCAGTTCGCCTTTCAATAAAGCAATAGATGGACCTAGAGCGAGTAGGACCTCTGCGACTTCAATAGAGATGTTCTCAGCAACAGCACCCAAAGCGCTGTTCTTCTCAGAACGTCCCCAATGGGAAATCAGCAGGGCATAGTGATCTGATAAGCTACGCACGGAATTTGCAAGTGTCTTGCACACGTGTGTAGTCCCAGATGGCGGGCTTGGAAAGAGCTGCACAATGAACGCTGCTAAAAAGCCAATCAAGACCGTAACGACACGCTTCCAGAATGCTTCGTAGCCTTTCCCTGGGAGACCATACTGCACTATGTGATCGTGGTCCCAGCTAAACCCAATCACGAGAGCGAAGGTTGCACCAGCCATGATAGTAGCGAATTGGAATGATGGAGGGAGAAAGAGGCGCCACCAGAGGAGGGGGATTATAGCGACGCCGGTAGCCGCTGCCATGCCGTATGGATTGCCGACACCACTTCCTGCGCCAATATACCAAGTCACCATACCGATGAGACCACCAACGATAGTCCCAGCCGTTCGAGTAACAAGGGAAAATGTAAAATCGGCCAAGTATACGAGGAGTACCGTCTGAGCACTGATAACAGCCCAGATACCCTTTTCTCGATAGAAAAAGCCTGCGCTGCTTGGGATGACAGCCGGTATGCCCGTCGCGACTGTCACAACCACCATTCTTATGGCATACATGCCAGCTGGGTTGAAGAGCCAGTTGTATGTTGCGATGAGCACATGGCTAAACTTGTTTCGCCTCGCTGAAGATCCTTTGTAACCTCGACCAACCTCCAATCGTCGCTTTGTTTCTTTGGTTTGCTCATCAAATGACTCAGCGTCCATTAGTTTATCAGGGTCTTCCTCTGCTGCGATGTCGTGGCCCGGGTACGTTATCTGACCATGAAGAAGCCAGGAAATTGCGTATTGTAGCCGTGAGGGAACCCAAATGCGACCCCGAGTGCGCTTCTCGGAAAGGTTGAGTATGTACTCCAGAAGTCTTTCGACAGCAATTGTCCAACTGAGCACTCGCTCCTCGAGAACCATTGCAATGACCATGCTTGGAAGGAAAGGTCTATCGGTCCCCTCTATAGGCTTGAGCTTGCCATTGGCGTCGAATAGTTCTGCGTGGGCTTCAAGAACGCCCTTCGTCGTGTTGATAACGCATGCTTCTCTAGCTATCCGTGACCGAGCTAGAAGATCGTGAAGATTGCGATTCAACTCTTCGAATCGTTCGGGCGATGTCTTTCTGAACCAGCGGCACGAGTTCACAGCCTGAACGTAATCAGCCGCGAGATTAACTGCCTGGGGCCCAATCTCCATGACTTCCGCTGTCGTTTCTAACAATGTGCGTTTCGTTTTGGAACGTAACTCCGCTGCTTCAGGTCGTTCGAAAGCACTAAGAAGTGTTACAGTTTCCTGTCGTTGCCGACGACCAATCTCATATTTCTCCCTGTTGGTCATGGGCTCGAGACGCCCTTCAGCTTCAGCCTTCTTATGCTCGTCTTCTTTGTGCTGCCCCCGGAGTCGGCCGATCTGGAAATCGATAAGATATATACTTGTATACATGACTCTTCTTACACGTTCGTGCAGACCCTTTATGTCATCTGCGCCCCATAGACCACGTGAAAAGTCAAGGGGAAGAAAGGCGAGAGCCGGTTGTCCAGCTTTGTAGGCAGAGATCATACCAGTTCTGGTTGCCTGAAGTTCAGCCAACGGGCTACTGTTTCCTTGAAGGCCCCTTTTCGTTACGACAATCGCTTTGTTCGACATGCGTATCAGCCTTTCAAGGCCGCTGAGAACCACATGGGATGTCGAGTGCGGGAACAAGAAAAGGCAGCATACTAATCCGATACCAATACCAATCGCGCCAGGCTTTACCAGAACTGATGCGATGTCACCCGTGAATGTCGGGATTGTAGGCCCAAAGAGAAGGAATAGATCCGTAACGATAGTACCAAAGGTTTGCAACACCACAGTTTTCGGGTTCGCGCAACGCAGTCGCGCCAATACATAGATGAAGGAACATCCCATGCAGAAGAAAACCGCCGTGACTCTTGCATCAAGCATGAAGCCATTGTGGATTAAGATCTGTGCTTCCCATGCTGGCGGTCGTCCCGTTCGCTCTGCACTCTGTACTGCCTGTGTCTGTAACTGCCCAAGCAAAGCCTGTGTCTGGGCCTCTGGTCGTGCCGCAAGCGCTGCTTTCATGGTCAAAAGACCCCAGCACCAGGCTAGACACATACCGAGCAGAAGCGACAACGCGCCGAGGAGGTAGATGAAGACGATACTGGCGGGTGGCACAGCGAAGAGCAAGATCGAGCCAAGAAAAGTAGCCTGGCCGAGTCTGACGAGCGTTGGGTGGATGAAGATGAGGAGCATCATGGCCCAGATTGCGATCCAGCATCGTAAGAATATTTTGAGATCGTGTGGGTTGAAGTGGTCTAGCCATGGTGGGAGTTTTCGTCTTTGAGGCAGCGCTGGTGCTTTATTCTGAGTATCTGAGGAGTCATCTGCCGAAGCCATTGTTCACGATTACTCGATTGTCGCGTCGTGAATGTTTCATTTCCTGCAAGAATTGAGTTTTGGCTGATGTCCGAGGAATCCGAGGTAAGAAGTTGCGGTACCTCAGCTATGACGTGTATATATGGGGTTCGTGGAAGTTAATATGAGACTAGTCTGACGTTAGCGGTTGCAACTTGCTGAGGCTGAAAAGATAAGACCAGTTATCGTTGGATAGTGACATTTTTATATTGATACTTTGAAGAAATGTTTGTTTTCCTTGGGGGACAATTCGTGGGTATGGGATAACATGTTGGAATGTATTGTGGTGTTGAGGCCAAGTAGCGATGTCAACCATGAAGGTCTGGGGTTTAAGTCGTGTGGAATGAACAATAAAATGTTCAGACAACAAAACACCATTCAACAGACGGCATTCGTTGGTGCCTTGTACGTGCGAGATCAGCGACTTACATCCCCTGGACTGAGAGTCACTCTTGTCACCTTGCTACCCCGCCCTGGCGATCTGTGTTGCACTGGCAAGCTTCTCGCGTAAACAGCGTCATTCATCCAATGGGGAAAGGAAACGCTTCCCATAGACAAGAGATGGGAGTCCCCGCATCACGCTGCAGACAGAAGTGAGTCACGGCGATCCTATCAGAGGACAAGGCTTAAGAAGGCCTGATGTCCGGTGGGCTACAGGAACACATGCGGCCCAGAACTCACTTCAGACAAATATTTCCCCCAAGTCGACACATTCCCGTATCTCAGACAAGATATGTCGCCTCGAGAACTAGACCTTGTGAATAAAGTGGCTGTCATAGCTGGCGCATCCAGAGGCATCGGCCGTGCAATCGCCTATAATCTCGCATCTCGAGGATGCTCTATTCTTGGAACGTGCACCAAAGATTCAAGCGTTCAATCGTTGTCAACTGGCCTCAACAAAGAGATCGCAGAGCGTGTTTATGAGGCAACATCACGCGACCGACCAACTAGCCAGAAGATACAAGGGATCATTGCGGATGTCTTTTCGACTGATTGCGCAAAGACTATCGCCGATACACTCAGAGATGACTTCAACGGTCGGGTTGACATTTTCGTCAACTCAGCTGGCGACCCGATGCCTGGTACAATTGGCGACATGAGCACTGCAGAGATTCAACATAGTCTACTAGGTAATATCCAAACGCCAGTTCTGATTGTTGAAGAACTTGTTCGAAGGCAGTACTTCCAACCAAACAGTCGCATCATCTACATATCTTCCATTCGTTCACGTCTCCCATGGGCCGACCAACTCATGTACGCAGCTGGCAAATCCGCCGGCGAATCGCTCTGTCGAACATGGTCGCAAGCCTTTGGCGGAAAGGATGAGAGATACTCGTTCATGGCTGGCACGACCGCCAATGCTGTCACGGCTGGTTTGACGCAGACGGATGCTGTTATGGATTGTGGACCTGAGGCGGTTCAGAGATTCCAGGCCGAGTTTTTCCCGTTGCAGAGTATACCTCAGTTCGGACAGCCTGAAGATGTGGCGGATGTTGTAGGGATGCTTTGTGGTCACGATGGGAGATGGATTACTGGGTCTGTCATCAGCGCCAGTGGAGGTTGTATCAAGATTGGGTGACATGTCAGAATTAACGCGGACTTTGAACAGAGTTATCGATCTATTGGGTGTTTACCTACCAGAAATACAACAGATAGGCTACGATTGGAGGTTGAAATAGCAAAGCAAACTGCGTGAGACGCCGTAGCCTTCATTCATAAGAGAGTGCCTGACCTGACCCACCGACTTCTCTGCATCCACTCCATTCCGTTCATCTTTGGCCAATACTAGACAACTACTAGTCGCGATCAAAGGAGCCATCAATCTTGTCAAAAACATCCTTAGCATGACGTATCTTGAGAAAACCAGCCTTGACGAGATTGCTTACTACAGTCCACCTGGGGAGCAGTATGCGGCGCACGAACGAGACGAACACTCTCCATAACCGCATCCAGAACGATCTGGGGATGCTAGAGATTTGGAAATACTTAGCTTCAACGTGAGGGATACCAGGGTACGCGGATGAAACGCTGAGGGTTGCCCAGCCTAAGTCGCCTCGCTTCCAAGATTCATAAGTCTTCCAGCTGTGGTTGCGATGGTTGCAGATGCAGAAGCTCCAGGTGGGGCATATGGTAGTGTCGATGAGACTTACTACTAAAAAGAGCTGAGCGTCAGTCCGATGTTGAATTGGGGTCACTGCTGCGTTAGTATCTTGACTGGTGGAACAGTCCACAATCGAAGGGATAGTCTCCGGAATATAAACTGCCTAGCTTGAACAGGATGAAATGGGAGAGGAAACCATTTTGCCGACTCTTTTGACCAATAGCCGTGGAAAGGAAAACTCTACTGTGATAACGCCGATAGTCTGCTTCGTGACGAGGATTTCCTTCAAGTCGCTAAGTTTGTATGAGGCGAAGGGATATCGAAGTTCAGTGTAGTGACTGATACCATGGCTGCCTTATATAATCGACGATGACCAGAATAGTTCCTGAACATGTACTTCCTTCTTCACCATGTACAGTGTTCCACTTTAATGAACATCTTGATGTGAATAAGTGCCATGTTTGGCAGTCAAAAAGATATCGGATATCCTGTGAGGATGAAGAGAACACCGCTCCACGACTGAAAAAGAGTTGCCACTCAGGGTTCATAACTAGTGTTAGAGCGAATGAAAGAAACATTGCTAAAACAGGAAACAGCATTGTTTGTTTTGCGGCCAACAGTGCAGTGTAAGAACAGACCACCAAGATCACAGCACAGACCCGACTTCTTGTTCGAGTTCTCATGTTCAGGCTATCACTTGCGTCTATACTTGGCCTCAATGGGAAAACGGCTAAGTAAACTAAACGAAAGGCTGCACCATTTTACTGGCATAGGTGAGTCAATGAGAAGTTACACCTAACTATCTAAGCGTCAATGACTGGAGGGACTGTGACTCACTCATGTGAATCGGTCGTAAGGAAAGGAATTGCAGATAATTATGAGTCGAAGCGTGGTATTTTCATAAAAGTAGTGTTTGATATCACACCCGGCGGTTGGTGGAAATATGCGCCGCTAGGCTATCTGATAAATCACAGTCCCATCAAGTCCCTCGGGGTTTTAATCGGATGATACAAGACTATAGTCTCTCTAATTAGAGGCTGTTGCGGAAGGAAGAAGACTATTCATGGGGTGCTTTTCCTACAAGGGTAGGGGAGGTTCTAGTTAGTGTGTTTTAGATATTGTCAATCATGGCATGGATACCATCCTGCCAGAGCCTTGCCTTGGGGTTACAGAGAATTTAGGTCTACTTACCCAAGAGACGAAATAATTTAGTCACTTTATGGTGGCTTAGGCCAACTCTTAGGCTCTTTGTTATCTATATCCTAAGCTTAGGTTCCACATCTTCTGCTACCCCTGATCCTAATACATGCCATTCATTACTTTTGGCCTGGTCTGTGGATATCACCTTAAGAGCTTCTTTCGATATCAAGGTCCGGGTTGAAGCGAAAAAAGAGTTCTCATTGTCTCTATCACATGTCCCGCATAGTTCTATCACATATTCGGTGATTTCAACGAAATATCCTATTACCTCGGTAATGGGCGATCATAGCCCGAAAGGGCTGGCAAGTCCGTCAACACCCCAAGGCATTTCACGGCATTTGGTGTCATAGATTTTAGATAATACGGATTATCGATGGGAGCATTTTTCGGCTCTTTGCCGGCGGTGATGACAGCTCATGAAGCTATCGTGACAGATGATCGTCGTTTTCCAACACCACTTCGAGCTGCTTAGTCCATATAGAATAACATCAACTAAGACGAAACCTCCCCAAAAGATTCTTCCGCCACGGAGAATCGATCTTGGCTCACAGAGAGCAGGATAATAGGACCGAACAGCATCAACGTGAAGTCAAATTTGACTGAAAGCATGACCCGAAGAAACTTCACTGCACATG
Source organism: Fusarium brachygibbosum (assembly GCA_018886245.1). Lineage (NCBI taxonomy): Eukaryota > Fungi > Ascomycota > Sordariomycetes > Hypocreales > Nectriaceae > Fusarium > Fusarium brachygibbosum. The sequence goes on along the minus strand of MU249527.1, from coordinate 2,314,773 downwards.
CAGGACTCCAAGATCTCGCATTGACAGGCGAGGATGTTTGTAAATAGCCTCCCAAATAAGACACAATCCCACTCACACATGCGGGGGGCGGCCCGAATACAGAGTAAACCAAATTAGACCTATTCGTACAGACTGCAAAATAGTGTCAAGTCTTTACCTTGGACTACTGGGAAGACTTACCCGATCGGTCCCGAGTAGATTTTGTTATTCTTAACCTCCGTCGCCCAAAACGGTAGGTCGAACAACCAGACCGCCTGTGAAACGATGTCTCCAGTCTCAATCCCATGTTATTTCCTGGTACTTGTCCACCAAACGGCCTGATCATAGAAACCGAGATGAAAAGGAAACACGCGCGCGGAAACTCCGCTACCAAGTGACACACTAGACCAGATATGTTTTCGGGCCGATGCTGTACAGCAGCAGTAAGTGAGCTGAGGTCATCTGGCTAATCCCTGTTCGTGATCACCCATTCGAGACCTGTAACGCTCGTGCCCCCCAGATTTTAATGAGAATGACCCCGCAAAAGAGGGCACCGATCATGCAAATCGGGGGCTTTTCGTCTGTGGGTGTCGGGCTTCTAGAACTAGTTTGAATCCTTCCCCTTTGATCCTCTGCACAATGCTCGGCACTGCAATTAAATCCTTCGCAGCATACTCGAAACATCCTAAAACTTCTTGTCTTGGATGGAGATAGACTATCGCTTGACATAAAAAGAGCCTGGCCCCGCCATGTTCTAGTCACAACATTACCATTCATCAATCTCGTACTTTCATTTCATCACCATCCCTTCGCCTCTTCTGTTGACCATGAAGCTTCTTCAACTCGCCGCCCTGGTGGCTGCCATTAGCCCCTTCGCCAACGCAGCGGATGCAAACGCTTGGAAGTCGCGAAACATTTACTTTGCTCTCACAGATCGTGTTGCCCGTAGCGGTGACGATAACGGTGGCAATGCCTGCAGTAATCTCGGAAATTATTGCGGTGGGACCTTCAAGGGTCTTGAGGCCAAGCTTGATTATATCAAGGGCATGGGATTCGATGCTATCTGGATTACTCCAGTTGTTGACAGTGAGTATCTTGATTGTGGATATGCACGAGTGATGGCTAATACTTTTTGACAGATACGGATGGAGGATATCATGGCTATTGGGCAAAAGATCTGTACGAGGTTAATGCCAAGTATGGAACCAAGGATGACTTGAAGAGTCTGGTCAAGACTGCCCACAGCAAGGTAAGGGAATACCATCCCAAGCACACTCCAACCTGAGCCCCGGGGGATATCTGCTGACCGCCTCAGAACATGTACGTCATGGTTGACGTGGTAGCAAATCACATGGGTAAAGGTATACAAAACCACAAGCCTGAGCCACTCAACCAACAAAGTTCCTACCACTCCCCCTGCGCCATCGACTACAACAACCAGAACAGCATCGAGCAATGCGAGATCGCTGGCCTTCCTGACCTCAATACGGGTAGCGCAACCGTCAAGAAGGTCCTGAATGACTGGATCAAGTGGCTCGTCTCCGAATACAGCTTCGACGGTATTCGCATCGACACGGTCAAGCACGTCGAGAAGGACTTCTGGCCTGACTTTCAGAAGGCAGCTGGCGTTTACGCCGTCGGTGAAGTCTGGGATGGGAGCCCTGATTACCTTGCTGGTTACTCAAAGGTCATGCCTGGCCTGTTGAACTATGCCATGTATTACCCCATGAACAGGTTCTACCAGCAAAAGGGTGAGCCCTCGGCTGTGGTAGATATGTACAACGAGATCAGCCAAAAGTTCGACGACCCCACGCTCCTCGCGACGTTCATAGACAACCACGATAATGCTCGATGGCTGAGCCAAAAGAACGACAAGGCCCTCCTCAAGAACGCCCTTGCATATGTCATCCTCTCCCGCGGTATTCCCATCGTCTACTACGGCACCGAGCAGGGTTATGCAGGAGGTAACGACCCCGCCAACCGTGAGGATCTCTGGCGTAGCAACTTCAAGACAGACTCGGACCTCTACCAAACTATCTCCAAACTTGGCAAGGCACGCGCTGCAGTTGGTGGTCTTGCAGGAAACGATCAGAAGTTCCTCAAGTCCAACGACAGCGCGCTCGTTTGGAGTCGTGCCGATGGCGATCTGATCGTGGTGACTCTGAACCGTGGACAGGGATATTCCGGGGAGTACTGCTTCAACACTGGCAAGAACAACAAGACTTGGGATAGAGTGCTAGGACAGGGAAGTGTCAAATCTGATGGCAACGGTCAGCTTTGTGTTAGCTATACTAACGGTGAGCCTGAGGTTCTTGTTGCGGCAAACTAACCGATGATATGAATTGGGATTTGACTTGTACAGGATACGGTCTTTTACGTTGGATTTCGCTTCTTATTCTATACATATATAGCTTGAGCTCAGCAATTATTTTTGTGACACCTATCTTACATTCAACATGTTGTCTCGCACAATAGTGATAGTACACGGGAATATCTTCTATAGTCGACTCTGTCCCAGCTCCAAGTGCGTTAAACCCTGATCTATTATTCCAGGTTCTTAGCCTCGCTGTTATAGAAACGAGCGAAACAACTTGGTCACTTTATGCCATTCTTTACCCCACTCTTAGGCTATTTATTCTCCGTATCATAAGCTTGGGGTCCGTGTTTTCTCTTACCACCTCGCTTGGTACTGAGATTCAGTATTGACATATATATCCTAGTCGCCGAAGCAGTTGTTGTAGGGTCCTTGCACTTTGCTCATGTGGCCTAGCGGCATGATTAACCGAGTATCAGACATTTGACCGTTCTCTGGTGATAGTTTTACTAAACCATGGATGCTAAGTTGTTGACCGTTGGTGGATGCTATCAGTGATTAATTGCCTGTTGGTTTAGTACGTGTCAAACTAGTCTCTCGACATTGGCTATCAAGCCAAAGATCAGTCTTGTTGTTTCTGAACCGGTCTCAAACGGCCCTACCATTAAGGCAAAGTTCAAGGATAATTTCTCTCATTAATTACGATACTCCTTGTCATTCTGTATGTCGTACCTGACATTTCCCCCTCTTGATTGGTCAGTTGTCGAGTCGCCAAGCAATCAAAAGAGGTTTAGAGGGAATGGCGTGCGCAGTTAATTATGAAGCTTAAAATAAGGTCTCGGGAAATCAATTGCTTCCACTCCTTTATTCTCTCATTCAGAACCAGCTGGTCACTTCGCATGTGCCATGGCGATCGGAGGTTGGGAACACGCCCTGCGCAGAGTCGCAGATGACAGTCTGCAGACTCTCAAGGTCAATTGGCATCTGGGTTTCACTGCCTTTGGTGGACCACCTGTTCATTTCAAAATTGTCAGCCAAACAATACCCTCTACCAATTTGAATGGCATAACTAACGACCCCAAGTTCCATGACAAATTTGTCAACAAGTTAAAATGGATAGATGAGCAAATAGTAAGCATGCTTCAGAGACGAGACGCGTAAAATTAACAGTATCCAGTATCAAGAGCTCTTCAGCGTCGCCCAAGCTCTTTCCGGCCCTGCAAGCACAAAGATGCTGTATTGCATCAACTTAATCCACGGAGGTTTCTTGCAAGCTGTCCTGGCGTTCTTGATTTGGAGGTAAGATCAAGACGTAAAACCTGCGGCGTGATACAGCTAACGGTTGTTATAAACAGCGTGCCCGGTTGCTTTGGCATGTTCGGCCTCTCAGTCGGTGTATCCAACATCGGCGACTCTCTTCCTCGCGCAGTATACGCTCTCCTCTCCGGCCTCAATGCCGCAACCGTTGGAGTCATCGCCCTAGCAGCCGTTGAACTTTCCGACAAAGCCATCAAGGATCAAACTACCAGACTTGTTCTTTCCTTAACTGCCATGGCGGGAATGCTGTACAACGCGCTGTGGTATTTTCCTGCGCTCATCGTGGCGGCTGGCTGTGGTACTATTATTACTGACTACAAGTGGCTTCATCGTCCTGCACGCGCTATGAAGAATGCCTACTTGAGAGTCAGAAGAGGGAGGGTCACTGAGACGGAGAATGTCCAGGGCGCTGAGAACGGGACGGGCAGTGACGATGGTATAAACCTTCGCAACCATGATACCACCGATACGAGAGAAACTGAAGCGCGTGTCATTCCACAAGAGTACCAACTCGGTTTCTCATGGAAATCCGGAACAGCAATCATTGTCATATTCCTCATCACTTTCATCGTCGTCGTCTCTCTCCGAGGAACTCTGCCTGACGCTCCCCTGTTGTACAAGCTCTTCGCTAACCTTTACCTTGCTGGTACGATCATTTTTGGTGGTGGTCCTGTGGTGATCCCCCTCCTTCGAGAATATGTGGTAGCAGAAGGATGGGTCAGCCCCCGTGACTTTCTAATCGGCCTCGCCATCGCTCAATCGTTCCCCGGACCAAACTTCAACTTTGCAGTGTTCCTCGGTGGGCTTACAGCCGTTCATGGGGGATATCCCGCCATTGCGGGTGCATTGATTGCGTACCTTGGCATTTTCGTCCCAGGAATGGTTCTCGTGCACGGCACAATGGGAATCTGGGAGGTTCTAAGGAGCAAACCCTGGGTCAGGTCTGCCTTGAGAGGCGTGAATGCAGGCGCTGTGGGACTTATATATACAGCTGTCTATAGAATTTGGCAGGTTGGATATATCGATGAGGGATTCCAATCGGGGAAGAGTTTGGGCGATGATCCCTGGTGGGTTGTTGTTACGGCGACATCTTTCGTTGGAGCGCGATACTTCAAGGTTCCTGTACCGCTGGCAATTCTTCTAGGTGCTTGTATGGGACTGCTGAGGTATGCGATTGTGACTGCTTAGGCAGAGGGAGGTTTGAAGAGGAAGATGGGCTTCGCACGATCCCTTCGGCAGCAATACCATATGTTAACCGCTGAATAAGTCTATGTTGACCACATATTAAAATGAAATAGCATTATGCTCGGAGCACAGTGTGGGGCCGATTAGCATGCTGCTCGGAATGGCATCCGTTGGTCAGGGCAAACGGTATGTCCGGTCATCGGCACAGAAACCGCCTTTGAAGCGGTCGTCTTTTAGCGAAGTCACTCACTGTTTCACATGCTCCACGTCCGACAAATGACCTCCCGTCGTGTCCTTCAGGCCTCAAAATAATTCACTGCAATAATTGGATCTGTATCTGCTGTGCTTCCCAAGCAGTGTTCACCTGATCATGGCACAATCCGGGGTAGACGCCGATGAAGTGGGGAACAGTACGGAATTGGTGGAGGTGATTCATATCAAAGAGCCACTGAAAGCTTCTGTCGGCTACGCTAACTCATTCTGTGGTCCTCGTGAGGAGACTCTTTGAACCTTCTTCATCCTGTCCAACCAGAGTATCATATCTTCTGGTATCGCGATATCGGATGAGGATCCGAGGGTGGCTATTATCTCCTTCCAGCCAGAACAACCTCAGCATCATGATGTATTTTTAACCTGATTTCGCCTTTATTTCATTCTTTTGTTCTTCCATTCATCTTGTATCACTACAACTTTGAAGCTTGTAGACTATCCCAGCCATCCTCAGCACCATGTCAGAAGACAACACAGACCAATCCATCCTCATTCTCGGAGCCGGCTGCTTCGGCTTGGCCACGGCCTTTGAGCTCGCACAAAAGGGCTACAAGAACATCACTATCCTCGAAAAGGACGTCAATGTGCCAAGTCGTTTTTCTGCAGCTTATGATCTGAACAAGGTCATCCGCGCCGAGTACGCTGATGACTTTTATACCCAGCTAGCCCTTGTACGTTGCTAATGCATTGAAACAAGCATATTTCTGTGAGCAACTGAGATTGACATTTCTGAATAGGATTCCATTCGAAAATGGCAATCAGATCCCCTTTACGCACCTCATTACCACCAAACAGGCTTCCTCAACGTGACATCCGGCAAAGCTGCGCAGAACACAAAGGGTGCAGTGGAAAGTTACTTTCAGTCGCTCCAGAAGAACCCAGCTTTCAATGGCCAGACTACCCGCGTCGATAGTAGTCAAGACATCAAGAAACTCGTTCCCAAATTCACAGGCCCTCTCACTGGTTTCAAAGGCTATCATAACAAGCTTGCCGGCTATGGCCACTCTGCTAATGCTTTGAGAGCTGTTTATGAGCAGTGTGTCAAGCTTGGTGTGAAGTTCCACCTGGGCAACAAGGATGGCGAAGTTGAGTCTTTGCTGTACGCGTCAAGTCGCGAGGGTACAAAGTGTATCGGAGCTAGGACTCGTGGAGGAAGCATTCACTCTGCTGATAAGACCATCATCGCGCTGGGTGCCGATGCCGCTAATGTCCTTCCTCAAATCGGCAAGCAAATGACAGGTCGAGCCTGGGGCGTCGCGCACATCCAACTTACAGACGAAGAAGCAGCCGACCTCAAAGGCATCCCTGTTACAAACGTGCGGGACTTGGCATTCTTCTTTGAACCAGATCTCACGACCAAGAAGCTCAAGTTCTGCCATATGGGCGGTGCTTTTACAAACTACTCCTACTCCAAAGACGGCCTCTCACTCCCCTTCCCCGAGTTGTCTGACTCGCAGTTCATGCCTCTCGAAGACGAAACATACATCCGTCAACTTCTGAAAGAAGTCTTTCCCCAACTTGCAGATAGACCCTTGATCGATCAGCATCTCTGCTGGTTCGCGGATACAGATGACTCTGATTTCATCATCGACTACGTCCCTGATACGAATGCCACTCTGGCAGTTCTGAGTGGGGATAGCGGACACGGGTTTAAGATGATGCCTATCTTCGGGCAGTTTGTGCATAAATTGCTTGTTGAGGAGAGACAGGACCAGCGTAAATGGCAGTGGAAGGGTGGAAAGGCGAAGGCGGCGGCTGTGTGGAGGAGCAGCGAGAGTCAGGAGCTTGCTGGTATTCCCCGAGCCAAGTTGTGAGTCTACTATGATGGATTGAGCCGTTGATTTAAAGCTTCCTTGTTCCTGCTAGGTGTATCACAATTTTATATTAGAGTTTCTCAAGAATAATGCCAATTTGAATATTAACCGAAAGGGTCTACTATGGTTTCGGCTCAACGAATCTCACTCAATTCTTGAAAGTGGCTAACGGTGAAATTCACCTTCTTTTTACATGGTGGTCTTGGCCCGGATAACACGGGTTCTTTTGACTTTCCCGATCCTTCGTCTCAAATCCGATTGCTTAGTGACTCATTCATGTTTCATGCAAGGGTTAGCTTATTCGCTCGCTTGTGCTTCGTACATGATTCACGTACGGATCTAGTATGCCGATCTGATAAGTGGGATTCCATCTGATAAGCAACTGGATGCCGTGACCGATAACTCCGCGCTACTTGACTACGGAGGCAATCGGTTTCCGCTTGCTGCCTGCCATCTGCGGGGTATATATACTATGGGCAAGGCTGCAGATTTGACTACGATCTGCTGATTATCTTATCAATCAATCAGCAGCAAAATGACCGACGTAAAAGATAACCCTCTCGAACTCTCAATCGATACTGAACTCGCACTTATTAGGGCAACCCATCCAGACCCGTATCTGGTCGCTTTCAATGATCTCGACAGTGACAACCCCAAGAACTGGCCTGAGCGACGCAAGTGGGCTGTCACAAATGTACTCTCGGTAACAGGCTTCAACCGCATCCTCGTCTCGACAGTCATGGCTCCAGCATTGTCTGTCATTGCGAAGGACCTGGACATGACACCGACACAGTCAGTCATGGCCTTGAGTATCTACCTTTTGGCGACTGCCTTCGGGCCTCTTGTCATTGGGCCTCTGTCTGAAGTTTATGGGCGCAAGACGATTCTGCATGTTTCCAATATCTGGTTTCTTGTCTGGAATGTTGCATGCGGTTTTGCAAACACCAAAGAGTTGCTGATCGGTGCACGATTTCTTGCTGGATTCGGAGCAAGTGCTGTTTACGCCCTTGGAGGAGGCGTTCTAGGCGATATCTGGCGTCCAGATCAGCGCGGGATATCACTTGGTTGGTATATGGTTATTCCTTTAGTGGGTGCTGCAGTTGGTAAGTACTACTATTTGCAATTGTTATACTGGCGAATCGCTGATTACTAGAAAAGGTCCAATCATTGGAGGATTCATGACCTATAGAGTTTCGTGGAGATGGATGTTCTGGTCAACATCATTGTTCCAAGTCGCCATGGCCGCTCTCTCATTCACTGCCTTCCAAGAAACTTATGCACCGACGATTCTGAGTCAGCGAGCTCAGAAGTTACGCAAAGAAACCGGCGAGCCATACTACACATACACAGAACGCGCTGAAGAGGAGATGTCTCTCGCAAAGGTTCTTGGTCAAGCAATGACTCGTCCTCTACGCCTTCTGGTGTTTCATCCCATCATCCAGGTCGCAGCTGTCATCTCAGCTATTGGCTATGGTCTTCTCTACATTGTTCTATCCAGCTTTGCGGAACTCTGGGCTCAGCACTACGGACAGTCTGTTGAGATCAGCGGATTGCACTACATCGCATGTGCCCTTGGTGAACTTTTGGGATCGCAGCTCGGCGCACCGCTGATGGACTACTGGTTTCACAGAATGGAGCGTCGCGCAGGTGGCCAGCACCTCCCAGAGCACAGAGTCCCCTTGATGCTTATGTTTGCCTTCGTCGCACCGATCGGTTTCGTCGTCTATGGGTGGTGCGCCGAATACAAAGTCCACTGGGCTTGGGTTGACACCGCCATGTGTGTCACAATGTTCGGGATGCAAATCTCGGGAATGCCTTTGCAGGCGTACCTTATGGACTCCTATCCAGATCATACGTCCAGTGCCATCGCGGCACAGCAGTTTCCTCGTAGTTTGGCGGCGTTTTTGTTCCCGCTTTTTACACCCAAGATGTATGCTGCATTGGGCTATGGATGGGGAAATAGTGCTGTGGCCTTGGCAGAGTTGGCTTTGGGGATAGCTGCGCCAGTCCTGTTGTGGAAGTATGGTGCGAGATTGAGAGCGCGAGCGACATCCAGTCTCTGAGGAATTGGGAGAAGGCTTCCAGAAAGGGGGCATCCGGATGGCCTTGTAAATTGGAGTTTTGTCGCGGAATACGTCTAGCGTTCTGTCCAGACCCTTAGCCAAAAAGGTAAGGCTTACGCCGTGGTCAACATCTGACAAGATGTTGTCCTCTTAGATCTCACAAACTGCGAAGCGTGACTACCACATCTTCTACAGGCTCTTTTGTGCTGACGCTTCTTTCCGAAGGCTATAGCCATTTTAGAATTAGCGGTGGATTTCTTTGCTGTAGTGCTTACAGGGCTTATGTCAGGCTGTATCGCGATGTAGATATGAATAAATACCACCGAATCCCTAATTCATCGATTTATGACTGCCACAAACCACCCTCCTCAGTAAAGACAATGGCATCAAAGCAGTCGCCAAAGATCGCATCATCCAGTTCCCAGGATGATGGCCTCAAGATCGTCCACGCGGGTCTATACCGCACAGCCACCAAGTCCATGACAGAAGCATACCGAATCCTAGGCTACAACGCCCACCACGCTCTCGACAACGTCTGGGCAGTCCCTTGGACCCGTCTCGAGCAAGCAGCTGAAGCAACATGGCCTCACCTTGCAAACCTCCCTGAATACACGTATAAGAGCACGGATGGAAGTCCAACCCCTCGTCCACCCTTCACCAGAGACGATTGGTAGAGTCTTTGGGGACAATACGACGTTGCTACAGATGTCGCCTCCACTTTTGTGCTTGAACTTATCAAAGCGTATCCTGATGCAAAAGTCGTGGTTGTCCAAAGGAAGTTCGAGAGTTGGTGGCCATCGTATAAATCGGAGTTGTTACAAACTCTTTATAGCACCACTCCGGTTCAACGCTTCATCGCATGGAACATTCTGCGATTTCGTGCGCCGCACACTATGATGAAGATCCACGCAGGTTTCTTCGGTGCAAAGGAGTACTCGCTAGAGGCCATTAAACCAAGAGCAAGAGAAGCGTATGAGGAATACTACCGCAAGGTTCGTGAGGCTGTTCCTCTAGAAAGCGGGAGACGGCTAGAGTATAGTGTTGGGGAGGGATGGGAGCCGCTGTGTGAGTTTTTGGGAAAGGACGTTCCAAATGTGCCTTTTCCGAGGTTGAACGATCGCGCTGACCATAGTGCGATGGTAAAGAGGAACAACCGGAAGCTCATGATGGATGCGCTGAGGATTGTTGGTCCTATCGTTGCTGTTCTTGTTGGTGTTGCTTTCTACTACTGGGCATGATGGGCGGAGGCCGCCTTGTCTGGTAGCCGCACTCGTCCGATCGGTCTCCAGTATCTGTAGAGGCTACTGTCGCTTCTTATAATCTCAAACAAGTATCTCTGCCTCATACACAACCATCTTTGACCTGCTGTGCGTAAGTACAATATATGCTGGAACCGGAATGGGAGTCGTTGAGTATTTGCAAGAATTATATATATGCAGAAGGCTACAGACATTGACAACCGTCATTCAATCCATGATCGTAATCGGTCCATTTGAAAAAAAAAACTACCACAAGCTAAACACACCATTAGGCACATTCCTCTTCCTTAGCGGAAGCGCAGTACTGTTTCTCGTCACGTTCTGAATAGTACATCCCTCTGTCTTATACACGCTGGCATACTGGCCTGTTAGAACAGCCACCAACCACTGAATAGCAGGCGCAGCGCTGAGCACAAATTCCTGAGCGTGCGTTCCAACGGAGTTTCGCTGATATAGGATGTTGGCTCCAACCGCGCAGTATCGCTCGATCAGTTTGTCTGTGTTGGCAATGGGGCTGATTTCATCATTGACAGCTTGGTACGCAAAGATAGGCCATTGCGGAACACCGTGGTAACCCATTATACCATCGCGGTTGATGACCTTCAAAACCTTGGGATCGCGGAACAAATCCATGCCGTCCTCGAAAAAGTCGTAGATGTTGACCCCATCGTATGCGACACCAGCTTGTTCAACAGTGAAGTTCTCCGCAGCCAGGAACCCAGTCTTGTTCTGAGGCCCATCGGTCTTGAGCTTGGAGATGACATACTCCTTCACCTCGGGATACTGGCTGGTGATTCCGAGAATGCCGCTGGGTGCTAAACCTGCTGCGTCTTTTCCGGACACGCTCTCCACCACAGCAGTGATGTTGGGTGTTATACCACCAATTGCAGCGCCGACAACAATTTCTTGGAGATCGGGTGCATATTGGACTGCAAGCTCAGAAGCCCATTCGCTAGCCAATGCACCTCCAGAGTACCCCCAGAGCGCCACACGAGAAGAGTTGGTGTCAAGACCAAGGCCCAGAGAGAGAACGGCACGGATGGAGTCGAGAGTCGCATGCCCTGAAATAACGCCGGCAGTGAAGGACGCCAAGGGACCTTCGTAGTCAGGCACGTTGATAAAGACGCCCAGACCCAAGGCAAGGTTAAACAGGTCGGTACCGCCAGAAGAATACGCCGTATAGCTAGGACTAGCGTCGACATCGGCCGAGTCGTAGGGTGCCTGGTACGAAATAAGGGCACTCTGGTTAAACGCGCGGGCAGCGGTACTGTTGGCTCCTAGCTTAGGGATATATAGCGTCGTGACAGCCCAGGTAGCTTTATACTGGCTGTCTGTCGTGCGGTAAAGAATGTTGTAGATGGCAGAGCTATTGCTGACGATTGCGGTCAGGTTTCCAGGTGCAGGACGCAAACGAAGAACAGTGCCGGGCTCTTCATCTTCGTAGCCATCAGGAGCAGAGTACCATGGATCTTGACTTGGCGGGAGGGGTTGAGAAGATACAGATCGTTTGTATATCTGGGAGGAAGGAATAGCTGCAGCGACGCCTAACCACAGGCTCAAAAGAGCCAGGACACGATGAATGGCCATTGGAGACGATTATGATGTAATTAAGATATCTACAAAACCTACGATCAACAGCGGGAATTGAATTCTTTTAACCTCTACAGGTAACGTTATATAGTGTGGAGTTTTGCTCCATGGGGTCAAAGATGGCGCATGAGCCGAAGGATCCGCTTGAACCAAGGCTCAGCGATATTGTGAAGAAATCCTGAAAGGATCCATACTCAGGCTTTGACAGCACCGTGATGACGGGCTAGTTCTGGGGCCAGGAGGGTCGCTGACGAATCATAGCTGGGGCGCCAGCCTTGTCTTACGCTTGAGGGACGGTCAAACCAATTTCCTACGGAGCCGAGAGTCCGGGCCTGGCTGTGCCTTGTTCATTTTGGGGTCTGGGCGAAGTGATGGTACAGCCAGGCGGAGTCGAGGGGGAAGGGAATGTACAGTCAGCTGGGGGGGCGGAGGAACGATGATCTCACGTTAGACACACTCTTGATGGAAGTTATAAGATTGTACACGTGGTGCCAGAATAAACGCGTAGAGACACAAAGGGAAATTGGGTTAAAGCGGCACAATAGGTTGCGCCGCCGCGGAAACTTAATATGAAGGAGGGCGGTGGACATATTCAGATGGTCTTGAATAGTGTTGAATCGTGAATATTGTGAATATTGGCTATAGAATTCGCGAGTAAAGTGCCGCTGATTGTATTGTTTCGTAGTGCTTGTTCGGCTCGTCTCGACTCGTTGGCTTGGGCGCGTCAGGTGGACTGTAACGAGGCTTGTCATCGGTTTTAGTCCAGGTCGGTTAGGTAGCGATGCGGACGTGACTTGCTAACGGACTCTCGGGAACTAGTATAGCTCCGTGTCAGAGAGCGGGAGAACATTCGCACTTCTTGGGAAAATTACTCGTCGCAGTGAATTGCTAGCTGATGACGAAATTGACATGCTGCGACAATGACGACTAGTGACACATTGAGGTCACGTTGTGATAAGTGGATAGATAAGCTGATAAGCTGATAACGATTGCTAAATTGGATCGGCTAACATTACTCGGCTCACATCAAATGTACATAATGAATTACATCGTGAACCGCAGGCTTTCGATTCAACACTGACAATGAGCTAGACAAGATATACGAGAGTTCATGTGAACATGGATCTGTTTGATTTCTTAGTCTCTGTTCCTATTTGTAAACCGTCATTCGTCTTGCTAGCGTTGTCCTCTTATTTCTTCCTGGCTATCGAAACTCTTGTTGTTAAATACCCTATATCTCTGACCTCACTTACTAGTTCGCCTAACAGTTGACTACCTTGACGCCACGCCAAACTGAGATAAATTATTACTATTCTATCATACAGTATAATACATCAGGCTGGTTCAACTTTAAATCGTCCTTCTCGTCGATGAAAAAGAGCCAACTTGCTCAAACACCGTATCGAAACTCGCGGAACTTCTTCTGGTAGTAATAGGTAGCAAGTCCACCGACTGCACCAAGAACAATAGGAACAGGCGCTCGGCCACCAGTCTTGATGATTCTGGGAATGGCGGATCCAGTCAAGAGGACACTGTTTGCCAGCGCAAGCTCAGATCCGTAGTCCTTGTTGTTCTTGAGAAGGTATCCTGTAAAGCTCACGTCAACAACAGAACGCTGAACACTCACTGCTAAACTTACCAGCATAGGCATACGAAACACCAAGTCCAACACCAGCCACGAGGGAAGGCGTAGAGCGCGTGCGCATGTAGCCTGCAGTGCCGCCAGCAGCCACTATAACAGAGGACGGTTAATTGGTTGAAAGAGCCACTACATATATCCAGTGAGTACTTACAGAGGGCAGCAAGAGTGAATGAAGGATGCTCAGCCATTTTGAATGTGGTGATAGGAAAGAATGACAGGAATGGGATGATTCTTTTGGTGGTGACGAGATCTCAACCTTATCGGCTGAGGCGGGAATTAGTGGATCTATGCCGCTGATTAATCGGAGAATGATTCGGAAAAATGTTATGCCTCTCCATTTCCTTCAAGACGGTCGTCTAAAATTGCCAATCAAGACTAGCTAATTATCACGATGGTAGAAGAAACATGTTGATGGACTCTCTTTCGTCCGTCATCATTTTCAGTATGGATTTGTGCGAACAACCTGTCGCATCCACTCAAGCCCTTCGGCCAGGCCTTCGCCGGTAATGGCACTCGTTGCTACAATGCGCTATTTAATGCTAGTCAGCAAATAACTCTAGGAATAGACAGAACAGAACACAAACGCATTTCCTGGTTCTCTCAAGGTCCTTCTCTATCTCGAGGTACTCAATGAGTTCAACTACATTCATAGCTTTCTGTGTTATTGTTAATACTCTTTCGCGATACTGTGTGCATTTCTTCATACTCACCGGGTTATCTTGCTTATTCACAAGGATCAGAACAGGCTGAGGATCAAGCATTTCCTCTCGTAAGACTTGCCACAACGCCTGCCTAGCTTCCTCTATATTCTCTCTGTCTGAACTATCGAGGACAAAGACAAAAGCTTGCATTCTGAACAGAAGCTTTCTCCATATTGCTCTTATTTTTACATCTCCGGAGTAATCAAAGAGGTTGTACTCTTGAGAACCTTTGAAGAAGCGTGTGGTGTTAACAGCTATATCTGACATCAGTACATCAACAAACTCCGATAATTGAAGATGGCCACTGACTTTCGGTTAGTGGCAGTGTTGGTTTCTGGCCGTGACTGAGCTTGTGGATTATTGCTGTCTTGCCTGCTGAGGGAAGTCCGACGAAGCCAACTGCGATGACAGGGGGAGTCCATAACTGTGAGATAGCACCGCCCATAATGTGATGTGCTGAGCAGAGGCTGGTTGTTGCGTGTTGAGTTGAAGGATTCTAACTCAATGCTATTATACCCACTTCCAACTGTAAGGCTGTGTTGTCCTTTATTTAGGCAGCATTGATTGAAAACAGTATCAGCACTAGGACCACAACTCCGCCACCATTGACTACTTATGCTCAAATCTAACGGGAGTGGGGACTTGACCAACTAGGATGAAAGGCCGTTCAAGCCACTGCTCAAGTCGTGTTTCCCATGAATTTGTTCATTGCCTTTTCTTTCCCCTGTGTTTCCAAATTGGCATCATCCACACCTTACAGGGAGACTGGTTTGAACAGCAGAAGGCTGAGGGGATGGCCCAGGGCGGTCAATGGGTATAGGCTCAAAGAGGCATCGAATCAGACAAAAAGTATCGTACTTTAGAGGCTATCGCTCGCTTGAGTATGAATCTAATTCTCTAGGCAAACGGCTCACCCTCACCGGGTTCATCGACCCCCAGCGCAATCTTGCCAATAGTCTGACTCCCCTCAAGCCGTCTATGCGCCTCTTTCAGCCCCTCGAGCGTCAACTTCATCCTAGTGCCAACCGTTGAAACAAGGGTACCCTCCTCCATCAACTTTGAAATCATTCGAAGCATCGTATAGTAGTCCTCAACGCCAGTGTTATGATAAGCAGCGGAACCCAACCAATCCCAAGAAAAGGTCAGAGATTTGGACATGAAATCTGTTCCGTAGAGACTGACATCTGCTTGCACGATGGTGCAAACCTTGCCGAATGGGGCGCAGATTTTGGCGACAGCATCGGTGTACTGCTCTGTTCGAGCGACGATGTAGATGTACCTGGTGCATGTTAGTGAGAAGAACGATATTGTAAGGGAAGTGTGACTTACTTGATGGGCACATCTAGCTTGAGGTCTGAGACCTGCTTTACCAGGTCTTCTCTGTGGTTGATGACATGAGTGGCGCCCATCTTCTTGCACGACTCGATCGTTTCGTCACGAGATGCTGTGGCCACTACAGCGGGAAGCTTCAAGACTTTTCTCGCGAGTTGTATGGCGGCACTCCCAACACCACCTCCGCCATTGATCTGTAAGATAATTCTCATCAGCCAAATCATTCACCAAGAGCCTAGCATATATACTAACAATGAGTATCCCGGCCTTCTCTTCCTCCTTGATCTCCAATCTTCGCCAAAGGGACTGATACGCTGTCACAAAGGTCAATCCATAGCTGGCTGCACCGACAAAGTCAAAATTCTTTGGCTTATGCGCACAGCTGAACTCGCTCAGGAGTTGATACTCTGCATAACTTCCTTGCTCAGTCGTGGCACCTACCCAAGAGACTTCGTCGCCTTCTTTGAAGAATTGGCAATCTGGTCCAGTTTTCTCAATTATTCCTGCGCCATCAAAGCCGATAATGTGGAAGTCTTTCGGGACATGCTCGTAGTAATCTAATATTGCCTTGTCAGAAGAGCGAGCTTCGGGAAAGGAAAAAACTGTGTACCAGGTGCATCATCATAGGTTCCTGATCGGACTTTGTGATCAATTGGATTGACGGAGCAAGCCTTGACTCTGAGGATGGTCAGTCTCTTTTCACTTAAACCAAAAGGTAAATGGCTTTCACACCTAACTAGAACTTGCCGTCCAGTTGGGTCATTCGGCTTAGGGACGTTTCGAGATTCGAGATTATCCACCAGGCCATAGATCGAAACTCCAACAGCTTTCATGGTCGACATCGTGAAAGTGATTTCAGGTAAATACTGTGAGAACTGGATTGAAGGAACAAGACTGAAAGTCTAGATATCTAATAGAAAACGTGTATCAACTATGACGACTTCCATTGTATCCCATAGTGGAGAAGTAATGTTGTCTAATATTGTCGTCATTTGTTCCACAATGACGCTTCCCAACTCGGACACAAACTTCCATTACAGCTTTCGCCTTCTGATCCGAGCTGGGATCTTGCCTTTTGGAGGGATTGTACCGAACGGGAAATAATCCATGTTCGGTCCAATCTTGGCCGCTGCTTCAGGGTCGACCAGTTCGATCTCGTAAGCTCGTAGAGCAACTGCGACGGCTGACATGAGCTGTTGCTTAGCGAAGAAGCGACCTGGACACATCTTTGTGCCGCCACCATAGGGAAAGAAGTAGCCTTGTGTCCCTTCTGTTACCACTCGAGCTTTACGATCGTCTTCTGGTGTGCGTTTGGAGGTGCTCGGTGAAGACTTGATGTTGGTGCCTCGGACCGGGCCGCTGGTGGGGTCGTCTTCATATCTGAGGAATCTTTCAGCCCAGAACGAGTTGACTGGGTGCTCTTCGAATCCATCCGGGAGTGTACTTCCAGTGTTCCAAAAGTCAGGATCGTGGCCGCCAACCCAGGATGTAGCGAGCATGCCGACGCCTTGCTTCATCTGCCATTTGCCAAATTTGAGATTGGGGACGAGTGATGATCGGCCAACTGGTGCAGCCACGCGAACACGTAAAACCTCGAGATAAATCGAGTTGAGAAGAGGTCCCGCGAAGAGACTATTCATATCGAAAGACAGAGACTTCTCTTGGAACGAAGGTTCCATCTCGGCGATGACTCTATCGGTGACATTCTTGTCGAGTAGTGTGCCCAGAAGCATCCACATGGCAGCCGGAATGGCATTAGCATTGACCCTATGTGTCATTAGCAGGAGAACATCATCCAAGGCACGAATACACTCACGCCCACACCAAGCCCACATCAAGAGCAGCACCACCTCTTGGCGAGATCCCAATATTCCTAAACATCCCTTGTCTCGTACTCATAAGCCTAGCACCAAATTCTGGTGTCCAGTTTTTCTCAAGCAGTTCTTCGTCCGTGAAGTCAAGATTCTGTTGGCCGTATTGGTGATAGCGAAAGATGCTTTCCTGAAGACGATCTCTGGCTTCATAGCTCTTAGGAACGATCCATCGTGGTAGCCTTCTGAAGAGATTGGGTAGGTGATAGTCGAACGACCAAAATTCATCCGGGAAATTTGGAGATAGCTCAAGAAACTTCTCGCCGCATACAGCTTCCACGGTGGCGCAAAGGAGACAGTTCTTGAACCAGGCGTAAAGATCATCAACCTCAACCCATTCATCTTCTCGGAATCTCGTGTCCCGAGCAATTTGATTCGAATAGACCTCTACAAACTTTTCGGTTATAGCGTCAAGAGCACCTCCAGACAGAAAGGAATTCAACTGACGATGCTGTACAAAATGGAAGCGTCTTTCCTGCTCAACATGTTCCCAACCAGGCGCGGGCTTCACATCGACACCCGAGTCGTCACCGGAATAAATCGCGACATCAGGGTCAGGGAGACCAAATGCATCTCGAACAGTCATTACACCAAAGGTTTTGGTAGTCAAATAGCGAGAGGACTTGAAGAGCTCGATGATGGTTTGGCCGTGGGGGATGAAATACATTGGCTCTGCGCCTACAAAGATACGAAGAGGGACCTTGCCAAACTTAGACCTATCTCTGTTGTTAAATGAGGAAACTTTTAGTTAATGAATTCAAACTCACAAGATGGAGGATAAGAAGCGTTCAGTATCATAAGCAAATCCGATCGTATTTCCCACAAATGGGATCCAATACGGAACCCTTGGGGGCTCCCTCACCGTAGTCCCATCACGATAACCCTTATTTCCGATCACCGTGAAGATGTACGTCACGAAGAAAGGCAGGAGGAAAAGCAAAATATATATGCCGTACGACGCTGTTCTGGTCTGTGAGCCTGGACTTGCCGAACCCAATGCCGTGGCGTTCATCGTGTAACGGCGACGGATGAAGAAGGACGAAGCCACGACATGAAGCTGATAATGTTGAATTAGCATTTTTGATTGAGGTAAGCAGAGTACGATATGATTGGATGGATTTGGGGCAAGCAGGAACGCATACTAGAAAGGGCTAAGCGTGATCCGAGATTATGGTCTCGGTATCTCGCCTTTTGCAATTGGGCGAGTGTGTTACATCCATAACTCTGTTCATCAGCTAGAGACTGCTGCTCTGTTGCTGCTAAGGTATTTGCCAGTACTAACATATAGGGTCCATGACTCAACAGCCGATGAGATCTGCTTGCTGTATACTAATCATCGCATACAATGTTGCATCTACCTATACCATGGAGACGGGGAGACGGCAATGGTACCAGTGAAGCAAATTTGTGTGGATTGCCTTTCTTTCCTTCAAAGAGAAGCGTGACTCCCCGAGCCTTAGCCAGTGCTTCCAATGTCTCAAGTCCCTCGATCTTAGAATGTTTCCCAAACTGATTATCCCTCAGTGAAAATGGCAACCATCTGGGCTACACTCTTTCAGGATATTCTGCATGTGTTTGGTGTGCTTTGCTCTGAGACCTGGGTGCTGAACTACGGTAGTCTCAAGAACCAAATGCTCGAGAGATGACGGTAGGCGATCGGACACTAATTCGACTTCCCGAGCTTCTGCACCGAGTTTCCGGTATAGAAACTCAACGTCGATATTGAGTCGCCTCAGTTGGTGCATGCCCTTCAGACAATCTTGCAGCGGTATTGAGCCTGACGATACCCGGTACTCATCCCAAACTCGGTCCTCCACAGACGAAGAACCAGCTCGTCTAGAGAAGCAGAGTGGTAAGCAATCGCCCCGCTAAGACCATTCTTAAGAATTTCCTTATTCGTAATATCCGTATAACGATCGATGGAAATGACCAATTTCTTGAGTCTTTGACAAGCTCGCACAAGCACCAGGGATCCTGTTGCCGTAAATGCAGCGTCCTCCAATACAAGAGTCTCAATGGGAGAAGTACCAACGGGGAAACGCGAGATATAAAGATCTGGGTCGAGCACTGTGTCTTCAAAGGCTCCGTCCACATAGCGAGCTTCATTGTCTGCCTCGTCCTGAAATGCGAAACGTGTTCCTAGTTGTGAAGTTGCGAGGGTTTTGAGTTTGGTAAGATGAAGGAACAGCGCTACATGGACTGCGTATGATTCATATGATGAGAGATCAGACCAATTCCTCAGGACCATGTGCCGCAGTTCAGCCAACGGATGCACTCTGGTAGAAGTCTCGGCCTTCTCAGTTTTCGTGTTGTTGATGGACAGTGAGATCAAGCGCAATGTGATACTATGTGCGTTCTCGCTTGGCCGAAAAGCATGTAGTCTGTAGTCGAGCTCGGCGATTCTGGTACACCAAGCCAATAGAAGCGCGACACACGAGTCAATACCTCCATGGATTAGTTACTCACACCAGTTCGAAGTATCAGCTAGTGCCGGGAACGTCTCTTGTGCCGCTACCGCGATCTTTTCGAGCTTTTCTCTTCCCAGCATATCTTCAAGACGATTTTGCCAACAATTAATCTGCTTATCATAGTCGATGATCGAGTCAAGGAACATAGTCTTGGCATGCATTGCACGTTCACGATACCGATATAAGTGAAGCAGAAACGAGCCCGGCATGGCTTCCTGATATTTGTCACAGTATTGTATTGGCCAGTGCCGAGCGACGAGGGATGCGGCGATTCTGTTGAGTCTCTTGTTGACATATGAGACACTATAGTAGAGCGAAAATCGATCTGTATCGGCTATGAGGGTGAGGAATTGTTCAAAGACCTCATCAGCGAGGTCCATCAGGGTGAGCAGTTTGCCAGTGAAGAATGAAATTAAGGTTGAAGAGTAAAGTTGTAGTAAAACCAGCTATGATATAGCGACGTTTTCAAGTTGGCGAATGGTGAAACGTCCAATGTTAGAGGCATCACATGTCGAAACCTGCACAGCAATCTAATACTAATGAAATTGGCCCAAAAGTAGGAGTGTTTGTATTTGTTTTATTGAACATTAATTTATCCGAACGATAGGAAAGGTTCTTTGCCCAACGAGCGTCCTCATACTAATGCTGGGCGATAGGGATATGACTAGTCATTCTAGGGGTTGCGCCAGGGTTCGTTGAAATCGGGAACGTATTCGACATAAATCTTCTCACGATTTCCGTCGAAGAATAATACTTCAATACTCTTGGGCTCTGCCAAAGCCTGAAGCCGCTCAATAGTTCCGTCTTTTGGATCATCATACCAAACCCCCGAAACATCGAGAGTACGTAGATTATACAATCTGCCATGCTGGCCACATTCATCCAATATGGTCTGAAACTTCCCCACATGTCTTTCAAATGACGAAGTCTTTGGACGATCGCATTTATTTTCCAGCCGAAGATACTGGAGAGATGATGGCAGGCTGAAATCAACTGGCAGGAATCTTTTTTCTTCTGCAGACAGGCCTCGCAAGCCTGCGACAATCAAATCAATATCGATAGTGAGCCGCTTGAGCTGATCAAGGCTGGCAAGACAATCCCACCAAGTTGTATTCTCGTGACAGTCCAGCCAGACATTCCGTACAAGATTTTCAAGAGTGTGTGAGCGCAAAACAAGCACCAATTCTTCCAGAAATGTTTTGTGGTGAAGGAGAACACGAGTGAGAACCATGCAGCTGCAGGCACCGGAGGAACTACAAAGACTGAAATTGTCATTCACTAACTTCTTCAGTCGCCGGGAAGCATGAACGAGGGTATAGAGCCCATCCTTGTCTAACACTAGATTCGTCAGAATCAAACGTTCCACGGTAGACGTTCCTATAGGAAACTTTTCCAAGTCAGAGGCTGACGTCGTCCAAGGATGAGCAGGCTTTGGGTAGCGCACGTCACGGAGCGGCGTGTTCTTCTCCAGAGCGAAAGTTGAAACAGACTTAATCTTGGGCAAGTGAAAGAACGGTGCAGTAGTCTTTGCGGTTGACCCTGGGAAGTCGCCCCAGCTCGGCAGAACCACATGTCGCAGCTCAGCGAAAGGACGTAGTCCAGAGGTGCTCGTTGAAAGCGTCCGCGACTGCGCTTGCTCTGCAATCCAGGTAAAGAACTCCCCAAACTTAATCTTAATATCCATACTGAACGGGTCTTCGTCATCTGGAGCTTCATAAAGCTGCAATTCGACGATGTTTGGGCAAAGGAGAAGCAGAAGCTTCATCACATCATTCATGACGCCGTACTCCAGATCGTAGCACCACTCTTCATGATTGGGAGCGGAGGGGAATCTCTCTCTAGCTAATGCAGCTAACTGCTGGAGCTGGGGTTTGAAGGCCTCCCAATTATGAGAGGAATGTTTGTAATAGGGACTAATGTCAAGATGCAGACTTTGGACAATTTTGGCGAGTTGAGGGTTTCGGTAGAGATGTCAGGCGATTTGGATACAGCAGTCCACCTGCACCACCCACTTAGGCCTCTGAACAGGCTAGTTGCGGACCAGAATCGGTGAGACGATTCGGTGTAGGTGTTTGTTGGCGAATGAGAGTCGATAGAGCGACACACAATCCAAGTGCGAGGAGCAAATGTGATAAACTATCTCTTCGGGTATATTGAGTAGGCCAGGCATTGTGAATTGATGATGATGAAAGAATTTGAAAAGAAAAGAAAGTTGAGGGACAGAAGTTGGGAGAGATATGCTTATAAGGTCAAACACAAGAGGTTGGTATCCCTTACGTTTGATGTATTTTCAGGGGGGTATGCAATAAGGCTAAAACCAATCCCTTACGTGGCTGCAAGGGAGATGGAAGCACCTGTAGGATGATCAATACGGATATAATTAGTCATCTTGCACTATCTGAACTACTGCAGATTATGGCGGAATGTTGATAGTGGCATTGTGGCGGAGGATTAATAGAATACTTCCACTGCCTACAGATAAAGACCAAGACGGAGGTACCTCTTTAAATTACGAACCTGATTAGCACTATCTCCTGCGAGGTACACTCCAATCTGCCTTGCGGCCACATAAGGGATCTCTTGTTTCCCTGCATTGTTTTTTTTTAACCTTATTCCATATCCTCCTGGTGATAGATCAAGGTTACACATTGAAAAAACACAATAGCAAATACACTTTGAGCCATCATGACCGATGCTTAAACGCAATGACTATCACGGAAATCACGAAACTTGTAAAATGGACGGAGATCTGTACACAGACCATCGGACTATTCATGGTTGGGACAAATGAAGGTTTGATCCATTGGATGTCCAGAGCCGTAATTGAATAAGAAATGATAGTCATGCAGCAAAAGTATCGTCTATAGCGTTTCTACAGTAACCTGATATAAATTATTGTTTCGTTTTTGACTGAATGAAAACACTAAACTCCTGCCTCTGAATTGAATGTGGAAATTCTATTCGCTCTAGTGCACGCTCGAGTGCTCTGTACTAATTAATATAAACAAGAAGAAAGGCTAAACACAGTATGTAACAGGAAGGAGAAAATATATAAGTCTAAAACAGAAAAAGATCGAGTGATTCCCTAGCTTCTAACCTCTGTCTACTTGTTAACCTTGACGTCAAAGCGATCAAGGTTCATGACCTTTGTCCAAGCTGCAATGAAGTCCTTGACAAACTTCTCCTTGGCGTCAGCGCTGCCGTATACTTCAGAGATAGCGCGGAGCTCGGCATGCGATCCGAAAACAAGATCGGCGCGTGTGGCAGTCCACTTGGTGGACTTGGTAGAACGGTCAGTGGCAGTCCAGAGCTCGCCACGCTGGTCCTTCTTAGACCACTTGAAGGCGGGAGACAGCAGGTTAACGAAGAAGTCATTGGTCAATTGACCCTTCTTCTCAGTGAAGACACCGTTGGATGAGCCGTCGAAGTTGGCATTGAGAGCGCGGAGACCACCGACGAGAACGGTCATTTCGGGGGGTGTGAGGGTCAGGAGAGCAGCCCTGTCAACAAGGATCTCCTCGGTGCGAGCACGAGCAGTTCCGTGTCCGTAGTTGCGGAAGCCATCGGCAAGAGGCTCAAGGTAACCGAATTGAGTGACATCGGTCTGCTCTTGGGTAGCATCGACACGGCCAGGGGTGAAGGGAACCTCAACGTCCTTGAAACCAGCATCCTTGGCAGCCTTCTCAACAGCGGCGACACCACCGAGGACAATCAGGTCAGCAAGGGAAACCTGCTTGGACTCAGACTTGGCGTTGAATTCCTTCTGGACGCTCTTGAGAGCGGAGAGAACCTGCTTGAGCTGCTTAGGGTTGTTGCTAGCCCAGCTGACCTGGGGCTCAAGAGCAATGCGAGCACCGTTGGCACCGCCACGCTTATCGGTTCCACGGAAGGTAGAAGCAGACGCCCAGGCAGTAGAAACCAACTTGGAAACATCCAGACCCTCAACCTCGAGAATGGCAGTCTTGAGGCTAGAAACATCCTCCTCGGAAATAACATCTCCCTTTCGCTCAGGGAGGGGGTCTTGCCAGATGAACTTCTCCTTGGGGACTTCAGGTCCGAGGTATCGAGAAGCAGGTCCGAGATCACGGTGAAGGAGCTTGTACCACGCCTTGGCGAAAGCCTCGTTCATCTCCTCGGGATTCTTGAGCCAACGCTTGCAGATCTTGAGGTAGGATTCGTCGTTGATGAGGGCGAGATCGGAGGTGAGCATGGTGGCGCGACGGAACTTGGTGGTGTCAAAGGGGTCGGGGTAGTCGAGTGTACCGTTGACGGCTTCCCATTGGTGAGCACCTGCTGGAGACTCGACGAGTGTCCATTTGTTGCCGAGAAGACTCTCGAGGAAGTTGTTGCTCCACCTGGTGTTTGTTAGTATGAGTAGAGGTGAAGTGTATGATGGGACTCACTTGGTGGGGGTCTTGGACCAGATGACCTCAAGACCGCTGGTTTGCTGGTGAGGACCATTGCCCTCACCAACGCTGTTGTGCCATCCGAGACCCATCTCTCCAAGGTCAGCAGCCTCAGGCTCAGCACCAATGTTCTCTTCGAAACAGTCAGTGACTACTCTCTCACTCTCTGGCTCATTATCACTTACTTCCAGGGACAGCACCGTGAGTCTTTCCAAGGGTGTGTCCACCGATGATAAGAGCAGCAGTCTCCTCATCATTCATACCCATGCGACCAAAGGCCTCACGGATGTCCAGAGCCGAAGCCTTGGGGTCCGAGCTGCCATCAGGGCCCTCGGGGTTGACGTAGATCAGACCGAAGTGAGTAGCGCCAAGAGGCTTCTCAAGCTTGTCGGCGCGGTCATAGATGTCAGTGCTGCCGTTGTAGCGGACATCGTTACCCTTGGGGACGAAAGTGGTCTCGGCACCCCAGTAGACGGACTCATCGGCTTGCCAAGTATCTGGGCGGCCGCCGGCGAAACCAAGAGTCTTGAAGTTTGAGCTCTCGAGGGCGACGTTGCCAGCGAGAAGCATAAGATCAGCCCACGAGATCTTGTTGCCATATTTTTGCTTGATAGGCCCTGGGTTTGTTAGAACATGAGTTTTCAACAGCGGTGGTAAGACTTACAGAGCAGGCGACGGGCCTTGTCAAGGTTCTGGTTATCAGGCCAGCTGTTGAGAGGAGCAAATCGCTGTTGACCCATTCCACCACCGCCGCGGCCGTCCATGGCACGGTAAGTACCAGCGCTGTGCCAGGCCATACGGATGAAGAGACCACCATAATGGCCAAAGTCAGCAGGCCACCAGTCCTGAGAATCAGTAAGAAGCTCAAGAAGATCCTTCTTAAGTGCCTCGTCTACCAATAATTAGCAGTTTATTCACTTTACAGGTGGTAGTG
Organism: Fusarium brachygibbosum; assembly: GCA_018886245.1. Classification (NCBI taxonomy): domain Eukaryota; kingdom Fungi; phylum Ascomycota; class Sordariomycetes; order Hypocreales; family Nectriaceae; genus Fusarium; species Fusarium brachygibbosum. Next base: position 2,289,628 of record MU249527.1, on the reverse strand, counting down.
ATACGCACAATCCAAAGACTTGAAAGCTTCGGCGTAGTCAAATTCTTCGCCTAGCGGGTTGATCTGTGGCGAGAACTGTCGTAGAACATCGAGTCGTAGCTGGCAAGGCCAAAAGTCCTTGCTTCGTGTACCGCCACCGGCCTGGTTGCTGGCAACGCGGCATCGTCCGAAATCCTCGGAGATTTCTCTTGGGGGCAACAGGTTCTGTTGTGTATCGCGCTTTGCGGCGAAAGGGCAGTCGCCAGCTACAAGAGGCACGAGGCCAGTAGCCAGTAAGAGGGTTTTTGCGTGCATGACGAATAGGCCTCTTGTCTTATCAGATCTGTATGTGTATCGATACTGATAGATTGAGTCGATGAGTTGGTAGAGAGACCTGTGGTGTGTGATGAATTTGAGGTGGATTTATGTTTGGTTTTGTAGGCAGTGAGAAGGAAACTATGCTGTTTGGATCTACAGGGGCTGTAACGACCAAGTCGGTAGTGTTGGTGGAATAAGGCGTCCTGCAACAAGTCAGATGCTGGGATGAGATGCAGGTCAGGGTACCAGTCACTCACTCTCTCATGCGGGCAGCTATTTGCGATGGGGCAAAGCCAAAAGGCAAAAGCAAGGAGGCTGTTGCAAGGAACAGACAGGGTCAAGGTTTCTGTTGTGCTGTAGCACGTGTGCAAAGTGGAAGTGCATCCTCTTGCCAAGTACAGACGCAGCCTTCTCTTCTAAGCACCAACGTCATGCTGGGGCATCTACCTACTGTAAACTGGCCATCATGGATCCCCAGCGGTGTTTCTTACTGTATAGATGGTGATGGGCGGTGACGATACCTTGTCTAGTTGTCTCTTCCGAGTAGCGGGTGTGGAGACGGAGAAACCAAGTGCTGATACTGATGGGACCCTGATAAGCGGTACCCGACAAGGCCCAAGCCTTCGTTCTCTAAGCCTGCAATTAACGCCCCAACTGCCGACAGGGATCTTGGCCTACAGGACGTCAAATCAGTGATGACGGTTTCTGTATTACTGCATTACTATTCGTTTACGTGAGATGCCAGACAAAGCAGGTAGTAGCTCAACAAGCTTTCGGTCATGAAACCGTTTGAATCGAGACTAATTTAACTTTATCAAAACGATGTTCATTTAATAAAGTTTGTAAACGGCGCGTTCTTTGTCGGTTTTTAGACAGGCTTAATGATCTTAGTCGTTGAATGGATGTTGCAACGCCAAGTGTGTTCCATCCCACTAATGTCCCCGAAACCCCCCACTGACTGTGCCCGTAGGTGATCCAATCGGACTTTAGTGAAACAGATTAATCAATGTAATGCCGTGGAGGCGGCCCGGAGGAAATGGCCCTAAGCAAGGTCAAATGCCGTATCACCTATCCGAGTTCAGAGCATCAGTCAATTCGATCAAACTCATCAATGAAAAGGATAATTACGAGATACTGTAAAGCTGAGACAATGGCAATTATTACGGTGGCCTCGAATGCTGTGTCACTCCGTATCAGAACTGAGCACGTACTCACTCACTCTGCTGCGGATGGATCCTGGCGTCTTTAGGGCCCGTATATTATCTGACCGCAGTCAAAGTCTTGGGTACAGCAGCAGATTAAATGCACAAAAGCCAAGAACAACCTGTACCGAATCACATCCCTAGTATTAGAAGCTTACATTGACAGCAAGCAGACTCGTGACAAGGGTAAGCTACTGTAGCATGCCTTGGCTCATAGCTGAGCTTATTATTGTAAGCACAGAAAACTGCACTGCGGTCAGATGCATGCATGGCCTATTACGCGACCTTGTCCGATCCACGAAAGTACCCAGGTAATTGGGGCTCATCCTGCTCAACAGCCAAACAAACAAACAAACATCTGATAACTTAGAGTAAACTGCTTCTTCCTTCGGTAAGACTCTATTTCTAATAATAGTCATTCAAAATACTCTCTTCTGCACGTGTTCTTGGCTCTGTGATGAGCTTTATCACAGTCACATAAAATGGTCTGATTTGTTTCTCTCTGTTGGCTACTCAGTGAAAGCCAAGCATCAGAGCGTTCAATCAAAATCATCCCATCACCTCGGTTATCCTGCAGCGCTAGAACGGCAACTCTATCGACAATGTCACCGCATAAGACCCCCATCTATTGAACAGGGTGGCAACAGTCAGCCGTCTTGTCTTTCTATCCCTGCACCCAGGATCACATCGCTGAACGGTATTGATGTACCAAAAGAGAAGCTCTTCAAGATGGTCCCTCTGCAAGTTCATGGCGCAGTGAATGGGTTGACAAGAGCCGTGAATACCCTGCATGGGCAATCTATCACCATCCCAGCCACACACACGCTTTTTCTCACAATCAGCATCTTGTGATTCGCGCGCATTCGCTCACTGTCACACAACAGCTCTATTATTAGAGTTTTTTTTTTTTTCTTCTGCTTGGCTATGGTGTAATGTACCTGCATTTATTAGCAAGCCACTTTATAGGTAGGTGTTACAACCCACCGTTGAGGAGCAATGCGAGCATGCGGCATAGCACGGCAAACCTTCCCAAGCGTTGATAGAAACTCTCGGATTCTGGTCCTACTTTTCTTCTAGGCTGGCTTGCCTGATTCCAAATTTTTGATTTGGAATCAATGCACTGACGATCCGCTGGTGCGTGCGGGGTAGAGTAATGAATATCATGCGAAGATGGAGTAGGATGTGCAGGGATGAGGCCTTCGCTTCGGGCCTTCGCCACTCTTCACCTTGGAAACTTCTTGGCGCTAGGCTTCATCTAGCGACGAGAACTTCATGGTAGGCCTTTTGTTAGAGAGAAAGCTTCGGCAATGTGGGATAGTCTTGTTTCTGGGTACGATATAGTTTTTGACTGAAGTTCCATCGGCAATAGATGGGATGGGATGAAAGGAAATGACAGCCAAGAATAGTCAAGCCAGAATTATGCTCATTTCTGGTCTTTGGAACCTGTGCAAGAAATCAGGAGATACCCTACAGATGAGGATACTCATTAATCACTAAGGAGATATTGTCTATAGGTTACAATATCACGACTGGCGATAGCATAGATAGTATATGATGTGAGACCGGATATCATATCAAACGAATTTCATATTGTCTACAAAATTGTGCCAAGTGAAATCCCCTTGCATTTCGTTATTGATAAGAACTTGGTTATGATCTTGGCAACTGCTTGGTATCCAACGGTCAATCTTAAGAGCAGATCATAACAAGGACAAGTTGGTCAGTGAATTCTGAAACCTAGATGCATGGAGTTTGACATCGGCCCAGATACTTGTTGCGGAAGGCAAGTTATAACAGGTATTAAACATTACGTATCCTAATATAGGGCCATTAAAACATAGGGTATACCCAACGCGCATCGAACCATTTTCATCGAGATATCCTCTGCTCGCAACCAATGCGATCTAGATAGCCTTTCCTGTCCTTTGAAATTGCTAATCCTCCCGCCGTTTGGAAAACACATGATGTGCCTCTTCCACTGGAGGAAAGCTGCAGCGGATATTGAAGTTTCTCAGTATCAACCACAACTTCGATAGGTGCCATGATCTCATGTTCCTCATCCTCTTCTTCACCGTCACTGCGAGTATCTTCTGCATTTCCACCTCGCAGAACTCGAACAACCAACTTGATGATCATAACAAGCCAGAAAATCATCAAACCTTCCAAAAACAATAGACCACCAAGAAATAGTGACTTGATGGTATAATCGTAGCAGATCCTCCCAGAGCCGCATATCAATGGCTCAAGCATGTAGAAGTGCCCTTCATCTTGTGGTACGGGTTCGGGACCTATGATGGTGTTTCCAGAGCCGGTATAGCATGTTGACCCTGCGATGGCTAAGCTATGTGCATAGACGGACCAGCAAACCATGACAAAGGCGACGTGTCGACAAAGCACCCAGCTGACAACAAAAATACCAAACATGATATCGCACAAGGTTTGCAGTTCCAAGTACTTTAGACATTTGGCCACTGAGAAGATCAGATCATTGAGATCCATCAATATCAGCACCACATTGCCGACCCGGGTAAGGCCGTAACGGTAAGAGCTATACACCAGCGCAATGGTGACAATGTGGTGAGAGATCATTTGCCAGTAATCCTTACGACGTTTCTCGATGTTAACGACAATTATCTGTTGTAGCCAAAAAGCAAGTTGAGCAAGCATGTAGGATTTCATAAGGCCCGAGACTTCGCGATTTGGCCAGTTCGTCCACATAGCTTTGAGATCCAGCCAATATGGAGATGCAGCATAGATGTACTAGGAATGTTAGCAGAAACTCGGTAGGTGGAGCTGAAAACATACCATGCCTACAGACCAACACGCAGAATAGTAGATGAATAACCAAGCCTGCTCTTTGAACCTCATTGACTTGTCCCTACTCAGACCCCACATCGAAGCAATCGGTCCCAAAATGAAGCGCATCGTCGCATCGCGAAGACCGGTTAACAGAACGACGAGAACAACCACCAAGTAATTGTCATCAAACCCGACGCCATACTCCCCTGTTTCGGGACTCAAGTAGGATAAAGACGTGAACCTTCTCGTAAAGGGACGCGTAATGGCGGCGCATTGGGCAAGCATCAACGGGGCGAGCAAAATGAGGCATATGCCTACCAAAGTCAGTATTGTGGGAAAGTATGTCGGTGAGGGTGATGGCGATGGCTGTCATTTTACATACCAATTTGATTATCGATAAGCCATTGCTTCAACGAGATGTGCCCTTGTTGCTGGCATTTATATCCATGATGTCTTTGTGAACGAAATTTCGTAGCCATGATTAATATCACCAACACAGAATGCCAAAGTCAGGATTTTCTGCAAAGTTTAATCATTATATGAGCCCGAGAATAAAATGGATCTACGGCTGCATTTTAAAAGAAGATTGTCTCCTTTATTAGTCTGCAGGAAGTAGACTCACGATCAGGTCACGTATGGGATGATCTCGCTCGGCATTCCGCGGGAGCCCGCGGGGTCAATCTCATTTGCGAAAAAAAGGGTCGACCACGAGATGAATGCGAAAAAGAAAAAGGATTTACAATAAGTCCGAAAAATAAACGTGTTCGTGTTCGGGGATTTTTTTTAGTATGTCAATGGATCGATGTTAGTGGTTAGGTGATGTGAGCTTATCTCTATATGAGATCTGGGCTGTTAAGCTGTGACTGTGGGCTGATCGGTATCGGATGATCAACGCGAATTCGTGATCGCGTAAATATGGACCGATGTTTCTATTTAACAGCTTAAACTAGAATACAACGACATTCTTACCGCTGTTCTTGCCCGACAAATACTCCTGCCTCATCTCCTCAGCATCTTCGATCTTCCATTCCTTGATCTTGACCTGGATATCATGCTTCACAACCATCTCCAAAAGCTCTTCCAACACAGGACGATCAGCAAGAAGGGATCCTACAAGCTTGATGTCCCGGAAGATAATGTTCTGATAAGACAGCGTGATGCCCTTTTCAGGCTGGCCTAAAAGGATCATCGTGCCGTGTTTGCGCGTAAGTTGAGCGGCGAGATCGAATGCCGCGGGCGCGTCTGTTGCGATAACTGTCGCGTCGAGACCTGGATAGTCGCTCTTGACGACGTCTGTGATCTTTTTCATGGAATATTCCGGGGAGTCAGATGCGAGAATGCAAATATCGGGCTTTAGGACGTAGGATGAGACGAGATCCAAGGTGTCTTGCTTGGCGTCGATAGCAGCGACTTGATAACCCTGCCCATATGAGTTAGCTGTTGTGTATCAAAAAGAGGCTGCAGTACCATTGCTTTGGCCAATTGGGTTCCGATATGTCCCAGACCACCAATACCGACTATGCCAATCGAACCTCCAGCTGGAACCTTCGCATTCTTGATCCCTCCATATATAGTTGCCCCAGCGCACATCATACAGGCTGCAGTGGGAAATCCAAGCGAGTCAGGCAGCTTGACTGCGAAGCGAGCATCACTGGGAATAGTCAGCATGTTCTGCAAGGCGGAGGCGAAAAGATGCACTCACGCTACCATATACTCTGCCCAGGCTCCATCCGCGGTAATTCCCTTCATAAGAGGAGCATCGCAGTATATAGGCTTTCCAGCCTTGCAGTCCGGACACTTGCCTATAATTCTTGTCAGAACAGCTGTCAATACTTGCCCAGTAACCAATTCTTACCGCAACAGCTATCAAAGTTGAGACATCCCACACGGTCACCCTCTGCAAAACCCTGAACATCGGAACCAACTTCAACAACAACGCCAGCTGGTTCGTGAGATCCAATAAAAGGTAGGTCTGAGCCGAATTCACCCCCAAGAGCCATACAATCGGTATGGCAGAACCCGCCCGCCTTGATCTGGACTAGAAGTTGGTGAGGCTTGGGTTTTGGCTTGTCTACTTCCGAGACGGCGTAGGGTGCGTTGTACTCCTTGATCTGGATAGCTTTCATCATGAGATCCGTTTTGGTTGTAGTTTTGTAATGTGTTTGTTTGTTGCGGCAAAGATGAGCCTTGGGGGTTTGGGAATGGTAGTTGGACGAGTTTATAACGTCATAGAAGATGCTACTAATGGAGCTGCTGGAGAATACTCTACTCGCCCAGCTGGGAAGTTGATACGAGGACTAGACTAACCACCACAGTATATTAGAAATCAATAAATACCCCGACCCCAGGGCGTCAGAAGAATTAGCCGCTGAAATCCTAAAATATAAAATTAGTGAGTCATCTTATGCTCTTCTCATGGGGCTCTCAGGCTCTTTATCTCTGTCATCCTAAGCCTTAGGGGCCATCTTTTCTGTTACCCCCCTGCCCGACGAAGTAAACAATATATTACTGTACCACTAACACTACAGAGATTAGGAAAGTCGCAAGCCATTCTTCGTTTGTTACTGATGAGTCTTAGCTGCTTGTGATGCCTTCCTAATACTCCTGAGTCTCTGAGTGATTTGATAATTTCTTGACGCGTATCTTACCAAACAAGCACTTATCATTCATCTGGTGTCGTGGGTTGGGTTGCTAGATGCATTCTTCTGTTGCTTCAACATCGGCCAACCCTTCATCTGACTGACAAGTGTACTGGTGAAAGGATTTCTGACGGGCAGACAAAGATCTGTTGCCGCCAAGTAACCTGACATTGCATAACAAGCCCTTGAGACCATGATCCCTGAATAAGGGTTTGAAGGAGAGTCGCGTGATATGTACAAGGTTGGTAGTGTGCTCTGTCAATTATTCACTTACCAAAGAGGAAATAGTCGGACTGCACGCTGCTCTCTGGTTCAAGCAGTTTAATCGTCCAGGAAGGTCTTACCCCAAGGGATTGTACCATGGAGTCGTATTATAATAGATTAGATCAATCACATTGAGAAGTGTCGAATCCAAGCCAAGCCCCTGTCGACGGAATTTTGGCTGCATGTTGTGTACGCTACGAAGACGCTCGGAACCCCCTCTCCCACATGTCCCCCCCCAATGGCGAATGCACATCTTGTCTCCTCTTTGTTGGTACACTTGAGTTTGCCAAGCATTGTAATACGGATGATCGATGATCCATTCCACACAGCGCTTGATTGGCCAGATGCTGACCGTGATAAATCACGTCGCTTGTCACTTATAAGACGCAGCCCTTGTTTTCGTGCGTCGGTACGAATCTTGCTTCCCTAGATATCTTGCCCCTTTTCCAGTTGTCCCCTCTGTCTAAGAGCAAATCTTCTACCTAAATCAGTTATACCCTCTTATCACCTGCCCCCGTCTTGCTAGAGATCACCATGGCCCCCAATACAAACACCGTCTACGTTGTCACTGGCGCCAACAGAGGCATTGGCCTTGGTCTTGTCAAAGCCCTTCTTGCTCGTGCCCATACCACTGTCTTTGCGACTGTCCGTAACGGCAAGTCAGAGTCATCGCTCGCATCTGTTTTTGAAAGTGCTCCAAAGGGTGATGACAGCACTGTCTCCATCGTACAGTTGGACTTTTCCACTGCCCTCTCACCTGAGCACATCCGAGCTGCCTTCGACATTGATCGTGTCGATGTATTGATCAACAACGCTGCCTTCAGCACCAAAAGCTACCCTGCGCTCGAAATGCCCATCAATGACCTTCGATCGTCCTTCGAGATAAACACCATCGGTCCTCTTACCGTCGCCCAGGGCCTTTGGGCATACCTGCAAAAGTCTTCTGCCCCCAAGATTGTCAACATCTCTTCCTCAGTTGGCTGTATCACCTTTCAAGAGGTAGTCGCTGGCGCATATGGGCCTAGCAAGGCAGCTCTAAACTGGCTTACGCGGGCTTTGCATCTGCAGAATGAGGGTTTGGTTGCCTTTGCGCTCCATCCGGGCTTTGTGAGTACGGAGATGGGGGATTCGGCTGCGACAGAGTGGGGATTTCCTCTGTCCATGCTCGAGAGTGTCGAGAACTCTGTCAGAGGTATGCTCGAGATAATCGATGGCGCTACTCGAGAGAAGACTTCAGGCAAGTTCATTACGAACAAGGGCCAAGAGCTTCCTTGGTGAATTGTGTTGGAGGTCCGTTTCTGAAGAGCTGCACAATTCAATGGATGAAATACCCGAATTCTTGCCGTGAGCGAAGTCGGAGTTCGAACGCTTCGGCGTGTATATATCTTGTTAGTTTATGTATGGTACACGTTCAGTTCAATTTACCATTGTAGCATGACCCGGGGCTGGGTAAAGTGCGACGCTCTGCGTAGGAGGGAGATGCTCGGCGTTCACATATAGGCCAAGTTACGCACGAATCCAGTTAATAGAATTGAATGAGTCATTTTTGAAGAAAGTTGTGCTACGGGGAGAATGGAGACAGTTTTATGATATTGGTGATGTTTGGGTTCGACCTGTAGAAATAATGGTGATCAATCTTCACTCAACATTCATTTTTTGTTTTTTGTTTAACCTTATTGCATCTATGCCTTTTCTCTGCTCTCGTGCCACATAAGCCGGCCATTTGGTTCAGACTAAATGACACATAGCATCTGGACCGAAAGTTCGTATTCGCGAATCAGAAAGTCAAATTTCCATGCAGAGTGATTCTTGTGATCAATTGTCTGGGTAGTCTTATGAGATATCGTCATGCTGCCTCAACCAAAACGAAGATAATTGCCACTCGGCCAAACTCGCAAAGCTTGACTGTAATATACCCAGCATAGCCCTCTGTAGCCTCAAAAAGACCATCATCTTCTTTCCTTTTCCTTTGTGTAAATTAAATCCGTCTGGCGTCTGGTTTGACAACTCTGAAAAGGACACATCTCCTGCAAGACATCCGAGAGTGGCGTTATTGAGAATTGGTTGTTGGACCGCCAAAACGGGTTATCTCTTTCCTCGCAAGACGAATCTGATCTCATCTCCTTATCAGCTTGATCCTTGGAAATGCTGTTGTGGGCGACAACTGTCTCTTCGAACTTACCATCCGTTTCTGAGTAGCTCCGGATGCTCATGATAGTAACTATCAATGGCGGCATAGAAGTTACTGTCAATTGACGAAAGTGCTCGCTCAGGGGTTATACCAGAACGACCACTCCTGATATCTTCAAGCTTGTCTTCGATCATTTTCATTTCCTTCGGGTCCGCGGGTGGTGCATGAATGCAGAACCTGAAGAATGCCAACCACGCACACAGCACCCCGACTATCAAGGCTGCGATTTTGAGGTATGTTGTTGTTTTAAAATCGTTTGGATACTCGGTTGACATGGCTGCTACTTTGTCACGGTGCCGTAGAAAGTGAGATATAGTGGTTAAGGAAAGGGAATATAGAGAATCAACAAGACACAAATGACCGGAAGTTGAAATTTATAGGGCCTATCTAACTTGAGTGGCCCAGCTGGCACCTCCTTCTTTTATAATCACATAGCTTCATTCATTCCTGTCCTGATACTTTATGTTAAAACCATGTTCTTGCAATACAAAGCTTATTAATGAAGTACTTACCCATTTTCGTTCTCTCAGCGCACTGAGCCTTCTGAGCCGGTGACTTGATATCTGCATCTGGGTCTGGTCGAGGTTGCAAACATCTGCATCACCATGGCCGGTTGTCGCGGGTTCGGGAAATCCTCCCTCTTTTTACTAAGCAGGGTTCATCCATCTGACAAAGAGATACCCACAGAGAAACATAAAAATGATCAAGGGGAAAACAATAAAGAGATTCACTGGATTCATTTCACCCGCCATGGTGTATGTATTGGTAGTGTTGATGACGAGTGAATGCGATAGGGGACGGATGGTGGGTGTGACCAAAGGATTTTGCGATCGCTCGAAGTCTTGTGGGATTATTGATCAGTTATGGGAGGCCATCATGCTCCATCTTATACACGTTCAGTGCGTACTCTTGTGTTCTATCCTCTATCTGTTGAGACGTCATTCGTTAGAGGTTATCATAAAGTAAATCACTTCGCCACCTTGGCAATTCGTTGTGTTGCAGTTGTTCTCTCGATGGATGAGATTGACTCTGGCTTCTGATAAGCCTGCTGGAGTGTACGGCTTAGCCCTGCCATCCCTCGTAGCGGTGTTGGGGAGACGCTGGCTGGGCATTTCCACGTCTATCTGCCATACCAAGATCACATTGTCTTCATAGTTCAGAAATTGAAGGTTTGAACCAGTCAGGTTCATGGGAATTGACTTTCTAGCCTTGTTTGACCCCAATTGTGAACTTTCAGGGTGATTGAACCCAATCGTAGATAGCGTTGCCTGATCACTCTCATGAACTCAATATACCTGTGATAAACATCTCAACATGTTTGTCTCCAGGAATGACCCCTCAGTTGGATTCGCCAGACACTCTTTAAAACCAACTGGATTTCGCACTCCTTTTGCTTTCAATCTTCAACCTTTCTTTCACTCCAAATCAAAAGATACACCATGGGTGTGCACGAATTCGTCTTCTCGTGGCAGGGAGGCCTTGTTCTCTCAACTATCCCGGTAACTATCGGTCTCATCTGGATCTGGGGATCCTGCGCGTCAGGCAAGAAATATTTGAAGGAACAGGAACAGGAACAGGATCCGGAACAGGATCCGGAACAGGCTGCCGAAGCTTCAGCTTAATTCCCTGTTTGATGAGCGGTCTCCCAACAATCGCCTCTGAGACTCTAGGCCATCGCACATCCTTTCTTGTCCCTTTCCTCTCTTCATACTTCCCCTAGTCCTTTCTTCGCCACTTTAACCACAAGTTTACCCCACTACCTGCCATCAACTTCTATTTATCCCATGGTCGCAACTTCTGGGGTTGCCACGCAAAGACCAGACTGAGGTGCGTCTAGTCCTTGACTATCATAGATTCCATGAAGCTGACCAATACTGAGTCAGATGCCACTGCTGTTATTAAGGTCTGCATTGTTGGTGTGATATCCTTGCTAAGATCGACTTCGATATATTATCCTTCCAATATCATCATCTTCACACACCTTCGTGTGCTTTTACGACCTTCCACGTCAACATCCAAGGAACCGTTTCATGCCGCTTAGGATGCTTTATCTTCGACAGAGAAAGCCCGAAGAGATGTTAGAATAATGTAACAGGTATGCCAGTTCTCATATGGTTCCGCTCGTCCTTATACTAACTTGGTGTTCACAGCAACGCGTCACTGCCATTTTCTGTTGGCATTCTATTGCTTCTTTATCTCTTTTTCATTCCTCTCGGACTGTTTCTTCGAGCTGGGCGTGTGATATGAGTGGATGTTACAATGATGTACCTTTTTGCTTGTCCTGTGGAGATATCTAGAGAATCATTGGGGAGAAATAGGATGTGCTGCTGGAGATAGCTAGTCGCCATTCATCACCACGTCGTTCAGATTGTGCACTGGGTCCCGTCATTATGCTTGTAGTAATCATAGTAGTCCTCTATGATGATGATTATCCTTTGCGTGTGGCTATGTATTACTTCCCTCTCCTGCAACAAACTCCGCCTTCTTTCACTGCCATCTCCAACACAACAGGAAGATGAACGTCGAGCCTAGTCCGTCATTTCCACCTTCTGTTTCAAGAGATGAACTTGATACAACCGTCCCGATCCAATCCATTTAGCCACGTCTTAACATCCCCTGACACACCTTCAACCAAGCCATCATCAACTACTCCAGTCTGCCAGCTACATGAAACAGTAAGACCTCCGCCTCTGACAGAAATAACATTGAAAGTCAACGCCGCTCCAAATACAGACGCACTTTGGGTAAAGGTGGCATCTTCGACCCTCCAATACTCTTCCGTGTCCGCATCGCCTGCTGACTTTTCTTGCATGACTCCTAGATTGCTGACCTCCCATGAATACGTACGTGTCTTGGCAAGATTCATGAGATACGACTTCCAGTCAGTGATAAACTTTGCAAGCCCCAGTGAATCATTCTTGGCGCCCAGCTTCAATTTGGCGGACAATCCTTCTCTTATTGACTTGGCCACAGACCAAACTGTGTCTTCGATATTCTTGTTTAACCCCAGATCTGCTTGGGCATCGCTAACCTGCTGCCTAATTATCGCGATGAGACCTGGCTCAAAGACGTACGGCCAATAGACTACACTATTAATAGCTGTCTTTTTTAAGTCCATCTTCGACATTCCCGGTTTCTGGAACTGTCTTAGGCAAACAGGCGTCCCGCACTCAAACGCACGAGCTTTATCCTCAGCGAGCCGAGTTGCCATTGATACTGAGATGAGGCCGTGCAAGAGGCCGGTCAATGTCGTTTCGTGTTTACGGCAAGCATCTAGGACGGGTTTCAATGCTTCATTTGCAAGAGTGATCGATTTGAGGCGAGTCCCGGATGGTTCCACTTGGATTGGTGCCCAGTTCGCTGTTTGAGGTGGCTTCACGGATTTCGACCGAGAGATCAGATCTTGGCTGAGTGTTGAGAAGACGAAGTTCAACGACACTGGCAGCTTGATCAAGTGATGCAGTGGAGGCGTGAAGTCAGTGATTGGCACTTCGAAAGATCGGTCTTTCAATGTGACAGTATTACTGGTTGGCTCTTTGTTGAGGCATGCGAGAAGACTTTCATGAAATAATATGCCACTTTTCCCATCTCCTACAGTGTGATCCCAAGCAAAGATGACATCGACAAAATCACCTTTTGCAGATTTCAAAATGGTTGCTCTCCACTGAGGCTGAATGTCTAGATTGGTAAACCATTTGTTGACCTGCCAGTTTAAAGAAGCGTCGAGGGCTGTTTTGTAGTCTTCTTCCTCAGAGACTGTCTGCCAGGTGATGTGATTGTTGAAGTCAATATGGTCCAGTCGAACCCAATATTCTTTCATTGAAGTTTCATTGATTCGGCCAGCAGTGAAAAGAGGATGCTGAAGGATAGCGCAGGCGATTGCGTGCTCGACTTTACCCTCGAGGCTTGGTTCAGCAGTCGAAGCTCGAAGGCTCTCTGCTACACTGTAGCGACATGCTATAGCACATCCAACATAGATGCGCAACGAATGACCAGCCGACTGGAAGCCTTCGCTGTAATTGACACCGACCAGTCAGTTTCAGCCCTAAGTTAAACATGCACCATTCATACAAACATTGGACTTAGCTTCCTCAGTACTCGGGTATTTTTCTGGCCAATTTGTGGGCTCTTGTTTTTACGAAAGTGGTTCATTTTCGAGGTAGTGGATGGCAAACCAGAGTTCCCAGGGTAAAAAATGGAGCCCGGCCCCCAAGCATTTATTCTCCCAGCACGTAAGATGCAATTTTAGGAAAAGGAGTTGTCAGATCATGGTACGATCGACCCCTTTCGAAATGTCAGGTCAGCATTTCCGTTACAGGGGTCAGAGTGCTGCGCCATATGCCAAGTCCCTAAGCAAAGTTATCCAGTCTCGACCCCAAAAAGCTACCCTACAAAGGGGGGTAACAGAAAAGATGGCTTCTAAGTTTTAGGGTATAAAAATAAATAGCCTTAAGACCCGCTCTAAACTGGCCTAACCTGTCCTATTAATTTAGTCTCTTGTGTCCCAGCGGCCAAATTTTCTGGCAACCTGGGGGCCCTACAGAGGAGATTTGAGAGATACCATCAATTCAATCTCACAACCAAATCTAGATCCTCATTTTTATAACAGGGACTAATGGTGCTATATGAATTTTTAGTTTGGAAGCCGCTCAGTACCAGTCCTGTTCATGGTCGCTGATGCTAAAGACATGAGACGTTGGCATTCAAAGGTAGTGAGCGATCCAGTAAAATTGTGAGCTTGGACTGTTTGTTGTGCCACATGCAATGAAGAAAATAGCCTGATACGCTTGAAGAAATTGTAGTCATCAGATAATAATCAGATGCAGCTTTTCAACGGATACTTTATCGCTCAAAGAGTATGGTTCTCTTCCCTCATCTCAAGCTGTCTATGATACTACTCCGTAGATAGGAGAGGAGATATCTACATGAGGGAAACAATTGAGAGCAACTGCGCCGTTCGTTTATCAACCAATCAGATGGCTCAATCGCATAGACCTTCCTGAAGAATCAAGCTTAAGAACTAAAAATAAATCATCTCCCCAGTTCTCAACGGAACTTTCCTCTTCCAGGCCACGAGTCATTGGCACGGACAAGCCTTTCCTCGCCATCGATACCCCACAGTCGCTGTCAAATTAAACGTACGCATTAGGCACTCAATCTGACGGAACTCCCTCTGTCTTCATTACATCACATTTCTACAGACATTTGCCCATCAATCTCGTTGTCTCAACAGCTGATGCTTACCAACGAGCTTCTAAGCGTCTCTTGTGGTGTTTTGGTTTCTCTTTAAAACTACTGGCCAAGACTGGATATGCCATACACGTACTGGGACCCATAAACCCTGGCCTCTCGGCAGCCGATCCGGTACGTACGTCAGACGAAAGGATTCAGGTCGGCCGCCTCAGCTCTGGGTCTCGCGAAGGGAGGCCCGAGACTCTGATTGATCGATTGATTGACATATCATTCCTTAGTAACATTGGCGAGCATGCGCTCGCAGCACCACTCTTTCGTCACAATCCCCATTCCGCGCCATATTCCACCCCAGGTCGTTCTCGACTACGTACAGACATATGAACCTGTCCTTCGTCACAATCCTGGCATGGTGTCATGGTCAGACTCAACCTTGAACTACGAAACTGTCGCCCATGATACCTTTTTCGACGCCTCAGATCCAAACCAGAGCCTTCGCTGCTATGAAGCCTATGAGATCATCAGGCTTGGTCCAGGAGTGGGAAGAGATTGTAGATGGCCTATCATCTTCCAGAGAGTACCAAATGGAATTGTCTCACGGGCCGATGCGCCTGCAAAGGTGATCAGCTGGACGCAGTGGTATGTGAGGGCGCGACAGAGCGACCAAGAATCTGTCAGTACCCCCAGTACATCGACGCCGTCCAGTAACGGGGATGAAGAGTGGGAGTTGTATGGGATTGTGACACTCGAGGCCCATCGAATGTTGATACCTTGGTGTACACGCAGTACAAGACTCTACCAGGAAGCGATTGGACGGGGAATAGTGGACGACGTGTGTTCAAAATATAATGCTGGGTCGTCGGGAGTCAATTCATGACTACGGCAGTGGTGGGATATGGGCACTACAACAAGCAAGGCTCGGAGGTCTCAAGTGATTGCCAACCATGAACATTCTGTATTCAAAGCGCAAAGACAATTTGGGGGGCAACTATGACTGCTTTATCTACAAAAATATGACAAGATCCTCGACTGAGTTTTGCAGCCACGTCTATTTCGCCCGCGGCCGTCTGCGTGGTTTAATATACGTAGCGGAAGTTGAGATTCTTCCTGTCAGTAATGTCCGAAAGCTCAAGATGATCCCTCTCCTCTATGGTAGCTCTGTTCTGCTGTAGCTTGTCACGTCGCTTATTCTCACGGATGATGGTGAACCGCAAAACGAGCATAATAAGCGTCGAGGCACCGAAGCAGATTGTGGTCGCCAAGAAGCCGCTCTGTAGTCCGATATCAGTCTTGACCTAACACATGGGTTGAGAATGAGACAACCTACCGAATACTCTGGCGCCTCGGATGGGAAGAACAAGAACGGGCCGATGATATTACCAGCCGTGTAAGCCATAAACATCATGGCCGAGGCGACACTCTTCTTGGTGAATCCAGCAACATTGGAAGCGATCATGGACAATGCGATGGGAAAGCCGGCTGCGAAGGCGACAAACACCCAAAGGCCAAACAGTTGACTCCCTTGGTTGGGTCCGTAACGAACAAGGAGGGAGCCAGTCAGACTGAAACAATTAGCTGGGAATATGGACCGAGCAAACAGTGATTTCTTTTACCTGATCAAGCTGAGGCATGCACCTATAATAGTTCTATAGCCGTCGAAACGACTGCAGAGGTAAGTTGACCCAAGTGCAAAGAAGGCAAGGATGGCACCCATGGGCATGTTAAGGAGATAAACCTCAAGTCTGCTAAAGCCAAATCCAGCCATGACAAGACTGCTAAACTATACAACTGTTAGCACTGTAGTCAACGTTCAATAGGTCCACTTACAGTTGTATGTGCGCCATTGGGAATGCTAAAAGTAAGCTGGAAAAGCATCAAGAGTAGAACGTTGGGATCTGTGATGACCTCTCGAACCTGGTCCCATTTGAAGCTATTATTCTTCATGCCGGTTTGGTTGCTTCGAATTCGATCGACGGCGTCAATGCGCTGCTGTTCGTCAAGAAATCGTGCAGTGTTGGGGGTGTCTGGAAGAAAGATTGCTAGAATAATAGCCCAGACAAGAGTGATGAGACCGAAGATGATGAATAGCCACTGGAATGGTGTTAGCTACATCAAGACAGAAAGAGTCAATTGACCTACTCGCCAAGCAGCAAAAGGACCTCCAATCTGAGCGATCCCATAAGCTAGCAGACCGCCCATCATCGTTGCAATAGCATTGCCCAAGAACCAAATACCATGTCTGAACGGCTGTTCCTCTCGAGTATACCACATTCCAGTGATCAGTGAAAATCCTGGGGAAATCGAAGCTTCTGCTACACCGAGGAAGAAGCGTGCTACGAGAAGACCGGGGAAGCTTTGGACTGCGGCGTGGCAACAGAGTACGATGGCCCAGACGAGACTTGAGCCAGCAAGGTATTTGCCCAGAGGGAGGCGGACCATCAGGAAGGATGCTGGGTAGCTAAAAGCGAGGTAGCCGAAGTAGAAGGCGCTGCTGCACCAGCTGTATCTTGATCCAACGAGATCCTGATTTTGTAAGTGGAAGACTCCAACAAATATTGGCTAGGGTATATACCAGGTCATCGATGATTCCCATGATAGAAGCAAAGTTAAGCGATTGTTTGTCAAGGAACTGTAATGTATACGAAACGAGGAGTAGTGGCATAAGACTGGAATGGCTTGTCAGGTTACTTCCAACCCTAGAGTAGTTGGAGTATCTTACCAAAGATCGATTCTTCTTAGTACCTTTCTTCCTCGGGCTCTGTTGTCAACGCCTTCTTCAGCGACTTGTATCGAGCCTTGTAGGCTCAACGTCTCGCCCATCTTGGCGTCAAAGGCTTGGTTGGGGAGGTTGGTCTTGTCTGCTTTGTTTGTTGCCATCTTGTAAGATATTGTATGAGTGTAGTTCTGAGTGATGAGATGTTGTATACTGAAGGCTGGGGATCCAAGACAGTTAAGTAGATGGCCACAAGGACTAGGTCAATGATCCAGATCAGATGGCTTTGATATTTCTCCTCAATCGAGTAGTATATCTCCACCCCCGCAAAGATAGCTTATCTATCGCCCTTGGAGAGTCTGGGGTCACTTTCGCTTCATTACTCTTGATATCAAAAGGAGCATTGCAAGTAAGAAGCAAAATTTCACTACCCGTCTAAATGAGCCGTTTCTCCAGCTCGGATATCCTGATTATCTGATTGGGCAGCTCGGCAAGCGAAGGTTATCTACACAGAGGCCATATCAATGGGAATGCCGATTGGTCAACTCGGCTAATGAGAAGCCTCTTAAAGGTTCCCCGATGATGAGGCTAGGGGACTCGATTTGTAGTAACCTCCGTCTGCCGGACCCGACTGATTGGGAATGCGGTCCGTGACGCGGGGAGCGGTGTCTAGTTTAGCCTGGGTTGACATCTGCTCCTTGGTGCGACTTTGTTTCTATATGATGACGATAGCTCGTTTACATATCGTCATGATGTGTGACGACACTTGACCAAGATAGCACCGATTGTAGATCCCATTTTACTCAATATGCAGAGTGAATAAGGACTCCCGGGGCCCGATTAAGAGTAAGCAGTCATTAAGAAACACGCTTCCATTATGTGTCGATTGCAAGACATCAAAGTCTATATCCAATAGGTTCAACATCCCGCTTAAACTCGTCCCTGGCCTTATCTAGTAGTTCTGGCTGCAGAAGCATCTCGCAGGCTGTAGCTGCCAATCCCTTCCCGCAATCTAACGCTCTAACCAGGGCTTCCTTTGTTCCTGCGGCATCGGCGAATTTGGGCGTGTGAGGTTGGATCTCAGGGTCGTCGGTTCCGATGGAGAACATGGGATGGATTCCTGGAAGACAATATGATACGTTGCCTAAGCTGTTAGATAATAATGGCTAAGAGATTTTGATAAGAGACTTACCCATGTCTGTCGATGCGCCCATTGGTGGCTGGTTTGCATCATCGATAAAGTCCCTCCCGAAAGCCTTCATGTGTTTGGTGAACTCTGTGGACATGCTGGTATTTGGCCGAAGTTCCATGTAATCCTGATCTCTGTCCTCAAATTAGCGGACCATAGCTACATCTCGCACGTTTGAACTTACCCTTCACAACTGCATTTCACCTCGCAACCTGTCGCAATGCCCCCCGCCTCGAAGCAGGCCTCAACCTTTTTGGAAAGATTTTTGACCTCATCAATACCCGCAGCCCTCAAGTAATACTCCAAATCGGTCGAGTCAGGAATGATATTTGGCTCCGAGCCACCGCTCCGTATGACGCCATGTATCCTCTCCGTAGGTTGTATCTGTTGCCTTAGAAGAGATATGTTGACGTAGGACGATACCACAGCGTCAAGTGCATTCTTTCCGTGCCAAGGCGTATTCCCGGCATGAGCACTTTGCCCCGTGAACGATACCTTAAGTTGCCTCCTTGCGCTCGTCTTGGCAGCAGAAACACCATCGATATTATCCGAATCTGATGGTGAAAGTCGTCCCGTCGGATGAGCCATCAGACAAGCATCAACACCCTCGTAAGCACCCGCCTTGAGGAGATGCACTTTTCCACCGCCGCCCTCTTCAGCAGGAGTTCCAAGAAGACGCACTCTTCCCGAAATCTTCCCGTCACGTATTACTTCAGCTGTCGCTATAAACGCAGCGATTGAGCTCGTGGCAATGAGGTTATGTCCGCAGGCGTGACCAAGACCGGGGAGAGCATCGTATTCGGCGTTGAAGACGATGAGTTTCCCGCCTTTGCCAAATTCGACTTCGAATGAGGTTTCGATACCGTACGCGTGCCGCTTTACATTGTAGCCGAGTTGTTGCATGAGATCGCAGATATTGTCGTGAGCTTTGAACTCTTTGTAATTATATTCGGGGTTTTCGTGGATCTGTCTCAGCGTTAGAAGGTGGGAAGAGAAAGATGATTGCGATGAGCTACCTTTTTGCAAATCTCAGCCAGATCTTTCTCATGATGGGCAACAGATTGCGAAATTCTCGTATGAAGCTCCTCGGTGGAAAAAGACATTTTGGACTGATGAAATTAAGAACTAATAAAGTACCGGCCGTAGTCAACTCTGGGAATAACAAAGGACTTGGCTTTCCCCTTATATGAGCATCAATTCCTCTTAGCTCTTCTCCCCGCAGCTCAATAACATCGTATGACACAATTCCGCGAGCCTGGACCCTCATTACATGACAAATTCCGCCTAGTTAAACGTCCATCCCGCCCGACGCTCTGTCAGGATAAGGAAACTCCGAGAGAAGAAAATATTACGACTTTGTGACTTCTTTTGGATAAAACTTGTCGCCGAGCTAGTGAAGCAAGCAAGGGACAGACGGCTCAGCGAGAGGGGGTCTGTGCTAAAATAGCCGAGGGAACCAATTAAAGGCTGGGAGACTGACGTTACTTGGCTTGAGGCTGAAGGGTCGCAGTGAATTCCATGAGTCGATAAATTCGATTCAGAAGGGGAGTATCGTTTTTCCCAAAGTTGCAGGAAAGGTTAGTCTTGAATCGCTAAAGAATCATGATAACTAACATTTCAAGCCAATTGGCGATATTGAATGGCTCCGGAAAGAGAAGTTTTCTTATCAACGTCTTGTCTTCTCTCATCCCTCCCCATATACGTTGGAAAGCCTGGTTATGATAGACTAAGCTAAGCTATCCCCGTACTAAACCCAAACTCTATGCATCGGGTGTATTTCCGGTATTTCAAGCCCATGTTTTCTTTTACCCCCGAATTTCCGCAATCAAGTCTTACTAAAGCAGCCTGCAGAAAATCTGCAGGCCTAGACTCCGACGCCCGCAAGCAAAATAAGCAAAATATTATAGCCTACCATCGCATTTTCTCATTACGACTCAATGATATAATCTCGAGTCAGTCGTGCTGTTCTCCCCGTATTTCCACGACTCGAGCCTGGTATGAGCTCAAGCTCCCCTGCCGCCGATCGGCGAAAAGCGAGGTCCAAGAACGGTGAGTGCCGCGTCATTATCTTCACCCAATCATTCATCTTACTTCCGACATCGCTGCTAACATTGTTTTTTTCTAGGCTGCTTGACGTGTCGCATTCGAAAGGTCAAATGTGATGAACGAAGACCAGTCTGTAAGAGATGCGAGAATAGTCCCAATAAGTGTGAATGGCTTGAGCCGGGTCAGTCGTTGAGTGCGAGGGGACAGCCTGTTAGGGGTCTCCCCAGCCCTGTCGGCTATGGAAGTCCCAGACTTCTTGCCTCGAGTGAATCACCAAACACAAGTCTTACCCCTACTGACTCGGCAAGTCCAGTCGACTTCATCTCGCAAGGGAGTAGTCGCGAATCACCGCGGTCCTCGCTGTCAGCAGCTCATATTGCTCTTGCTAACTCGCTCCATCTCAGCTCGGAGGATCGAGCGGCGTTTGCATATATTCCTGGCTCGATAATGGTGTTGAGCTATGGAAAGCTCTGGCCATGGAGTAACTTCTCATACATCTATACGCACATAGCCAGTCAATATCCTGGGGTAATGAGAAGCTTCATTGCGGTTGCAAATATGGAACTACGAGCAACAGATTTACTCATCGCACAGGATGCTGTTGATCCAGCTGGTGTGCTGGAAAGAGCAAGTCGACTTGGATCTTCTGCAACGGTGCACTATTCCCAAGCTCTGCAAGACTTGTCGTCTCTGCTAGACCATATCTGTCAAACAGCAGAACAGAGCTGCGACGTTGATGCCTTGTTTACCATGTGGTTCCTTATTCTCAGGTATGAGGCTTATGACTCCGAAACCATGGGTGCCTCTCTATTGCATCTTGAGGGAATTAGGTCCTTTCTGAGGCCATATCTGCAGGGTGACGAACAGAGGAGGCTGCCGTGTGTAGCCCAGGCAATGCTCTTATATACTCTGTAAGTAAGCAGACAAGCTGGATCTCATGTATACTGACAGACTCCAGTTATCTGGACGCAGACTCGGCTACAGGAAATATCAACAGCGGCCAATTCTGCCTGGACTTTCTCTCTCGCGACGCTCACGACTACATATCTCACGAACATCTCTTCCTCAGCGTGAGATCAGCCCTTCCCAAGATTTGGGGCGAACAATATCCTGTGTCAGAACTTCTTGATGATCTGGAAAATTATCGTCCCCTACGTCTGTATCATTTATGTCAAGGAGCCAAGTTAGAACTTCTCCGGTTAGCAAGATCGACAACACAAGATGGGTCGGAGGAAAGCAGTCTGAAGAAGCTCTGGCGACATGTTGAAAGCTTTGGTGATGTAAGACAATGCGCGAGAACTGAGATTCTAGCTGACAACTATAGGAATTTGCAGATATCTTACTCCTGGCTAAGAAATCCCCCAATTCAGGCGGCAAGCGCCTCATGTGGACAGTCTATGCCGCGGCCCTTGACTTCCACGCCCTCCAAATCTTGTGTTCGAGTCTAGACACATACAACGAAACACCGTTCAATCCAGAACTTTCCCTCTCATACATATTCGCCGTCGCAACCAAAGCATTAACCGAAGATCAACGCCAAATCTATCGTTTCATGTGGTCGCTTTCTGTAGCGTTGGGAAAGACGCAGGGGCATAGTAGTCAGGCTTGGCTATCAACACAACTTGCCAGGGCACGGGTTCTGTTACCGCGGTTTGGTGTTCCGGGATTAGTTTTGGAGCACTGCAGTGGACTTCAGATAAGCAATGAGGGATGACAGGACCTCGTTGTGTAAAAGTGTGTTTATTCTAGTTCTATTGTATAAAATTAACCATCGATCGTGAAGGATTCCTTCAATGGGAGGTCGCGACTGCTTGCGCCGACAAAGATTGTGTAGTTGCCAGACTGTAGTACCCAGTCCTGCTTGACGACATCCCAGACACTAAGATCGCGTCTTGTAATCTCGAATGGAACCTCAACTGAGTCGCCCTTAGCCAACTTGATCTTCTCGAAGCCTCGGAGTTGCTTGGGTGGACTGTTTGGTATAGCAACGTAGAGCTGGACAACCTCTTCGCCGCTCCTCTCGCCGATATTTGATACTGTTGCCTGAACAGTGGCATATGTTTCCCAGAGATTGGCGGTAGGAGCAGCAGATTCTATCTCACCCGTCTTGACGGAAAGCGAAGAGTACTTGAACATGGTGTAGCTCAGACCATAGCCAAATTCATATCTTGGTGTGACATCTCGATCGTCAAAAGAGCGATAGTCAAGATAAACACCCTCTGTGAAATCACACTGAGGATCTGTACTGTCACCCTCTCTTCCACAAGGCTCATAAGGTGTATAGTCGCTCTCATTCTTCGCAATGGTATAAGGCAGCCTTCCCGAAAAGTCCGCTTCGCCGTAGAGTAGCTTCACTAGCGCTTCGCCACTATCCTGACCTGGGAGATGCGCGATGATAGTAGCCGTGATGTTGGGGTGCTCGATCCACTGATCGACTAAACGAATGCCAGCCGCGTGAATCGTCACGATGGTGTTTGTGCACTTTGACGCAACGTTGAGAATCAGACCATCGCTGAAGTCGTCGTGGAGACCGTCGCGGTCCCAACCTTCTGTTGCCATGGCGTTGATAAAGACAAGGCAGACATCGCTTGCACCGTTGACATCCGGATCAGGGGAAGAGAGATCCCAATTTACCCAGCTTCCGTCCTTGGAGGCTCTTTGCTGGATGGCACTGAGGGGCTGGTTGCTGTTAGATATTGGTTTAGAGGTCGTAAAAGGTTGACTTACATCGCTGATATATGGAGGCGAATTGGCAGCAGCTCTTCCTCCAGAGACAATAGTTCCCCCTCTCGCGGCTTGATCGAAATGATGTTCATCGCCAAGAACAGCCTGACCCATCTCTGGTGAAGATGTATATCCAAGCTCAAATAATTTGCCAGTATTCTTGGTCTCGGCAACGGTGGCATCATATCCAAAGACAGAGATCATCTTTGGGTTCTTCTTGAAAGGGAGAGTGTTATTCTCGTTCTTGACGAGTACGTGCCCTGCAATGGCACCTTCGAGTAGAGTTGGTCGTGATTCAGGAATTCGGGCTTCAATTTGTTCGTGTGGAAGGGAAAGGTTCTTCATTCCGATGCCCGGAGTTGGGAAGTCGTTGTCCTGACCAACAAGATACCAGGCAGCAAGAATTCTGGGATTTGTTAGCAAAAGCAAAATGGTTTGGTAGTTAGACAAACCTGGTAGCCATGTCAGTAACCCTGTCCTCCTTGACACTTCCATTCCCAACCGCCATGGTCAAGTTGTCTCCCCATGATCCTCCCATAGGCATAACCATATCAAGCCCTGCATTTGCGCTATCAAGGTTATGCTGGGCATTCCAGTCCAGTAGCACAAACCCGTCAAACTCAAGCTCAGATTTGAGAATTCCATTCATCAATTTGCTGTTCTCGCAAGCGTAGGTTCCGTTGACGCGGTTGTACGCGCACATTACTGATGCAACGCCTGCCCTGAGGGAATCAACGAAGGGCCAGAGATAGTACTCGTGTAGAGTCTTGTCGTCGATGTTAGAGGAAACTGCTTCGATGCCGTAGTAGGGGCGACGATAGGTTTCTTGTTCGTTTGCGATGAAGTGCTTACGATGTCAGTCGAAGTCTTCTGTGCTGAAAAAGCTGCTAACCTTGACGTTGGCGATAACTCCGGCATCTTGATGACCAATGATGGATTCTGCGCTGAGCTTGCCTGTTAGATAGGGATCGACTGAGAAACCTTCCCAGTTACGACCACCAAGTGGTGTTCTCCCCAAAGGTCCAACGTTAGGGCCAAGTAAGACATTTACTTGGAGACAATCAGTATCATGCAGCAATCGTGTGATGCTGACAACTTACCGCCTTTAGCCTTGAACTCCTTTCCCATATAATAACCCCTCTGGTACGTCAAGTTCTTATCCCAACTTGCACCAACATGCAGAGCAGAAGGATACGAATTGACCAGATCTGTGGCTCTAACTCCGTTACCAGCATCATGAAGACATAATCCCGGCCATCCTAGACGCGGTATCGTTCCAGTGTTACCAGCGCAGACATTGTCCGCGGCAAAACCACGCGTGACATTGACCTTTTCTTCAACTGTCAATTGCGCGACAAAGTCTTGGGCTTTGGAGTAGGCGCTTTTCCAGATGCCTCTTCCCTCGCCTTGTGCTGTATTTGGAGGTTAGCTTCGGAGTCAGGGGTATTTGGTGGGTAACCTAATTGGCGTACGCGATGGGTATTCTTCTTGAGAAGGCTCAGCAGGGCGCGATAGAACACCTGTTGCCTGCAGAGCAAGACACAATAGCTGAGAAGGCCACATTATGAGAGTGTGTCTGTCAGGGTCTCATAACGTGAATATGCTTTGTTGATGCTCTGTCCTTGTTATTTATCAGTGCGCTTCAGTGCTTTGTCTCGCCCTGAGAAAGGTAAGCCGAAGGTTAACCGTTCGTGATCCACTAGAGTCACGTCACATACAGGGGTTGTGGAAGCTCCGTCCATTTTAACGGGTCTTTATCCCGGTCTTTGGACTCACCGCTAAGAAAATTGGCAAATCGGAGGGTTTTCCGATGGTACAGGGTAACAATTCGAATTTATCATCTTCTCCCAAGTTGCAACCCGGGGTCCCGAAGGAATGTGCTTCCCCGCGGTCTGACGATTGACGAACTATTTCCATGTAGTATTCTGATAATCATGTTATTGGAGTCGATTTTGGGAAGTTTTTTAACCAATGCAGCTTGTTACAAGATGTGTGGATCGAACCACAAATTACTGGAAGTACCACAGGCAAGGGTGTTTGGTCCTCGTTTCTATGTAGGTCTTGACTCAACGAGAAGTTTCATCGGACAGTGTCGTGGAAAGTGTGACATTGGCTTAAGTGATTCTTCTTCACCATTCATTTGTCATGTTTAAGTGGGATCTTGAACGAACTAGATGGTTCATGACAAAGAACAAAGGTTATAATATCGCCAGTCACAGACCTCTCGTTGCAGTTTTACAAATCAGTTTCCAATGCATGGTGTAGCCAGACTGGAATTGCCACTTTTTGTAGAAATGAGCTACGTGGCAGTTGCGAAGATCAGGTCATCGAGACTCGGTCTACACTCGATCACGGAACTAGTTCTAACGCCGAGCTGCGAGCCAAACAGCACAATATTGCTTTTCAGCGGTTCTTTCCGGTGCGTGAGGGGCTTGAGTTACACAAGACTGAGGAACGTATACTTTTTCGGTGAGGAAGGGTTTTGTTACTGGATCTGAATTGCCAAGACCACTACGAAGAATATAACGGTGGTGGCATATTTCGCTCTGTCAGCGTGAAGTCGTATTGCTTGTGCAGTTGTTGGTAGATATCGTGAGGCGAACGACGCTGCCGACAGGATTCAATAAAACACTCAGCAGGTCTAGAGCTCAACACGAGACACTATTCAGCCTGGCAAGCCTTGTGATATATGTATCTGTTCTGATGCCCTCCAGGTCGCGGTCAATTGGACGCCATGTTGTGGGATGAAGCAGGCTGTGCTGACCACCTTCGCGAGGATCAAGAACATGTAACTCTGCTATGACTGGGACAAGGGATGAGGCTCTGGAAGAGTTTTCACTCGAACGGTACCAACCTTGTATAATTACTGGCAGGTTCCTTCATCTATGCCGAATCAAGCTTTTATCCACGAAGATCAGGTTTACAATGGCTTCAAGCAGAGCCTGCAATTCACCCAACCAGGGACCGCAGGATGAATGCTCGGTATGCACGTCACTCACAGGAGCTAGGCTCTTCATCATCATCAGTGGGCTGTTCGCAGACCTCGAGCACCACAGAGGTTTATGCTACACCAACAAGCACCCTCTCAATACTAGAGCGAAGTACATCCAGTTCAGGGCGAAGTGCACCAACTAAGTTACCATGTCCCAGCCCTCCTCCACCCAGCAGTACGAGGAAGCACAAACGGTTCAGATGGTCTTCAAGATCCACATCCCTTTCGAATAGAATTAGCAATGAATCATCTAGTGATGAAGCGGGACCCGGTCATCGTAACGAAATACCTCACATCGCAGAAGGCAAGATGTTACAGATGCCTGAAAATCCTGGATTTCTTTTCAGCATACCAAGAGATCTATTCCAATGGAGAGAGACTGCGAGTGGATTGCAGGTCAGCCTTATCTGGGGAAAGGATCTACAGTCCCTCCAGGAGAAGATAAGCGAAGAGACGCGGCTTCGTTGTGAGGCTGAAGGACAGCTGAAAGCTCAAGAGGCATTCGCGCCACATGAGCGTTCAGAGCATCATGCTCAAATGCGTGCTTCGGAAGAAAGGCTAGGCAAGACACAAGAGGAGTTGCTCCAAATCCAAGCCGTCCAAGAGAAGGAACAGCCTTTGCCTCAGGAGTCTCTGACAGACACGGAGTGTTTAGATAAGGATGAAGGAGACGAGAAAGGTCCCTCCGTGAAGGTTCAGCAAGTTATGAAGCAAGAGGAGACATACGAGGAAATGATGTGGAACCAAGCAGCGAAGGAAAGAGAAGAGGCCCGCGACCAGGCAACTGATTATAAGGCAAGGAATGCTGCACTGATGAGAGAGAAAGTTGAGCTTGAAAAAGACAGGGATGAGCTTGTAGAACAACTCAAGTCTTACAAGCTCGAGATCTCCAAGCAGAAGAGGCAAATGGAGCAGGATAGCCGCAAGTCAAAGAGCCAAGAGAGGGAGAATATTACACTGAAACAAGAGAAATCTGAGCTCGAGAGAGACAAGGCTGAGCTTGCAGAAGAACTCAACGCATGCAGATTTGAGACAGCCAAACAGGAAGTGTCACGGAGAAACACAGCAACACAAACCCAGTCAGAAGCTGAAACTAACCTTATGACAACACAGGAAATCCGGGTTAGTTTGATGGAATGGGCCTCGGAATCTGCCGGCAACGTGGTCTCTCATTATAATGCCGAGGTGTCAACCAAGCTTCAAACATACGAAGAAGGGGAACATCAAGACCACCAACCGGAGGACCCACAAGAAGGACCACAACATGACCAGCAAGAGAGTGAAGAAGGCATACTACAAGAAATCCCAGTGCTAGATGGCAGCGTCAAACGTCGCAAAGAAGAGCTTGCGGAACCCTTGAGAATTGACTACGATATGACCTCTAAAGGACATAGCGAGCCGGGTACGTCTGGCCAACATGACACGACTGAAGCACCAGTTGAAGATGATAAATCTATGGATGAAACTTCGCTGCAACGAACATCGATGGAACGGCAAGCTATCGCTCCGACAGACATCATCGTTGAACTCTCCACGGCAGAACCTTTTGAGAAGTCAAAGCCGGCGGCCATTTTGACAACCAGATCACAGCGGCGATGGGGTCATGAGAGAAGCAAGGTACACAAACACAGGCCCAAAGAAAACAAAGACTCACACCAACACAAAGATGGAAGACGCCACCATCGGTCCAATAGCAGCAAGAAACGGGATGGGTCAACAACCAAGGACCACCGAATCCAGAAGCAAGAAAGAGGTGCAAGACGGCTTGGATGGATCAGATGTTTGACGCATCCGAGAAGCTTTTCCGGCATATACTTCAACTTGAGAGACTCCATCTTCAGCCAGCGATGCATGGTAGGGAGCAGCGGTAGGATCTATTAATGGTTTCTTCTTACTGTCATAGGCGTTCTCAAGTTCGACCAAGTTCAACAAATTGCCGACTTTTACCAGGTGGTCCACTCGCAGTGCATATTCAGTCCTTTCCAACACTAAATCTTCAAGTTTACACTCCCTTTAGTTGTCAATATCTCCATATAGCCATCACAGTTTGGACGCACGAGATAGCAACAGAGAGCAATAACAACGTCAATGAACCTGAATACCATGTGAATTATATAAGCTTATTACGTGTATTGTTGAGCTATCTTCCTGTTGGCTCTGCAAATGAGATACCCGTTCATTCGGTGGTAAAGTCAGCTTACCTCAGATAGGACAACCCATGCACATTACGGATCTTTGCAGCAGGCAATACGAAAATGAATCAGATGTAGTCTGACTTGGCAGTACAGGAGCCGCAAATATTGAAAATCATCCTGCTTTCACTCAACCACAAGGGCCAAGGCATGTCAAGAGACCGTATACAAGTCTCATCTTCCACGTTGATATCAGAGCCCTACGGGCGCAATAGAACCCCGCTGACAACCCCGCAATACTACAACCATGTTACCACTAACACAGAAGCGGTTTGGTGTTGCGGCATAGCCAGTAGAAAGGTTCATCTTGCAGTTAGTACGTTACCAATGTACTAAGGGCGCACCACAAGTACTCGGCAATTACCATCAGTAGCTGTAGGATGTGGCTTATAAAGAACGGGCGTCGCGTCAACCCTCACGCTTACGCCAACAAACACTTCCTCATCATCCATCAGTGACCATGTTGTCTGATCTTGTCGAGTTGTACGAACGAGCGTCCAAGAACTTCATTCTGACACTGTTCCTTTCTATCGTCAGCGCTCTCTATCTTATACGACGTGCCCTCCTCCCCAAGCCAATCCCGGGCATCCCATACAACAAAAATGCAGTCAATTCCATCATGGGAGACATCCCCGAGTTCAGGTCAGCCAAGAACCGCCGTGAGTGGTGGGCGCTACAAGCTGTAAAACACCAATCCCCCCTGGTCCAAGTATTTATGAAACCGTTTGGGCTTCCTTGGGTTTTTGTAGCGGATCATTTTGAAGCATCGGATATCTGCATGCGACGGCTTAAAGAGTTCGACCGAGCGGACATTACAAGGCAGCAATTTGACGGGTTAACGCCGGGTCATCAAATCACGCTTAAAACATCAGATCCACGGTTCAAGAAGAATAGGGAGCTGGTTCGGGATCTGATGTCAACTAGCTTTCTCCAACAGGCTACAGCTCCTCAAATCCATCACAAATTCTCGACTCTGATGAAGCTTTGGGATCGCAAGAGATGTCTATCTGGTGGTCGACCATTTGATATTTCACATGATATTCACAACGCAGCGTTCGACATTATTCTAGGGGCCTCATTTGGTGTCGATTCCGGACAAGGACAAATCGGCAAAGAACACGATGAACTCAGAAGCAAGACCATGACTGGTGGAGATGACGACGTGTTCGAGTTCGAGCACGTCCCATTCTACGATAAAGAACTTGGCTGTTTCGATATTCTGATTGATAGTTTCAATGTTGCCATGAGATCGCCCTATCCACTGGTCAGCCACTTCATTTATCGCAATCTTTCAGCAAAGATGAGGGGGGCAAATGAAATGCGCGCTAAATTGCAAGATCGTGAGATCGCTAAGAGCATCGAGAGAAGGAGAAATGGCCAACCACAACGCTGTGCTTTGGACAACATGATGGCTCGCGAAGATGCGATTGCTGAGAAGGAAGGACGTAAACCCGATTATCGAAGCCAACCTATTATTAGCGAGGTATGTCATATAGATCTATTGTTTGGACTGGTCTGACCTTGGAAGTTGCTTGGGTACCTTGTTGCTGGCCATGAGACAACATCGAGTGTTCTCAGATGGGGGATAAAATACCTTACGAAAGATCAGCGTGTTCAAGCACTCCTCCGAGAAGCATTTCGAACAGGTTATGCTGAAGCTATCGAACAAAAGCGCGTCCCAACCATGGACGAGATTCTCAAAGCTCATATCCCATACTTCGACGCCGTCATTGAGGAGATACTACGCCATGCACGGGCCGCTCCGATCACTCTTAGGGAAGCTGTTACAGATACCCAGATTCTAGGTTATCACATCCCCAAGGGAACAACGATCGGCTTTCTAGGAAATGGCCCCGGAGTCATGATGCCGACTATTCCCGTGGATCCCAACAAGCGATCTCAGTCTTCTCGAGCACATGTGAATAAGATGGAACTTTTTGACGAATCAGACATTTCTCAATTCATTCCAGAAAGATGGCTCACCACAGAAACTAAAGATAATGGAGAAGAGGTGGTCGTATTTGACCCGAACAGGGGTCCTCAGCAAGCGTTTGGTATGGGGCCTCGTGGCTGCTTTGGCAAGAAATTGGCGTACATGGAAATAAAGGCTTTCTTCACTTCTGTGTTCTGGGAGTTCAAGTTGGAACCGATAAAGGCTGAGTTGGCAACGGACGAAGAGATGGTGGCGTTGACGAGGGCGCCGAAGAACGTTTACGTCAAGTTAACAAAGGTCGAATATTGCGGATAGAACTCTCATATGGAACCAATCACACCGCATAGCTGTTTTCTTAAGGAATGGAAGTGTCTGAGTTTGTTCCTTCTCTGGCTACTATTACCTACAGATGGGATATCGAATCAGAATGAGAGTCTCCTAGGTCAACAAGAGACGGGCATCTATCAATGTTTATGGTATCCGTAGTTGGATCTGAATAAGGACATTAAGCTTGAAGTAGTCTGTGCAGATGACGGCATGTCTCAAATAGTCTGTTTGATAATATCCAAGTGATAGGGGCATAGGTAATTGTAATCATCCCCCCCAGCAAGCCTATAACCCTAAGCTTAGGATACAGAAAATAAATAGCTTAAGAGGGGCGTAGGAAAGCATAAAGTAACTCAGTTACTTTGTCCTTTGGGAATGTAGAGTTGAGCTTTCTGTAACCCCGAGGCAGGCAAGTCAAAGCTTTGTCAGTCCCACACTCAAGTTCAGTTATAATATAACACCCTAAGCCAGGTATTGTCCAGCCTGTTCGGCTTCAGATACCCGAATGGTGTGGCATATGTGTTACTATTATTGTTGTTGGCTGTGGCCTCACTATATAACGTTAGCCCTCGACAGCTCCTCTGTAGTCTTCTGGGTGGCACATCACTCTACCGGTGGAAATAGAACGGTAACGCATTGTGAACATCCACACAGAAAGTTATAAATCATTTGACATGCTTCTATATAGGATGGAATTGGGTGTTCCCATTAGGCACTTTCATATCACCCGCTATTAACTATAAAGCGGTCAACGAATCTACAACAACTGCCGATGCATGTGACAATCGCACACTACCATTGTTAGACTGACCCTCTAGAGCCTTAGGACTTGCCGGAATTTGGAAGTAGACTGTCTTCAGCCTAAGAAGTGTACTTGTTATTGTATTTTCTTAGGTACTCGCAGCAGTATCTTAATTGTGAATGTGAGCTGCAAACAATGACGAGAGGAAGAGGACCCGCCAAGCTACAAGCTATGTGCGTGTACAAGGGAAAGTTCATGTTATGTTAAAGTGAGGCTGAATTGATGCTGTCGTAGGTATCTGTGAATACCTTTAATAAGAGGCGTTACCTAAAGCAGCATAACTTTCTTACCAGACTCCAGGATGAAATTCAGGGTGATGCTATTAACGACAAAGTACCGTTGAGCATACAGTGGAATACTCCCGATATCTCGCCCATACCTGAGTACAAGGTCGACTGTAATTCGAACCGAAGCATGAAGGGCAATGGGTTTCAAGTGTGGGAGGTTATGCCCACTCGCTACAGATACCGCTTTACTTTGCTAATAAGTCAGCCATCATAAGCTTCGTCAAGTCGCTTGGAAGGACGGGAAGGAAGAAAAGGTAGTGAGAAGGCTGGATGTCGAAGGAACACGAAAATAGATCCAAGATGGCTAAACATCCTCGAATGGTTCATTCTGCAACTGGGAAGCAGGAGACATTACTCTTTGTCATAGTAGACTTGGCTAGCAACCACTATAGAAAAGCCCAGTCTTGAATTCCAAAAGTAATATGAAGAAACGATACAAAGATTAAATGTTTTGAGAAAAAAGAAAAGAAAAAAAGAAATCCTGCATTATACAGGTGGCGACTCTCCCGCCGGGAATTGAACCCGGGTCTCAAGCGTGACAAGCTTGCATACTGACCACTATACTACGGAAGACGGATGACTGTTGAGCAGCCATTGTAGCGGAGTTCGATGACAGGAAGTGGTTTAGCTCTTATATAGCTGCATAGAGCTTTCTTATAGGAGATAATCCTACTTTATCATATGCCCTTTTCCTAAAGACTGCTGTCGCGGGAGAATTCGTTGTAGATTGACTCGCTAATTTCAGTGACTTCTACAGTTTGAAAACACCCTCTCCTAAGATTAAAACCCTACTTTATTGCGTGCCCTTTCTATTGAACCTTCCCATATAAATAACGCCTTTATACGCTCCCCGGTTCCTCTTCCGGCCTTATTAAAAGATAT
The DNA here is from genome assembly GCA_018886245.1 of Fusarium brachygibbosum. Lineage (NCBI taxonomy): Eukaryota > Fungi > Ascomycota > Sordariomycetes > Hypocreales > Nectriaceae > Fusarium > Fusarium brachygibbosum. The sequence continues at coordinate 2,256,959 of MU249527.1, read as the reverse complement.
GAATCCGCATTAGGTAAGAATCTTCTAAAGGATGGTCCTACAGACCAGCATCCTAGTGTCCAAACATGCTGCTGCTCGATAGTCAGTATCTTCATTTCAACTGGAAACAGACATAATAACCTTGGCAAGATCAGCAAGATCTATATCCCCAGAGATAGGGTTTCTATGCAATGCCTGTTCGAGAGGATAAGGCCAGTCGCACCTGATGTATAATGACATATCGGCGAGCCATGCCATACGTTCTTGAAGCTGCGGTAGTTGCACAACGAGTTCGCGGAAGTCGGGCCAGAGCACAAAGTCGGCCATGCTGATATGAGGGGTAAAAAGCTGATGTGACCTATTAAATATTAGCATCTGTTGTTCAAAAGCAAGACTAAGGAGAAATAGCTCACGTTGGTCTAATCCATTCTGGCATGGCGGCGTATGACTCTGGCGAAGGATCAATCATCCATCTCATCATATACCAGAAGACGTTCATAGATGCAAAACAAGTAAAATCGTATCCTAGAAACATCAGCTGATCGCCTTTCCAATCCCAAAATGGTCGACTCACCTTGACGTTTAACACTATGCACCATCCTCGCCGCCCATTGTGACAAGAGACATGACCTATCAAACTCTTGCTGATCGTATAACGCTGCAATATTGGGATGATGCCCAGCTATTCGATGCACCGGCTCTCCACTCTTGAGAAGACTGGTTGCTCGCTTGAATATGTCTCCAAACGCATCATCGAGATGTCCTGGGTCTGGTATGGTGTTGAGTGAGGTGGCAGCCCAATTGGGGACAAAGATGTTGCGTATCTGCGCGTCTTGAATAGTTCGCGGGTACCCATTTGCTCGGATGCTACTCGAAAGCGACAAGTTGTTAAAGTGGTTTCGAAAGTTTGGATGGATGCCGAGTGATGGTGTATGAGCTTCTTCGCCATGTATTGGAATATTCGACCGGGGGGGTGTGTAGCTATCCACATCTGATACAGCGGATGGTTCTGAATGATCCAGCCCTTCATGCATCAGCGGGGACTGTGCGTCGATATGATTTGTTGTCCCGTGGTGACTATTATGGAGACTTCGTTCTGATACACTGGAGGCTGGTGTAAGATAGTAGTCGGTGTGGTTGAACAATGGTTCGAAGAATAGACTTTGTGTCCCTGGCTGACGCGAGATCGTCTTAGAATTGTTGCCTAAGTGGATTGAGTCAGGCGAGTCTATTATGATATTCTGCGATGTTGCTGGAGCCTGAGACTGGAGAACTTGTGGTGGTTGGAAACTTGTCGAGTCTTCTATTAATGACTAAATATGTTGTCAATATCGGTTGCTCAAGTTTCGGAGCACGGCACTTGGAATGGGTCTTACCGTGGAATATCCCGGAATATGTCCAGCTGTATTTAAAGGGGACTGATATAGAGGTGCCTGAGCCATCAAGGAATGCTCGTAACCATCATCTGCTGATATCGAGACGGATGTTCTGAAGTGCTCTGCATTGGGCAAGACACCTTCTGTCGGCAAATGCGGAACGGTCGTCACATGTGGCACATGTGGCACTTGTGGATTTGCCATCGTAGAATCAATCCCTCCGTTATTGCTTAGTACTTCTAGTATCTCCAACGGTTCCCTCGCATTCTGCAAAAGCTCCAGCACGATGCTTCTGATTTGATCAGACCCAGAAGCCACCTGTTTCAAAAGCATCTTCGCAGCCTCCAACTCTGCTTCGAGCTTGTCGTTGGCACTCTGCAGACTCCTGACTTTCGCATCGCGAACATCCGAGTCGTATATGCATTCTGCGTCCCATTTGGCACAGTTTCCACAGGCTGGCTTGAGTCCATTGCACTGTATTTGGTGTCAGTTAGTCAACCCTCACCTGACCTCAAACTCGGCTTTTGTTACCTTGGCTTTCCGTTTTCGGCACTCCCAGCAAGCCGATTTGATCATGCCGGTCCTCTTTGGCACGACTCGATCCAGTGGTGCCTTTCGAAAGGTCCCGTCCCTTGAAAGGGCGGGTTTGATGGACCTATATGACGACGCCATAAATCGCTCATATACCAGCCACTTGGCTACTTCAGAAATATAAGGATTATTGATCTTTCATGACAGGGCAGAATTTGATAAGCTTAAAATTGCTGCAGTTGTTCAAAGTAGAGTTCGGCAATTCCTTAATGGTATGATATCATGGTCGCGTTACTCCTCGCGTCCTCAAGCATTTTTGTGGTGCACGGACATGATTGGTCAAGATATCAGCCGCGCTTTCGTCATCATCACTTGATGGCTTTGCGCGTATTGTGACAGGGTTGAAAATACAGAATCTTGAGCGAAAAGAGAGAAGATAAAAGATATTTTACGGCAATTTAATTATTCCGTTCCTTCTAGCCTCTTTTCTAGGGCTGTTTCTTCTTGATGGACTTGCGCTCCATCGCCACCGATCCAAAAATAGTAAGAACAGCTAATGCCAGCGGAATATACAAGGTCTGTATAACAGCATTCTCATAACCATTCAACACACTCTTCAATCGCTCTGGACCAATTGACTCCCTCATCTTGGATAGCCCCGCCTTTTGAAGTGCCTCGATATTCGTCCCTGGTGAGGCTGATGTAATCTCATTGGCAAGACGGTCTTGGAATAGCGTCGCCGATGCGCAGATCCACAACGCGGAACCCATTCCGGCACCGAAGGTTAGAACAGCTCCACCGAGAGAAACGTCCTCTACGGGAAGAACGGCTTGAAGTGCTATCATTGGGCTATTGAGACCGAGACCGACTGCCAGGCCTAAAAAGGCCAAAAGGACGACGGCTTTGGTAACTTGTTCTTCGAGATCAATGGTTGTGAGCAGGCCTGAGATGATGGGTGTCAATACACTCGTAGCCAGCATGAAAGCTATGAGTCTGGTCAGTTACAGTTCACAAGATAGTTGACCAAACTCACGGTAATAGTAACCAAGCCAGGTTGTGCCGAGACCAGAAACAACAAAGGCGATAGCCAATCCGCCCACCATAGGAAGAGCAAGCAAACCAGCTTTTGTAGGTGTGTATCCTCGAACTCCTTGGAAGTAAATGGACATGTAATACTCTGTAACCGCGAGAACCCCCTCGCAACACGCTCCAAACCACATGCCCGCAATAATACTCCTCTGTTTTAGAATTCTCGGAGGGAGCAGGGCTTTGTCGCCTTGATGGTATTGTAGGTACCCGAATGCAATAAACAGAAGCGCACAGAAGACGAGAGGCAAGATAATCTGCCAACTACCCCAGCCAAACTTTGTGCCACCCCATTGCAAGGCCATGAGGAGACATGTAACAGCTGGCACAGCAAGTAGCGTCCCAAGAAAATCTACCTTCTTGAGCTTCTCTTTCAAAGTCAGTACGGGGGCATTCTCTCTATGATGAGGGGCCTCATGGACGCCATACGACGTCAAGATCAGACACAAGACCCCAAGTGGAATGTTAATGCCAAAGCACGCTCTCCAAGAGAAAGCATCAACCAAAGCACCGCCAATGGTTGGCGCTGTGATAAGACCGAGACTTCCAACCCCGCTGAGCAAGCTGTTGACCATTGCTTGTTTGGATAGGGGGAAGCATTGTTTTAGAAGCTTGAATAGACCTCCATTTATGGCTCCACGACCAAGACCACTGATTGCACGGCCGAGAATGAAGATTGCTGATGAGGGTGCGAGGGTACAAATTAGAGCGCCTATCTCGAAAGTCGCGATGCCGATGAGGAAAATGGCTTTGGTCGAGAATAAAGTGTAGATTTGGCCAAAGCTGGGAGTGTCAGTTGATGATAGAAACTAGGAATTGTTCACTTACAAGAAGACAAAGGCGCTGAGGGACATGCCACTAGAACAACATCAATACGGTTGCAGAGTCTATGAGTTTGGGACTTACTATGCAGCGGAATACCATCCGATGTCTGCTATGGTCTGAAATTCGTCGGTTATACTTGGTACAGCGACGGCAACAATCGTGATATCCTGTCGATAGTTGATGAGCCAAGCCAGCGGTATTTATGGGGGCAACGGCTTACGAGTCCGCTAAGGAACAAGGCGATACACATAGATGCCATAGTAGACCAAAGCTTTGGACCAGTGGGGAAGACAATATTCTCTTCTTCATTGCGAGGCTCTTCAATCTGGAGTGTTTCGATCGGTCTCGATTGACCAGGCCCATCTGTATTAAATTGCACCGTTGCGGTGTCAGTTGGTGTCTGGGTCAGTGTTTCTGAAGCCATTTCTGCGTGCTGTAAGACGAAGGACTAGAAGCTTGGCCAACAACTCGAGACAACTTGAGGGGAAGCCAAGCATTTATCTCCATTTCATCTGACTCTAAATGATTGAATGCATTGCTGACAGCCGCGTTTAAGCTTACAACGGGTTCAGTGGCTAAATGGTTAAATTACACGTTGATGGAGGGGTGCCGAGTGCTGTAATTGAAGGAATTAATCAGGTCTTTAGGGGATCTGCCACTAAAGACCTAATCGCTCTTCATGCTCAATGTGGAAGCACGCGTCTGCTGAGGTGGCTACGAAGGACGACGCAAGCTGTCGAGTTAGAATTGACTGATCTAACCTGAACGAAGATGGAACTGGTCACTGTCGCAGTCGCATATGTATGTCTGTTTCCAAGGTGCTACTGTAACGTAGGTTCCTGATGCAGACATCCATGATCCCAGTGTGTCTAATCGTTCAGTGCTGTAAACCAGTAAATTACCCCGCAACACCGGAGATACGCTGACCCGAGGGCACAACTGCTGACGCGCTCAGATTCAAGGTCAAGACAAAGCAGCAACAGCCATCCACAACCAACCATGACCCGCGACCGAGAGAATATCCCTGGAATAGAGACTCTACGTATGACTCTAAAGTATAGACAATGTCTTTGCGCCTGAACGGAAGCCGACAACCAGTAAAGAGGTTCTCGAAACTTGACGTCAACCGTCACGCGATCCCTTGAGCTTCGACAGCTCTACGCCAACTCCCCCTTCGACCGCTCATGCATACATACCCCATCGATACGATGAATCTCCAACGGATCCGCGGCCATACAAAGAATATATACAGTTCCTTAGCTATCGCAGCGCCACAAGGTACAAACAGAGTTAAGGGCCACGGTTACCGCGATCGGGCTCACGAATGCTATGTCAATGGTCAATCCCTGTACAGCACGCGGCTTGGCTAGAACGAGAGCACAACACAGGACGAATAGAACACATAGTCTATACAGCGCTTGCTCGGAATTGCTCTGAGACAAGGCATAATCTTGCGTGCAGCCAACTCGTCAACCCTAGACTGAGGTGTTTACCAATTGCCATGCCCTCAACATTTGCTGATGTTCTTTCCAGTACAATTTCCACCCCGTGCCCGATCGTCAAGTCGACTACCCAGTATCCAAGAAGTCTCCTTCTCAGTCTACGCCAGACTGGCACGCAATGCGAGCCATGAACCCGGTCCTCTTCGATAGCTTGCGAAATAACATTCCCTGAATCGCATCCAGCCAGATCAATTTTGAGAGGCCCGGACACCCAACCGACTTTTTTTGGCATTGTCCTCTGCAGTTCAACAACGAGTACTAGTCTTGCTAGTCTACAGAAGGGCTTGCCCATGTTATCGTATCATTGTCCTTCCTCGGCGCTGTTGAACAAGAGTCGAAAATTATACTGGGTGCGCGAAAGGTAAGAGTAGGGAATGTGCTGAAAGCTTCCTCCACCCAGAAGCCTTCCGAGCAACGGATCAACCACAGGACTGGTCGCCAGGAGCTGTCATCCACTGCCACGACCAACAGTCACATTCTGTCGCTTCTCAAATGCGACCATTTGCTTTGCAAGCAGTTGGGCTGAGACGTGGCCAGTTCGTAGGGTGTTTAGCAGTCATCTGCACCCTTCACATCCAAAGACAGCATGCGACAGATCGCTGGTTGGCTAGCCGTGACGACTTATCCCAGACCACAGGGTTTTGATGTTTGATGAATGACCAGTGATTAATAACGCCGGCTAACGTTTCCCTGCCTATGCATTCCCGAAGAATTGTGTCGGCATTCCCCTGTGAAACTGGCAATCATATCATCTCAGCATCTCTGTCGCTCTGTCGCTCTACAGTCCCGTACAAAGATCTGCTATTTGCCTATCATTGTATATCTATTTCGCAGAGTACACAATCTCAGATACCTCGTCTCTCGTCAGAATCTTCCCAAACGAAAACATAGCATCTGTCATAGTCTTGTCAATGATCTGTTCAATCTGGTCGTCCCGCGTAACTCCAACTTCCTTCAAGCTACTCGGCAAGTCAATAATCTTGACCAATCGCGTAACACAATCTCCCGCCTCGGTCTCGTTCCATTCCAGTGTCTCATTGAAGATCTTCACAATCTTTGCTTGCGCTTCGGGGTTTTTGCCCTTGGTATAGCGCAGTACAGGAGGGAGCATAATGCAGCTTGTGATGCCGTGCATAACCTTTCCTACGCTGCCCAGTTGATGGCCGATGGCGTGACTGGCGCCCATGTTGACGGTATAGACGATAAAACCCATGAGAGCCATTCGACTTCCTGCTTGACACTTGCTGATGCCGTGGACGAGCTCATCCTCACCTTCTTCTCCCCGATTGACGCCCTCCTTATACTCAACCAGACCCTTCGATAAATCGCGCAGGGCTTGCTCGCACCACTCTTGAACATCGGGGTATTTTGCACACTCCGGATTGCAAAGTGTTTCGATGCAGTGATCCACAGCACGTATACCAGAACTCAACCAGAGTCTCTCGGGTGCTGTCCTCGCAATCCATGGGTCCATCAAAATTAAGTCGGGTGCACCACCGTCTTTGAGAGAGAAATGCTGCTTCTTGCCAGCGCTGTTGGTGCAGCTCGCCGTATGGTTCCATTCTCCAGCGGATAAGCTTGTAGGTACCAGGATGAGTTTTACTCCTTCTGCTTTCCTCATCTTATCCTGAGGCGCGACACCTTTTTCTTGGTCGAGGAGGGCCTCCATATCTTTCTCCTCAAAACCTTGAGGCAGGGTCGCTGACATTAGACGCGCAACTTTACAGGCGTCAGAGTATGAACCGCTGCCGACACAAATAACACAGTCTATCTTGTGCTCGGTGATTCTATGGGCAATGTCGATGACATCTCCGTATGGTGAGTGTGAACCGACACCCTCCTTGGCGGTGATGAGTCTATCGCCGAGGGCCTCTTTCAGATCGTTTATGGTGGAAGTGTTCTTGGCGAGGGCTTTGCTGTGAACGAGGAGAATGCGCTTGGAGCTCCATTCTTTGAGAGCTATGAGAATATCGTCTTTGCTGCGCGAGTTGAAGATTGCGTCAGAACCTGGACGGTGTCCACCTTCGAGCTGAGGTATGCGATATGATTCAAGTGAGCTTGTCATGTTGGCGGTTGCCAGATGTAGATTGAGAATGAGCTAGATGTATTCCGTCAATGCTAGGTGAAATCACAAAATCTGACCGACACAGTAATATTCTCTTATACTCAACTTTTTGCGGGCTCAAGGTTGGTTCGGGTCAAAGTGGGTTCGTGACGTCTTGATATGACGCTATGCCGAGTTCCGAACACCATTCCCGTAACTTAGCTGACTGTATCAAGTTTAGCCAACAGATGAAGCCATTTGACAAGAAATCCGTAGTGGACAATATGTCTAAGTGGAGAGTCTTGAGGTTCCGAAGCCATTATCCTGATGCTTTCAGTCCACCAAAATATCATCTAAACCTCCTAGCATTCCAAGTAATTTGGACTTGGCTAGGTCCCTGTTGGTGTTTCCCATCCTCTCCCGAATATCTCTCCTACTTGATGATAACTTCTCGGCCACTTGTTTCCATGAATATACACCGTTTGACTCTATTCCCTCTTGCTTCAAGCCAAAGCCACCTTCACGGCAACCTCCATCCAAGTACACATCCTGCAATAGCCCATTGTTCTTCCGTATTTTACCACCGACAATGACAGCCTCAACTTCTCTGACTCCTGCCTGACGAACGATAGCTGTCAGGGGATCGTTTTCAGCTGCACAGCCAATGGAAGGAGATGTCGTGTCAAAGACGACCAGATCAGCCAACTTGCCAACGGCAATAGACCCAATGTCTTTGTCCATATTTATGGCACGAGCTGCCTTGATCGTAGCCAGGTTGAAAGCCTCTTGTAAACTAGCTCGTGGTTTTTTAGGGTAGTGCCCTTCAGAAAAGGTCTTCGTGTTCTGTGTTGCGCGATCGCTTGCTAGAGCCATTTGCATCTGGTGCATCATGTTGACAGGCCCACAAGAGTGACAGTCTGCACCGAGGCATGTCAAAGGAAGGTCCTCTCTAAAGGCTACAGGGTCTGCACCCGAAGCCATGAATATTTCAGCATCTGGAGTGGACACGATGTATGTCCCAGCTGATGTGAGGAGAGATACCTGTTCAGGTGTCGTTCCATTACCATGTGTAAGAAGGATATTGGGTCCGAGCAAGCCACAAGCGCTTAGTTGCTCTGGGACCCTGGATTGACCTTGCGTTGGGGTTAGCTACTTGGCGCTTCAGACTGACTGTACAGCAATCTATTCCCACATACCTTTCGAGATTGGCCAATGCCGGTAGTGACTTGCAATTAACTTTACCCCAGCCTGCTTGACATGATTCAACGTCTCCGAAATAATCTTTTCCGGTAAAAAATAAGAGTCAAAGAAGAAGCCCAGTTGTACTCGCTGGTCATCTCCAAATGGCGCTTTTGCAGCAAGAGCGTCCATCTGTGGCAGCAGCCAATCAGGCTGTGGGGAACGGTCAAGCTCAAAGCAAGACTTTGTCCACTCGGTAGCACGGATTGGCATAACTCCGTAACAAAATATAGACCGTATACCTGATGCAATGGTAGCGCTTAGAGCGGCTAAGCCGTGTTCGGGTTGAGAAGCCATGTGTGCGTTGTCAACCACGCAGGTTGTTCCAGAATCAAGAGCTTCAAGACATCCGGCTAGCTGACCCCAGAAGATGTCCTGAGAAGTGAAGTTAAAGCTTTGAAGGTTGGCTGGGATTCTGTAAGGCTTTTGTCTTGCGAACCCGACTTTGAATGCACGTACCGTCGAGCATGTAGTCCAGCATAGTGCAGTCCCCAAGGAGTCCCTTGAGCTGACTTTGCCACATATGGTGATGCGCATTGATAAATCCAGGAGAAATTATTTTGCCCTCGCAGTTGATAATAGAAGCATCTTTGGGTTTGTTGATACCCTTGCCAATCTCAACGATGCGACCATCCGCGATCAAGATATCCGTGTTTCTGAGATCAACAACGTTGTCTCTCTCGTCATGTTGAAGAACAGTGCCATTCTTAAGGAGTATCTGGTCGCTCATTTTTCCGGATATTGTAGAAAATTGTTCATGTAAATGGACCGAAGTCCGCTACTAACTTATACCCATTTTCAGATATCGGGAAATTTAGACGGAAACTCGGACTCGGCAAATCCATCCACAAGTTCGGTGATAACTGGCAGACTAAACCTGGATTTCCCGAGAAAACCTACGCTAACCCGGCTTACGATCCTCCGTTGGAAAAACGGTTTGATAAACGGTCATCCGCTGTGGCTGAACTCGCTAGTCTAACAGACCCGCCCGCATTTGGGGGCGTTGATGAGATTAGATAGCAGATTAGATGCAAGATTTATCTAATCACGTTATTAGTTACGTTCCGTTACATACAACTACCCTAGATCAAGTAGTTATTCTAGGATTTAGTATTACTCTGGTATGTATAAAAGGCTTATGATAATGGAGAGTATCTTCAATCAACTTAGTATGCTATCCTTGGTGGATTTAGCAAATAATATGTAGAATTTCTATCGATATTCATTCTTGATGATGCTTGACTCTAAATGAATCGATTTTGGTGTACAAAATCTGAAGCTGGGCTGGTGTAACACAGGAAATGGCCCCTAAGCTTTAAGGTGTAAAAATAAATAACCTAAGAGCCGGGTCTAAAAAGCATAAACTGACTGACTAATTTCGTCTCTTATGCTTTTAGCGGCTAAGTTTTCTAGCACCCCGAGGGCCGGGGAACAAACCTAACTACAAATTGTACGACCACCCTGTCAACGAACAGTATCGCATTCTCCCACCGGAAGTCGGTCTGTAGCGGTAATAAAAAGGCAAAGTGATTGCATTAGCTTCAAGCTCAGACTGGCAAGCCGATTCCAGGGCACTAGAGAGAGAACGAGGAGAAGAGCACAAAAGACAGAATGATTGGGTCAGTTGACAGCAGTTTAAACCAAGGTTTTGCTTTATTATTCTGTCGCACTTACATCTTGAATTTATGGTCCCTGTGATGCCCAGGCGCTGATCAAAATCCCACCATTGACAATAGCACCATCTGAAAAGCTTCATCTAGGCAAAGCCGCCCACAGTAGCTGCATGTGTAAAAGACTGGGGATTGTCAATTGTCCATAGACAAGCTTTACAAAGTCGATCTAGATACAAAAAATTGATGCGATCTAAAGTGGCTTGTCGGGTCAAACCGTGCTTGAACGATGATTAAAACGGCATGGTGACTATAAATTTTGCAACCCTCACGTGTCGGTTAAGCCCGGCTGCCCAAGCTACCGCTGCACTATTTGCTGGGACTAACGTTAAAGAGTATAATTTTCGGACCTCACGTGGCCACTAGAAGGAATCGAATCTCCCTGGAAGCATTTCATAGGCAGGCTACAAAGGGGGTTAGGCCCAGATGTGAAATTACGTCGACGACTACGGCAATCTGACGAGGATGGGATTTCGTACAGTCGCATTCCGGAGGAATTTCCCCAATGCTCTTCATTCATTTTGCCAAGACTACTGAGACGTGAGTTCCCCTCACTGAGCCAAGCTGCTGTCGCTGCGACAAAGCTTGGGCCAGGGCGAGAGTGCACTCAGATCAGGGAAGGATTTCTTCCCTTCGTCCTTGGACTGTCACATCAGACTTCCATCGACCCCTTTGTGTTGGTGATTGCGCGATATTAATTAACGCGTTTGAATGGCCGCGTGTTTTGGGTAAAGATTGACCCTTGATTGCAGGCTCAGTGGCATCATGTATGGGCCGGATGCAACAGATCTGTGGCCTTTGAGTCAGTCTAGTCTACGGGTACCCAATCTCTTATGATGGGTGCCAAGATATACTCCAAACAAGTAAGTCAGGGAGTTATCCTTGCTCATGTACTCCGTACAGCACATGGCATGCATGCATAGAGTAAAAAACCTCGCACAACCTCAACAATGCAATGTTGATCGGAGAAAGCATGATTCAGTAGTTACAGTTATCATCTGTGCCACCATCTCACAAATCGCCTCCGTCTGGACTCTGCCGTACGACTTTAGAACCTGATGGTCCAATGGCAGATGCAATCACAACAAAGAGTAGCGCGTCAACAGCTCATCATCCATCAGCCTTGCAACTCTCAACCTCAACTAGGGAGATACTGCCGATGCCGGTCGATAGCGTGTCTTGGACCGTGTTTAAAGGCCCGAATAGCCTAGAGCCTTGAGAACCCGTTTATCGCTCAACAGCGAATTGAAGGCGTTCCCGGGAGATCTACGCAGGTGCCTCTTGGCCTGCTAAGCTTATTTAGTGAAGCCATCAACGGCCGTATTGTCGGTCCGACCTGGGCCAGCTCTCCACAGCATCTTTACCTGATATAGTCTAACCTGGGTCTGTGTCGCCCTTGGCGTCTGACTCCAAGATGGCGACTGGCTGAGCTTGTTCTTCCCCCACTCGTAGCTTGTTTTATGGTTCTTCCCCAGACTGGTCTCGATTCATGGACCCGGGTTAGGCGACGCCGCCAGGACTGGCCAACAAGAATTTTTACGCAAGTTGGGGTCATGGAGACATGGAGAAGCTTGTTTTTCTCCACTGGAGTAGCTGCTCATCCTCCACACTAACCCGACTCCAACCCCAAGTCTGGGGATTTTTAGAATGAGGAGTGTTGGGGAAAGTGGATTCTACACTCTTTTTTAGTGTCGGGGCGATAGAATCCGGGCTGGTCTTTTGGTGAAGTCTGGGGCGAGAGATTTGTATAAAGATCTGCTTGGATCACCACGAAACATCTCTTGTTCATCAGCACTCATCTCCTCATCAATCAATTCAATCTCATCAGCTTCCATCTGATAGATAGTTTAGACTTCTTTGTCTTTTCAATTCTTTTCATCACAATGGCTGGCGGTGCTATCCCCTCTGCTGCCCCTCAGCTGGCAGGCGGCTACCTGAAAGGTCGCGCCCTTATCTTCCCCCTCGCCCTCGTCATCTCTCTCTTCTTCCTCTGGGGTTTCTCCTACGGTCTTCTCGATGTCCTCAACAAGCATTTCCAAACCGTTCTCGGCATCAGCCGTCTCGAGTCCACTGGTCTCCAGGTCATGTACTTTGGTGGTGGTTACCTCCTCTTCTCTCCCATCGCTGCTGAGGTCCTTAAGCGACGAGGCTACAAGCAGACCATCCTGATGGGTCTTTCTCTATACTCTCTTGGCGCTATCCTGTTTTGGCCCGTTGCCAAGTCGGCTGACTCCAACGCCAACGGTCGTGCAGTCTTTGGCGGCTTCTGCGCTTGCACCCTTGTCATCGCTTGTGGTCTCGCTACTCTTGAGACATCTGCCAACTCTTACGCAGTCGTCATTGGCAACCCCGCCAGTGCCAACGCTCGTCTTCAGTTCTGCCAGTCTTGGAACGGTGTTGCCTCTTTCATTGGTCCCTTGATTGCCTCCAAGTTCTTCTTCACCGGCGAGAACCAGAACAGCCTTACCAACGTCCAGTTTGTCTACCTCGCTGTCGCCTGTGCTGGTGCTGCTGTTGGTGTTCTCTTCTTCTTTGCCAAGCTTCCTGAGGTCTCCGAGGCTGTCATCGAGGATGAGGCTGGACACGCTACCGAGACTTCCATCTGGAAGCAGTGGAACATGTGGTTCGCCTTCGGTGCCCAGTTCTGCTACGTCGGTGCCCAGGTCACCATTGCCACCTTCTTCATCAACTACGCTCATGAGAACGGTGGTGTCTCTACTGCTTCCGCCAGCAACATGCTTAGCTACGCTCTCATCACCTTCACTGTTGGTCGTTTCGTCGCTACCGGTCTCGCCGTCTTCCTCCGCGCCGAGTTCATCATGGTCGTCTACTCTTGCTGTGCCATTGCCCTTACTGCCTACTGCAGCGCTGGTTCCGGTGCCGCCTCTATCGGTGTTCTGATTGCCATCTTCTTCTTCGAGGCTCCCATGTACCCTACCATCTTCGCCCTCGGTACTGCCAACCTCGGCCGACACACTCGCCGTGCTGCCGGTATCCTCGTCATGGGTGTATCAGGAGGAGCTGTCTTCCCTCCTATCCAGGGATCAATTGCTGATGCCAAGGGCACTCGCATTAGCTATATTGTCCCTACTATTGGCTTTGTGTACGTTCTCGGCTACGTTGCTGTCTGTTGGGTTCGCGGTGGTATGAAGATACTTGCTGAGAAGGCTACTGAATCTCACGTCGACGAGATTACTGATAATGAGAAGAACGATATTATTATTGAGCAGCATGAGAAAAAGGCTGCCGATATGGCTTAGATAGTTAAAATAGAATAAAAGATTAGTTAATACCGACACTTCATATCGGGATTGCCCTTCACAACAGTATATAACAGACCAAGAGACTTGTAAGAGAGGTCCAGTTTCGTCTTTCAGAGCTTTTGCAAACCCTTGCTTGTTATTCTTGTACCTTGCATTGAGCCTGTTGATAGTTGCCGGCTTGGGAGCTTGGGAAACGAGCTTAGGAGCCATCTTAAATCCCAGGTAGCCTGGCCCTCATCCAGGACTACTCAGTACCAAGAGACTTATAAGAGAGGTCCAGTTTCGTCTTTCAGAGCTTTTGCAAACCCTTGCTTGTTATTCTTGTACCTTGCATTGAGCCTGTTGATAGTTGCCGGCTTGGGAGCTTAGGAAACGAGCTCAGGAGCCGCCTTAAAATCTAGAAGTCGGTGGGCCGTCTCGATAGTTTCTGTCCTATTTATGAGGGGAGGAGATATCGTAGTGCCCGTGAGGGCATAAACGTTGATGAGATATGGTCTGTGAAGAATAAGAAAGAATGAGTATGGTTTTTTGTGTTTTGGTTGCTTGTTGGCTACTGTGCGGGTGTCGTCGTCGTCGTCGTCTATATCGTCGCGATTGATTTGCCTTGTACTGAAGTTCTCAGTGTGAAGGAACTCTGGGAAGGGTTCTCGGTATGCTCTGCGTCTCGTGTAATTCTTATTTGTAGATCTGCGGTGTTTGGGAAATGATCAGTCGAAAAAATGTTCTTCATCATTAGGGGGTGCGAGAAAATCGCCAGGATCCGCGAAAGAGTCTGCGAAGTCTGATCGGCCAGAAGCCATCATGTCAAGACCACGGGGAGCAACCACCATGGAAGGCTGAGGCTTGCAGTCGACGTTACCAAACAGTGAAGTCAAGGGAACGTTGGCGGATGGAGGGAATGTCGCGGAGGTGGCAGCAGCATGACCGTGAACTTGTTGTGTTTGCTTGAAGAGTTGATGAAACTGCAGTTTCAGTTGAAGTGGTAATAGCTCCGACACTATCGCCAGAGTCACTTGTACTCTCAAAGGTGTTAAATCCTCATTCTCCTCAACAAAGGCTGGCTCGTCTTTGCAAATTATAGGTACTTTGGTTTCGGTGATACGAATCTCATAGTGCTGTTCTGGAGATGGAGGGTTGTCCTGGTTTTGACGATCTTTCGCAATCTTGCCACTTGAGCTTGTGTGCTCCTGAATGATGCGGTTCACACGTTAGAATGTACCCTCCGATTCAGATTTGTCTTCGCAACGTGTACCCAGGTAGACGTCTAAAGCGCTTCTGAGGGCTGAATCTGGAATTGCGAAATCTTCTTCGGGAATTTGTCCAAGGTCTGCTGACCCTAGCCAATCGTTCACATTAATACCTGGATGTTTTGACTCCAGTGGCGGATTTAGCAATCGTTCCCTAGGTAGTTCGTTCGGTGTAGTTCTGGTTGCTCTTTGATTTCGCTTTTCTTCTCTATGTGGATTTGACTTCTCTGCTGATTGGGTTGCTTCTGTCTGCGGTTCAGAGTTGAGAAGACCCTGGCTTTCCGCCTACTCTATAAACCCACCCGGATCGTCCCGTAACGGTATCGACCCGCCGCCAGTAGTTTTCAGTGTCCACCGTACCATGGTGAAGGAAGACAGTTTCGAGCATAAGTAAAATTTCAGTGTGTTAGAAAACCTTACCACCGGTAGGAAAAACAAAGGGGAGTATAATTGGTTTATGTTTGCTATGCACGCGGCTGACGTTGGTGGCTGGATGTTTTTTGGTGAGGCTGGTTTCAAGTGGCGCAAAATTATGGCTGGTGGTTTCTTTCCCCGCAAACTCAGAACCGCCCGCCCACTTTCTTTCGCTTCTTGTCTCCGCCTCTTTCTCGCATGCCAGGGGAGTTACATGTTCGCAAACTGGCCGCGCTACGGCTCGGAAACTCATTTGAACTGTTCATGCTTTATTTCTGAGACCAAGAGTACATATTTCTCCATACAAATCATGTCCGACTCCCAGCGCGACCCTAGACCGGGCAAATCTACTGCTTCCCGGAAGCGAAACCATCGCAACATCTCGCCAGAACGCAGTCCTTCCAGATACAAGGCCACAAAGACAGACTCTGGTGGTGCTGCTCCTATTACACCTGCCTTTATCAGAGCGTCGAGTGCACAGCAAACGCCTACGAAAGCGAAAAAATATCGTGAATACTCGAACGAAGCGCCCCGTTCTCCAAATAACCTACTCGAAAGAGAGATCAGCTCCCAGGTATGCATTCGCAACTCCCAAAATACCTACTACCAACTGACCACCTGCAGAAGACTAAGACTTCCCGTCTGATGATGAGAGCAACTTGGTGACTCCTCATAGCCAGGAGGATGAGCCAGCTTTCATAGGTCGAGTCGAGGTAAATTACTACCTGAAACACTACGCCTTATATCTTGTGATCTACTATTTCGCAAGCGATAACTCAAGAACAAGACTGGCAAAGACACTACTCGACTTTTCAAGGACATACCGACCAGGACTCGCAAGGTGAAGCAGGACATCGATATTCTGATCAAGAATATTGAGTTGTCTAGTCGTGTCGGTTTCCTTCTTCATTTCAATCGAGATCTCAAGGATATCTTTCTTGCCTATCATAGGAACAGCCTCCCAAGGACAAACATACTGAAGCTCTTGTCCAATACGCTCATGAGAAGTCCCAGTCGAACATCGCTATGTGGCGAAGTCGGGGAGTTAGGAGATTAGCAGTAAGTTCTCTTTATTCTCACTGTTTTCATATTGATGCTTACCTGTACTGCAGACTGAGATCAAAAAACATCGCATTAATTCTGAAGTTTTTCGCAATGACAAGAATCGAAAGAGAATCCAGTATACACTCAACGAAAAATTCACCCTCGATAATTTTGCAAATTGCTTTAACTTCCTTAAAGGGTATATTGATCTTCAGCAAAGCGACAAGAAAGTCCACGCCTGGTACAGAGATTAGTCAATCAGTAAATTGCAAAGGATTATAAGTTAACATCTTCAGCTGTCTGGTGCAACATGGGTTACTACATCAAGAGACACCAGGACCTCCTTGAGCAGAATGACCCTGTTGAGACCCCAGGTGTTGAGCACCACGATATGTTCTCTATTAGTGCGATTCAGCAAAGGATGAGGGAATTCTCTCGTACTAAGTCTCTTGCGCATGTTATCCCATCCTTTCAGAAGGTTGTTACCCTGCCCCCGAAAACCAAGAAGCGTGGCAAGCGGAAGCAGAAAGCAAACGACTGCGTCCTTAATGAGGACGAGGATCTCTTTATTCCTGTTTTTGAAGAGGAGTCTTCTGAAAAGCAGAAGAAACATTCATCTCGTGAGGAGTCTCACACTCTGGACAGATCTGGACAGCATCTAAAGCAACAGTACAGTCATGTTGAACTCTCTAGCGGCAACTCCTCTGACGACGAAGGGGAAGAAGAGAGATGAGACTCTGACTATCCGATTGAACCACTCCTTCGTGACTCAGGTAGCGACGATGAGTATGCTACACGTGGTGAACGGTCACAAGAGCAACGACATGGAGCTTCAAGGTGGAACGGTGATGAGGAGGAGCGGCATGAAAACATGATCGATCCGGAGGAGCTTCGTCGTTGACATGATCTTTCTGATGACGATCCCGAATACGTGTTACGCGATCGTGATAGTGTCTACCGCGATCACAACGGTCAGAAGATTGGTCAAGAACCAGCATGCAAGAAGAATCGATAATGGTAATATGGGATTTGGACTGGTCGGTGTTTACAGTGGTACACTCTCTGGCGTGATTTGGTAGGGAGTTTTTAGGCTTTGTTTTTCGCAGTTTATATGGCGTTCTTTTGAGGCATATGGGTCCCCTCAAATCTCACTGGGCTGGGAGTTTATATGGTGTCAGTCTTTCGCAATTCATATGGGTAGGATCAAAGGGTAAGTGATTTGTGGTCATTGAAGGAGTTTAGGCGGGCACTAATTCATACTGATACTATAGGAGGTCTACTTTTTTATTTGCAGTTTACCTAAGATGTAGGTAGTTGATAGCCTTGAGCTTGATAATAATCATGGCAATTTTACAAACCCCGCACTACTGTCAAGTCCACGATTTCTCCTTGCAACGCCATAACACGAAGACATCATCACCGCTCCCAACTCCAACCATGAAGGTAAGTCTGCCTACCAATACAAAGCACCTGTTCACTGACTAGCAATACCTATTTAGAGTGATACTATTAAATCGGCATCCGCTTCTCCTCGCGCTAAAACCTCTGGTCCCCCGCCATCCTCACGAACATCAGTTGCGCCGTCTACTGCCACTGACCCAGAATGGTTTGCTGCAATCTCCTCTCGTGTGCATCTTGAGGCTAAAGAAGCGCTGGAGTTACTCGAGTACAAAGATCCCGAAGAAGATGTCGATAAGGCTGAAGAGGGAGAGGCAAGCGAAACAGAGTCTGACGCCAACTCAGACTATACACTACAGCCTGGAGATGACGGCTATGTCAATCTCGTTGACGATATCGTGTCCGACGGTGACAATCTTGGAGATCAGGAGGAAGAATGCACCACAGAGAAGACCAAGGAAGAGAGCCTAGAGGAGAGTGACTCAAGTGTGGACTAAGCGTGCGGTATGGTAGGCGCGGTTTGTGTCTTTCGCAATTTACAGTCTGTACTCTTCCTCCTGCAGATGGTCAGATGTTAGTTCAAGGAGTATAAACACGCATATCAAACCGACTGCTACTTGTGATCTCTTGGTTCTCTCCTGGAATCGTGAATCATAATCTGCTGCCCCCCCGAATTCAGGCCCGCCCCACTTAGCTAACCTCACTAGGCAGCCCAGTCCTTCAACACTGTAACTCTTTCTACCTAACACCCAGCCCAGGCTTCATCTTCACTTCTACAACTCCTACTCCTAAACACGCAGCTTCTTCTCCATTCCTACTCATCCATAACACCACTCGCTCAGCAAGAGCATCTCAAAGCGCTTCAAATCTCCAGAGTCATTTCTTTCTATACGTATCTCACCTACGCGGACTTTTTTCTTGCGCCTTCGAACATTCTCGGCTCCTTGCGACATCGTTCTTTTTAAGTCGTCCGAGAACACACGGCACCCATTAGGAGTTAAGAACTTCTTTACCTTGGCACGCCTACCTCGACAGGTACAGCTCAACGCAAGTCAATCCTCACCACTCACCTAGACTTTACCTAACCGTGTCGTATAGATGGCCAAGAAACAGAGTACTGGTAAGGCCAAGTCGACCTACGACTACTTCAAAGCAAACGATGGAAACTATCGCGCCTTCTTGGCCGCTTGCAAGGCTGCGATCACAAAGCACAGTGCTTCCTGGGGTCCTACCGCTGGACAGCTTGCCGGCGCTCTGATGGGTGTCAAGGACAGGAGCGAGGATGAGCTTGGCAGCCACTGGCAACAGTTTGCTGAGGCATTCCCTGAAGTGACAATGTGCCTCCGTCGCTCAGTCGCTGGTTTGGTGACCCCAGACAAGAGAGGATTCAATATCAACTTGCCAGGACCAGAAACTTCCCGCGCTCCGCGACCAAAAGGGGCAAAGGCACCCGCCGGAAAGAAGGAATATTCCTACGGCAGATCCAACAAGAAGCTCACCATCAGTAACCCCGACTACCCAAATGGCTCACCTGATATCACCTCACAGCCCGTCCAGAGCCTAGAGGTTGCTCAGCCTGGTGGAGAAGCCACTGCCGGTAGTGCTGTGAACAACGATTCTAAATTGCGAAAATTATCTACTGGAAAGATCGTCCGTCAGCGCAAGGGCAAAGGTCGCGCTACTCAGAAAAGTGTTAAGAAGGAGGAGAGTGATAAAGACAGTGATACTGAAGGCTTTATCACTGCGGAAGATGAACCAACACCCGCCAAGATTGTTTCACGCAAACGCAAGCCCAAGAGTCAGGCTGCTAAGAAGCCGGCTAAGAAAGCAAAGGTCACCAAGACCCCTGAGGATGCATTCACTGAATGGTTAGAGGAGCAGCTTGGACCCAACGGAGAATTTCCAAGCGACGATGGTACACTTGGCGGTAAAATTGCGAAAATTACGCGACGCCACAGCATTTCGAGCTTCACCGGGTCGGACATGAACCACAACATTTCGGCCCTCATCGGGTCGGACATGAACTTGAATCTCAATGGTGCTGTCGCTAAGGAACTCAGGAGATTGAACCGCAATGCCTACGATAGTGAACTGTTTGATGAACAGCTCCGGAGAGATCTGAAGCAACGACTCAAGGAGGGACAACGCGAGGGCAAAACCCGTGTCAGACGACGACACAGTATTTCTGAGTGCAATGCCACCAACATGAGTGTTCATGTTTCTGTGGACCAGTGGCGCGCTGACGGTTTTGACGAGCATCTTGCGAAACTTCCTTGCAACAGCGCCATCTAGTGGGCAACACCTAACAACTATCCGGCAGGCCCTAGACTTAATGGTTCGGCGTTCCTGCTAAGACATAACTTGTCCTCTTGGCCAGTGGGAACAAGACTGGGGTAGGTTCAACACACGCGGAGTTTGGTAATGATTATGGAACTTTTGAAATGGGCTTTACAAAAATAGCGAGAGCAGTGGGATTTGACTTTTATGCTTTTGGTGGCCTGGGTAGCCCAGGATCTATAGGACGGTGTTCTTTAACTGGCTTTAAGGTGGACACATAGCTGCCGATATGGGAGACAACAGGCCCAGACTTGATATTTTGCAATCCCCCCTACCTAGATATTACGTACTCAGATTGAAACACAGCACATTAAAATTCTACAACTCGCTTAAATGAGAAATGAATATATGTGACTACCAGAATCTAGAGCTTCGTATTGTAGTCCAGTCAAGCATTATTATATTTCTTAATATATATAACTTGCGAAACGGTATCATAGTAAGGAAGTATATCTGCTCTTCAATATGGTGTTGGCTATATTGTCGTTAGGAAAAGATGGAGTTCATTCTGGATATAATGATGATCTCAATATCTGTTGAGTCGAAACACAACTTAGAAACTTTAAGTGTATAGCAGACGAATAATATAAAGTCTTCTGCGAAATTGTTTTTCTGAAACAGCATTTGCCAGTTAAACACATTACCGAGCCACGAATATGCTGTTGAAGCTCAACATGCAAAGAAGACCACACATAGCACCACTCTTAGACATACCCTAGACTCAGCCAGCATATCACCCAACACCTAACATGACCGCGCCGTGTAAACACGGTGCTGTAAAGACGGGTCGCCGGTATTTCGAGTTCAACGGGTTGTCTCCACTACAGCGCTGCCTGAAGATATCGCCGAAGCGGCGTACCAGGCTCGTTTTTCGCGTGGAACTACATCCCCGCCCAGCAACAGCGAGCCGAACATAGAGATACCCCATGAAGAACTTGTAATCATTCTTGGTGATGGCCACTTGATCAACCCCAATCAGGTGGTTGGCCGTATTGATGATATTTACCTCGACTACAACTTCGATCCCATAACCACAATAGAATTGACGCTTGTACACCGGTATACAATCCGCTACGTCCATGATCAACCTTCAACCGTGAAAGATTCCGACCTCTGAAACTCACAGCGCCACTGCGAGCTGAAAAGGAGATCGCAACATTCGGTCGAAAACTCTAGAAGAGAAGTTTGCAAACACTTCAATGATTTCACTTCCGTTTTTCCTATTCTCAGATGCATTCGGGCTATTCCGGAATATATACCGCTCGCTTATAGGACTTTACTTAATCCCCCAGTTTACTGAACACCATCTTCGCAACCGACGCAAGAGTTTAGTCTCGCTTACTCTGGGCCCGTTTGGCACTGATCTTTCGGACACACTTGAATGCCTCGCCCATCTAACAGAACTTGACGATGGCATGTACCTGGAGGTCGGAGCTGAACGGGTGTTCGTCTGCTCTTTTATTGAAGCAATCATTGGTGATATGCCAAACCAACAACTGCTATCTGGTTGCTTAGGTCCCAAGGCAAACATCCCATGCCGTTACTGTATGATCGACCAGTCTCAGCGACACAGACTCGACTTTAATGTTGTTGAGTTAGGACGCTACGGAGAGCAACTGCGACGCGATATAAGTCAAGTTCGAGTGATTCCTACAAAGGCTCAGCAACACAGACAACTTACCAAGCTTGGACTCTATGGAAAGTGGCGTATTACTGATACACTTGGTAAGTAGTATGAAAACTAATATTTACTATTATAAAAACTAAATAATAAAGTTTTAACTCTACTTGCTTTAGAATCTCTCTTCCTGTCTCTTGATCTTATTCGTAGTCGGACAAGCGACGCTGCACACTTGAAGTATGCAGGACTCGCAAAATTTATATTTGGGCTAATGTTTGATGAGCCTGGATTCTTTACAGCCAAGGCGCTAGAGTCTTTTGATAACGTCTTGAACTCATTTACCTTTCCGCCAGGTTGGAGACACTTACAGTCACCGACACGACATCTCCTGTCCTGGCGTATGCAGAAATGTGCTCGCAGCATTATTGTCTTGCCCATCATTTTCCGCGTCTGGCTAAAGAAGGATTATATTAAAGCTCCCATCCAAGTAACGCTTAAACAACTGGGTAAAGATTTCTTCAGAGCTGATATCTTCTCTCATGATGTCGATTCATTCACCTGCGTGGAATGGTTAACTGCGGCTTGCTGGAGTTTGCTAAGTCAGTTCTCTGTATGTGCGGATCGTTCTCCTATTCGACAGACATGATGGAGTTTCAGGAGCAAGTGACTGATAGACGCAGAGCAATTTAATTCTTAACCCAGACCTGCATTAACGCGAAACGTCTACAGCGTAGTAAGTACCTCCAAATATTCTTATACTGCCTGTCCCATATATCCCAAGCTTATATTTCTTGGCGCCTATCTATCTTATCTCTTCAATCACTAATACTATAGTAGCAAACCAGCAACTAACTTATTCGCCATCTGAGATTCCAGTATACACACCGAGTTACGTCTTCAGTGAGATTGAAGATGATGCTATGTCGGTAGTGGCTGAGGTAACAGCTGTCTCGAGAGTTACTCGTCAAGGACGTGCAGCCGGAAACGCTCACCCCTTTGAGGCCAAGAAGGGTTTACCAAACATCCATGTTGGTTTACACTATTCAGAGATCACCATGGAATATGGAGGTTGCAATATGGTGTTCACTCTGTCAGGTGAGGACCGGCACAAGTAAGTCACTTGTTACGTACTCCTGCTATCAGAATCTTACACTCTCCAGAATGTTCAAGGATGATATTAAAGCAACAAACTTCCAAGATGCGGCGGAAACTCTCATCTACCGAGAGAACTTCCTCTCTACAGTGGCATTCGCCTTCGACGGCTGCTTTGAACTTACCAACTCGCAACTTCATGAAATATTCATGGAGGTTCGGCGGTGTTGCCCTTCTTTAGCCGCAGAGCTTGAAACGTGTGCCGACGACGAGGAGCAGCGAACGGAATCGGAGACGCGCTTGCGGGACGACGTGAACCACCAAAAACCACTTGCATTCTGCAACATGCGGTACGCGAAAAATGAGATCATCGCCGAGCGATTTGTTGGTGTGCCCCCCACCCAAGGGGCCTTGATATACGGGACCCGTTTATCAGCGCGCTACGGAAAGCATACGATGAAGATTATGGAATTCCCACTGTTGTTGAGTTTGGCCGAAGTCCATTTGAGTGGAAGCAAAAGATATCTTTCGCGAATCGGTATGTATTTATAAACCTCGGTTAACTGTGACAGGAGACTGACCAGCTTAGCTCCCAAAATCGTCTCTGCTTCTCTATCGGTGACTTCCTGAACGTCAGGGGAAATTTCGCGCGTATCCAAGGACTGTTTATCCATCATCGAGCAACAAGCGACTATCTTTTCGCAGTTGTTGACTTTCTTTCTCCTCGACTCACTGGCCAAAGGAGAGAGTTGATCTTTAAGACGGATATCTTTGAGCTTAATGGGCATCGTGGGATTGTTAGACTGCCGAGTATCTCACATGAAAAGGTCTGGATGGTTCCACGTTATGACGAGAGCTTTCTGTTTATCGACTATGATGTTACTTCATGTGAGAGTTGGAGTTTGTGTTACTTTTCGCGTGATAGATAAAATTCCTATGATAGACGAACAGACCAATCTTAAGAACTACTGAATTGCAAACGCTCCCATACGTGCCACTACCTTTCGTTCTGAGATTTTTCGTATGAAGAGCTTCGGTCCCCTGTAGTCCTACTGCGCTCTGAAGTGTGTCAAATTAATCCAGGCTGTATTTCGTAGCCGGCATGAATCTCCAAGTAGTTCCTATCAGTATCACATATGGAAGTCGTTATCGCACTCTTGCCAAACTGCAACATCAGTATCGCAGTAGCCATGGGAACCACCCTGGCATTCTTTCCCTCACTTAGAATCCAGTCAGCTTCATTTGATAAACATTAACACGACATCTCCTTATATCTCCATCCTCGATCAATGAGGTTCTCGAACGCTATAGCTTCTCCATCACTACGGAACGTATAGCTTCGATTTCGGTGCTCCTCCCCCTCGTACCGCATCTGTCTGCGTACGCCGGCCCCGTTACACCACGACGATGCCCTCACTCTGATGATCAACGCTCCCCTCATGCAGTAAAACCTTCAACACGCCGACTTTCCAGTTCCGCCCGCCCGCAGGACCGAACTTCAATCTCGACATACCTCTTCTTGCACTACACACATCTCGCCGCTACTAAGCCGCGCTCTCGCAGACAACGATCGCCCATTTGGATAACCTCCATGGTGCCACAGAACCGCGATTCGTTAAAGTCAACACAAGACTCAGGTTTTCTCTACACTTCCTGTACAGGCTGATAAAGCAGCAGTCGTGGTTCTGCATACACAATGAGCCTCCTGGCACCTTACTCCTGACTTCACTAATGACATTCTTTAGATACCACGACATCTGAGGCTGACCTACAAAGGAGGGCACGCGAAAAAAAGAACCACCCCACTTACGCTACACACTAACTCGATCCCTGATTGACTGGTACTAGTCGCGTCAGTAATACATTTTTCGCGACTTCACTTTAGCATTGTCTCTAATATATCATACTCACAGGTTCAGTGGCACTCAGACAAATAAGTATGGAATACTAGGTGAGCTTTTCGGGTTTTCCACCTAAATCAAAATGAACTTTCTTCTATTCATATACATACTGACAGACAGTTTCTTTCTGCAGCTTGCCTGTGGTTCATCCTGACACCATCTTACAGCGAAACTGTTCTGAAATATCCCTACGCTCACTGGCTTATCCTGCAACACCTCAAGTCTACGCCAGGTCCCTCCTTATCCTGGCCCAATCGCTTATAGAGAAGCAATTTTTCGCGTTTTTTCTCTTGGCCCAGAAGATCTTGATTGCGAGATGTTTGCAAGGCGTGTCCAGTATCAAGTTTGCTAATATGTGTATGGACAGGCAATTTTTCGCGTCCTCTTTTCTGGCCAGATAGAACGGTGGTATAGGTAAGGTGTTCATCCACTGTGTCTACTCCGAGTTGACATTACTGGCAGGCATGGGTTTATGGAGTCAGGCTGTCGTCCGGTGTCTGATGAGCTTTATCCAGGCAGCGCTACTGAGAGTCTCTTTGTCTGTAGACTCTGCTGTCTCATACTTGCGTGTCTTGTATTCAGACTGGTCTGTCGTTCCACCGGTGAACTGTATCTGTTTACATAACAGTCTGGTTGGCTTGTCATACAAGCAGAGTATGATATTCGTTTTCGGTATTATCTGAGTGTGTTGTCGTACAGTTGGAGATTCTGATGTATCCTGGCTAACTTGTCTTAGAGTGGGAGAAGTTCAGAATGCCTTTAGGCTATCCTGGCAGTCTTGTCTTATAGCCGGAGAAGTTGAGAATGGCGGTAGGCTATTCTGGCTGCCTTGTCTTATAGCAGGAGGATGCATGGTATTCTTTTTCGACGCGTCTTGCTTTCGGAGAACCTGCTATGAGCCAGGGAGGTTTCTTGCCTCGTTGCGGATTTGGGAATCCTAGAGAGTGACGCTCTGAGAATGGACAATGCAAGTTCTTGCTGGCTGCTTTCAGGTCTTCTGCGATGCGTCTCAAGCTGTATGGCTTCTCCCACTGCTGATCACCTCAGTGAGTCTGAGTTTCTCTGTACCGGAGTTGCGACGGTGTTGTCGAAGCGGGCCATAGGCGGCGCAAGGAGAAGTTGACAAGATTGCTGACGCTTGTGTTTCCGGTAGGTAAAATCTTCGACGGAACTCTTTCCACTGGACAGACAATGATGTGTCGCACTCGAAGCCGTCGCATCGAATGACATATCAGTGCCGCCGTGTTGAGGTTGGTGTATAGCCGAAGCTTCAATATTGAATACATGTTGATGCAGATTCTAGATTGCTGTGTGATGAGCGATGAGCGACGAGCTTGAAGCGTGGCGGAAGTTACTTTACCACTGCAAGCTGTACGCTGGCGTGCTCTGATTATATAGTGGAGTCTGAACTGGGTTCTCTGGGTGTTTCGCGTTTACCAATAAATATGTCGACTGCTGGCTAATATTCTTAGTAGGCCCCGCCCAAGAACTTCAGCTCACCACTTTTATCTGGCTTCCACTTTGCTATATAGATACTTCGGTAACTGTCACAGCTTGTACCTTGCGGAGCATTGGAAACTTTTTCACTCATCTAATCCCAGCCACTGACATTATGGCATATAGGTTCTGAAGAATTGGAGTTCGGCTAAGTCAGTGGTATAAAAACTACATATCTCTTTCAGCTCTGCCTTGCCAATTTCACTGAGATTACTTTCTAAACGTCAGAGCTAACTACTGCCATCACTTCCTTTCTATATACTAACTTATTGTAGATCTGTTTTTCATTCTTAATACACTTGTGGTAAGACATTCTTTTTAATTCATCCCTGCTAACTTCGCAATTGCATTATTCTAGGAGAGCAATCTTATTACTTACATTCCCTCTTACTCCTGAGTTGTAATAGATCTATTTCTCATTTCAATACACTTGCAGTAAGACATTTTTATTTTAATTCATCCCTGCCAACTTTGCAATTGCATTATTCTATAAGAGCCATCTTATTACTTACTCTCCTCTTACTCCTAAGTTATTACAGATCTGTTGCTGAGTTCCGGTACTCCAGTAATGCAACTAAACTTGTCTTTGTAATACCTATTGAAATTAATAACCTTGTTTTTAAATAGCTTATTAACTTTACTACTGCTCTAAATTGGGACTTGCATACACTTCCCTTTTAATCCCATAGTCTCCCTATTGTTTATATATCCTTACCTCTAATAGTAAGACAAGTTAACACTGAGTGTTAATCTGCTCTCCATCTTACTAAACTTTAACCATTACTTGGAATACTTGGACGAGACTTTTATTTCGCTATCCTTGTACTTTATCTTTCAGTGATCCTTACATCTAGCCCAGTGTACTTCATCAGTGTTCAGTTTGAACAATATATATACTCTAAGCACTTGTTGAACTTTGCACCCATGTCTCTCAACTTGACAGCAATATAATATCGTCGAATCAAGATACAGCTGACAGCATTTTTATCTGTTGTTTACCACACGATCCATGCTGCGCTGGGTTACAGATGAGACAATAGTGCCATGGCTTTAGAGATTGTTGTCCTGATGTTACTCTGGAGGTATAGTGCTAGACTGAAAGTTCGAATAATATTAAGTCTAGAAGTTTAAATAATAGCTAAGCGAGCTTCTAGCTTAATTAAAGTCTGAGATTCTATAAGCATCTGAAGAATTTTTAAAATCATACTAAAGATATTGAATTCTTTTTTTAAGCTTTATAAGACTAAATTGCTATTAATATCTATCTATTGCATTAAGAAAATCAATCTAGATATAAAGATTTATTATATAAGCTGGTAATAATACTTAACTTAAAAAGTTAAATAGAATTTATCTATATAGTAAGTATAGTAGTTTAGAGTATCTTTAAATATCTATAAGTAATATTAATATAAAATATTTAGAATAAACTAGATTTAATATTAATATATATTGCTAAACCTCTATAGAATACTGAAAATATTTTAAGACTTTAACAATTACTTAAAATATCTTTACGTTTCTATAAACGGTTTTAATATAAAAATTAAAAATAAAAAAAAAATTATATTAACTGTTATTACCAGTAATGCTATTTAGATTTCTTAGAAATAGTATTTCAATTTATCTTTCCCAGTTATTCTGTATTTAGTGAGATTTTATATATAGAAGAAGTTTTAACAGTTGTCCTCTACTCACTTTAAGTCAGTCCATAATATCCTCACCAGCAACAGCATTTGAGTTCTACAGACAATGCTGCCAGATCATCCTCACCAGCAACAACATTCAAATTCCATGATAAATGCTGGCAGGTCACCTTTACCAGCAACGACATAAGTTCTGTAGACAATGCTGCCAAGTCACCCTCACCAGCAACGACATTCAAGTTCCGTAATCAATGCTGCCAGGTCACCAAGAATGATCCCATCTGCGTCAATCTCAGTGATGGTAGCATTTAGGTCGCTCTCAGTAGTGTTTGACCTGGCGCTGAATATTTTTTAGATTATTAACTTCGACAAATAGTAGACTGACAAGATTGTAAGGCAGACAGTCTCAGGTAAGTGTTAATGTAAAGATCGCGGTAGTTCAAATGTTCCAGTGTAGTAGCTCTGGTATACTTATTGCTTATGTTTTAGAGTTGAGTTTGGAGATGAGTTAAAGCTTTCTGTATGCGCGAACTGATATGAATAGCTTGTATTTAGAGATTTATTTAGATACAGCGTAAGATAGAGAGATGTTTATTGTGCAAAGTAAAATTGCAAATGTCTTTTGTGAATGAATCGTGTAATTCAGGAGGGTATTGTAAATGTGGGTCTCAGGATAGGCACCTGGGAAATAAATCAGTACTGCAAACCAAGCACTGACTGAACTCCGAAATTGAAAATACTAATTAATACTAATAATAGCAGACTACTAGCTAATAATTAATACTGTTTTTACTTATCTAGAAGTAATTTATTAAGAAGGATATATTTATTACCTCTAATGCGAATTATTATAGTAATATAAGACAGAATAGAAAAGGCAGAATAATGTGTACTCCTGGATAATTCTATTTAGAGTATGAACGTCAGTTGAATTAACTCTGACTGTTTACTTAGCACTAGAAATACTCTAGATAATTGTACTCAAAGTATAATTGCCAGTTGAATCAACTCTTACTGTTTACTTAACACTAGAAATATAAAACATCTGGAATACTGCAGTACTCTAAAATATATTTACCTTGGGGGAAGCAATATTTAATATTTCATATTTTGTAAGAATGCCTATTTCTTAAATAAAGTTAGAAATAAAATAGTGCTCTTTAAGCCTGTAATGTCTTAAAGGTGTCTATGCTAGTATTTACTACTAGTAACTGTTAAACTAATCCAATAGAAGAAATATTACTTATACTACTCTTATCACTTATACTAAGAACATCTGTTGTCGATATATTGTCTGTGATCTAGGAATGTTTATTAAGGTTAGTTTAATATGTTACCAGTTTATTTGGCTTAGAGAAAATTATAAAAGTTAAAAGCCGAGATAGTAATTGATTTAAGATAGCAATTGAGATGAGATGCGAATTGAGAGTTGGGGAATCTGGAATGAAGCTGGGATTACAATTGAGAGTGGGAGAATCTGGAATGAAGCTGGGATAGCAATTGAGCTGAGATTTCAATTGAGAGTTGGAGAATCTGGAATGAAGATGAAATTCCAGTTGTAGGTTGGAGAGTGCAGTAAAGAGCTTGGAGAATCTGCAATTAATAGGAGCTGGAGAATCTACAATAGAGCTAAGACAATCATTAAAAGCTGGTATAATTGCAATCCTAAGTTTGTGACATTAAGCTGGAATACTTGATCTGGACACTTCCAAAATGGTGGGTCTGCCAATTTTGGTGGTAAAATCAAAAATCAAGGGGTAGGGTCAATGAATCACAAAACGCTAACAAATCGGCAGTGTGAGAATAGCACCACAAGAAATACAGATTTCGAATCAGAACAAATACAGAAGAAAAGACTTAGTAAAAATAATTCTATTAGCAACAGTTCAACTACAGTAAAACTAGATGCATTTGAGATTTTGTATATTTTCCTCTTATATTTTATCCTCCTTCAAGAGGACAATTTTCTTTTAACTCCAAGCTCTCTATATCCCCCCTACCATCCTTTCGCCTTATTTATACTTCTTGAAGGATACTGTAGCAAACCGAATGGTCTACCAATTGCATAATCTATCTTGAACTCGCAAAGTACGGTATCTGATCATGTCCTTCGAAATTTATACAGGTACTTGGACCGACTGGTCACGAGGTCGAGTTTTGGGTGCCACCCTAACCCTCTCGTCGAGAGATGCCAGTCTCCTCCTGGCCTTCATCGCGGCATTCGTGACAGTCCTCGCCATTAGGCTATGAATCATTATTGCCTTTGCCACTCACCAGTTCTCTGCCGCTGGTGGAAAGCACGATGGGCTTTACTATCAGCGGCAAGTTATTCTACGGAACACCAAATCTGCGCCAGCAGCTGCATGGTTGTTCCTTCAGCAAGCTTGGCACTGGCGCGGCATCGCTGGATCTTCAATAGCAAGGACGATCCCTTTAGCATTGTTTTGCATTTTCTATGCCGTGGGATTCGCTATTCTAGCTGTTTTCTCTTCACAAATCTCAGACTCAGCTTCTATCTATCGGCTTTTGCGTGGTTCGAGCTGCGGCTTTCCAATAGCTGGTGATGAGTACCAAAAGGCGACCTTTGACAATCAGAGAGCCGCTTTCTATTCCAAGGAATGTTATGGCAACACATCTTCTCCCATGTGCGATATCCTGCCCATAAGGAATTTGGAATGGACCAATTCATCAGTCGATTGCCCATTTGGAGAAAGGGTTTGCCTTGATGTGCCTGCTTTCAAGATGGAGACTGGCATGCTTGATACGCACCATGATTTTGGACTCAACAGCCCACCTAATCACCGGCTCAAATACAAGAGAGAGACAATATGTTCTCCTCTGAATACTGGTGCTGGTTTTACCCAATACATAAACGGTTCAGAAGCGAAAGCGTTAGGTTGGCCAGACAACATCTTGATCAAATACCTTTATGGTAAAAACCTCAATGGCGAAATCAATCACACGTATATCTACAACACATTTGGACGAGACATCAACATTGGGTACTCGACTTGGACATATTTTTATCCTCACAATGGGATCTGGCAGCCCGTCAAGGAGCTTCTGGTGCCGAGTACAGACCTGACATTGATGCTGATTGCGCCAAACTCAGTCATCCATTTCGACCCAAACAACGATCCAGTATTCGCTGCATCGATCAGAATGGATGCCCGAGGATCTACCGGCTACTTGCCCGACCGCTGGGTAAGCCCAATCGCCTGCGTCGACCAACATCAATTATGCAATCCCAACAACGACGAGTGCACCCCACTACTAGATCGCCAAAGCGTCATCGATAGCGCAATGGAAGGCTCAATGGCCTTGAATCTTGGGCAAGTCGTCACAGTTCAGCGGCTCGGAATGGTGCTGCTTGAATCAAGTCCATTTTACCATACAATCTGGACTCGAACGCAAAGCTTTCTACGAGCCCAAGAAAAGGTAGCCGGGATATCGGGTCAACCACTGCCATCAAATCAGTGGGAGATCGAGATGAGTGCTCTGTTTGACGACACGCTTGCAAACTTGCAGTACCATATGATGGAGTATGCAGCTGGCTCTTCGGCACCTGGGACGATCAACGTCACGAAACCGTGGGACAACTCCCCGGCTGATGCTGGTCGGGCAGCTGCTTATAAGGATATGTGTTACAATCAAAGGACGAAGGAGACTCAAGGAACTTTGAACTTTTCTATTCTTGGTCTCGCTTTACTATTCGGTCTTGGTTTGTATATCATACTACTTTCATTCATTCTTGAATTTCTAATGGCCTTAATTCAGAAGTGGTTAGGCCGAGGGATAGGGAGAGCCAGGAGATGGGAGAGAGATGGTACATTGCAGCAGATGAGACTTCTATATGAGATTCAAGGGGCTGGAGATTGGAAGGGAACCACAGAGGATTTTCCATGTACCATATCAGGTGAATATTTTGATCATGACGAGGAAGTTCTTTCGGCTGCGACTGTTCAAGTACCCCCGGCTGTTTCTTCATGAGGGATATTCAACACATAGGTATGAGATTCTATGTAATGGTGGAAACTACAGCAGAGTTTGACGCAGTGCGTTTACAGATTGTTTACATTTGAATTCGCTAGTTATCGCACTGATATGCAATCAATCCATAATTTAAAAATAAGCCAAAGACCAAGGTATTGTCACTTGCGGTGTCTCGCATCAAGATTACTCAGAACGCCGGAAGTCGGGGAACAAAGCCAGTATTTTGTCTGTTATCGCGATGCTTGGAGTTCGGATTAATCTCACAATAGCAAAACACTGTCAATTCAAATACCTTGAATGGCGGAAGATTTGGGTAGTGTCAGAGGTCATCCCTTGTTATTTGTGGGGTGAGACAAGTCGAGTCAGCGACTGCATTCTTTGTTTGTCGGGCTGGAACTTCATGTCTCAATTGCCATACTCTCACTGCGCTCGACTGTGAGGAATTGTAGCAAAACCCTCATTGCTGAGAAATGATGAGGGTTAGCGTAAGTAAAGGATAGGGGCAAGTTTGGATACCATACCAAAGTGAATGATCGAATCGCATATAAAGAGGACTTCATCCCCCCGAAGTCAAAATATCCTCTCATCATCAAACAACTCCAACTCTCTTCATTCGCTCAGTACTCTTTCAAGAGTTCAATACAATCGTTAATTCATTCACTCGTTCCAACCTTCAAGATGCGTTACACCGACATCCTCGCCCTGGCTATGACCAACGTGGTCGCCGCTCAGACATTCACCACCACTCGCTTCGCCAACACTACCACCTCTGCTTTCGAGACTGGTACTGCTACTTCTGGCACCGCTACCATTGGTACTGAGACCACTGGCACTGAGACGTCTGCTGCTTCTACCAGCACTGCTGCTGGAGGCATTGGCAACCCAGCTGGCTTCAACTTCCTCGGCTGCTTCTCAGGAAATGGTTTCCCCAGCTTCACTCTCGCTTACTCCAACGAGGAGAACGATGCCGATGAGTGTGCTGCAGCCTGTGCTGGTTCTAACTTCTTCGGACTCAACGACGAGAGCTGCTACTGTGGCAGCGACCTCGACCTAGAGACTGCCACCTCTGTCGGCACTGATCAGTGTGACATTGTCTGCCCCGGCGATGACTCAGTCAACTGTGGTGGTCGCAGCTCTGGCTCTCGCATCATGCGCCGCCAGAACGTTGACATCAACGTTCTCCTCTCCATCTACGTCGCCATCGGTATCAACCCCGGTGAGACCGAGACCATTACCAACACCGACTTCATCACCCAGACTCTGCCTGCTCTCACCACCACTGCTACCGTTACCTTCACTGAGAGCGGTGAGGTTGCCACCAAGACCGTTACAACCGTTCTTCCTGCTATTCCTACTGATGTTATCATCATCTGCTACGGCAACTACTGTGCTCCTCAAGTCCATTGCCCTACCTGCACCAAGTGGCAGGTTGTTTGCGAGGATGACCTTTGCGCGCCTCGCGAATGTTACGACGATACATGGAACAAGCTCAAGATTTGCAAGAACGGAAGCTGCTACTATGCCGACTACAAGGACGAGGAGTGCAACCAGAAGATCACCTGCTACGGCTCCAGCTGTGAGGTCGACACTTCCGAGGACTACGCCCGAAAGCTTGTCTGCGATGTTGAGGAGGATCGTTACTACTTCGACCAGTGCAAGGATGACTGCTACACATACGAGAAGTGCTCCAACGGAGAGTGCGAGCCTGTCCACCCTCCTGTCAACCCTCCCAAGCCCGTTAGCCCTCCTAAGCCCATCACCCCTGGTGGCAAGCCCCCGGTTGTCGTTGTCCCTGAGCCCAAGCCTGAGCACCCCATCAAGCCCGAGGCTCCCAAGCCTAGCAAGCCTGCTCAATCCGCCCCTCCTGCTAAGCAGCCCGAGCAACCTGCTAAGCCTGAGCAGCCTGAGGCTCCTGCTAAGCCCGAGCAGCCCGAGACCGGAAAGCCCGAGGTTCCTGTTGTCACTGCTGGCGCTGCCAAGTCTTTCGCCGGCTTGGCCGCTGCCATCGCTGGTTTCGCTTTCGTCCTATAGAAGATTTCTTCTGTAGTTGGAGTTTCATGGTACCTTAGTATTGCATTGTGGAGCATAACTCTTCTTAGCATTGATGGCTTGGACTCCTGTTCTAGGACTCTTGTCCAACATTAGTATTCCAGTACATTCTTCTGTTGTCTAAACTCAAGGCCACATTTTGCCGGGCTAGACTTGCTTGTTCTTTCTTCAGTGGTGGATTCTTAGGGGATAGAAATTATTTAATACATTCGACAAAGTTGATCTTACTATCATGGCTTACTCACGTCTACTATAATCTCGGTGTCGATGCAGTTGGCCCAGGATATAAACTCCTTGCAAAGTGGCCAGTGAAGTTTCTCCACCTTTAAACGATTACTGGCTAAGCTTTGTGGCCCGTACTACGACTTCGACCTCTCTTACTATCGGATGACTAAAGAGAACAAATGACCTTGAGAGGACTCTGTAGAAAATGCTAAGTTAGTTCTGTAGAGTTTAGCAGGTGCTGCGGGGCTGGTAGTAAACGCTCAAATAGGGTCTACAGCTGGTCCAACTCCCTCTTCGCCAAGCGAAATGCGCTATGAGTGCATAAACCCAGGCCAACACTCTATTTGATGGAATTGGTACAACCCTACTAATGACAGACGACTTTCCCCTCGACCGCAGTATCGTCATGGCACGTTATTGCATTTCCACGAATCAGAACCTTTGCCCAGGAGCGGGGGGGACTCATCTATAATGGTGATCGAGACAAACAAACTGGATGTTGACCGTCATCCACCGCCTGGCCTGATCATCATGGGTAAATTCTCGCAGGGCTTCCGGTTGGTCAATTCCCCGGATTAATCACTCAAGCTTGGAAACAGCCGGTCTCGTGGCTAATAAGAAGCCTGGCTCAGTGGGGCTGATGCAACACTGTGATGATCATACCCCAACTTATTGAAGAACAAGTTCCACTTAAATGAACGATGCCATAATGCCTAAACTAAGTTTCTCGAAAGATGCTTGTTGTATTTAACCGGCAGTTGTATAAAAGAGAAGAAGCTCTGGTCGACGCTTCCATGGCTATTGTCAATGGCTTGAAATCCTTTACCTAGGATCTTTTTTTCTCAGGCGATGAAGCTGTCACGGGTATCGCTCACGTTGCTGGGCCTGGTGCCATTCGCGTCAGGTCTAGGTCAACAGGCCATTGTTTCCTTCAACAGCTCAGACGATGCCTTCCAGATCGTGGGCGGCGATGCAGGAAACGGGCAAATTCGTGTCTCTGAGGATGAGTACTGGGGAGTCATTCGTGCCGCTGGAGACCTTGCTGTCGACTTTGGACGTGTCACTGGAACAAACTTTACGCTTAGCAACGGCAAGAGTGATGCCTCTGCAGCCAAGTATACTTTTGAGCCCGTGGATGTGAAGAACAACACTTACGTGAGTAACCCTATCTTAAGAATGTCTAGAGCTAACAATATGCAGTATCGCACTCTCGAGGAGCAGAGCTTTTCCGGCCCTGCATACTCAGACCCTGATGAAGCCAACACAGCCATTATTGTTGGTACAATTGGCCATTCCAAGCTTATTGACTCTCTCATTGAAGATGGCCTAATCGATGTCAGTGAGATTGATGGCAAATGGGAGTCTTTTGTCAGTCAACTGGTCCAGGACCCCATCAACGGAACAGCCCAGGCCCTGGTCATTGCCGGTAGTGATCCCAGAGGAACCATATATGGTATCTATGATGTTAGCGAACAAATTGGTGTCAGTCCATGGTACTGGTG
Source organism: Fusarium brachygibbosum (assembly GCA_018886245.1). NCBI lineage: Eukaryota > Fungi > Ascomycota > Sordariomycetes > Hypocreales > Nectriaceae > Fusarium > Fusarium brachygibbosum. Next base: position 2,221,478 of record MU249527.1, on the reverse strand, counting down.
GGCCGACGTGCCTGTGCGTAAACGGGACGAGATATATGTCCTCGCCAAGCCCAAAGTTCAGAAGTCACCTTCAGTGAAGTACCGAGGTATCTTTCTCAACGATGAGCAGCCTGGATTATCTAGCTGGGTCGGGTAAGTTCATACTCATATTTTGCAAACTACGTACTAATTCAGTCAGCTCTCGATGGAAGCCAACTTGGAACAACGCCGCTCCCTACAACCATGAGTTTTACGCTCTTGTCTCAGAACTTCTGCTTCGTCTGCGTGCCAATTACCTATGGCCAACCGTCTGGGGCAGCATGGTCTATATCGATGACCCTCTCAACCAGCCACTGCTCGATGCGTATGAGATTGTCCTTGGAGGATCTCATACCGAGCCTATGATGCGAGCACAGAACGAATTCCGAACATTCTACGAGGGTGAATGGCAGTACCACACCAACAACGAGACCATCGATGAGTATTTCCGTTACGGTGTCGAAAGAGCAAAGCCGTATGCTCGAAACAGCCTATGGACTATGGCGATGAGAGGAACCGGCGATACAGCCATCGAAGGCAACCTTGGAATTGATGGTATCGTTGACATGCTCGAGACGCTTGTCGACAACCAGCGCGAGATTCTTCAAAAAGGTCTCGAGGTCGATAACCTGACTGATGTTCCATCATTGTGGTGCCTGTACAAGGAGGTTCAGTCCTACCAGGAACGCGGCCTAAAGGTTCCTGATGACATCACCCTTCTATGGGCAGATGACAACTGGGGAAACATCCGTCGATTGCCTCTCGCCAATGAGACTGATCGTTCCGGTGGTGCTGGTGTCTACTATCATTTCGACTATGTTGGTGACCCCAGGAACTACAAATGGATAAACACTATCCAACTCGAGAAGACCACTGAGCAGATGACTCTTGCCTATCACCGAAATGCCCGTCGCATCTGGATCGTCAACGTTGGTGATCTCAAGCCAAAGGAAATTCCCATCAGCCACTTCATGGATCTCGCCTACGACACCGAACGATGGGAGACTGACGGTACTACGAAGTGGGTTGAAGCATGGGTTGAGCGAGAATTTGGCAGCGAGCATGTCGAGGCCATCACAAGCATCATGACACGCTATGGCATGTATGCTGCTCGTCGCAAGTTCGAGTTGTTGGAGCCTCACGTCTACTCAGTCATCAACTACCATGAAGCTGAAGCCATTCTGGAGCAGTGGGCCGCCTTGAAAGAGGATACACAGGCCGTCTTTGACAAGCTCGACTCTGAATACCAACCTGCCTTTTTCGAGATGCTCCTCCACCCGGTTCTCGGTGGCGAGATTGTCAACAAGATCCAGATATATGGCGCCAGGAACCAGCTTTACGCTGGACAGAAGCGAAACTCGGCCAACGATGTCATATGGAAGTCTCTCGATCTCATGTACAAGGACTCAAACCTGACGCAGAGATGGAACGAGGTTCTTGATGGCAAGTGGGCACATATTATGGATCGTAAGTGATTAACTTGAATACCGTGTTTCAACATATCTAACTTGACATAGAAACTCACTTGGGCTACGATGGCTACTGGCAACAGCCCATGAGAAACACTCTTCCGGACCTGCGATTTGTTCAGGATGTCTGGCCATCACTCGGTGGTGAGTATGGTATCGGCGTTGAAGGCTCAAATGCCACCATCATGGGTGACAGCCGATGGCACTCCTTGTCCTCCAATGTCCTCGAGCTTCCTCCTCTAGAACCGTTTGGAGCTCAATCACGATATATCGACGTCTTCCACCGAGGCTCCAAGTCTTGCAACTGGTTTGCAGCACCGTGGGAAGACTATGTTCAGCTCTCGCAGTACAACGGTACAGTCGGTGGTGACAACGGTACGGATAGCCGAGTATATGTCACAGTCGACTGGGACAAGGCTCCCAAAGCGCCTAATACGACAGAGGTGTTCATCAACGTTACTAGTGACTGCCAAGGCTTCGAGAAATACAGCGGTCAAGATCCCAAGATCGTGGCGACAGTCATAAACCGAGAACTTCCTGACAGCTTCGAAGAGGGTTTTGTCGAGTCTGATGGACATGTTTCAATCGAAGCGTCCCATTACCAAAAGATTCACGAAGGAGACTCAGACAGCTCATCGCTTGAGTATCACACTATCAAGAACTACGGCCGCACTCTGGCGGGTGTAGGTCTGTATCCCCTTGATACTGAGAAACTGGACGTCGGCGAGGGACCTGCTTTGGAGTACGACATGTACCTATTCACCAACCATTCCGCGGCCAATGTGACCCTTTTTATGTCTCCCGGTGCCAACTACCTTGGAGATCGAAACCCTCTCGAGTATGCCATTGTTCTGTATCCATCCGGCGAGGACCAGCCTGATCCAACACTTGTTCGACCTATTGGCCCCAACGTGGGTACCAACATGCCTGATGGCTGGGGCTACGCTGTTGGAAATGCTGTTTGGGGTCTATATGGTAACTACACGACATCTTCCTTTGAAGTTCCCAAAGAGGGCGCCTATACACTTCGTATCTGGGCTTTATTGCCCAACATCTTGATTCAGAAGATTGTGGTTGATCTCGGCGGTGTACGACAGTCTTACCTTGGACCTCCAGAGAGCTTCCTTCTCGGTAGGGATGAGCAAGGCAAGTACAACGGAACTTCATTCGTAAGCACCCCGGGCATTCTAGGAGGAACTTATGATAAGTCCTCATAAATACGGCAGGGGCATCATATTATGACTTGGATTTTATAGTAATACTATTTTTGCATTGCTGACTTGTCTTGTTTCTCTCGTGCGACGGTTAGTAATTATTATCTGTCATCTCAATTGGAACATTCAGCGGCGCTAAACCCTGAGTGATCAAAAAGATCATAAGTCTATGTACAGAGTACGGTGACTTGGATCATCCTGAAAGTGCCCGAAGGACGACAGCATCTCTCCTGGTATGGGGCTCCCTGACAGAAAATGCCTGTTCAAAGTGACTAGCCTAACGTCTCCAATCAGGCATGGAATGTCACTTGTCAGTTCACCTACAGCCACCCAAATTAGCAAACTTTACGAGCAGACGAAGTTTGTACGAGAAGTATTCGCCAAGAGGCATTGGTTCAAGGGAGTATGGTAGAGTTCATAAGTCCTTCTCATCGCCTCTTCGCATCAAAGGGCGGATATCGGTTCGAGATCGTTGCAATTTGTCTGTTGCTGGTGTAACATCGATTTACTTACTCAATACGCATATGAATATTGCCGAGATGCAGATCTCTATGGACTATGTCCCGCTTGTGCACAAGATGCAACGTCTGTAAAGTATCAAGCAATGCTGGCTTCGCAGTCTTGGTGAAATGTTGCTCCCAAGGCTTGCCTATCTGGAATTCGTGTCTTTTCTGGAGGAATGTTGTGAGATTAGGACCCATAGTTACAAATACCAGGTCTTCATGTTTTCCTTTCAGGCCTGTTATTATAAACGCGTCGCCCAAGCTTGCAAGACACGGGCATGTGTTGGAGACTAGACTTGTAAAAGGATAACTCATTGCTGATACCACGACGCGTTTGAACAAGCGTTTAGGGAGATCAATAGATCTAGTCAAATCAGTTCTCACTGACATGCAATCATTACTTGGAACATGTCCTACCGAATATCAACTACGAGCGAAACCGTCGGTAAATCGCGCCATCCTGAGTTATGAACTACGCGTTACTAATGTTGTACAAGGTCACCCAGGTAGACTGAGCATGGAACAGTGCTGATAGTACGGATACTATATGTTCTAATGACGGGAAAGCTTCGCCTCGAATATTGAGACCCGATTTCATACAATTTTAAAAAGCTGTTTCATGCCATATTGAGGATTTTCTGTTTATATCGAGTCATGAATAATTACAAGCGTATGTCTGTTTTTGATGACACACTCTCTGAGACGCGTGTCGCGTTGGGTGTTTAACACGTTTGCTCGGGCTATTATTAGTCCGCTGAGTAGTACAGAGTGATCTTCATCATTGCTAGCATTAGGGTACAGAAAATGAATGACCTTATTAGTAAGTGGCCTAAGATGAGATAAACTGACATGTTAATTTCGTGTTTTCAACCTAATTTCTGATTGGACACGACTTATGGATCTCCTAATTTGCCACAGCTCCCATTGGCTAGCTCGGAGCCTTAGCATCCGTCTCTTATCGTTATCTCAAGGCTAGCCAATAATAAATGTTATATAGCAGCTCGTCTCCACCTCCTATATCTAATCTCACGAGATGATCCAAGATTGAGAAAACGCTACCCTATATTGACCTAAGGGAGTCTCATGAGGCACTGAATGCAGTGATACCAAGCTACAGTTTAATGGCAAGTTCCTGTGATGACGTGACAAGAGCAAGACAGAATTGCGGAACTATTTATGTATCTAAATTATAGTTGAAGGAGCCAGTGGCAATTCGACAATAACTGGGAACCTGGAAAGGTTGTTCATTTTCGTGAGTTGTTGAACATTTCGGGCTTCCCAGCAGCCCGGGACGGTGTGAACGGAGATATTAGTTAGTTACGATCTGCATATTGTGGGTCACTATTTACAGATCTCTCACAATCAGTACATTAGTCTAATCAATGCACTTTACGCTGTCTTCAAGAATTTACTGAAGATAAATTTGGATATGACAATATTTGATGATGTAATTTCGGCTACCCGCACTCCTGAGTTGTCTCAGCACGCCATGAAGGAACCTCGTTAAATGCGTTCAAACACGCACCTGCTGAACGATCACAGCCATTTGTGACATTCAATAGCAAACCTATTCACAGTCAGAAAGATGTCTTCGCAATATGTCTTGACGTCATTTCGTGTTTTCCGACACGGAGAGAATAAAACCACGTAAACTACCGTGGTGGGACTCTCCACCAAATCCGCGGGATAGCGCGCGGCATTGAAGGGTTCTTCCAAACCCCCGAAACCCCGCTCCGCACGTAACCCTAGACAATTTTGTTCCGCTAAAATGAGTTAGCTCGGATAATTTTTAGTAATGACGCCTCTCGCAGCCACAGTGCATCATTCTCCTTTCATTTGTCGGTCTAGCGGGCAGTAACAGCACCCGACAAGAACGTCAGAGTTTCCCTTAGCCAAAGCATGTCAGACGCAGAGTTTGAGGCCACCGAACTTCCGACGAGGAAATGTACCAATGGCAACTTTTCGGGGTCCGCATAGACCCGTTGGCATCACTTTTGCTCACAAGCTTAAACTTGTTAGCGTCGGGTTTGCTGACGGGCTTGATGTTGTTGCTGTCATTCCTGACGGGCTTAAAGTCAAGCCGTTTTCAGCTGAAAAGACGTTTGCTTAAATAACTTCCATATCAATCACCTCTCTCCCGATCTGTAATAATAACAACCATCGCATCTGTGATTGTCAATTGTGTTGATTACATCCTCCAATCAATTGCCAGTCAAGATGGCTTCTCGATTATCGACAGAGAGCCTACCGGCCTCGACCCATACAACAACATCCGACGAGTCGAGCCATGAACCCCAATACTCCACTGGCAGCACATATGGCCAGCCCTCGCCCCTCACACGAACCAATACAATGATCATTGATGAGCAGGACCGTCAAGAACTTCAGAGAATTGCTACCGGAATTTCACAACACCGCAGACAAAGCTTAGCTACCCAGCCTTCAAGAATCCCAGATCTCGGAGAACGAGATCCTGCACTAGACCCGACAGATAAAGCCTTCGACCTCTCAAAATGGCTACCAGCTTTTATGCATCAATTGCAGGAGGCTGGCGTAGGTCCCAAGAGTGCAGGCGTTGCTTTCAAAGACCTGAGCGTCTTCGGCACAGGAGCGGCTTTGCAGCTACAACAGACTCTTGGTGATCTTGTTCAGGCACCACTTCGCATTGGAGAGCACCTCAGATCTGGTAAGAAGGAGCCAAAAACGATTCTTCACCGATTTGATGGTCTTCTTCGAGGTGGTGAGACTCTCATCGTTCTCGGCCGCCCAGGATCTGGATGTTCCACCCTGCTCAAGACTATGACTGGAGAGCTTGAAGGCCTCAGTGTCGGTGAGCAGTCGACCATCCAATATAATGGCGTCTCCCAAAAAGACATGATGAAGGAATTCAAGGGTGAAACAGGGTACAACCAAGAGGTAAGCAATTGGGACACATCTGACCACCCACATCAATTGAGGCTTTTGCTGACCTATCATTTAAACAGGTTGATAAGCATTTTCCGCATCTGACCGTCGGTCAAACGCTCGAATTCGCAGCTGCATGTCGCATGCCCTCTAACCCCGAGAATCTTGTTGGGACAACCCGCGAGGAAGCTTGCAAGAATGCTACCAAGATTGTCATGGCAGTCTGTGGTCTAAGTCACACATACAATACCAAGGTCGGCAATGACTTCATTCGTGGTGTCTCGGGAGGAGAGCGCAAGCGTGTCAGTATCGCTGAAATGATGCTGGCGCAATCGCCCATGGCTGCGTGGGACAACAGTACACGAGGTTTGGACTCGGCAACTGCCTTGAAGTTTGCCGAAGCCATTCGCCTGGCTTCTGACTATACCGGGTCTGCCAATGCTTTGGCCATCTACCAAGCAAGTCAAGCCATCTACGACCTTTTCGATAAGGCGGTGGTCTTATACGAGGGCCGACAGATCTATTTCGGACCAGCGAATAGAGCAAAGGCATACTTCGAGAGGATGGGCTGGCAATGCCCTCAACGACAGACTGTCGGCGACTTTCTGACATCCGTCACCAATCCTCAAGAGAGAAAGGCCCGAGAAGGAATGGAGAACAAGGTCCCTCGCACTTCAGAAGAATTTGAGAGGTATTGGCACAACTCGCCAGAATACAAGACACTGCGGGAGGAGATTGAGCTGTACCAGGCCGAGTATCCAGTTCACGACCGGTCTGAGGCCATTGCTCCGTTGCGAGAGCGTAAGAACCTTATGTAAGTCCAATCAACACACCAGTCGATACTCCGCATGCTAACGATACGTGCCTAGCCAAGGGAAACACGTTCGACCCAAGTCCCCGTACATCATCAGCCTCGCAACACAGATTCGCCTGACAACCAAACGAGCTTACCAACGAATCTGGAACGATCTATCTGCAACCGCGACCAATGTTGCTACCAATATCATCATGGCTCTCATCATAGGTTCTGTATACTACGGCACAGGCGATGCAACTGCTAGCTTCTACTCCAAGGGAGCTGTGCTCTTTATGGGTATCCTGATGAACGCTCTTGCGGCCATTTCTGAGATCAACAATCTTTACGCACAACGCCCTATCGTCGAGAAACACGCATCTTACGCCTTCTATCATCCCGCAGCCGAAGCCATATCCGGTATTGTGGCTGATATACCCATCAAGTTTGTTTCCGCTACGGTCTTCAATATTATTCTTTACTTTCTCGCCGGGCTCCGTCAAGAGGCTGGGGCCTTCTTTCTCTTCTTCCTCATCACCTTCATCTCCACCTTTGTCATGGCTGCCATCTTCCGTACCATGGCTGCTGTTACCAAGACGGTTTCACAAGCTATGACGCTGGCTGGTGTCATGGTTTTGGCTCTGGTGATTTACACAGGTTTCATGATTCGTGTGCCCCAAATGGTTGCTTGGTTTGGTTGGATCAGGTAAGTGCAAGAAAGGCTGCTTAATAGATGGTTACTAATATTCATCAGATGGATCAACCCCATTTTCTATGCCTTCGAGATCCTGATTGCCAACGAGTTCCATGGTCGAGAATTCATCTGCTCAGCTATCGTTCCCGCCTATCCCCAACTCATCGGCGACTCATGGATCTGCTCGACAGTTGGAGCTGTGGCCGGCCAGCAGACAGTCAGCGGTGATGCTTTTATCGAAACGAACTACCGATACTATTACTCGCATGTCTGGCGCAACTTTGGTATCCTGCTGGCGTTCCTTGTCGTCTTCATGCTCATCTACTTCGCGGCAACTGAGCTGAACTCAAAGACTGCCAGCAAGGCTGAAGTGCTCGTCTTCCAGCGCGGCCACGTCCCTGCTCACCTCCAGTCTGGCGTTAATAAAAGTGCTATGAACGAGGAGCTTGCTGTGCCTGAGAAGAACGGGGAGGGCGCTGATACCACTGCTGTTCTTGAGCCTCAAACCGATGTCTTTACCTGGAAGGATGTGGTGTACGACATTGAGATCAAGGGTGAGCCGCGACGACTGCTGGATCACGTCACTGGTTGGGTCAAGCCTGGTACCCTTACCGCTCTTATGGGTGTCAGCGGTGCAGGAAAGACAACTCTTCTGGACGTTCTAGCTCAGCGAACCAGCATGGGTGTCATTACTGGAGATATGTTCGTCAACGGCAAGCCGCTAGATGCCAGTTTCCAGAGGAAGACAGGCTACGTCCAGCAACAAGGTCAGTCATACATCTTTCTTCTTTAGGGATAATTGTATTAACATGAATCAGATCTTCATCTTGAGACCTCCACCGTTCGCGAGAGTCTGAGATTCAGCGCCATGCTCCGCCAGCCAACCACTGTCAGCACCGAAGAGAAGCATGCCTGGGTTGAGAGAGTCATCGACATGCTCAACATGAGGGACTTTTCCAACGCCGTTGTGGGTGTTCCTGGTGAGGGTCTCAACGTTGAGCAGCGCAAGCTTCTCACCATTGGAGTCGAGCTGGCTGCAAAGCCAAAGCTTCTGCTTTTCCTTGATGAGCCGACAAGCGGTTTGGACTCTCAGAGTTCTTGGGCTATTGTTGCATTCCTCCGCAAGCTGGCAGATGCCGGACAGGCGGTTCTTTGTACTGTCCATCAACCCAGTGCCATCTTGTTCCAAGAGTTTGACCGGCTCCTCTTCCTTGCACGGGGTGGCAAGACTGTCTACTTTGGCGATATCGGTAAGAACTCACGTACTCTTCTCAACTACTTTGAGAGACACGGAGCTCGAACCTGTGGCGATGACGAAAACCCGGCTGAATGGATGCTTGAGATTGTTAACAACGCCACAAGCTCGAAGGGAGAAGACTGGCATACTGTTTGGAAGGGAAGCCAAGAGCGAGTGGATGTCGAGGCTGAAGTCGAGAACATCCATTCAACCATGTCAGCAAAGGCTCCAGAAGACGATGCTGCCAGTCACTCTGAGTTTGCAATGCCCTTCACTGCTCAGCTTCGAGAAGTCACTATTAGAGTCTTCCAGCAGTACTGGAGGATGCCGGCTTACATTATGTCCAAGTTGATCCTTGGTACAGTCGCTGGTCTTTTCGTCGGTTTCTCATTCTTTCAAGCCGACTCTACCTTTGCCGGCATGCAGAATATCTTGTTCTCCGTCTTCATGATTATCACTGTCTTCTCTACTCTGGTTCAACAGGTATGTCTCACGTTCAACATTGCTCTGCACCTTACTAATCCTGTTCAGATCCAACCTCATTTTATCACTCAACGTGAACTGTACGAAGTCCGAGAGCGTCCTAGCAAGGCATACTCTTGGAAGGCTTTCATGATCGCCAACGTCATTGTCGAGGTCCCTTACCAGATTCTCACTGGTATCTTGATGTTTGCCTGCTTCTACTATCCCGTTGTTGGTGTTCAGAGCTCGGCCCGTCAAGGTCTCGTACTCTTGTTTATGATCCAGCTCATGCTCTACGCAAGTTCTTTCGCGCAGATGACCATCGCTGCGTTCCCAGACGCACTCACTGCATCTGCAATCGTCACCCTTCTGGTTCTCATGAGTTTGACTTTCTGCGGTGTTCTCCAGCCCCCTTCAGCCCTCCCAGGCTTCTGGATTTTCATGTATCGAGTCAGTCCCTTCACCTACTGGGTAGCTGGTATTGTTTCCACCGAATTAGCTGGTCGTCCTATTGAGTGTTCAGCTGATGAGACGTCCATCTTCAACCCACCTTCTGGCCAGACATGTGGCGAATACATGGCCGACTACTTGAGACAGGCACCCGGACAGCTACAGAACCCTGACGCCACACAGCAATGCCAATACTGCTCGCTCACCAATGCGGACCAGTTCTTGGCTGGAAGCAATATCTACTACACTGAAAGGTGGCGCAATTTTGGTATTGTCTGGGCGTACATTGCATTCAACATCTTTATTGCTGTTTCTTCTTATTATGTTTTCCGGGTAAAGAAATGGAGTTTTGGAAAGAAGAAGAAGGCTTGAGATATTTTAAGCCGGATTAATTACATAGTATAATTTACGAGTTAATGAACATATGTTACATAAACAATGCCAGAATGATGACTATCAGCAGATTATTTGTATCAAATGCATGACAGTGGGAAATACATACAAATTTGCCACTGATTATTTACTGATCCATGTCTGCATCATGAACCTTCCCAATCAAGATGACCCCGCTCGGCAAATGAGTCACGCATTTGCAATCGCCTGGAAGTATATGTGTTTGTAAAAGTGTAAATGCATATCAGCCAGATAAGCACCGAGAGACTGTATATAACAGTGTAGAGATCTCTCTCTCTAAAGCCTTTTCTCCATTGTTGTTGTCATCCACGTTTTCTTATTTCACTGCCAGTAACCATGTCATTAACGAAACCGACTTGTTCGCTTTGCGATGTGTCCTTCGACAACAGTCAAGAGCATAGGGTACACGCGAAAAGCGAAACACAGTAAGTAACTATTATGCCAGTCGTCATCCACGGAATACTAAGTCTCCTTCAGTATTGCAGCTTTGAGACAGCGCGCGGTTGCTTCGGGGTTGATCGATGCAACAATTGATGATGGCGATACCTATTCCGGTCAAATACATGTTACGAAAGTTTCACAGACACAAATATCAGGCAGCGGTACGGATACCGAAGATGAAGTCTCGGACGATGTATTGCCAGATTTCGAGCCTGCTAAATGCATCATCTGCACGTTCACCAGCCAAAATTTCGAAGACAACATCCAACACATGAAAACAGCACACAGTCTGAGGATTCCATATAAGAATCACTTGAGTGTAGACCTGGAGACCTTGATATGGTACCTCCATTTTCTTATTAATACCTACCGCGAGTGCATTTATTGTGGAACACGGAGCCGTACCGTTCAAGGCATCCAGCAACATATGATGGACAAAGGTCATTGCAGAGTTGAGATGTCAGACGAGATGCTCGAATTCTACGATCTTGATGGACTAAAGAAATACGAAACCGACAATGCCGTTGCCGTCGACAGCGAGACCCTTCGACTGTCATCGGGAAAGCTACTCTCACATCGCACAGCGGCATCGCCCAAGCAACCGCATCGAAAAGCTTCCCCAGACGATACATCAGACCAAGCTCATCAAGCTGCTTTGCCTGGTAACGTTGCATCTGATGCACTCACAACAAAGGATAGGAAGGACGCAGCTCTGGCATCTCAGCTTGCTAGACTAAGCGTCAGAGATCAGCAAAGTTTGGTACATATGTCGTCTTCGCAACAGCGCAGCTTCCTCCTGCAAAGAAAGAAGGAGCTGGACACGGTTCGGCGGTCGGAAAGGAAGATGCGACTCAAGACTGAGAGGCTTAGCAACAAGACCATGATGAAGCACTTCCAGAACGATGTGCCGGGTCGAAGTAATGGTTGAAGGCCTTTAGACAAACGAAGAGCTCAGTGCAAACTCAGCGGAATTACAACTAAATTAGTGCGAACATTGATGGTGTTGGAAGACTTCAATGGGTTTTGCTCAAACCTTCACTTGATGGAAATGGATATGTCGCTTATTTATTTCCCAAGTAACAAGCAGTGGCGAGGGCGGATGCATGCGGTAGAGCACAAATCCCTTCTAGTCCAAGAAATATTTACTCTTAATTGATGATATTACATGAAAAGAATGTTTCTATTGTTTTGGTATTACTAAGTTGAAGAGCAACGGCCTGAATTGGAGCGGCTAAGCAATCTACCGCATATCTTAGCGGCACGATAATTCAACCGGATGAAACTTCCTCCATATGAAAACAACTCGTGGTATGGCTATCAAGTGTTCCAAAATCTGGGAATAAGAATGTGTAAGAAAGGAAAAATGAGTAATTAGAGAATTGCAATATCACCCAATCGAACAAACACACGATTAACATGGACTCATTCGAGTATAATGCGAATCCCGCTCGCGTCCTCTTTGGATCCGGCACTATTCAGAAATTACCCCAAGTACTATCCAAACTGGGAGTGTCTCGTCCTCTTGTACTTTCCACACCGCGACAAATTGCAAAAGCCCAAGAAGTTTCCACAATTCTTGATGGGAAGGTTGCTGGCTTCTTCAATGAGGCGCGCATGCACACGCCCGTTGATGTGACTGAACGAGCTTGTGTTAGGGCTGCAGAAGCACAAGCTGATGCTGTCATAAGCATCGGAGGAGGAAGCACTACTGGCCTAGGCAAAGCGATCAGCATTCGCATAGGCTTGCCTCATATCACGATTCCGACTACGTATGCTGGCAGCGAGGTCACTTCTCACTTGGGAGAGACGGCCAATGGTCGGAAAGAAACCAGAGCAGATCCCAAGATATTACCTGCAGTCGTCATTTATGATGTGGACCTGACACTCACTCTACCAATTGGTGTCACTGCTTCCAGCGGTATCAACGCGATAGCTCATGCAGTCGAAGCACTCTATGCAAAAAATCACAATCCCATCATCAGTCTTCTGGCCGTTGAGGGAACGAAAGCTTTGGCCAATGCACTGCCGAAATTAGTTGAAGACTCCAACTCAAAGAGCGACAGGTCTGCGGCTTTGTATGGTGCTTGGCTATGCGGAACGTGTCTAGGAAACGTCGACATGTCATTACATCACAAGTTATGCCATACTTTGGGAGGCAGCTTTAATCTTCCCCACGCGCAGACGCATACCATCTTGCTTCCACATGCTCTCTCATACAATGCTCCGAAAGTACCAGAGGCGATGGAGGTGCTTGCTGCAGTATTGCCTGGAAGTGAGGGAGATGCGATTCGAGGGTTAAATACTTTGTTGTCCAATTTACCGGTGGAACTGGGGTTGAGAGCATTCGGAATGGCCGAGAGTGATATTGATAAGGCGGCTGACATAGTCATTACCAAAGACTTTTGGAATCCTAGGGAGGTTGAGCGGACAGCGATCAGAGAGTTGATCCGACGGGCCTGGGCAGGAGAAGAAGCGCGCGCTGATCTATAAGATAGTGGTTTCAATTTCTAGATAAAAATGCCAGCGATTCAATTAACTCTGTATGTATTGACACGCGAACTGTGCCCAGTTGCATTAACAGAAAGAGGAATACTGTGTCTCCCGCAATAAAAGAAGTAACAGAATCTTTGACCTCGGAGTTTTGGCTTGCAATAAATCATTTTGGAATATGGGCTACAATTGTGTAAATTGACCTACTAATTTCGTCTCCTTCGCTCGTAACAAGTCTCCTGTGGCAATGTACAGTGGTTGGTTTGTGGCTAAGAATGAGGGGAATAGGCTTTGGGCCACTAATTGCGGGGTTGTCTCCAGCCAGTGCATCCTCAAGGCGGCAGAAGAATTGTCCGCGTAGAAAGTGAGGCAAAGATATGATATAACCCAAACTACCATTGTAGAGAAATCTGGACAGAGAACTCAACAAATTCACGCCAACATCATCAAAATGGGATCCGAAAGCCAAGAAAGCCGCACCCTACACCTTGTGGGTATTGGTGTCGGTCATTCAATTGCTCCGCCTATGCACAACCATATCGCACAGTCTTTGGGCCTTCCATGGACCTTTTACGCTACAGAATGTGCCACTCTCGATGAGCTTATGGAGCTCGCAAGAAAAGACACCACGGCCGGCCTGGTCGTCACAATGCCCTATAAGAACGCCATTCTTCCTCGCCTTGACGTCTTGGATGACCTTGCCACGACTATTGGGGCTTGCAATAACGTCTATCGCGATTGGGAACACCCAGAGAAACTGCATGGAACCAATACCGACTGGCGCGGCATCAAAGGTTGCTTGCTTGAGAAGGGAGACCAGGCTGGCGTGCCAGTCCTGAACAAGCCGGCTCTGATAGTCGGTGCGGGAGGAGCGAGCCGGGCCGCCGTCTACGCATTGAACTCTTACTTCAAATCATCGGTTATCTACGTGCTGAACCGTGATGCACAAGAGGTGGAAGATCTTGTGAAGGACTCGCAAAAACTTTCGCCTGTCCCCAAGATCGTTCATGTCAAAGAGGGAGATGCCCAGAGCCTCGAGACGCCATACTACGTTGTTGGCACGGTGCCTGATCTTGAGCCTAAGACCCCCGAAGAACTCGCTGTAAAAGCATCTCTCCAGGACTTCTTATCACGTCCTGAGAAGGGTGTCCTGCTTGATATGTGCTTCAAGCCCAGGCGGACTAGAATGATCAAGCTCGCTGAGGAAAAGGGATGGCCTACGGTTGAGGGAACACACGTTATTGGGTATCAAATTGAAGAGCAGTGGCGGCTTTGGGCTGGACCTGAAAAGGTAAAGAAACTTGATAGAGAAGGAGCATGGAAGGTCCTTATGTCTGGAGCAGAGAGTAGCGCTGGTATCAATTTCTAGGTTTATAGCATCCGTCAAATAAAGGGTTGCGTGGTCAACGATACGTGTAGCTTTAACAGTACACCAAGATAAGAGAGTTATGAATAAAAAAAAAGATAAAATAATTGATCAACTCACTGGAGCAGATATGGTACAAAGGTCCAAGCGTAAAGACACGAAGGGGTCGAAAAGGGTTTAATTAGAGCTCCAGCAAGCAGTGTAACCATCACGTGTAGAGATTTGCTTCCTTACTTCCCTATTATCTACCTATACATGCATCAGTTCAATTCGAGACGCTCAACAAGCTTGTTCCAAGCTTTAATGCCCCTCTCAGCGTGCTTCTGTGGCACATCCTTCCCTTCCTCAGACATTGTTCTTGAAAAGAGTTCCATGGAAACATATCCCTTGTATCCCATATCCTGAATCAACACCTTGGCAATCTTCTCTACGGGAAGATAAGCGCCACGGTCTTCCTCATACATAAAGGCCCTAGCATTTCTTGACCAATTCATTCTGGCGGGATTTCCTTCCACGTGGAATGGATGACCCTTGACGAGAGGTGACTCCATCTTCTCCGCATCAACAACCTGGATGTAGAACACCTTATCCAAAGAAACATCTCGAACAAGTCTTTCCAGAGATTCCTTCATGTCTTGGTCTGCGTTGGGTGTCTTGCCTGTTGGCGACGCAGGATCACCCCAGACGCGCCCGGCAATATTGAACGTGTCGAGACAGAGGCCAAAATTGGGTCTGTTGACCTTTTGGGCTACTTCCCACGACTTTTCCCAGGTATCAACATGCGTACTCCAGCACAGAGCTTCATATGCGAAGCGGATCGGGGGGTTTTGTTTGAGCCCCAGATCGGCCAGCTCGACCAAATCGCTGACGATGACATCCATATCCCCGGTCAGTTGATCAGCAGGGAGGAAGTTGGCCGGAATTTGAATCGTGTTGGTTCCCAAGCGTTCGGCGATCTTGAACCACAGTTTGATCTTCTCTATCAGGCGAGCGTGCTGCTCACGGTCTAAGAGACCCTCATAGAATAAAAAGGGCTGGAGACCAATGACTGTAAGATTCAACCTGTCCAACAGCTGTCGAATACTAGAAGCTGCCGATAGTATCTGGTCGTTACTCGGCGTTTCAACATTGTGTAGCCTCTTTGCCTCATATTCGAGATCCTCGTAGAAGACTTCGATGCCCTGGAAACCTTGGGACGAAGCCTGCTTAGCTTTCTCAGCAAACTCATGTACCCATGCTCGGCCAAGTGAGGCTGACAAGATAGCTGGACGGTAGGCGGCCATTTTGACGAATCTGGGTAATAATGATAGATAAGAATGTTTTGACAAGTCCAGTGATGGCTATAATTACGTTACTGGAGAGGTGATATCATGACGAGGGGCCGGCAAAATCCTGTTCCGGCAAAATTGGGTCCCGGGCCGACTGGATAAATATTAGCTACCACTTTCAAAGAGGCAAACTCCCTATGTACAGACATGTTTTCGTCACTTTCGTAACAGGTTCACATCAGTTATTCTTTATTCAACATATCGTTACTATGGTAGTTATTGTGCCATCTGGTTGAGTCCATATGAAATGTGCATCTCCCAATGACAACCTTTAATTCTCATCGTCACGATATTTTATATGGTCAAAAGTGGTATCATTCATCAGGCTTCCAAGTTAGATAACAGACAACACTGTGGACAGCAACGTCTACTATATGCTCTTCTCAGAATTCCATATCAAAAATATTTTCCATGCTCTTAGGCGGATTATCGAGTAGACCAAGGTGTTGCATAAACTCAGGAGGATTTGCCAGCCTATTTGGTTGTGAATATTGGTCACTAGCACTTTTCATAAGGGAACTTACCAGTCAGTCGAGTCCAATGTCGCAAGGCTGTCAAATAGGCCATCGTCTTCTAGATCGCCTTCCAAAGAAGCTCTCGATGTTTCCAACGTCATGTTGCGTTCCTCTTCAGGCGAATGTGGTAAGACATTTGTCGAGTTACCATCCTGTTCTGTTGAAGAATCCATCACTTCTAATAGTGTGCCCAGGGTTAAGGTTGCAGCTGGTATATCAGAAGCGTTATTCGTTCGCGGTGGTATATACTCGTTTCCAAATTCGGGAGGCATTGATTGCAAAGAACTAATGTTTTGATTCATTGGGCCGACATCCAATTGGGGCCGTTTGCTGGACGTAGTTTGTAATGAACTTAGGGATGAGGAGATAGTACGCGTAAGTAGGTTAAAATCACCTTGAACGTCAGTGCCGACGTATTGTAGCTGGTGTCTAGCCGTAGCCTCCTGTAGCAGTTCCAAACAGCTTCGTACTACCGGGGAAATAGAACAGCGTCCCATGGAGTAGGCTCGTATCTCTATTATGTTAACTATGGATGCAATGCTCTTCCAGTAGCCATCTGGGCGCCACGAGTTTGTGCCATGCGAGGCTAAACGTTCTGCTGCCGCAACTTCGAGTGTCGCAACAGAAGCCATCCAAAGGCATAGCTTTTGAGGGGGTAAATCAGCAGCGGCCGGAAGGTCGTCGAAGAGATTTTGTTGACATGCAACCATCATTTCGTGCAGAGCTTTTTCTGATGCGGGTCGCTTCCGTATATGGGTCAAGTCATTTAGCTGGGCTATGACCTGAAGTAGCCGGTTGAAAGTGCTTATTCCATGCCCAGGCACATGCGGATTTGAGACATGGCGATTCGGAGTGGCCCTCGTGTCCAGCAAGATCTTGGGCTGCCATGGCTCCCATTCTTCCATTCCGTCGGTTATGAGAAGGCTTTTAGGCGATATGTCTGAAGATTTGAAACACGTCGTCGTGCCAAGTCGTGACGCAATCATGGTTTCCAGTATTACACATCCCAAGAGGGTTCTTTTCACGTCGTCACCACAGACCAAGTGTTCTTCTGTTGTGTTCCTTGATATGAGACCGAGGGAGGTTGCCGTATACACAGCGCGACCGGTGCAGACCCAAGCAGCAGTCCAGTGGTTTTGATCCATCTCAAGTAAGGATAGCACCAGGAACGCTCTAACATGACCGAGATCGTACGCGGCGGAGTCTGAAAACAAGGAAGATTGGATCAAAGCTTGCGACGATCCCGCTCCATAATTATCATCAAGTGGCGGTTTCGACGAATTCGCGATTGAACTGGCTTGATGGGAGGCGTATATGAGGACAGCATGTAAGAAAGCTAATTCGCCGGAAGACGGCGAATTGACAGAGATCGATGGGTTGTTTACTACTGTGTAAGCCGTACGTAGAAGCTCGTGCTTCTGTGAAATGGGTAACCAGCTATGCGTAGTTTCGAAGTAGACATCCATGAGGTAAGACCAATCCTTAGGTAGCTCAGGGACAGGCGATAGACATGACCCTGTATTTTCCAACACCGGGCATTCCGGTTGAGGGGCAGGGGGAGCCTGTGGTACTGTGTTATTATAGTATTTAGAAGCAAGGTTCGAGGCGACAGGCGTAGGAGGTGAGTCAAAGAGTGCTATTTCCTGTGGTGTGGTGTCGGTGTTCATCGGTGTCAATAGGGAATTCGCGTCACCACCTCTTGATGACTGAGATAGCGCAAAAGCCTCGACCACTTTTGTATCAAAATATTGCGTTGAGTCGGTACCGTCCTCATAAATCTCCATACGTTCAGGGGCCAGAAGCTTTCCGGCCTCCTTAGCCAAAGTGCATTTACGCCATGTTTCGAGTAGGAAGTCGACAGAGATATCAGACTCCTGAACTTGGAGCAACGCCGGACGCAACGAAGTTTGCTCTGTTTTCCCTTGGAGGAGCCCGCATATCCAAGCTTCACTGCCCTCAATTGTAGTGATTATCAGCCCTAGCAAGACTTCGATTGCTCTGACGTAACCTGGGCGAAGTCCTCGTTTCTTTGATGGGCCATAACTGCAAACACGGTCATTCTCGGTGCAAGACCTACACGAAGGTCGCTGACCACCGCATCGGTCTTTACGCCTTCGACATTCATTGCAGGCTCTTGTGACGCGATGTCTGTTTCTTCCACACGATCCCTCGTCAGATTCATCAGCCTCTGTCCTTGCTCGCTTTGGACCTCTCGGGATGGCCTTTGCCTGACGTCCGTTTTCCATTTGACTCTTTGTTGTCGACATATCGTGACTAGAGAGCAACTGATGACCTTGTTGTGCTGTGCTGTGCTGTAATACGCCATGCAGTTGATCTTTCTCGTTGGGTCGTCCATGGAACAGCCAGCATCCATACCAGGATCAACCATTGTATCCAATCAGATTAATAATCTCGATTTCTTTCCCCGTTAAGTAAAGTGATGCGGGGTAGCAGGGTCCCATGTTGGCAAGCGTAATGTGAGCGGCAAAGACTTCTGCCGCTTCATCTCGATTGGTTGACAGTGGCTACCAGGATCTTTAGCCAGCATTACTGAGAAATGGCTGCTAAATGACCACAAGAATGTCGGGTTACAGCGCGCTAGGGTCCTGTTCCAAGACTTCCATGATACCACAACCCTTTCTGTTATCTACCTGTATTGACACATCCCAAGATGTCCACAACACAACAGTTAGATGGTCAAACGACGAATTTCACCAGGTCACCGTATACGCCATCTACGGGGGCTGGGACACCAAAAGGCCTTTCAGAGTACTCAAACGCGCCTACTCCCAAGACACCAAAGTCTAGAACATACAGCCCAGATACACCCAGGTGCACAATAGACTATGCGCCTGATGCTTCCATCGCACTCATTGGCATGCGCGGGAGTGGCCTGTCGACATTAGCTGTTTTAGCTTCGAGTACCTTGGGTTTTCGAGTTCTTGATGCTGACCAATACTTCTACAAAGTCACTGGGCTCTCACGCGCAGCCTACAAAGCTGCCCACGGTATATCACAGTACCGCCAGGAAGAACTACACTTGATGAGATCCATGCTTTTTGACAACCCAACTGGAGCCATCATTGTCTGCGGGCCTGGTGCTGTGGAGGGAAAGGGAAAAGAGTGGCTCGCAGAATTTGCCAAAGAACATCTCATTATCTATGTCTTGCGCGATGCTGAGGAGGTTCAACGCCATTTGCGCATGTTTGACGTCGAAACCATCAGAAATCTCATCCGTCGCGCAACGCCAGCGTACAGAAGGTTGTCAAGCTTTGAGTATTACAACATCTCTGACACATCACTGCGAAAATCGAACACTACGCCTTCCCGTGGGGACTTGTCTCCTTCAGCACTCGCACTCAAGAACGTTGAGGAAGACTTTCTGAATTTGATACACGGAATAGTCAAGCGATATGACTCGTACGACAAGTACAAAGCTCGGCATAGCCTTTCATCTTTGCCCTTAGTTTCGCGGAGTTTCACCTATGCTTTGTCGATACCGCTGGCAACGCTCACTACCTTGATATCCGAGCTCAGGGATGTTGACATAGAAGCCGACGCAGTTGAGCTCACTTTACCAATGTCAACTTTCTGCAAGGATGGACGTGGTTTTGATGATACTGCAGCGGATCACATCAGTAGACAACTATATGTCATCAGGAGGAATATTTGTCTGCCTATCATATACCAAGTGGACGCCTACGACTTGGACCGAGCCAGTATAGACCAGGACGAATATTTCGGGCTTCTGAATCATGGACTGAGACTTGGACCAGAATATCTCTCTGTGGATCTTGAATGTGACACAGCCAAAATTCAGACCTTGATTGCGTCCAAGGGCCAGACAAAGATTATTGGTCATTACTCCGTGTCCGACAACGGAGATGATGGATGGGATTCTCCAAAACAGTGGACTATCGTCCAGCGGGCACAGGCCCTTGGCTGCGATATCATTCGTATCTGCAAGAAGGCGACCTGTCTAGCGGATAACTTTGCAGCACAACATTTTGTGCACCGCGTCAAGTCCTCACAACACTACAGTATACCTGTGATAGCCTACAACACTGGCCATCTCGGACGTATGTCGTGTTATTTAAACTCGATTCTCAGCCCTGTGACTCATGCACTTGTTCGCAACCTAGCACCTGAATGCCCGTCAAATTCTCTCTTGACAGTCCGAGAAGCTCAGAAGGCAACCTTTTCATCTTTCCTGCTCGATGACCAGTATTTCGGCATTTACGGAAACAACACCTCGCAAAGTCTGTCACCAGCCATGCATGAAGCTGCCTTCAAGCTATTGGGCCTGCCCCACCAATACAACATTTATACAAAGGAGTCGATGGATGAGCTTTTTGACATGGTCAAGGACGTTAGGTTTGGGGGAGCCAGTATCACTGCTCCTTTCAAGACTGCCGTGATTCCCAAAATGGACTTCCTGAGTGAGGAAGCTAAAGCTATCGGAGCTGTCAACACCATGATATGTCTAAAATCTCCAACTATGGATTCCTTACTCGAAAGAAACACAGCTGGGCCGACTGTCGCCCTTTTTGGCGAAAATACTGATTGGATCGGCATCCATACCTGTGTTCAGCGCAATCTCTCTCCTATCAATGCTGTAAGGCGGAGGACAACGGGGCTTATAGTGGGTGCAGGTGGAATGGCTCGAGCAGCCGCCTACGCTTTTATGCGTCTAGGTATCAAGAACATCGTGATTCACAACCGTACTCGGTCGAGAGCGGAGGAACTTATTGAGCAGTTCAAGAGCCAAGGGAATGGTGCCAACAGTCAAGATGAAACTGCTTCGTCGATCTTTCAAAGGAAGAGTGAGAGTCCAGACCGTGTTCCAGATACAGTATTCAGAATACTGGATTCGAAACAGGACTCATGGCCAGAAGACTTGAGTTTACCAACTATCATTGTTTCCTGTATCGCCACCAAAAACATCAACGGAAAGTGCTCTGTGGACACAAGCCTTCCCGAAGACTGGCTATCAAGCCCAACTGGTGGCGTTGTAATCGAGGTAAGTCCATGACTACATCCAATTCTATTCTGGACATTGATTCTCACTATTAATTACAGCTTTCATACACGCCGCTCGAAACTCCACTATTACAACAAACCAAGCAGCTAGCTGATAGGGGATGGATTACAGTGGATGGTCTTGAGGTTCTACCAGAGCAGGGCATGATGCAGTTCGAGCTATTTACAACTCGAAGAGCGCCAGCTAATGTTATGAGGCAAGAGGTCTTTGAAGCATATAGTAGGAGGGCTGGATCGTAACTCGGTCTTAAGATAATAGAAGTGAATGCACTTAGTGAACAGGCTTAATACTACATGTGAAGTTCCTGATGACACGAACAACATTGAACAGACACACCTACTCATTTACCATTCTGCGGCTATCATGAAATTAAGATAGCTTATCTTGTAAATGGCAAGGAAAAGAGGCACAGATCTACAGATCCACATAACTGAGACGTTAGCCTCAGCCGGTAAAGTTTTTTCCCACCTAAATCGCTATCTACCCTCCCTATTTTTACCTTCGGTTTGGCCATGCTTCATATTCTCACATTCGAATTGTTCCTTAATCCCTTGGCAGATATAGATCCTACATAACAATTATACTCTCAGACCAAACCAAAGGCCTCATATTATCCTACGTCCTTACAATTATCGCTTCAATATGGTCGCCAACAACAACTTTCCGGCAGGCCAGCGCCACGAAACCTGTCAAATTTCTACCCCCAACGTCATGAATGGAAACTCCAGTAACCTTTCAAAATTAACGGATGGGAGTGACCAAAAGCAGTTTTTCATATTTGGTCACAACATTTCACATTCCCTATCCCCAACACTGCACAATGCTGGATTCCAGGAACTTGGCCTCGCACATCACTACCAGATCCACGAGAGTGAGAACGTTGATCAAACCGTGGAACAAATCATTAACCGCCCGGATTTCGGCGGTGCATCGGTTACGTTCCCTCACAAGTTACAAATCGGCAAGCTCCTAGATTCTGTCTCCGAACAAGGACGGAATATTGGCGCTATAAACACCGTCATTGTCCAGGAGGCCAACGGACAACGAACCCTTCATGGCGATAACACAGACTGGATCGGCATCAAGAGATGTATTTTGAAATCTGGATCTCGCGACTTTGCGTCATCATCAGCTCTAGTGCTTGGAGCTGGAGGCGCTGCCAGAGCGGCTTGCTACGCTATTCAGACTCTTGGGTTCCATGAACTCATTGTCGTTAACAGGACCTTGCCCAAAGCCGAAGAGTTGGCATCCAGGTTCTCAGGACTGAAGACCCGTGCCTTCTCATCATTGGAGGAGGCCGATACGGCGGGAGATGCAGATATACGCCTCATCGTGGCCTGCGTACCTGCTGATGATCTAGGAGAAGACAAGATTCCTAGTGGATTATTTTCAACGACTGGAGAAGGCGTGTTGGTGGAGATGGCATATAGACCCCATGTAACGGGCATGATGACGGTAGCTCAACGATCTTTGCAGTGGAAGGTGTATCGGGGTGTTGACGTCCTAGAAGAACAGGCGTATGCGCAGTTTGAACTGTGGACAGGAAGACAAGCCCCAGTAGAGGTTATGCGGACTGCAATGCAGACGAAGGTCAAGGGGAATATTTGAATAAATGTTGGACCCTGAAAATATTGTTCACAAGTTCATTGATTTGCTTGTAGCTTCCAACAATCAACTGCTCCTAAGTTACTTCATATTATCAAAGACGGGGTTAACCCCTGTTCGACAGTTTAAACGTCAATAAGTAATACAATGGATGTGATACAGCAACTATTGAGCGCCAGTGGTTGTTCTCTCGAAGCTACTACAAAGGGCATTTGCTTATATTCTTCTGCTACTCCTCTGTTGTGCTAGGGTGAGTCTACTCCAGCACCATTGGCAGAACCATCACATGCTTCCGGTAGGCTTTCAACCTAACTCTATACGGATATCAGCCGAGTGGTAAAGATTTCACCCGCCTCATACCATGCGTTTGGATGGGATTAATTGCATATGGATGACTTGTATACACCATGAGGATCTAGAAGAGATCATGAGTTAGCTAAAGAAAGACACGTGGTAAGTGGGGGATTCACTTTAATCTCATCAAGTCTAAGAAGAGGAAAGTGTGCCGGACCTCCGATCCCTTCTTTCTGGGCCGAGACCTGGTTTGGCCCTTCGTGATAGTGGTCCCGACAATCTGGTTCTGGATCTATCATAGCTCTAGGAGCTGGCTAGAGGTTGGCCTCGTTATAGGTCAGTTTTGATCCTTCCTCCAACCCAAATCTCGCCCGGTGCCTTTACGAGGTATTCTTGAGACAGTTGAGGCGATTTTTGACATCGTGATTATATATATACAGATGCCATCGCTGATTCCCGCTGGAATCTACAAGGATGTCTACATCATGTACCAATCGATCCCCGTGTGCTTTGTAGCTAAGCTACAGACAAGAAGACAGTCGTAGTGACCTCAGTACTAGTGTGAAATTGAGTGCTGGTTGTTAAATTACGTCTGTCCCATTTCACAACAACCAGTGCTACATAAGAATTGAAGGCTAAATTATCATCCGCTGTTGTCAAGTTCCGCTAGACATATGATACATAGCTAAGCTATGTTAGGGGTAGCAGAAAACGTGAGGCCCAAGCTTTGGATAGAGGAAATAATTAATTTAGAGCCAGGTCTAGCCTCTCCTAAGGTGACAGAATGGTTTTGTTCTTTTATGTCAACAGTTGACTGTTTTGCTACCCCGCGGCCAAGCCACTTATAGTCAAGTGTGGCCGCGGAAGAAGTATCAACGCCGCCAATCGAGAGACGGACATGGATCCAAAAAGGCGCTATTGTCGTCGTCGGTAGATACTAACCCTAAGAACCTAAAATACTATTAACCTAAAATACTATTAACCCTCAGGTATCCAACAAATCACTCTCAGCAACCACCACAGCTAAACCAATCGCATAAACACATACCGTGCATATCTATTCATTTTCAAGATGGACAAAGATCATCTCCAGCAGCCTCGCCATACGTACCTATTTGGCTACCCATTACAACATTCATTGGCACCTCTTCTTCACTCAACCATTTTTGAGAACCTCAATGTGCCATGGACTTATCAGCTCATCGAATCTGTTGACAAGGGAGATTTCATACCCAAGCTCAAGGCTAGTGACTGTGTGGGCGCTGCTGTCACTATGCCGCACAAGGTTGCCTGGATCAACGAGTGTGAGGAAGTCACAGACGAAGGGCGCGCCATAGGTGCTATCAACACTGTCTACATTCGAAAGGATGAAGTCACGGGTCAAAGAAAGTACATTGGTACGAACACTGACTGCGTTGGAGTTCGTGAGGCTTTCTTGCAGAACTGTCCTGGTATTACGGACAGGAGCAAGGGAAAGCCAGCACTGGTTATTGGCGGTGGCGGTGCATGCAGGAGCGCTGTTTACGCTCTGTACAACTGGCTGGGAGCCACCGAGATCTACCTCGTCAACCGTCTGAAAGAAGAGGCAGACGCGGTGATTGAGTCATTTTCCGGACTGAAGGACGGTCCCAAAATGACCTATATCTCCTCGCTCGAGCAAGCGAAGGAACTCGAGACACCAGCTCTTGTTGTTGGCACAATCCCAGACTTTCCACCTAGCACAGAGGGTGAGATTTTGGCACGAGATATTGTTACTGAGATCGTTCAGAGGAAGGAAAAGGGAGTTCTGCTCGAAATGTGCTACCATCCCAAGATAGTCACGAGCTTGTACCGTCTTGCGGAAGATAATGGTTGGAAGGTAATTCCTGGAACGGAGGCGATGATCTATCAGGGCATTGCTCAGGAGGTTCTCTGGATGCAGAAGCCCTTGAGTGACATGCCACTTGAAGCTGCTAAAGCAGCGGTAGCAAAAGCTCTAGGATCTCAATAGACTGGTAGATTAATTAGCCGGATTAGCAAGCCGCATCTCGTTGATGTCCCAAGTGTGAATGACCTGCCTCTTCATCTAATCAACCAACCGTATGCAATTAGATAACATCAAGTATCTATTCGTGTAAGAATATTAGAAGCTCGAGTATCAGAAGCATCCTGAGAAAAACAGGCACGATATGCACATGAGGAGTGGCATCGCTATCGAGGAGATAACACCGTCTCAATGCTACCAATCGTTGTTCAGGATTACCCCATGCTATCTTGTCTCAGTGATGTGGTGTACCAGGGTGCGAGTGCGTGTGCCAGATCAAGTTATGTCTAATTAATTTGGAAGAGTCTAGCCAATCCAACCCTTGAACTTTAACGTCTGAACTAGCACCCTTGATAATCTAGGTTGGCGAGTTGGTAGCGGCAATTGTCTTTTCCGCCCATGAACTTGCCAAGGCCATGGTCAGCTGCAAGATTGGCGTAGGGGAAGCTGGAGCCCACCTGGGGTAAAAACCTGGGGTAGCAGATCCGGGGTGACCCCCTTTCTCCGCAATGCGTGATTGAAGCTGATCCCAGAGACACATATCTACCGCCATCACCGCCCCTCTTCCCATCCAATTCTTCATCAGCTGTGACTCATCTTCTCATCATCTTTTTCCTGCGATCCACTCGTCTTTCTATCAACAGAAACGGTCAATATGGTCAAGAACATATTTGCCAGGCCGCAGGATAACTCGGCCAACCCAGCGCCTCCGGAAGTTTACAACTGGAGGATATACGCTCTTGCCGCTTCCGCAGCCCTGGGATCTTCCATGTTTGGCTACGATTCAGCTTTCATTGGAGGTACCTTGTCCCTTCCCTCGTTCCAAGAACGCTTCAACCTGGCCTCTGAGACCGGTACTGCCCTGGCATCATTGAAGGCCAACATTGTCAGCACTTTCCAGGGCGGCTGCTTCTTTGGTGTCTTGCTTTGTTATTACATGACCGAGAAGCTCGGTCGTCGCTGGGTTCTGATCTTGTGTGGTATTATCTTCAACCTCGGTGCCATCATTCAACTCGTTGCTGATGGCAAACTGTCCTTCATCTATGCTGGTCGTGTCCTTACTGGTACGTCTTCCCTTCTCTCTTTCAATTACTGCGAAGGGAACTAGCTAATATCCGATAAACACAGGTCTTGCTGTCGGTGCATCGTCCATGATCATTCCCGTCTACATCTCCGAGTCCGGTCCACCTGCTATTCGAGGACGTCTCATTGGCATATTCGAAATTTTCCTACAATTCTCCCAGATCATTGGCTTTTGGGTCAACTATGGAGTTAACATCCACATTTCTCCGACATCCGACGCACAATGGCACATTCCCTTCGGGCTGCAGCTTGCTCCCGGAACTCTGCTTGTTATCTGCATGTTCTTCCAGCCCGAGTCCCCTCGTTGGCTACTGAATGCTGGTCGAACCGACCAGGCTCGCAAGGTCCTTCAGCGTCTCCGACAACTGCCCGCTGACCATGCTTACCTGAACTGGGAGATCGACACTGTTTTGAACCAGATCGAAGAGGAAAAGGCTATGGGGGCCGACAGAGGCTTTTTGGCTAAGCTGCGTGAAGTGGTGGGACCTACCAACCGGCCTCGTCTCCTCCTGGGTATCGCTCTTATGTTCATCCAGAACATGTCAGGTATCAATGCTCTCAACTACTACTCTCCCTCTATCTTCAAGTCTATCGGTTTCACTGGAACAAGCGTCGGCCTGCTTGCAACCGGTATCTTTGGTATCGTGAAGGCAAGCGCTACAGGACTTTACATGGTTTGGGGTGTTGACGCTCTCGGTCGTCGCCAGTCACTGATGATTGGATCCACCGGTGCTGCCATTGCACTGTTTTATCTTGGAATTTACGCCAAACTTTCGGGTTCTTTTGATGTAGGAGTGGCTCCTACAGAGAAGACACCCGGTGCTTATGTGGCTATTGTCATGATTTATATCTTTGCTGTCTTTTATGCCATCTCATGGAATGGAATCCCTTGGATCTTCTGGTACGTTCTTTGGTCTGCTATCGATAGCTCACTTACTAACTTGGTGTCTTTAGTGCTGAGATCTTCCCCATGGCTATTCGCTCCATTTGCTTGGTCTTCACAACTTGTGCTCAGTGGCTTGGCCAATTCATTATTGTGTACTCCACTCCTTATATGATGACTGACATTACATATGGAACCTTCCTCCTTTTCGCATGTTCCGTTGTCTTTGGTCTTTTCTTTGCCTTCTTCCTTGTTCCAGAAACCAAGGGTATCTCTCTGGAGGATATGGATGTACTATTCAGTCGCAAGGGTATGCCCCGTACATGGCGTCGTCAGACCAACGATGTTATCGCGCAACGAAGGGCTGGAGAGGAAGTTTATAGCAAACAGGGTGAGAGTATTGTGCACGAGGAGAAGGCTTAACGTGGACTTGAGGTAAATGGCTTCGTTACAGACAATGGAACATGTTGATAATTCGGTAATTCGAGATATATTATTGGATATGTTATACTTATGAAACTCAGTTTGAGTAAAACAATTTCCTGTGATAAGTCATCCAGCTGTAGACTAATGTGTACAAGGTTTTAAACACATCATATGGGTACGCGTATATGCTTCTTTTTTACCACCTGCTGCAATTTCCAGGCTCGCTGGGTGGGTAATAGAAAGCTAACCGCTTATCTTCAGCGCGTAACTATAAGCGGTCTAAGAGCATGTTC
Organism: Fusarium brachygibbosum; assembly: GCA_018886245.1. Lineage (NCBI taxonomy): Eukaryota > Fungi > Ascomycota > Sordariomycetes > Hypocreales > Nectriaceae > Fusarium > Fusarium brachygibbosum. The sequence goes on along the minus strand of MU249527.1, from coordinate 2,193,532 downwards.
TAGAGTAACATAAACTAACTTACCAGTTTCGTCTTTTATGCTTTCAGCGGCCAAGTCTTCTGGTACCCTAAGGGCTCGTAACGTTACTGGTAACCGTTGTGTCCGCTGTTGCTGTGTTCATCAATTTTGCTAGCCTGGCCAATGATTGTCACTGTTCAACCTTGTTTCACTGATCCATATCCATTTTCATTAGTTCCACCGTATCCGTGTATCGATGACCCTAAGTCCTCTACGTCATTTGCAAATGCGGACGTGGCTTAGTCGACTGCCGATCGATCCGAGATGCGACCGCTTACCCGCTGAGGGATCCAAAAAAAGATCAGATCTCTATGGCCACAGAATGCTTAGATGGGTCCAAATTCTTTTTAGTAGCTTCAGCTGAAGGGAATGTTCCGACACCCTGACCTGGGCAGCTGGGCTAGCCTGGTAGACGCGTCACATCACCCATTCAGGTTCTCTGATTATGTGACGTTTAACAAGTGCTCAGGCCACCTGCTTAGGATAAGAATTGGAGAATGTGTCGCTGACTTATCCCGGCAGGGCCGTCACCCACTTGTTCGTATCCCTTACGACGCTCCCCGGCCCTGGAGGCTGTGCAGATTTCTACATCTACTTGAAAGGCGGTATCCCCACAGCTCTTACTGGCACCGGTGAAGTTTCTGATATACAATACTCAGACCCTTTGTTGTCGAAACAGCCAACATGCGTGGCCCTCTTGTCTTTACCTTCTGGCTTAGCAGCACAGCCATCGCTGCTTCGGATGACGCGGGTTTAGTTCTAGTACCCGATGTTGGCAAATCCCTCAGCATCCGGGCTCTTCCAGACTCTCCAAGTGGTGACTACGCTCCAAAGGTGGTTGACTGTCCCTCAACACGCCCAAAGGTCCGCCTTGCCGATGGCCTCTCAGACCAGGAAGAAGCCTGGGTTCGCCGCCGAAGAAACAACACAATAGATCCCCTGAAGGATTTATTATCGCGGGTAAACATTTCGGGCTTCGACGCTGAGAAGTGGATTGAGAAAAATAAGAACAATGCGACCGCGCTCCCCAATATTGCGATCGCGGCTTCTGGCGGTGGTTATCGGGCTCTCATGAACGGCGCAGGTTTCATTTCTGCTGCCGACTCACGCAACAACAAATCCGGTCCCATCAGTGGTCTTCTACAGTCTTCTACTTATCTAGCTGGTCTTTCTGGTGGTGGCTGGCTTGTTGGATCTATCTTTGCTAATAACTTCACCACAATTCCGGACCTGCAGAGAGGCGACAAGGGCTCAGATATCTGGGCTTTCGACCGTTCAATTTTCAAGGGACCCGAAAAATCCGGCTTCAGTATCTTGAACACAGCTAAATACTGGAACGACATAAAAGATTCCGTTGACGAAAAGGATGAAGGGTGGAACACTACCCTCACTGACTGGTGGGGTCGTGCTCTGTCATATCAGCTAATAGATGCATCCAAGGGCGGTCCTGCTTATACCTTCTCATCGATCGCCGATACATCCAACTTCAAAGATGCAGACACTCCATTCCCCATTCTTGTTGCTGATGGCCGTGCCCCTGGTCAGAGGATTGTTTCACTTAACGCAACTGTATATGAGTTCAACCCTTTCGAGTTTGGAACATGGGATCCCACGACTTACGGATTTGCGCCTGTAGAATATCTTGCCTCTAATTTTACAAACGGAACTATCAGCAAGGGCGGCGAATGTGTACGTGGCTTTGATCAGTTTGGCTTTGTCATGGGCACTTCCTCTTCACTGTTCAACCAGTTTCTGCTGAACAATATCACCAAAATGGGAGAGGAGAACGACATCCCCTCTATTGTCGTGAAGGCCATCAAGGGAGTCCTGGTAGCTTTGGATACTAACGATGAGGACATCGCCGACTACTCTCCCAATCCATTCTACCAGTGGAACCCTACCGGCAGAAGCTACAATGCCAAGGAAAGTCAATTGACTCTAGTCGACGGAGGAGAGGATCTGCAGAACATCCCACTCCATCCTTTGATTCAGCCTGTTCGCGGTGTCGACGTTATCTTTGCCATCGATTCTTCAGCAGACACGGAAACGAACTGGCCCAATGGCACTGCCCTTCGTGCGACGTATGATCGTGTTGATTCCAGTATCGGCAACGGAACTGAGTTTCCTACGATTCCGTCAGCTGAGACCTTCATCAATGAGAAGTTGAACCAACGACCGACGCTCTTTGGCTGTGATGCGGACAACTTCACGCTTTCAGACGGCCAATCCCCTCCGCCGCTGATTTTCTACATTCCCAACGCTCCGTATACTTTCTTGAGCAACGTCTCCACATTCGATCTTTCCTACAGTATCCCCGAGCGTGATAGCATCATTCTTAATGCTCTGAACGGCGCCACTCAAGGAAATGGCACGCTTGATGAGGAATGGCCTACTTGTGTCGTATGTGCGATCATGAGCCGAAGCTGGTGGAAGGCCAATGAGACGGTTCCCAAGGAATGTAGTACGTGTTTTGACCGGTACTGTTGGGACGGAAAGTCGAACAATACAGCTGTCAAGAATTACAATCCTAGCTTTATCATTGCAAACGAGACGGCGGCGGCGGAGGACAACGCGGCTGTTGCCGGTTTCAGACCGAGTTGGTATATGTCTGTCTTTGTAGGAGCGACGTTGTTGCGGGCTATCATGTAATTATAGTTTTTGAGCTTGGATCTGTTCACTTGATCTCGAACATATAATCAGATATATTGAATTTAAACATTGCAGCGCAAGACCATGGTATCATTCACCCTCCGTCCATCAATTCCAAAATTACCGTCAATGCACCAGCTTAACCCGGTCTACTTCAGTCTATCTGTGGCTTCTGGCAATGTTCCCAACTTGACTGAACCTAGCAGTTCAGTCAGTTGCGGCACATTTGCAGGGACATCATCCCAAGATAGCAACTTGTTCGCCTTTGCATTAATCATGTTCGCGTAAACATCGGCCACCTTCTTACTATCCCAAACTCCCTCCCTTCTACCAAGAGACCGTAGGAGTCGCACGCCCTCCCGTTGTATTTTCTCATCCTGGCAGGACATAATAACGTAGGCGATTGGCGGTATCAGATTGGCTTGGAAGTGAAAGATATGGCCAGTTTCGCTCTTTGAAAGCTCAATAATCCTCTCTGCTTTCTTCAATATCTCGATACAGTCTGACGTTTCAAGTCCACCTTTCGCTGAGTTCAGCTTGAACGTGGCTCGCCAAGTTGTCTCTTCAAGCTCAAGCACCTTAAAACGGGATATTTCTGACTCTGAAGCTGTCGAGAGATTAAAGTTCAGCTTGGACGTATTATAACGTGCGCTCCAGTACCGGAAGAATGATTCTCTGTCCAACCCTTGTTCTAAACGTCCACAGACTGTGGCGTCCTTGCCACAGGGACAGCCCATAGTTAAGCACATAGAACATTCAGTCTGCATATCCGTTCCATGCATTGTTTCTATCTGTGCACGCCATGATGCCGCTGCCTGAGCAGAGAAGAATGGTGCTCCTGGTTCCTGCAAGTATATTGGGTCTTGTCGGTGAAGCCAATTTTGTAGCTCAGAAACAAGCTTTGACGATTGGCTGCCACCCATGAAGAAGAAGAGGTCGGATGTAAGACCACAAAGTGAAGGGCCGATGTTTTCCATGAATTGGTCTAAATCGCCTTGATCACCCCGCAAACTGATTCTGCCATGCTTGGAGATGTGATGATAATTCAATAATGAAAATGCAGCTTCTAGATGCCGAGTCACGTTTTTGTATCGACCATATAAGCTCTCAGTGCAAATGAATATCAGACAACATGTCAGAACCACCTGTAGATTTCTTTCTGGCGATTCCATATACTGTTGCATGATCTGAATAGCATTGTTGTACTGTCGAATTGAGGCCATCTCATAGGATTGTGCCAGAGACTGGGTTAACGGGTCAGTCTGCGTCTGTAGTTTGAAGGCTTTGTGCGCGCCTCCCAGCGCGCCAATTGCTGCTCTGACGGATTCAAAGCCTTGGCAGAGCGGTAGCACATAGGTATGCCAGATGCTGGTCGCGTTCAAAGAGCTTGTCAGTTCTGGAACTGTGCATGTTCGGAAATGGTGGCGAAGATCCAGCTCTATAGATGGTCCAAAAAATTCTGGCGATAGTCCTGCTGGGACCAACAGTTTCGAGGAGATCGGGGCTCGGCGGATTACAGCGTCTTGCTTTTTCTTCTTAGCCCTGGGCTTGTAGCGCAATGGCATCTCGTAACCATCGCATGTCCGGTTATCCTTTAAACATCGAAGACACTCTGGTTTTGTCTCGTCACACTTCAAGTGGCGAATTCTAGATAGTTAAGGTTATCACTGAGTTTCGTAGGAGCACCTGTAGGATTACAAACTTGCTGCGTTTGTTAGCATCGAATTTACTACGTGATGGTCTTCAACCTACCAAGTAGTACAGCCAGATCTGACCTTGGGACCACAGGCTCGCTTCCATTTCGACGACTGAGCCGTTTCTGTCATACTGTGGAGATAAGACAATCTACAGTGATTTCCGTAGCAGTACAATCAGACGTGTAGAGTGCGATACGTCAAGTTTATAGTATAAGTCCTCTTCATGGGACTCGGGGCTCTTCGTTAGGGAACAGAGGTCATGATATGTTTTGTCTCGAGGACAGGATGGCAAGTTCACAGACACAGGTTGTTCAGAAAAAATAAATCCATGGTTGAATCAGCAAATCGAAGGCTACTTTGAAGGTGGGGTTTCGAACTTCGCTAGCTCAGCCTCATTTATTGGCATCTTAGGTAACCACGATCTTGGGAATTGAAACATCAGAGACCAACAGAAGTTATGAGAGATCTACTTGAGTACTTAGTCAAGTAAACCAGTAACTGATGACAAGAGTTTAAACTTGTTCCCGTGCCCTGATAAGTATTTAACAGTACTGCAGCACAGCTTTAGTTCTGGATGACTTCTTCAGGGATGATAACAGACTATACCTCTTCCGGATAGCGATCGATGTGTCATCTGTCGGTATGACGTTCTTCCGCCGATGCTAAGTTCTCTTATTCGTCGGTATTCTGAATCCTACTCGAGACAGCTAAATTGGTTGATGAGTGAATTTGATAGAAGAGAATATCACTCGGAACTAGCATATGTTGGAATAACTGAACAACCAAATCGAAGAGACATATTTACATTTATTCACAAGTAACAATGTTGTTATATCTATAAGAAGTCAAAAACTTGCTTTCTTTGGCCAAATAGACAGACAACATTCTATCCCTCACGCAGCTTGCATCCGGACAACTTTGTCACAATTCAGGATACACATGGGGTCAAACGCATTTTTCATCTACATTCCAAAAGTCAACCTTTCGTTCTCACAAATGATAGGGAAGACTTACCGATCGCATCATATCCACAGTGTCCTTGCCAAGTTCCTTTTCCAAGTAGTCTCTCTTAACAAGCCCAACGCCATGCTCACCCGTAGCCGTCCCCTTCATCTCTATCGCCTTATCCACCATTCGATGGACAATATCTTCAGCTACATTTCGCTTATCCTCGGGAAACAACAGCAGACTATGAAAGTTTCCATCACCCACGTGCCCGACAATGGATCCGAGCAAGCCAGACTTCTCAATGTCGTCTTTAGCAAACTCGATAATGTCTGGGAGTCTACTCATCGGAACCGCGACGTCGGTCGTCCAAACCTTATCTGTTGGTGACTTTCTCATGGCAAGCATACTCCAAAGTGCATTCTTCCTCGCTGACCACAGCTCGTTCCGTTCGTTTTCATCTGACGCGAAGGTATATGCTGTGCTGCGATTCTGCTTTGTGATGCCACCAACTTGTTTGGCGAGGTGCTGGACGATGAACTCATCGCTCCCGGTGAACTTGAAGAACAAAGTCGGTTCTTCTTTCCATTTGATCCGTGTCAAAGCAGAGTCGTTGATGCTTTTCATCTGGACATCATCCAGTATTTCTACAGCGGCGACCTGAATACCAGCGGATAGTACGTCTCGCACCGCAGATGCAGCATCGCGTAATGATGGAAATGTGCATACAGCCACTGCTTCACAAGGAGGCTTGACTGCAAGCTTTAGTGTCGCCTCTGTGACCAGGCCCAATGTTCCCTCACTTCCGATGAAGGTTCTTGTCAAATCATAGCCTGCACTTGACTTTCTGGCTCTTTGGCGAGTCTTGATGATTGTCCCGTCGGCAAGAACCACGGTTAATGACAATACCCAGTCCTTCATAGTCCCGTACGCCGCGGCGTTGGTACCAGAACAGCCTGTTCCCACCATTCCTCCAATCATGGCACCTGGGCCTGGATCTGGTGGGAAGAAGAGTCTATGTGTCGCGAGCTCTTCATTCAAGTCCATCCAGCCAATTCCAGGCTGCACAACGCAATCTAAGTCATTCTTGTTAAGCTCTACAATGCGGCTCATTCGACCAAAGTCAATACAAATTCCCTGGAAATGAGGAATGTATTGACCTTCGATTGAGGTGCCACCAGAGTAAGGCGTTACTGGCAATCGGCGTCGGAAACAAATCTTCATCAACTCCGAGACCTGCTCAGTCGTTTCTGGATAGAGAATAACATTGGAACAAATGGCTTCTTCTTCTGTCCATGCGTATGACTGATAGTCTGACCCGGAGTGTGTAATAAGATCTGCTTGGTCTGTCGATACGTTCTCAGCGCCTATTATCGCTGCGAACTCTTGACTTGCAGCTCTGATGTTGGCCGCCGAAGTATCATGTTGGATTTTTGGAGTGCTTGCGAGTGATTGTGTTGATGATGGCCGTGTCTTCTTAGACCAGTCAATAGTGTTCGATGCACAAGCAGCACCAATTACTGCAAGTCCAAGTATGTACATCCCTATCACGATTTAATTAAATAGATCAATCAACAATCTTTGTGGAAGATGGCATCAGCGTACCTGTGCGGCTACTTGAAGCGTTTCTGTACGATGCCGCTGATGAAGACGGCTTGTTTGACAGTAATCGGCACTGTTGACTTAGCAGGCGTGTTGCTGTAGATGAACGGTACGCCCGTGCCCATCGCAAGGCTTTCCATGCAAGAGACATGATTAGGGAAAGAGAAGGTAATATTGAGTAGGAAACTTAATTAAAGACGAAGTGCTACATCTTAACCAAATTCCGGGGTTTCTTTCTCATTAAATCACGGTCTGCTTTTTGTCTATCTGGATTCTGGTTCATGAAGTCTCACAGCTCGTCGGGCTAGTGCCATCGGCTATGGTGTTTACAATTTCCCTTTTAAGGCGCTGTTTTGTGAGTCTTCGGCTATGGACGACGGCCTGATCGGGCTTGGCATTGTAAAGTCACTAGCACCTAGAGTTGCAAGTAGTTAACAAGTAGCTTTACCCCGCGTTATGGCGCGGGCATTGAACACTTCCGTGGACGATCAGGCAAGCCAAGGGACCTGGACCTCGATAGTTCAATTTTAATTCTCTGGGCAGAGCCAAGTCATGCTCCAAATGATGCCAACATGATTGCTCTTTTATTGAGATTCTATAGCTGGAATGGCTTAGCCGTATTTGACCCAGCATATCACCCGTCATACATGGGTTCAGCACTAACATTCGCTATTCCTAGATCGGCTAGAAAGTACATGGCTTGATACTGAGTCGAGTCGGGCTGTGGGAAGTCGATGGCATCTCCAGAATGTGTGTTCGAAAAGACTCCGTTGGCTAAATATGTTGGCCAGAATCCCCCCCCTTCCACGCTGACATCCCCGGGTTCTTGACCAAGCATGAAGGTCGTGTCTCCGAGTGTCAAATCGGGCGTGGGGTATGTGATTGGATCCTCATGTGGTAGCATGACTGTCGACAGATGTTCTCTTTCCTGTCTAGCCGACTCTCCTAGGTCTGGCATTTCAGCTGTACTTCCGGCACCAGGTGAGCTGGCTGCTTGACCTTGTCCTCGACCCCTCCCTTCTGACTCAGAACGGTTGAGAATATCCATGAAGAATTTTCCGATCCATCGAGCAAGGTTGTAGACTGACTCGAATTGCTTGAGAGCGAGTAAGCCACGGCGAATCTTGACGAACAATTGTCCACTTCTTGGTATTGTGGTACTTCCGTCCACAGCAAGAGCCATCATGGCAGAGAAAAGGGCGGATACACTAGGTAAAGGTTAGCAGATAGCTTAAGTATAGAAACTTGACCAGACTTACTAGATCATGGGGAAATGCTCTGGTGTCCAATATAGTAATGAGTTCTCCACGAGGTTGAATACTTGTGTTGCGGCGTCAAGGACAGGCTTTGTTTCCCTAGACTTACTGCACTGTCTCTGCAGTCTCTGATACAGGTTTATCACATAGTAACTGGATGATCAGACAAATAGGAGGTGATTCGAGGAAGGAGAATACCTACTGGTAACAGACTTGAAGCGTCAAGCTCAGATGGTGGTTGCCATTGGGAAAGTCCAATGCCGGACAAGTATCATACCATGATTGCAAAGTTTTCTGGATGTCCTGCATTGCGTCCTGGCAAATTGTTAAATCCTTGCTTAAAGGGAGACGTGACGGCGAGCAATGCAAGAAGTACATTCGGGCCACTGTGAAGTTAGCAAGATCACTCACAGGACATATACGGTAGCCTACCTGCTTTGCTCAACTTGACCTGCGCAACGATGTATTGGGCTGTCTCTGTGGCCTCCTCTGCGAGGTCTTCTATGACGAGTTCTTCAACATCGTAGTCCATGTCGTTGATTACCATGGGTGTGCCAGTTGATATCGCAATTTGACGATCACGAACCTGGTCGGTTAGTTGTAGCAGCTTGTCTTCGAATCAACACTTACATATAGACACCACCAGATTCGCTTCCATCGTGCCCTTTGCTCTGAGCACATCTGGCTATTACTGGTACTTCTGTGGTAACCTGTGCACTGGGCAGATCGAATAGCAGCAGCAATCCACCAGTGGCAGTCTCGGTAGGCCGTGGGGTTCCCGAACCAATAATGTAAAAGGTACGACGACAATATCATGTCTAGTCGGGTCGATTCTCTATCCATGTCAAAAGAAGCGCTCGCGTTAGTGAAAAACTTATGGTTGGCGTCCAGGCGAGTGCTGTGACCCATACGATGCAGAACCCCTTGATCGCAGTGCAAGGAGGCAACGAAAAGAACGCTTCTCAGTAAGGTTGCAGATACTGTCCTCTCATGTATAGATGTAAAGAACGATCTCTTGCTGAGAATCGGGCAAAACGTATGAAACCGTTCAAAGTAAGCTTTAATCAGAGCATCCACCAGTTCTGGCCGCGGAAGGTCAGACAGGCCAGGCTTATTCTGGGTCTGCGATAGGTTGCTGGAGGTTTCATCTGTCCCCTTCGCACATGTAACATCTTGAACCGTCTCGTTGCAGTCGCCAATTGGTCGATGTACACTGCTATGCCCAGGAGTATAGCCTCTCATAACGTACGACGCATACCAGCTTTCACCAACTACGCTCGGCTGGGAGGTCAATTGTGATGGGCTCGCAGCTTGGGCTGAATATGATGGCCCATCAGATACATTTCTTGCAGCCTGCTCACTTCTCTGAGGCAGAGAGGCTATACTGCTATCTACCGTATCGCGGTCAATGGTACCGGCTGAACCTCGAAGCGATTCAGATTCGGAGACAGGTTCCAATGTGTAGCGTCCATCAGTTCCTCTATCAAAGTAATATCAGAGCAGTACCGTTATGGGTCGGAAATGACATACCTCCTACGTTTAGACTGTATAAGAGCGCACTGAGTGTGATTGTTACTCTTTTTGCACGCAGAACAAGGCACGCCAATGATAGATCCATCACACTTCGTCCTTCGCTTATTACAACGTTCACAAGCGGTGCTTCTTTTCTTGCCAGAATTTGGTGCACGCCTTGTGCTTGAACTTGCGCCCCCTGGCTGCAGGCGGATGCGTGGCAGCTCCATTGTGTGCAACAGTGTAAGGGTGAGGTGAGATTGAGTTGACTTTGACACAATCTGGGGTAGTACCGGCCGCAGAAAACAAACATCGATAGCTTTACTAGAATAGGAATAGCGATCAAGTTACCCCGCATTCTTTGTAGGTAGATACTCTGAAGACGGAATTGTACATGGTGGCACGCTCCGGGCTACCGTAGAGTAACCAGGGTCCTATTTGTTGATTTTGGTGGAGATGTCTCTAACAGGCTTTCTCTCCATCGGCTATGGTCCATAGCCGATGGCCCGTCCCGATATCGCGTCCATCGTCACAAAGTACAGCCTGCAGTATTCTTTGTTACCCCGGATTTTCGATTCATGGCAGATCAATCATCCCAGTCAAGTCTCCATAGCTATAAGATTACCCCGGATCCCGTCCTGGAAATAAGCATTTGACCATCGACAGTATTTCTTCTGTATTCCAAACATGGCCAATGAGTACGATATCGACATGCTGAAGGAAAACAGCGAGCAGATCGAACGAACAGAATCTAAAGACCACGCCGAAGTTACACAAGATGCCAAATTCGAGAAGCGCGTTCTTCGAAAAGTTGATACTCGACTGTTGCCAATCTTAGGATGTCTCTACACCATCGCCCTTGTGGATCGATCCAACGTCGCAGTGGCTCGCATTTCAGGAATGGATGAGGACCTCGACCTTGCGCAAGGTAACAGAGTCTCTGTCGCTCTGATGGTCTTCTTCATCGGTTACATCCTCTTTGAAATACCGAGCAACGCTTTCATCCACAAACTTGGCGCTGCTAATTGGCTTGCCTTTCTTGCTGTTGCTTGGGGCTTGGTGTCCCTGGGTATCGGTTTTCTGCACAACTGGGTTGGCCTTGCTGTTCTCAGGGCTTTACTTGGAGTCTTTGAGGCTGGCTTCTTTCCAGGTAGGTCTTCTGTGGTCAGTATCAACCGCGCTTCTTTTTCTGACAACCCACAGGCTGCGTTTACCTTGTCTCTTCTTGGTACAAGCGATATGAGGTGCAGAAGCGCATGGCCGGTTTCTTCCTCACAGCTTCCGCACTATCGGCTTTCGCCAACATTCTTGCGTATGGGCTGATCCAAATCTCTAAACATCATCATTACAAAGGGTCAGTACGCATGGGTTCCAATGGTGGCGGCCTTTAACTAATTCATGCAGATGGCGCTGGATCTTCATCATCGAAGGCACCATCACAGTCATCGCTGGCATCGGTTCGTGGTTCATCATCGTCGACTTCCCCGACTCAGACAAAAACACGTTCCTCACCCCTGAGGAACGTGCATTCGTCAAGGCCCGATTGGCTGAAGACCGTGGTCCTGAGGAGCACGAGAAGGTGACGATGAAGATTCTGGCAACTACTGCTGCTGATTGGAAGCCATGGGCGTACTCTCTGATGTACATGGCTGGTGCTGTCGGGGTATACGCCTTCCTATTTTTCCTCCCTATTATCCTTCGAGGCGGTCTTGGATATTCTATCGAGCTCTCATTCATCCTCAGCACTCCTCCTGCCCTTTTTGCTGTCGTGGAGGCTATGACTATCTCGTGGCTCGCTGACAAGTTCCAAATGCGTGGGCCCTTTGTTATCTTCCAAGGCCTTGTCGGCATCATTGGTCTTTGCATGACTGGGTTCCTCAACTCTCCCACACCCAGGTACATTGGCACCTTCTTGGGAGTTGCTGGTGCTAACGGCCTGGTTGTGACAACACTGGCCTGGCAGGCTAACAACATAGTGGGTGATGCACGGCGTGCTGTGTCTACCGGTATCCTCATCAGTATCAGCGGAGTTGGTGGTATATACTCGAGCATGGTTTTCCGTAAGATTTCTCCAAGCTTATCACTTTTACTTTTCTAACAGAACTAGGTCAACAAGACGCACCCAACTATCTACCAGGCATCATTGCTGTGATGGCGATCAACGTTGTAGCCATCATCATCGCTGCTTTAACTATGCTTGTCCTCCGCCATAATAACAGACAAGCTGATGAAGGCAAGTGTCTGTGCGAGGGTCGGGAAGGGTTCAGGTATACTCTGTAAGATACCCCGAACTGGTGAAGGATTGCTACTATAGCATCTACATTATGTCGCGCTTCGTTAATAATTGATCTACCTAATTATAAAAGTGTCTCACAAATTTATAACTGAATAATTCGAAAAGGGGATGGCATCATTAAACAAAGCTCACATTAACCTTTCTCGGGGCAGGGTAGTCACCCCTGCATACTACAGCAACAAAGCAGTCAACTGAGTCGAAAGTATCTACGACTCTTCCATCAAACCCTTATTCCTTTCTTCAACGGTGTACACTTTCTCCACAAGCCTTCGCACTCCATCCATATCACAAAATTCCACAACATTGCTGACCTTAGAGCCGTCCTCATTGAAGTCCAAAACCCATGAATGCTCCATTACGACCACCTCTCCGTCGTGATATTTGACGTCGGTTATAGTAGTTGCTGCTGCCTTACGAGCCTCAGTATCTATGGCAAGGTTCGCTATTTCAGTCCACGTGACTGAGCTCTGTGTCATATCTCTGGTCATTGCAGCTTCATATGCGGCATTGTCCACTGCAGCCCCTGCAGGAGCCCCGAAGAGTGTCATGACACCAGCTGGGAGAAAGTAACGTTTGCAGTCGTCAGTGACGTCGCGATTGATTATGGAGGGGTCATTGGCTTCGCCGCAGTCCTTGTAGGCGCCCAAGAACTGTCTTGTTGTTTGTTCGATCGCCGCTCTGAGTTCCCTGGTAGAAGACATTCTGGCCCTCGTGATGACGGGATTATTTGGTTACCGAAAGTTAGGTGTAGGAGTTTGGATTATCTGGGAAAACGCAGCGACCTTTTGTTGATTTTATAGCCATTTTCTCATGCAGAACTTACAACTCACATAATATCAGCTGACGAAGCTCTCCGGATTACAAAACCCATGATAGGCTATATGTTTCGAGTCGGGTAAGCCTAGTCAGCACGATAAGATCTCGACAATAGCAAGACATCCGATAGAGGGTAGACAGAGACTTTTCAAGTCCACAAGACGACATGTTGTACAGTATTGGCACGAATGAATATGTGAATGGCTTGACCGTAGATGGACTTCGAACAAACCTTTCATTCTACATTTGTATTAGAGGATCTCGGCGGGAATAGCATAAATCCTCCCGTAACGTTAATCCCAGCTTATCGGTAACAGGATATGACCTGAAACGGATAAGTATGACGGCATAAAGACACAACATGTGACCCAGCGGAATGGTTGCAAACTCTATTGCCAGTGGCGTCAAGAGTTCGCCGCTAATCGGACAGTTAGCCGAATCAAGGGTTTGATACGGTAAATGCATGATTCAGGTACAACGTCAATGATGGGTACTTAAGAACAAAGAAAAACGTCAACCTGGTTGTTGGAACCTCTTGTCCCATCTCCACAAACTCCGGGTGTGTGCCGTTGTGTCGCCTCTTTTGCACTTCTCACCAGCATGGATTTCCACGAGACAAGGGCACGTATAGTCGAGTACGAGATTCAAGCTCACTAGAGATGAGATGAAAAGTTGACTTACTTGATAGAGCGCGTAAAAAGGGCGAATTCACAGACTTTACATTCCTCTGTGAAGGTAGAGATATACAAGTTCACAAGATTATCATATGCAGCCAATCCCCGGTTTTTCGTGCAGCATGTGCTGGTCAATTCAAGGTAGAAAGGCCATGATGAGGGTTTTGACCACTGACTAATAAGGATTTAGGAAGCTCTTTCTGGAACCTATGATCTTATGTCTGATCAGCCTGACATGGTCCAACTTATGGTCGACTATCTTTACACGGGCGACTATTCAGTCGATATGGACGAAACCACCGAAGAAGATGCAAGCTGGGAGTCTCCAGCTCTTTCTACACATGCCGTTATGTACTCTTTAGGTGACAAATACGACATCGAGGGACTCAGAAATCTATCGACCAAGAAATACTGCGCAGGATTACATGGAAGCCTGAGCACCAATGACTTCTTCTCATCCATCCCATATGTCTTCACTCTGACACCCGAAAGCTCGCGAGATCTTCGAGATCCAGTCTTGGCTTTCGCCCGGAACCTGTTGGGCGGCGACGGGCCGACAACCTTGGGCTTTGTCCGAGAAGCGATGGATGAGCTGTTTATCGAATGTCCGGAATTCGTGAAAGAGCTTTTGTACTCTTTGCTGCAATCTCCCTTGATGGGTTACTGCCCTTGCACTGGCCCAAGAGACATGGTTTCTATCGAAGCGAGAGAATGCCGTTGCAGAAAATGTGGTAAAAGCGGTGCTAGTCTCAGGCGACCGTAGGCAAAAAAATGTATTTCCATGTATAGAGACATAGAATTGCGAAGGATATTGTGTCGTTTTAAACGTCAAAAACACTCGTATACAGGTAAGAAAGGGCATATGCTTTTTTACTCAAATGCACCCAGTCATCATATCTGAGAATTCATTTGTCAGCAACAACAGCGTACTCCATGTCAGAAAATGTGACGTGGCATACAGAAAGACGTTTCAACCTCTTGACAGCTCGAGTATGGTCAAGCCTTCATGTGACCTACTATCGCCCAGCGTTGTCTTAAGTTAAGAAGAAAAAGTATATTTTGTTTTGAGTCTACCGCCGCGACGATGAATCAGCAATCAACAGATACCTCTTATACACAAAAGACGCAATCGCCCGAGATCGAGACGGATCACGATGTGCTCACGAACGCCGAGCATGCTTTACAAGAGCTATTCTCCTCTTACCGAGAGTCCCATGACATAAGTAAAATTCCGGAGATAATTTCCTTGGCAAGACAGATGCTTGCAATCACTATTGATGGCACTGAACAGCGTCCAATGTGGCTGCATGCGCTTGCCTGGTCTCTCTATCAAAGCTACAAGCACATTGAACCGGACTGGGAGTGTATTCAAGAGGCAACATCCCTCGAACGCAAAGCTATAGATTCGTCCCCTGTGGATTCTGCGGATTTCGACAAGTACTCATATTGGTTGGGACTGGAATTGGGCGATCGCTTTTTTCACACGGAAGATATGTCCGATTTGAATGAATCCATTTCCTTAACAGAGTCTGCACTACATAAGATGCCTGACGGGAATCCTCACAAGGTCACACAGCAGCTCAACCTTGGAGTACTACTGAAGGAGAAGTATGGTCGAATAGGTGAGGAAGGAGACTTTATTGATGCTTCTAAAAACATCGAGGAAGCGCTTGCCCTTGCATCGGATAAGTACCACGACCGTTCGTTGTGGTATGAGATATTCGCTGAGCTATATGATCTACGGCATTTGAATTCTCGACGGTTGGATGATCTACAGAAGGTTATACAGCTACGACGGGAGTCGCTGTCTGTAATCGAAAACGACACCGAAGTAGTCAAGGCAGCTGATATTAAAGGGGATCAAGAGTCAGCAAAGCCGGCTCAACAATTCAAGCTAGCTTTGTCGCTTGATGAGCTTTATGCTGAAAGAGGCACTGTGGAGGATCTACAGGAATCGATTGCAATGGTTAGAAAAGCGATAGCTGCTACTCTGGAGGATGACCCTGACTGGCTGATTCGCATACGATTCCTTTACATCCGGCTACATTCGCTGTATCTTGAAACAGGCATGCTAGAGGATCTTGAGGAGGCCATCCGTCTGAATAAAATATTCCTTGAAAAGGGCGGAGAAGAACATTCTGATCGGCCTGCACAATTCAACAACATTTCAGTCAACCTTATCTCTCTCTTTGAAAGGACTGGGAACCCTACCCAGGTCGACGAGTCCATTCGGTACGGGCTGGAAAGCCTGAGAGTCACGCCTAAGGATGAGCCAGGTCTCCGATTAGTGTTGGGTAACCTGGCAACTGCACTCTCTATCCGATCTCGTGTGACTGGCTCGTTGGTGGATTTAGATGAAGCCATATTCTACGCCAGATCTGCCCTGGAGGTAACATCGGAGGAAGACCCTGACCAACACGTTCAGCTCCACAACCTTTCGTCAGCGTTACTGAAGAAGTATGCCCGGAGTTATGGAGAAATTGCTGTTCTACATGAGGCAATCTCGATGTCAAGAAAAGCCCTCAGCTGTGTTTCAGAAGATCATCCAGATATAGAGACATATCAGAATCGACTTGCTTCAGCCCTCAATTACCGATACGATGCACTTAGATCTGTCAAGGATCTCGAGGAGAGTATACAGCTTAGCCGAAAGGTCGCCTACGCAATGAATGACAAGTATACTGGACGAACCTTTGCCAGGAGTACATTCGCGACTCTGTTACAGAAGCAGTTGCATAGTGGCGAAGGCTCCTTAGGTGACTTGGATGAAGCCATCGAGATTTCACAAAAGGCCTTGGACCTCACTCCAGAAGACTCGCCATCCAGAACAGAGCATTGGACGACACTGGGTAGTTTATATGTCAGCAAATTCACTCGCTTAAGAGTGGGTAGCGATATGGAGAAAGCAGTCGACTATTATCGATCAGCAGTCACACATCCTACTGGTGAGCCCTTGCGTCGAGTCATTGCTGCAACTGCTATAGTACAGCTGTGTCCGGAATACGAGCAGTCCTATGAAATAGGACTTGCAGCCCTGGACTTAGTCCCCATGCTTGCTGCTGTGCGCTCGCTTGAGACGGCTGATAGACAGTACTTATTAGGCCATGCAGCAGGTCTTGCAGCTAACACAGCAGGAGCAGCTCTTAGAATTGGTAAACAGCCTTCAGAGGCTCTT
The DNA here is from genome assembly GCA_018886245.1 of Fusarium brachygibbosum. NCBI lineage: Eukaryota > Fungi > Ascomycota > Sordariomycetes > Hypocreales > Nectriaceae > Fusarium > Fusarium brachygibbosum. The sequence goes on along the minus strand of MU249527.1, from coordinate 2,176,892 downwards.
TCAATACTGGAAGAGGGACGTGGGTTACTGGCGTCATCTCTGGACGAGATTCGTACGGATATCAAAGACCTTCAACAAGCATTCCCTGAATTGGCAGACGAGTTCGTACGGCTTAGAAATGAACTTGACTCTTCGACCGACTCACAATCAAACGAAAAGGACTTGCTGAATGGACACCGTCGTCGTGATGCCGGCAGGGCTTTTGATGATTTGCTCCTCCAGATTCGCCTGAAACCGGGGTTTGAGGACTTTTTGGGGCCTCTAACTACTGATCAGATGCTTTCCGCTGCAGCACACGGTCCCGTAGTGGTCCTCAATAGCAGTTGGATGGGCATCGAGGCTATCATCATACAAGAAGAGAGGCTAACATCACTGGTTTTTAACAATATGAAGGATTATGAGGCAATCGACAGTGTAGCTGAGCATGAGTATGGCAGTCCTGAAACTCTCGAACTACTTTGGAACTCGGTTTTGAGTGAGACTCTAAAAGAGTTGGGCTTCACAGAGACACCTTCAGGCGGACAAAATTGGCCTCACATTTGGTGGGTTCCCACCGGCATGTTGAGCAGGTTCCCTATACACGCCGCCGGACTCCATCTGCAGCGATCTGGGAAGACAGTGATGGATAGGGTGATATCTTCATATAGTCCGTCTGTCAAGGCCTTGGTACATGGCCGTCGTCGTCGCAGGATCCCGGAAGGCCCTTCCCAGGCTCTCCTAGTCGCTATGGAGAACACCCAGAATCAGGCTCCCCTACCAAAGGCTATGGAAGAAGTTGAGCTAATCAGCAAGATCTGCGAGAGTATGGAAGTGAAGCCCGTGATCTCTGGTTCGGTCAAGCAAGATGCTCTGAACTACCTGCGACGTAGCAAAATCTTCCATTTTGCAGGGCACGGCTATACGGACAGGACCAATCCATCCAAAAGCCATTTGTGTTTCGGTGATGCGAGCGACCCCCTGACAGTAGCAAATCTTTTGGAGTTGAATCTCCACGAGGAGTCGCCTTTTCTCGCTTACCTTTCGGCATGTAGCACGGGACGTGTCCAGGATGAGCAATTCATCGACGAAAGTATTCATCTCATTAGTGCTTGTCAACTGGCAGGGTTCAGGCACATCATCGGAACACTGTGGAGGGTGCAAGACGAACATTGTGTTGATGTTGCGCGTATCACGTATGAGACTATAAAGGAGGAAGGTATGACTGATGATTCGGTATGCCGAGGGTTACACAGGGCCACAAGGGTGATGAGGGATATTTGGCTTGACAGCATGGACGAGGATGGAGGCTCCGTGCTGAGAACGGTTCAACGAGGTGAGAGAGAAGCCAGGGATATCATTTCCTGTGAAGAAGATAGTTTGGCTCCTGCTTATTGGGTGCCATATGTTCACTTTGGCGTGTAGGGTTGCGTCATAGCCAATGGCGCGAGAAATCTCAGCAGATCCACTGGCATGGAGTTAAAATATTACGAGACGTTGAATATGACAATGCAAACGATCCGGACTTCAATTCACATCAGGTATTCGCCGGGGTATGTATCCTAACCTATTGACGCTTGCAAGATTGTAGGAGTCTAGGGGGTTGAGAGAAAATACAGCCTAAGCTTAGGGTACTGAAAATAAATAGCCTAAGAGTGGGTACTAATATGGCCTAAAGCAACTAAGTTATTTTGTCCCTTAGGCGAGTAGACCTCCACTGTGTTTTCTGTGACCCGGATACTTGAACAAGGAGGTTGACTCTTTCAGGTTAAACCATTAAGCAGATGCAAAGGCAGAGTTGGCCACAGAGACGTCTTATGTGTGGGCTTTTAATCACAAAAGATTTAGGTTGCCGTTTAGAAAAGTCAGCAAATTACATTTAATCTGGGGTTTAAGTGTCGTGAATACGGGTTGCATGATCCCTGGTGGGGTTTTTGAGATTAGAAAGACCTGCTCCAAAATGCCATAAACTGACTCACTATCCGTAATTTAGTCTGTTTTGCTTTTGCCACCTACCGGTAGTCAAGTTGTTGTCAGCAGCTATTTTCCCCGAATAGAGCATGCAAAAGAGGATTCAAAGAGCCTTGTTTTTCTAACTAAAAGGGGCGAAGGGGTGAGCGGTTTTGATCAATCGAGCGTGGTCAGCACGTGACCCGTGCTCGGCCAATCAGGGCCCCGCAATTGCTGACACAAGCTTTCCGGCGCATGCAGCGGGAATGGCGTTCGATAGCCGGTAGAGGTCCCGAACGCCACCGAGGAGATATTGCTTGGCTCAACAACTGTCACTCAATCACAAACAATGTGGACAAGAAAATGAAGATGTAGTAATCATAAACATTAAATTCTGTATCTCGTAGTGCATTTACACTCTATCGTAAAAGGCCATAAAGCTCTAAAATGCTTCTAATTAAACCTGTTGTCTTTTGTTCCATTTCAATCATCTAAGCCATGTCGGCAGCCTTCTTCTCGTGCTGCTCAACAATAACATCGTTCTTCTCGTTATCAGTGATCTCATCGACGTGAGACTCAGTGGCCTTCTCGACAAGGATCTTCATGCCGCCACGAACCCAGCAGACAGCAACGTAGCCGAGAACGTAGACGAAGCCAATGGTAGGGACGACATAGCTGATGCGAGTTCCCTTGGCATCAGCAATGGCTCCTTGTACAGGGGGGAAGACAGCAATTTCTTTTGTCTTTTTCGTTATCTCAAGCATATATTGCTGGTCCTAGGGTGTCTCGATGCAACCTACGCCGGAGGGGGGTGTCTTAAACACGGGTCTAGGACATACTGTGTAGGGCTTACACCGTGTTTGCCGAAATATTGGCTCAACACAAGTACTTTATAATGTTGACTCTTGATTGGAAAGTCTGGGCTCAACACTGTGTTATTGCGAAAATCATAAGAAGCGACTTTTCTATCTTGAATCGGCGGCTATGTCTGGGTGTTGACTCTGTGTTGCGAAGCAATGTGTGTTGGGCCAAATTTTCATGTTGAGAATGCAGCATGTTGACTGGCGAATATACTGTTGGTGCGAATTGTATGTCTAGGTAGCAACACACACTCACTTCAAACATCATTTTATATTCGCAACATGCCCTTGAACATAATTTGGTGTTCCGTCCCAAACACACATATCATAGAGAACATCTTATGTTAGTAAACAGGATGTTCATACATAATATAGCTATGTGAAACGATATATGTTCATAGCTACACTTAATGTTAAGTTTCCCTGTCATTTTCGCAATTTGACTGTATGTTTAAATCTAATTCTATGTCTGTTCTTCCAGATTGTGTCCTATTTACCACATGAACGTTTTGCCCGATTCAATGTTGAATTGCGAAATTATATTTGTCTTTGATATGGAGTTAGTTTGTCTAACACGTCGTCATTGCGCAACAATATTCTGTTCAAGCGCCAGTCCCATTCTCTTGCACCGCTTCCTCCTCATCGAGTTTCACCAGCCTCCCACCAGCCTCCCAACTTTCCACTACGACGTCGGGCAACCTTGACCAAACCGATACCGGCGAAGCTATCATCATCTTTCGGTTGGCTTTGATGATCTCCATGCAAGTTCTAAGCCCAGACACGTCAGCTGAAAACTCGTCGGAGAACACCGAAAAAAGTTGGGTAGTCTGGCATCGCCCATCCAAAAAAGAGCGTTGTACTCACTAGCTTGTCCTTCATTTGGCGGTAGAAGCGGAAGAGAGTTGAGTTGAGGCCCACCAAGATGGGAGAAGTTTCTGATGCATTAATCCCATATTAGTTTGGCGCACGGTCGAGCCACTGTGGGCGAGGAGGTACCAGGAACCTACCTGGACATGGTGCCTCTGACGACATCGGGTGGGCAACCATCGTGAGATTTGAGTTTGGTGTTTTGCAAAATCGCGCCTGACATCACGCGATTTGGGTTTAGCGTTTCGGTGACCTCTGACACTATCGCGAGATTAGATCTTGGTGTTTTCGGTGTTTTTCAACGTCCACCAAAGTGACCGAACTCACCAGACTCAACTTCCCACCACCTTGAATGGCTAAAAGCATTCAAAAACTGCTCAGCAAAGCGATCCCATTATCATGATCTTCATAGTCACATCGCCTGTCGAGATATCAGCTTCTCCAGCCATACTCTCCGCCTTCTAGACCTTCTGGGACCATGTCAGAAACATACCGGCGGGAGGAGAAGAGTCGCCTTGGGAGCGCCGAGAAGCAGAGATGAAGTGCCTCGTTTCGGGGCGGACGACAATCTGTTGCTCCTATTCACTAAATTCTCTCACCAGATACGCAGTTGTCAGTCAGCCGAACCTCAAAGTGAATTGCGAAAATCTGGTAAACTCTTACCTTTGTTCCACCCTATGACAATCACATACAAGATGGCATGAGACCAGTGTAGCCAGTACTGTCAGTATGAGTTCAATATTCGGGAGGTAGGATCTAACTGAAATCCACAGAAGCCAGATTGGAGGAGGGTGGAAACTGCGAAAATAAGTGGCATGCCTAGACAGACAAGCAGAAGGGCTAGACATTGCAGCCAGTGTTTCCCAGCCTCACGAAAAAAGGATCCTATATTATAATCCAGTTAGTATAGTATAGCAGAGAAGCGGTTTGTAAAAGCTTACGTCTTGTTCTGTCGCAAGTGTCGTGATCCGGGATATTGAGGGAGGCGAAAAGATTATTGAGTGTAATAGTTAGTGGAAGGACTAAGTGCAACTGGATCTTAGGTGGTGTGACTTACTGGCGGATACCAGATGTAGTGTGTCTTGGAGTTGGAGGAGGATCTGTACTCTTGTGTTAGGTAGTCAATATTGAAATGTTATATGTGGAACTCACTTTCTTCACTGTAGGATAATGATATCCTACCTTGAGATAGTAAAGAAGCCCTACGAACTGTAAAGAGCAAGTTGCGAATTGCGATAGGCTGTGATGAACGGGGAACGGGGCCTACCTGGAAGAAGAACGAGCTGGCTTGTCGATTGCAAAGAGGCGCTGTGTAATCCTGGCATACCAGCAAAGGCCGCCTAATGTAACTGCATTGTTACAAGAGATGCTTTCGCAGTTTAAAGGCTTGGCCTATCACCACTGTCCTTCTTCAAATCTGGAAGTACTGGGAAATACTGACCTGTCCTCTTTCATTACCTGAAGTCCGCAACATCAGAAGTAGATACTACTTCATCGCCTTGAAGCCACTCTAGTTGAGGCAAACGTATTTTGCTGCCAGCTCGGTAGAAGTGATTGAACGCCTCCGACAACGTTCCTACTACGAACTTTGGTAGTACCGTAGACTGCAGATGTGGTTCTACTGCGTCTCGGGTAAGGACGGTGCTTCTCTGGTGAAAGTTCGCAAAGCAGCAGAGGCAGGCCTATCGTAATGGAAAGTGTCCTGTGAGAAGTCAGTGGCAGTACTGGTAGCACAGACGCCAGTAGACGCAGACACAAACCAAGTCTACCACACAAAGCAAGCGCAGGCGTTATTGTTTAGGAGTAACACGCCGTTTCTTCCGTCGTGGCCCCTGAATAGGCGCTGAGGAGAAGATGATATTGTTCTACCAGCGCCGGATAGATTTACTTTAGCGGGTAAAGTGTTTGGAGTTCAAGAGGAGAAAGGTGAGCCGGCAACTTGAAGGAGGGGGACTTGGGATTTTTTTTTCGTGCGTGGTGAAGTTGGGTGGATGTGTTAAGCAGGCGCGCTGTGGGAGTGTTGGAGGAAGGCTGACAGCAGCTACTCGGTATTATATATTTACTCTACACTGGAATCTAAGATAAATATACTAAACTTCAGTATAAGAAAAGAGACTATTAAAGTATAATTGTAATACATATTTAGTCAGGCTGGATTAAGAATAAAATTCAGGGGTATCAAGTTTGCACTCTGTAGTCAAGTAAGGAGAGTTGCAAAACAGATATAAGAAAAAGGTGTATAGCCAATCTACAGTCAGCTAAGATTTTAATGATTCTATTTAATATTACATGGACTTCGGTTTGGCTCTTGAAAACTGAGGATAAATTGCGAAGGGTTTGTGTTTGCTTCTATATAAAATATATATCAAATGGTATACAGAGAAAGGTATCATTATAACGTGGCACCATCCATACTCTCTCAGGTGCAACATCCAGAAGGCCAACAATCCTTGTCTCTCCTATTGACTCATAAATTGGCACCTCCAAGATGAACTCTTTCGTTTGCCCCCGTGTCACCAGTGCGACAAACTCAACACTCAGGAACGTATAGCTCTGATACACGCGAGTATGCGTGAAGATGCCAGGTATACGAGCAATACCGGTCTTGTCTTTCACAAAGTCGCTGATACTAAACGTGAACCGAGACGAGTGCCTAGCGGGACGGTCAATATTAGCCTGTATGATAACAGGTAGTGGGGCTTTATAGTGGGCATACCGGTTTGCGAAGGACACTTTGCGAACCCATTTATTACTGTTCTTGCCCAGGTGTGCGGACACTTTAATAGAACAGGAATTTACAGATGCTTCTCTGAGTCCACACAGAAAAGGGTGACTGTCTTCTAGAGCAGTCGGGTCTCGAATACCAAGTATACCAGAAGGGCTTAGCAGTCTGGGTTTGATCTTCGTAATGGCGAGAGGCTTCTGGTGATTAGGGTCTCTCTAAATACTTTGGTTCCACTTGCGCCTGCTCCTCCAACTCCAACTCATCTCCACCGCCCGAATCTAGAGCTCGAACCAAGTTTGGGCAGTGTTTTTGTATCGTCATAAATATGGCTTGGATTTCAAGGTCTCTTCTCTCATAACAGTTATCGAAGAAGAACGAAATTGTTATTCGGAGATTCTCACGTTCAAGAAGAGTCGTCGCAGGGTTATGAAGTTTATTGCTTCAATATCCTTTTTGTACTGCCTTCAAGACAGTCAGCATGATCGCAATGCCGCAAGGTAAATAAAAATCTACCTGTGCGTGTCCTCTCCTGGGAGAGTAGAGACCATGCTGCATCACCACCGAACTCCTCTGCAACCTCCAGGAGATGCAAACAGGTATTCATATTGGGAAGGCCTAACTTCGCTTCTAGACCACTCGGCTTATCCAGACGCGTACCACGCGCTGGCATGGACCGGAGAGCTTCGGACATGACAGATTGGCGGTCGGCAAACTCGCCGCGAATAACATCGGGCCCGGGATTCCGAGACGCAGGGACCTTGCGACATTTGGAGGGCTGGACAGCATCCTGGGTTTCCATGGTGGCTAGAGGTATGGTGATTAGTATAACAGACATGACACACAGAAATTATCTCGTAAGGTTGGTAGGCTCTAGACAGCGCTGGATAGACTGCAAACTTGATAGGCGAAACTGGAGTAGAAAAGTTCTGCAGAAGCGAAGATAGAAAGAAAAAGTTACCTGTCTGAAAGCGCTTCATATTAACGTAGGACTGGATCAGAACCTGAACAGTTGAACGAACTGAGACTATGTCGCTCTGAAAGTGTTGCGTCATAGTGTAGGAGAAAGGTCCGCATGAAGTCAGTATGGACTTCGCAAACACCTAAGAAGCAGCAGTTAGCCACTCAACTGCAGTAAAACTTTGAGTGTTATGAGAATAGCTGTCAGGAGAAAAGTAGTCTTTCGCAATCTGCTTTATAATTCCGCTGATGTCTTTCTTGATGTCTTCTTCCTTAAGCCAGATTCGCAGAATGATAGGAAAATGATGGCACTGCAAGCAAGTTCTTAAATGCGCCAGGACTTGAGGTGGCGGCACGGAGATTAGATGCGCTTCCAGCCTGGAGGAAAAGTGAAAGTTTGAAATGCGTTGGTCAACTGTTCGCAACCCCTCGCTGTCAGAATGCCTGGCTCGTCGACAAGGAGTGTGAACATGTGCCTGGCAAGCCTTTGGTACTCGGAGTGGGCAGCGTCAACAGGACGGCTTCGGATACGGTCTAGCGACGGGAACAGTGCATCTACGAAATTCTTCTCTTAGTAAAAACTTCTCATTGAACAGCAGCTGGACAAACCAAGTGTCTCAATCAGACGCCAATCGTCGTGTGGGTGCTTCTGTTTGCGCCTTCTTAGTGCCTATCGCCTTGATTTTCGCAACATCTTTATCGCTCTTTGCCACGTACCGTCCATGCTCGATCGTATTAAAACAGAAGTTTAGACATTCTGAGAGAGATTAAATAATAACGATATGACATGTTGGCCATCAGGCCTAGACAACCCGCAAGCTACTGCTGCTGTAGCATGTCGCCAATAATAGCAGCTACAAAAGAACACATAAAACCCAATTCTCTATTGACATCTAATGTAATTCCTTCATCGAGCCCGATTAGATAAGCTAAGCGTTTAACGATATCAGAAAGCTTACTCCCAAATGGCCTTAAGGTAAGGGGTATAAGACTCTTCCATTAGTTTAGATATCCTTGCTCAGAAACTGTGGGATAAGATAGAACTCTATAGGTGAGCAGTACATGGTTCGAAAGAGACCGAAAGCGTCGATGAAGAGAGTGAACGGCAACGAGATTATAGTAGAGTCTGTAAAATGTTTCTCGAGATATGGGCGTGAGTATGTGGCGATTTCCTTCTCCGCGCGGAGAGGCGTCATAAGCATGACAGGCCGGAAGTTTCCTCTGTCATGGCTGTAAAAGTATTTGACAATGTTTGGAAAGTCGGGCATCGGAGATTCAGCGTCAGTAGGATCAAGGTCGTAATCAATATGCACCTGGAGACGTCCTTCAATAACTGAGAGCTCAAGAAAATGACTGACATCAATGCAGACGACTAGTTCATGTTGGTTTGTATGGCATTGCGAAGTTCGGGTCTGATAACTTCTGTCTTCCAGGTCTGAGGGAAGCGCTGACATATTATGAACCTCCTGGACTTCAAGAATCTGACGTCCTGTAGTCCCATCTGGCTGAGCTTGGTCGATGTAGTCCAAGCCACACCAGCTGACCCTGCCCAACTAGGTCATTTCGCAATCTCCCATGATTTTTATCTACTGAATAAAACTGGACGGCTATATCGACTTTCCATCTGGACCTTGAATATGGCGACCTAAGGTGGTTTGTATTGATTGCCCCCACCATCTTGCATGCCACGGTTCTGAAACATGGCCATCAATCCGCATCGTCATACCGCGGTATATTTTCGCATTATTCCTCGGAGACTCTAGGAACATCTAGAGTATAGAGTTCAAGCTGAATACAAGCACGTCTTCTGTGAACTTGCTTCTTGTTGGTAGAACATTTGGGTCAAGCTGGACAGTCCGGCGACACAGTGGGACTAGAGGCAAACGTTTCACAAAGTGAGAAGTTAAAGACTGCTTGAATATAGGGAGCTTCCGCAGTTCAGAAACATCTTCCACCAGATTTAAAACTTCGATAAGTTCGCGATGACCTCGCCTATCCCGTCCATTGCCAAACTTGAATCCTCTGACCGCCTCAGTGTATCGATGAGAACGCGAAGGCTAACCACATAGCAAGAATGTAAAAGAGTACCAAAAATATTGAGGCAGTAACCCATACGAGCGCCTCCCATGAATGCCATAATTCCCAGGTGTGCCAATCTTACCCCGTCGTAACCCAGCCCGAACACCTTCCCATCAGATAAACTTTCTGTTTTGGTCAATCCCCTTGGAGTACTCCTCGCTAGAACACCCATCCCAGATAATTTTCTCAAAAATGTCTTCGATGTCAAGAAATGAACCGTGTTTCTTCTTGTTGCCCTGTACACGGGACATACGTTCCAGTAGGCATGAAGTTTGTATCCAATGTTTCGATCGTCCTGGTCCAAATTCAGGCATCGCTAAACCCATACGATAGCACTTGCCCATTAGGTCCTTAATGCGCCATTCTGCAAAAGCCAGGATCACAGCCTGTCCGTAAGATGAACCGAGCATGACCTTACGCTGTTCTTCGTCGGCGAGACACGACTTGGCCGGGACACGTTTGTATTCAGCTACCAGCTGAGGGCCCAAGGTGGGAAGATACTCCTGGAGATAGACACAGAAAGCTTGCATGTGCACGATGGTCATGGTCGTGAATTCCAGACCATCAACTAGATGGAGGAGCTTGGCGAAACGTTCCAGGTACTTGACGTAACCGTCTGTTGCGTGGAAGTCGGGCGTCTTGTCGAAGACGCCCTTCAATGCCTGTAAGGACGACTGGATATGGACAACAATGGTTTCCTGAACGATCATAAAAGTGTCGAAGTCGTGAGTACGCATGAAGTCCGTGGGGATAGGCTGAGGAGGCAAACGATAATATGCCTTGTCTGTAGGAAAGTCGTCGATCATCCAATTGAATGGAGAGTCTTCATCTAGATTGCGGTTCAGAACTGTATTCAATTGTATTAGTATATTATTAGCCAATAAATAAATCTGTTCTGAACTGACGTGAGCCTAAATCCTGATGAAGCATGGTGTTTGATGCAGCTGGCTTGCTGGGTGCAGCGTCATTCTCGTTTTCGTGGCCAGATGGGCCAGGTTCTCCTTGCTGAGCCTCTGGGATTTCAAAAGTGAGCTTCGGAATCTCGTCTTGCGGTCCAGTGATTAACTTCTGCTTCTTGGTAGCAGGAGAGTCCGCGTAGCCTGTCTCGGATGCAGTGTCGTTGTCGGGGCCAAGCATCTTAGCTTTGCCTTTGCCCTTGGCCTTGCGCTTCTTAGAAACTTCAGAATCTGCATTGTCTGCCTCACATGCAGTGTCATCGTCGGGGCCAAGCATCGTGGCTTTGCCCTTACCCTTGGCCTTGGGCTTCTTAGGATGGGATTTTGCAAAGCGAGTCATGACTTCTTCCTGTGTTTCAATCGGCGGCTGCTTTTTGTTTGTGCCCTTGACCATGTCGTTGTCAGGCATACCACTATCAGGGTACTTGCTCCAGTTCCCAATAGTGTACTTCGCAGACATAACCTTATCCTCTTTTTCAAGTCGGACATGAAATTTCGCGCCTCCAGGTGCCTGCATCTCAGCGACAGAGCGTCGCATAAACTTAGCATACTTGGGATACCATGACGCCAAGGTATGCCATTCCTTGGGAAGATGGGATTCATCAAGGTCGGTCATTCCCAAAAGGGCGCCCGCCATCTGTACCACCGTGGGCCCATCCTCAAAAGGATCGGGGAACGTTCCGTCATCGGCCTTAGGAGTAATAGCAGCAGCACAGGTCTCTTTGAATTTGCGGTACACGAGGTCAAACTTGACAAAGTACTGACGGGTAGATGCGCTGCTGGTACCCTTAGTTCGTGCCATCTGTAACGTGGTGAGTCTTTGAACGAGATTCTCCTGGGATCGGAGAAGCGGTTTGTGGTAACACCATACCTTGACAAGCGATGCGAAGTGTAGCTGGGAATGATAACAAGAGAAGCGCGATCTTTTCCGGAATAATCAGGTCCTCCTGGATGTGTCTCGATGTAAAGTGAAAGGCAAAAGAGTTTCTCCTGGAAGGAGATGACTTAGAATAGGAGGCAAGAAATGAATAGTGATGCCCTCATGTAACAAAGGCGAAGCGGATCGGCGAACAGGGCGTGAAGTGTAGGATCGAAGTGGTGAAGCCCTCATGAAGGAAAGAAGAGGAAAGGGAAGAGTTAGAGTGGATGAAGGGGAGAGAACCAGGTTTGGTGGAGCTCGGAAGGAGAGAGAACCAAGTTTGGTGGAGCTCGGAGGGCGGGAATTAGGTGTTGGGGAGAACTGAGCATGTATGGTGGGCAGAAATTTTTCGTAAAGGCAACCTGACCTGATTCACAGAGGCTGGAAGTCAGGCACTTCCCAAATGCTAGCAGACGAGTTGCCTTCTTTACGAAGACCCACGGTAAGGCGAGTGAGCAGAAGTCGGAAGCTGAGCCTGATCGTAGAGAAATAGCGAAAAGGTCATAATGATAATAACATCTGGATGGTGTTGATCAACCTGACTGTCCATGTATACCACCTTACTGGATGAGTCAATCCTCTGACATTATTAGACGGACGCGAAATTTATATCAGGTGTAGATATCCAGTCTGCAGGTAGTATCCAAGATGAGCGAAATTTTCAGAGAGAGTCCCCTACATATTCTGGGCAAGGTAGAGTGCTTGCGTATCAACCTGGTGAGTGATGATTAGCTGGGAAGTATCGACATGGAGAATCTAATAGTTGAAATCTGGTAAGTGAGACTTGGTAGTGAAATGAGATAAGTAAAGTGTCTTCTGCTATTGAAGTTAATATATCTACCTCAAACGCGAAAACCATACAGCCAGATAACATTATCTTCTGACAGTATACTACCTCATAAAACACCCACCTATTAAACACCTCGGGATATCATAGCCACATCGCGAAATTCTATGTTAGCCCACTAAAGCTCCATTGTAATACAAATCCAACTGAACTGTATATAAGACCGGTCGCGAAGAATAATCTCCTTGCCAGTTGTAACTACCAGTATGCAGTATTGGCATTAAAGACCTAGACCTGTGGAATAAAAAGGTCGTTATCGAAATCGGCATTATCTTCTTGGGAGTTATCCCTGCAGGTGTTCTTCTCTTGTGGTATATAAAGAAGTCTAACGTCGGATGGTGAAGGCACAATGTGTTTCAGCTTGTCGGAGGTTGAGAAAGACTTAAGCCGATTCGAGATCTGGATCGCTGTGACCCTGCCTCTGACTTTATCTCTCTGGCGCATTGCACCACGATCCACCCGTTGTCTGATGAGGGCCCCAATATTTGCGTACACCACTGCTGACAGTTAGTCAATCAGGTCATTAAATGTTTTTCGCGGATAGAATCTGGACATACTCTTGCACCACAGGGGCACACTGTCCGATGAGTTTGTAAGGTCAATGCGCTTTTTGCCGAATGCGAAAATTCCAAGGAAGTCGTCGGGATTGAAGTGATGTGATAGGAAACTCTGGATACTTTATAAAGCAGTTTCGCTTGCAAAGAGGGGGCTGGCTTCTTTTAGCGAAATGATATGGTTGTACATGTTCTGGAGTAATTTGCTGCGCCAAATAGCGTGGTTGTCTCTGGTTTTCTTGAGTGCCTCTTTAACCAAGGCTTCCCGCACATCTCCTGTAAAGGTCCCAGAATGCTGGGCAAAGAGTTCTTCAAATCATATGCGGTTGAACCTGCACCGAAAGAGTACACGAAGGCTGGTTTTATAGTTTACAAACAACCGTTGAAGATTATCCTGTGCGAAAGATTCTTAAGACGAGTGTTTCGGTGATCCATTCGGCACCGTCTGCCATTCTCGTCTTCGAGTTCGTCCAGAAGAGCTTGGATATTCTAGTCGAGCGAAAAATCAGTATTCATCAATATTATGCAAGTGCTGTTATAGTGGTAAGACTTACTGGTTTATTGTCGCTAGTATTGTATTCTTACTGGTTATTACTGCTATCGGCGTCGTCCTTGTGTCCGGCCGTATTTCGCTGCATAGTGCCATTATCTCTAAGTTCAGGTGTCTAGAAATCCGCCCGCGGGATCTGGATATACACTGTCGTACTTTTCACAAGACTCATCGCCGCCACTATTAGCACTGCTAAAAACGCTGTTATAGCTGGCAGCTCTGTCTCCATTCAGGAGTGAGTAGTCGATAGGTGATGATGCCTCTGTGTTCCTGGGAGGCATGTCTGCATTTCAGGGTTTCTGGTTGCCTTGAGTACCTTGCTGTCCACCGTTGGGAGTTGTGTCTGCATTTCGGGGTTTCTGGTTGCCTTGGGTACCTCAATGTCCACCGCTGGGAGTTAAGTCCCGGTTACTGTAGTGGACTGGCTTGTAGTTGGGATTTTTGTTGCCGTGTCTGTTCACGCCTTCACGCTTTGATGGGCTTGTCGTATTCCCAGAGGCGGGACGCTTGTTGTTCTTGTTGACTTGTTCTGGCGTCGAAGCTCCAAGACCTGAGCCGCCTGGCTTCACCGTGGTCGGGATTCTTGGCAGAGGTCTTCGGCGAGGTGGTGGAGGAGTGAGTGTGGCAGTTCCAGAGCGGAATGAAAGTTGTGAAGAGGAGAGAGTTTGAGATATGGTTTATCGTCCGTCATAAATACGATATAGAGCGCCAATACGGGCAGTCGCTATTGTCTGGTTCGAGGGAGTCGCTACTACGGGAGAGAAGAGCGAACGTGGTGATGAAGGAGGCGCGGGGCTGGAGCACAGCTGAAATCTGAATTTGTTTTGGCGGTTGAGCGGACTTTGCTCCTGCATCGGCCTTGACCAAGTGGCACGTGCACCAGGCAGCCCCGCACTTACTTGGACAGCAAACACGGCACTCCAGTTGGATGACGCGTCTCGCGAAAACCAGAGACGCAACAAAGAAAGGTTCCTGTCGACCTTCGCCATGTTACAACAAAAGTCTCTACCTCTGTGTTTCTACTTAGGCAACTTTGAGATTCCTTGACTGTCTTCTGAACGACATAGCTTACTATCGAGCGTTTCAAAATTTTACTGAGTCCACATTCTCCTTCAAGAAGACAATTTTCCTTTGACTCCAACATAGCATATATTTCGATCTCCCTAATAGCTATTAATCTCTGCCTCAGTTCCCATCCTCCTCCAAGAAGACACTGTCCTTTTGATTCCAAGCTAGCATACTTCTCGATCTTCCCCGTTAGCTATTGATCTCTGCTTCAGTATGTGCCCTCTTCCAAAAGTTTCATTTGCTTTAATCTCATGAATCCTAGCTGCCCTTTCAGCCGGTCTCTCATTCTTCATTTGTTCTCCATCTTTAAATCAGTCCTCCGTCTCAGTAGTCAGCCTCATCACCGTCTTCAGCCAGACCATTAGCATCAATCGCATCTTCTTCCGCATCTTCCAGCTCTGAAAGACTAGCTCGATCCATATTAAATGGCTCCTGGATACGAATTGGCGTGTTCAGCTGTTGAAGAGACATAGTATTGTGAAAGGCAAGCTTTCGATGAGACCCGGTTGGGTATTGCGAAAGTTTACCAGAAGCTTGCCTGAGATATGGCGGATCATTTCCCCAAAGCTCCAATGATACGCTTCTCGGAGTATAAGAGCATGGACGGTTCATCTCTGAGCAGCGTTTGCATACCCATATGTCGGCTCGATCATGATCTCTCTCGCACAAAATAGGCTCATAAGACTTCGAATACTTGCAGAAGTCACATTGGATCTTGTTCAAGCCTTGCCAGCTGAGATCCCCCGTCGAAGCAGACCAGAATCTGTCATGATTGTGAGGAGGATCACATCCAACAATAGTAAAGCCGTTGCCAAACTGCTCCGCCATTAACTTGAAGTTCTCATCCCAAGACGCCAGTGCTGGTGCAGGTGTGATCCCTCCTTGCCTCGGAATCCAATGGCATGTTTGTTGTAGGTGGTTGACAGAGAGCTCCCTCACTTGCCGTAGACCAAGCGACATAGTCTCAAGTCCATTAAGTGGTTCTGTCCAGATTGAACCTTCAAGAACCTGTACAATTGAGAGGGCTTGCTTCCAGCCCTTGACGATACCTTCAATTGTCGCAACTTTCTTTCCGAAAGACATAACTGGTACCGTGCGCCATTCGCCCGAAGGCTCATCAAACCACTCTGCACGAACTCCGAGACAAGAAGGGAGTTCAAAGTTCTTAAACGGCCCGACAGTTGGACAGCCAAGCCAGGCGTTTTCATGAGGACGGTGGTCATCCATGATCTCGAAGACAATGTTTCCACGCTTTGGAACAAAGTCAGGGCAGCAGGTTTTGGGAAATGAGAACCTGAAAGAAACCTCCCTCCCATCCGGTCTGCGTGCGAAAAGAAATAGCAAGATCCGGCTGGAAAGCTCAGTAAAACGAGAAGGTTTTCTGTACGTAGTAAAAGTGCGAACTCTGGGATCTAGAATAGATGTCTTAATGCAGTCGATATCAACTGGCTTCATAGCTGCGAAGAATAGGGGACTGACAACATTGCATCCAGTCGTATCAACATCGAGATGACTTTGCCAACCAGTTGCAGCTCGTGTCTTGTTTGCAACACTTCTCAGATAGTTGCACTGATTATGTAGCTTCATGTATTCCGATTCGGAAACCCTTTCTGGATGTGGGCTTGTGACATAGCCGTGATAGCTGTCGAAGATGAGCATCATTGTTTGTTCGGCCATATCAAGGACAGCATTTGGGATTCGATTTTCCTCACTCCATGAACAAAGTACAACTCCATAGCGGTCATCTTCTGAAGCTTGTCGCGCGGTCCGGTAATGACAGGAGTTCTGTCCTCTTGTTCGACTATTGGTTTCCTTCTCATGATCATTCATTCGCTTTGCCATATGGTAAGATTGCCCAATGTAGAATGCAACCTTGCCAGGTGTTAGGTAGATACGTAGGTAGATTCCCTGGCAGTTGTTCATTTCATTGGTAGCATCCGGTAGTCCAAGCAAATCTTGCAGACCGAAGTTGCCATCTCCCAGAATTCGTCTAGCTTCAGGGACCAGGCCATCTAGGATTGTCTGAACGTTCGTTTCGAAGTTCTGAGTCGAGAGGAGCTCTGTATATCTCCCATCGGTAACACCCAGTGGCTGGAGTGTAGATCTGTCGTTGCGAACCGTTGTCCATAATGTTCTAGTGAACCTCTCGAGCTTTGTGCTTCCAGCTTGGACAGAAATACCAGAGACTCGGATGACAACAGGTGGGAGGGAATCTTTTTGCTTCTCGATAAGAGGACGGAAGTTCTCTCCAATAACCATGTAGCTTAATGGTAAGACAACTGGTGGTACTATTAGCAAGGGTATTGCATACGTATACTCAAGTAGAAACATACCATGCAAATGAATGCCACTCCTGACAATCAAGACTGTTCCCCATCTTCCTGTAGGGCTTCTTCCGTAGAGAAATCCTTCTTCATCCTTGTATAGATTGAGCTTACCGTCTTCCTTCATTGCTTCAGGAACACGGTTCTGTAGCGATTGGGGGATGAAGCTCGCGGTATCATCGTATGCATAGTTGCCTCGCAAGATAATAGCCTGTGGTGTTTTGGATCCCGGGGGTAGACCAGGGAAGATCTGAAAAAGAAGATCTGACATTTTGACTTGCTGATGGCAATGAAGAGTAGTGTGTTACGAGATAGTTGAGTGAATACAACAAGCTTGCTGCTAATAATGGTATTGCTGGCGATGCTGAAGCGGCTGAAAAGAAACCTCCTGATGTGTTTGTTTGTAGAGTAAAGGAGGAGGAGAAAAAGAATTAGGAGAATGGAAGAGAGAGTAAAGAGTTAAATAAAATCTCTCTTTCGTTACAGTGTAGTGTTGTCAGTGAATCACAGGCAACCCTAAAGAATCATTTGCTATCTCAGCACCTTTAGTTCTCTTGCTTACAGAAAACTTCCTTTCTTTCTAATGCATATCCAAATGAGTACCATGGAAGTATACCAGATTCATTCAAACTTATCTTTTGCATTATTCTCTATCTTACATAATGGATTTCGCCCTACAGTCTCCTGTCGGTCGCTCCTTCCCAAACTTCATACCGATGTCGCACCCTCGAATGGTGGGTGACAAATCCTCCGTACCCGAACACTCCTTATGCTTCCCGGGCGGCGATTATGTCTAGTTCGGCAATCACCTCATCTCCCTCCTATCTGAAGCGGCTTCCAAATTTGCAACTATGGCGCAGCCTCCTGCAAACAGTTTCGCGATACCGGTCGACACTGGCACTGAAATTATCTGGCCCGACAATCTCCCGGATGCTCCTGAATTCCAGCAGACAGATGAGACTCCTGCGGCCGCAAAGATGACAGAGCCTGATACTCGAAACTGTTAGTCTGCTTATACAACTGTAACCTCATATGTACTAAGAGATATTAGGGACTGAGGTTATGGCTGAGCAAGTTGCGCGGCTGCCAGCGATTAGAAGGCAGTCTGTGAAACGACAAATTGAGCGCTTGTACGAACATTTGCCAAACTCGCAGCTTGATTGGGAACTTGATGCGCCTTCTTCAGTCTGTCGTGTCGTTGGCATGTCTTGCTACGGACGGGATTACAAGAACAACAAAAGTTTAAAGGCTCATCTTCATAAGAAAATCCATCTGGTAAGCCTCTTATTACAACATCCCTTGTCTATTGTGCATCTATACTAATAGTGGTATAGAACTATGAGGCATCCTTGGCTAAATCAGCAATACCTGCAACAATAAATCCGGCAAAGCGAACAGCAGATGCCAATATCTCGCCTGTGTCTGCTAAGTTTCCGCGGCTTAAACACACTATTGAAACTTCTGAAACTCTTGGTTATGATCTGGTATTGCCGTTTACTGTCAGTGTTGGAATGTTGGAATTGCCGAAGGCGCTGAAGTATCCTCATTGGTTGGTGCTCCCAGACTCAGATGAGGATTCAGAGAATGAGGTGTTAGTATGAAGCTGCTGGAGAAAATGGAGTTCTATGGGAATAAGATAAAGAAGGAGAAATGAAAGTGTATATAGAATTGAAAGCGAGAAAGAGAATGTAGAAATACATAAGGCTGAGACGAAAAATAAGAATGAATAAGAATGAGCTACTACTGGAAATTTCAAAAGCGAAATATCTGGAGATTTCGCAAATCTGATCATTGGGTATTAATGAAAAATACTTGCGTAGGACATGCTGAGAAATGCTGCTGTGACTTCTCGATTTTTCAATTGAGCTGGTGGAGTGAGTTGAGGATAGGAGAGGCAGAAACCTATCATTTTCCCAACGAACTTTCCACCATCTTACTGTATACTAAAAAAGCCTTTCTTGCACCAATAATACTGCAAACTAATAAAATTGATATTATTATATTTGTTCTATTTAATTCCTCTAGTAGGATCTTTATGTGCCTGGATATCTATTCCTAATATGAAGCTCAGGTGTAGTACACTTTTAGCTATGTAGAATCTTTCCTATGCTGCCCAGTTAATAATCAATAGCGTGGCCTTGCGCCCAGTTAAACAGCGACATTTCTATCCCCTCACATGGAAAGGCTCAAGTACGCGAAGCATAATTGGATTGGCGTCGAAAGCTGAAAGATGTGTACGCCATGTTTCGCAACTATCGGTCTTGGCAAATTATCTGCCGTTGCCCACTACCTATTTCACTTCTGCGAATGCTTCCAATGCATTATGTAATTTGTTAAAAGTGCCTTGATGCCAGCTCATAACCTGCTTCCACTCATCCTCTGGGAATGTGACATGCATCATACGTAGCCATGCGCCGACAATCATGTCAGCGTAACTGACTTGGGGCCCGAGCAAAAAGGGTCCGCTGGTGTCTCTTGAAAAGAGCACTGCCAGATCGCCCAGCGTCTTCTCGAGAGACTCCAGGAGCTTGGCACGCGCCTCACCACTGAGCGCAAAGTCTTCCCACCCCGAAACTCCTGCACGTCGTACAAACTCGGCCTTGCTCTCCTCTTCTGTGGCGGGGTCAAATGGCATACCCTGAACCCCAAGCTGAACATGAGCAGTGAAAGCTGCGTCAATGTTCATGTTGAACTTTGCATAGTCGGGGAACTCCTTGTTGTTACATTCCGACAGAGGAATAAGGATGTAAGGATGCTCGAAGTTGAAGTCAAGCTTTTGAGCCGGGAATAGATCACCCCCGCCCGAATATGTTTTGTTCAGGTATACCGCAATATCGAATGAGTCCCCCACCAAGGCACCTGTGGCAGCGTCATGTATAACGGGCAGTGTGTGAAAGTCTTTGCCGTCCGCAAACTTGCGGCCTGCTGGTATGTTGAGGCTGGTGCGGGTTTTGGCGATGTCTGGAAGAGCTACCCATGTTGTTGAGTACGGAACGCCCTTGAAGTTGAGTGCAAACCTGGCTTTCCAAGGGTTTGGGGCGTGGGCGTTCTTCTCCACAGGAGGACGGGATGCGATGTCATAGAACGTGATCTTGTTTGACTCCATGGTGGATTGAAAGTGTCAAATGTTGGTGTTGAGGGGAAATGATCTTTCCTGAGAGTCTAATGCATGCCCCTGAGGCCGCAGAAAGCTTTGATCTATTGATCTGCGTGATAAAATAACTTGGTCACTTTGTGTAATGCTTCGCCCTTCCTTAGTCTAATTATTTTCTGTATCCTAAGCCAAAGTTGTAAGTTTTCTGCCGCCTCCTTAGACCTGATACGTGGCCCAATTATGGCGGTGGGACAGATGATTCAACTGGTGGGTCCATCTTAGATCCTGTATGTATGTAGTTATGATGTAGTACATACGCACTCCATCATGGCATCTGGATGGTTGACGAAAATATCTAAATAGCCTTGAAGCTAACATAGTCAATCAATTGAATCTCGAATAAAAAGAAAAGTTAGATTTGCTACTCAGCTGAAAAGCCAAGATGGAAAAGATTTGCCGAAGACACGGACCCTTTAGATTGCCAAGAACTCTACTGGGTGAACTATCGGATCCACAGTCATGATTCAACAAATGCGATTCGTGTTCCCGTATTACACCTTTCACCGACCCATAACGTAGGGTCCCCTCTCGAGTTGACCTCGCCTTGTTTAGATATTGGACAATGCCTTTAATAGAAATTGACTTTATAATTGTGAACACTTTTCCCCCTTCAACTTTCAGTTCTAAATATCTCAACTACAACATCTCTTTCTGAAAATGACGACTGAATTCCCATTGAGTCGATACAGGGCTGGTGGTGGCCATCCAACCAGTCAACGCACTGGCATCGAGGAGAGTCTCGAGGAATCTTTCCTAAGTCACTTTACTCAGCTATTCAACAGATACGCTGGAGCTGATGGAAAATGGCGTCGCGATCAGATCGGCCTTTTCATGCACCATGTTCAGGCTGAAAACCCCAATGGTCTAGCTGCTTACCTGGCGGACCAAGAAGAACTGAACCTACACGAACTGATTAAGTATTTGACATCGCCATGCGGCAATATCCTAGAGATGGCGGCGCCTCAGGATCTGTCATGGCCATTGAACAACTATTTCATCAGCTCAAGCCACAACACCTACCTCACCGGAAATCAACTTTCCAGCGACTCAAGTACCGAAGCATACAAAGATGCTCTCCTACGGGGCTGTAGATGCATCGAAATTGATGTCTGGGATGGCGAGGAGAAGTGGAAACCTGGCTTTGAGGATGATGACGACGACGAGGGAACCGACAGGGAAATCAGTACCGAGCCTAAGAAAATTGGATTTAGAGAGCGCGCATTCATCAAGTTTGGTCGATGGGCTATGAACAAGTTCGACCCCGTTGATCCTGATGGCAGAACATTCGACGATAGACTTGGGGACTGTATGCATGCTGAGCCGCGGGTTCTTCACGGCTTTACCATGACCAAAGAGGTTTCCTTCCGCGATGTCTGCGAAACCGTCCAGGAATACGCATTCGCTACGTCTGAAATGCCACTCATAGTCAGTCTGGAAGTACATTGCAGTCCGCTACAGCAAAATATAATGGTCGACATTATGAAGGAAACATGGGGGGAACATCTTCTCGCGGAGCCCGAACATGAGTCTGACCCGGCACACTTGCCTTCTCCCCATGAACTAAGAAAGAAAATACTCATCAAGGTCAAATACGTCCCCGATGGCAAGGCCGCAAATGAAGCTTCAGATGATGACAGTATGCTCGAGGTTGTCACGGAAGGCGGCGAGAAGAAGACCAAGAAGGTCAAGGCGCCCAAGATCACACCACGATTGAGCCGCTTGGGGATCCATACACGTGGAATCAGCTTCAAGTCGCTCGATGAACCCGAGGCTACAATGCCAAACCATATCTTTTCGCTCTCAGAGGGTGCAGCATTCGAAATTCAGCGCCGACTACCCAAGGCCCTGTTCTCGCACAATAGACGATTCCTTATGCGCACCTACCCAAATGGCACGCGCTTCGATTCATCAAACTACGATCCTGTCATCTTCTGGCGCGCAGGCGTACAAGTGGTTGCCCTCAACTGGCAATCATGGGACTTGGGCATGATACTTAACGAGGGCATGTTCATGGGCTCGGATGGCTATGTTCTTAAGCCCAAGGGATACTGTCATGACGGCCATTCAGACGAAGACGATATCTCCATCCCGACCAAGACATTGGAGAGACTTGCCATCACGGTGGTAGCAGCTCAGAATCTCCCACTCCTGAACAGCACCGACGACCCCGCCAAATTCATTCCTTACGTCAAGATTGGTTTCCACACGGAGCCGGATGCCTTCCAAGCTATGACTAACGAGAACGAGAGCCCGGAGAAGGTGAAGCAAGTTGGTTATAGTGGGCAGACATGTAAAAGCAAGGGAACGAGCCCAAGTTTCGACGAGGAGACTATCGAATTTCTCAACATCCATGGCGTTGTCCCTGAGTTGGCATTCCTCTCATTCCGAGTTATGAATGATGTCCCTGGACCGGATGTCATGGCAGCATGGGCATGTGCACGACTGGATCGGTTGAGACTTGGATACCGGTTCCTTAGGTTGATGGATAAAGATGGCATGCCAAGCAAAGGCATTCTGTTGGTAAAGGTTGCCATGAGGGAGGCGTCGCCAAACTAGAAAGAAGCATTTTTTTGCCGGCTGATAACATATTGTTATCTTATCTTCAATAGCATCCCTCTGCCTATCAACATAACCGCCTGCCAGTCAGGTGTTTGGTATTTTTGAGGCTGTGTGACAATTGTATGTTTAGATGTAGAGAAATTAGTCAGAAAACCAGCTTACAGACAGTGCCTGGTATTTAATAACATATTTGTATGCGAGTTAGTTTATCACAAGGGATATAATAAACAGAAATAGCACAAACATGTCCAACGTAAATCGTTGTCAGCAGAGGCTTGAGCTTGATATATATCGAAATAGGACCAAGTCCATGGATCTACAGACTAAACAGTATAGCCAACCAGCTAGACACATACAAGAAAGCGCTTAGAAATACTCAGACGGATGATAATGATAAATAAGAGCCCAACCAGGGACATGCATCCAGCATAGTAAGCAGCGGGTCTGAAGGTTGAAACATCCTCAACACCTTTGGTTCCAGCCAGTGAATAGATACCAGAGGCTATCGGAGTGCCCTGGGACAGTTAGTATAGATTTCAGTGAGCTTTATATCCTTTCACTTACGAAAAAGAAACCACAGAACCAAGTAGTCCAAACAATGGGCAAGATACCAAGCGTGTTCTCAGGTCCCATTGTCGCGCCCAGCATTGGAGGTACGAGACTAAAGAAAGCCCCGCATCCAATGCCATTAAAAACCAAGAACACTGAGAAAATCCCGACGCTTGATGCTAGGGGCCAGACGACCAACGAGCTGAGGCCAATAAAAAGTAGGCAAACAATCAGGCTATTGAGGGGGCCAAGAAGATGGTCAGCAGTGTAGCCACCCAAGACCCTTCCAACGGTTGAAGCGAGGTTCCAGGCTGCCAGTATCACAATGGCAATTTGGTTCGAGTAACCCATTGATCGAGAGAAAATTGGGATGAAATATGGTGGGATGAATAGCGGGAAGCATGACAATGCCGTGCCGCCGATGATGAGAAGGAACCGGGGTTCTTTGAAGCGATACCTAAACAAAGTTAGTTACTAGACCTGGGTTCAACGTGCATGAGGATAGCTCACCACTGCAATTTCAATCCCGCGTTGGCTGATCTTGTAGGTTGCTGGATGAAGTAGGATGCAGGTATACAAACTCCCCAAAGCATGAAGCCCAGGATACGGAATGTCCACGCGACATCTACTTGTTTAACAAGAAGGTTCGTCGCGATACTCATGACAGCTGCCCCAAGGCTTCCTCCACCAAATACAATACCCATGGCTAGGCCTCGGTGCCTCTTGAACCATCTCAGAGGGGCGGTGGAGCAAGCCTGAACATCTGTAAGCTGAAGCATAGTGAATGGAAGAGACTGACGATACTTACAAAGATAGATAAGCCTCCGCCTATCCCAAATATCACGCCGTGGAAGACGAAAAGAGCTCCGACATGTTTTGTGGTCCAGCTCGCAAGGAACTCTCCCAATCCCATCAACAACCCTCCAGCAAAAGCCGTCTTCTGGTAGCCAAGCCTGCGAACCGCCATACCAGAGAGGATGCTGAGTGAAATCATGAATGAGGTTGCTAGCGAACCGACAAATGTCAGGGTTGTCAGACTAGTTCCAGTTACGTCAACTAGTCTGACTTGCATGATGCCCCAGGAATAGACGACACCTAGGTAAACAAAGAGAGAACAAGCCGCTGCTGCCACTGCGATCCAGCCTCTGGGATCATCAAATTCAAAGGGTGGCGGTGCCGCAACTGGCGATGTCCCGCCGGGACGTGACTGGTCGGTCTCATCGACCTTCTCATTGTCGGACGAGCTTGACAGTTCTGGCCAGTTGGTAACTGGACTTGTGGTGTAGGCTGCCATGCTGTTGAATTGATCTATCCTTGGAAAATTGGCACGATTCCCGATAGAACAAAATTTATGTGAACCGAACAATCTAACAAGGAAGCCTCGAGAAACATTTGGGTTAAATATTTGACCTGACATCTGCCGTCGGATTAGAGACCTACAGAGCCGACAGGAGAACCGACGCCCTAAACAAAACATCCCAGCTCAGTGGATCATAGGATACGATGATGTTTGTCATGGGAATGTTGAATTTGACCGATGACCCGGTATTAGTCGGCTCGTCGGCCTTCGGCTGAAAAATGCGACATTCCCGAGTCCCGGCGAGTTCCATCGGTTTTCGGCTTTGAGCTCTTATAAATGAACGTTAGAGCATCGACCAGAGAACCAGGAATTTTCAAGCAAGACAGAAAAATAACCCATTGACTACTTCTTATACTTGAACATTGAGAATTTTCTTTAATCCATTTTCTCTGGCTCCAACCATGGCCCCTTCAACAATCGAGGACATGACTGATGTCTCCCCATACCAGCCCTCCATGCCTATCAAGCCCATGCACCGCGAGGGCCCGTTGATGCACAGATCCCTTGTACAACACCCTTATATGGTGGAATCAGCCCATGGGATCGTGTTGAAACTATCCAGCGGTCAAACAATAATTGATGGCTGTGGCGGTGCAGCAGTTGCCCTTATTGGCCATGGCAATGAAGAGGTCATACAAGCCATTACCGACCAAGCCCGCAAAGTCAGCTACGTTCATACACAATCTTACACCACTGCACCTGCGGAAGAGCTGGCCGAAGTGCTTTTGCAAGACAACCCGTACGGTCTGGAAAAGGCATTTTTCGTCGGCAGTGGTAGCGAAGCTGTTGAGTCAGCCCTCAAACTTGCCCGTCAGTACCACTATGAGAAGGGGGATTTTGAAAAAGTACACATCATCTCCAGACGTCAGTGCTACCACGGAAACACAATGGCTACCATGTCTATCTCTACAAACTTGGCTCGACGGGCTCCCTACCATGGCTTCCTTTATCCCAACGTCTCTCATGTCTCACCCGCTTTTGCCTACCATTACAAAGACAACTCGGAAAGTGAAGAGCAGTTCACAGCTAGGTTACTAGTTGAGCTCGAAGAGGAATTTCTGCGCGTGGGACCTCAGAAGGTCGCTGCGTTTATTGCCGAGACAGTAGTTGGTGCGACATCCGGTTGTGTTGCTGCTCCTGCGGGCTACTTCAAAGGTGTCAGAGCGTTATGTGACAAGTATGGAATCATCATGATTCTCGATGAGATTATGTGCGGTGTTGGTCGAACTGGTACCTTTTTTGCCTTTGAGCAAGAAGGGGTCGTGCCGGATATTATGACCATTGCTAAGGGCCTTGGAGGTGGCTACGCAGCCATTGCCGGTGTTCTCATCCACAAACGAGTAGTTGACGTTCTGAGGCAGGGTTCAGCCGCTTTCAACCACGGACATACCTATCAGGCGCATCCCATCTCTTGTGCCGCAGCATTGGCGGTTCAGAAGATTATCCGACGTGATAACCTTGTTGAGCGGTGTGCTAGGATGGGTTTGACTCTCGAAAGAATGCTACGAGAAGAGCTTCGTGAGTGTAGGTCAGTTGGGGATATCAGAGGCCGAGGCTTGTTTTGGGGAGTTGAGTTTGTGAAAGATCAGCGATCGAAGGAGCCATTCGATCCTACAGCCAAGTTTGGTTTGCTGGTACAACAATTGGCGTTCGAGAAGGGTGTTGCGTTGTATCCAGGTGGTGCGACTATTGACGGCGTTAGCGGAGATCACATTCTGCTGGCGCCGCCATTTACAGTAACGCAGGATGACTTGAGGACTATTTGCCAAACTTTGAAAGAGGCGGTAATTGAGGCAGAACGAACAGTTTTCTTGGACTAAAAGAGTTTCATACATGGGCAAGGGCTAACATTATAGACTGCTTTGTAGATTATACCCAAATCAATTCAACCAAATAAATCTAGTCACACGCTTGTATCTTGTGCGGTGTTCGATGTCCACCATCTTTTGGTGCTGTCTGATCGGTGACACTCGGGCTGTAAGCCAAGGAGAGAAGCGTGTTGGTCTGAGGAATTAGGATTGAATTCATTTTGGTAATGTATATTTGCCCGCTGACGTTAGATTATAGTGGTGAATTCATTTTGTATTTGTATAAACTAAAGTCAACTATGCTCACATGGGCTGCCTGCTACGCCATAGCCTATCCTAGTCTTTACCAGACTATAATTAAATTGTATATCGAAAGAAGGTTGCGTTGTCACCCTTTTCTCGCTCAGCATGCTTCTCCGCTTCAGTATACAAACTCGGATCCTTGTGTACCGTGTCCCGGCGAGCATTTTCACGGCGCAAATGGATAGTCATCCAGATAGAAAGTATCAACGCCATGATCTGACAGCCTAGGAGGGTGCCGAAACCCGGGAAGTACCTTGGAGCATCCTTCTGCAGGAACAGGTAAGCTGCGACCACACCGCCAAGGTTACCGCAGCTCACGTTCATTGCAATACCAACACCCCGCTTGAGGGATCCTCCAATATTGTTGCTATTCCATGCAATGCCCTGAGGAACACATGGGAAGACGCCTGAGGCGAGGAGGAAGCACCCAAAGTATCTGACTCCAGCGTGCTCAACAGCCATGAGAAGGATCAGTCCGATTGCACTGATGGGATGTCAGTAGGCACTAATGGGAAAGGATGCAAGAGCACTCACGACATGGAGATAAAGACGATCATAAATATACCCCTCTGCTGTACTTTATCAGCCCACCACCCGGCTGCAACACAGATGGTGCAAGCCACCAGATAAGGAGGGGTGCTCATGAGCTGAGCAGTTGTGTTGGAATATCCCAGATCGCGAATGATGGTAGGAAGAAATAGGGAGTATGAGTAAACTCCTGTAAATGTGCCGGCCGCAATGAGCATATGCACCCAGATCTTCCAATCGCGAAAGGCATCCCGCGCGTATCTCATCTCGAACTCCTCTGCCAATCCTGATTGGTCAAGCAACAGTCGCTCTTGGATATGCTTTCGCTCTTCTTCGGTTATAAATTTCGCTCGTTCGGGGTAGTCAGCCATCAACTTGAATGACGCGAGTGCTGAAAAGACATTATGGTAAGTATTGTAGGTAAGGCAAACGAATGGACTTGGGCACATACCAACTACGACTGTAAGAAGACCCTCGATAATAAAGATCCATTGCCAACCAGCTAATTCCGCCTCACCACGCAGCTCCATAATGCCGCGAGCAAGAAGACCACCAAATACACCAGCGGCAGTAGCAGCAGAGAAGAAGATTGCCATACGAAAGCCGCATTCGTGGCGTCTATACCACATGGTGATACTGCAACTGTCAGCTAAACGAAGGGTTGAAAGGTCAAAACGACATACTAGTAAGCAATTCCTGGAAACAGGCCACCTTCGGTAAGGCCGAGAAAGCCTCGTGCAACCATTAGGCCGGCATAGCTCTGGACGATACCCATCAATGTGCAACAGATGCCCCATGCAACCATCATGGAGGGAATCCAGATCCAAGGTCTGAACCTCTTCATGGCCATGTTTGAAGGAATCTCCGCTATGATGTAGAAAGGAAAGAAGATGACCAGTGCATGGTTATACATCAGACCTGACATACCGAGGTCCAGCTCGAGGGTATCGAGACGAGCATTGCCAATGTTAGTTCGGTCGAGGAAGGAGAGAAGGTAGAGGAGAGAGACGAATGGAATGATGGACCAATCAATCTTGCGTATCAGTCTGTTGGTATCTGCTTCGCTCCAGCCTGCGCTCTCGACAGACTGGACCTTCTCGGCACGTTCAGCCATGTTGACACTTGCTTTGTCACTGTCCGGCAAAGGGTCTTGCATGGTGGCTGGCGGGATGAGTTACGAGGGATATGAATTCAATAGGCAGGAGACGTCAGAGCGTCAGGATGGAGGAATGGTAATTGACTTGAGATCAGGTGTCTACTGAAAGGTACTTATAGTGCAATGAATCAAAGCTCTAGACGCACCATGGTCTTTGTTAACCTGGTCAGCTTGAATAGATCTACAAGGGATCGACACTATCTTCATGACTAGCTGGCCTGCACGTGGCTGGTAACAAGATAAAATTCTGGGGTAGTCTGGGGAAGCAAGGAATCTGATTCGGCAATAAAGGGCTTTACTTAATAAGCTTAACTAGACTTGCGTCTTCCCCGCGAACCCCTATCCAAAGGAGTTTGTAGCCATGGCCCGAACCCGGTCCGAGGGCCGAGGACATAGCCGTGTCGAGTCTTGGCGCTAGGAGGACATTTTCTGCTGAACGACCTTGATACCAGTGCCAAGGACCTACGTTTTAGTTGGACTGTTAGCCTGCGTTTGGCTGCTCTTCGTATCTTGAGGCAACTTACCAGCTGAGTTAACACTGGTATTCTATTAACACATATCATTGCTCAGTTGGAAAGTGTCTAGTCTGATTTAGACGTTATAGTAACATACCATCACGATTGAGCCGTGCATAAAGAGAGTAATTCTCGGCGAGGCGTTGCCCGCTGTAGCCGGGAGGTAAGTTGATGCATTTATGAAATATGTCGAACATACGGGGTTTGAGCGCCATGGAAAATCGGCGACTCCGGTGTATACCTTCGCGCTAGCTATTGCCAACATCGCATCGACTGAATTTACGGAGGTGCGATAACCAAGTCGCCTTCTTGTAAACCGAATTGACATAAACGGCATCGTCTACCCGCCATGCAAACATTTAGTCCCTAGTCAGGTGGATTCAGTATTGCAGTGAGTTGATGAACGAAAGCGCAGATCTTTAGCAGGGTTAATCCTCACATCAATCCAGGATACTTCCTATCAATATGGTCTTCTCACATACGTACACTATAATCTTCTCCTATGCAGTCCTGTATTGGGAGGGAAAGTGTACCAAAATTTCTATCGAAATCAGATATTGTGCTATACCAGCACAACAGTATCCGGCTTTGCCCTCACTAAGATGTCAGATCCATTGTACGGGTCATCCCAAGTCTTACTTTCCTTCCAAATTACACCCATGCCCAACCTGACGAATTCCTTTCCTTCGCCCCGATTTGCAGATGCAGGAGTAAGAAGCAGCACATGAAACTCTGTATCCTTCACCGCACTAAGCACAAACAGACACACAACTTCTAGTATATCGACTCCATCAGGAAGTCGGCTGTCCAAAAACGCCTCGCCGAAGACCTCATTGCTGTGTGGCTCAGCGACAATGTAATGACGAGACTCTTGCGTCATGGAACGTTTGCCTAATGTTACATGCAGCAGTTTGCCTTTGACCGTTAGCGTTAAAACTTTAGATGGTAGGGCCGAAGAGCCATGGTCTTGCTGCTGCTCAGCGTTAACCAGCTCAATCATAGAATTAGTTGAGGTATGATATTTCAGTTCCTGGATCCCTCCTCTTACTGATAGCCAAGACCACGATGGCATGTTTTTGTCCCCGTGAACAACCCCTTTTGCATCAGCTTCCCACATCAGCCCTACTGCTAGATCCTCCTTCCATAGACCAGCCAAGTATGTATATCCCGTTTGTTTAGTAAATTTCTCCGTCAAGCCAGCAATTGCATTCCACTTGTCAGTTTCGTACGTGAGATTGCGTTTTGAGTAGTTGGCTATCAGCCGATACCAATGTCTAAGATAGTTCTTGCCATCCTCACCTGGCCCTTCATTGACCAAAGCAGGCCACTGCGGAAGTCCATTATCGATGTATCTCGGGCCATCGATGAGGCCGTCTTCAGTAGCATACCGACTGGGGCATTTCCAAAGCCATTGCTCCTGACCGAAACAAACAAGCCTGGATGGGAGGACGGCTTCTTGAAGGGTCCATCCTCTTGTGTTGAGAGGTTCTGAAGGCCCATCGATGGTGAGATGAGTTTGAAATCGGACACTTATGATTTCTCCGTGCATGTTGATTGTATTAGCGCCTTGGAACGGGGTATGAAGTCCCTCCTCTGGCGAAGATGATGATGTGGCTGCCAGAGTAAGATGGGAATTTGAGTAGACAGAGCCCATTGCCGCAGACTCAGCCTGCCAATCATGATGTGAGTCCTGGATAATGCAGAGCGAATCAATCCAGAGATATCGGAGGCCAAGGTAGAGCGTCGTCAAGATAGCTTCTCTATGAACTAACGGGAGGGACAAGAAATCAATTCCTTTTTTATGTGCTTCCAGATTCGCATGTGTAGTTGTGAAGTGAAGATTTGGATCGCTGCCCCAGCAATAACTCAATGTGGTGTAGGCTCCGATTTCGCCTTGACCGGTTTCCCGTAATTTGATGACAATATCATTTGGGCCAGACGGTAGATCGGGACTGCCATTTAAGTCAACGACTCGTGTTGGGAGAGGCACTGTTCGTGTTGTTGGTAACGATGCTGAACATTTTTTGTGTTGTTCACATTCACTGAGCCAGTCTTTTATTAGGTCTTGCCTCTCGTAAGACCGTGAAAGATCCATTTTGTCGTTAGGCATCCAAAATCGCCGTGTAGAAAGATCTCCTGTTACATATGAGTTACTTTCTGCGAATCCTGACAAAGTCCTTACCGAGGCGAGACGGTGCAGTGATAGTTAGCGGTGCACCGTGGTTGGTGTATAGACTCCTGTCTCCAACCCAGCAAATTGCGGAAGTAAACCTTTCATCCTTGGACAACTCTACTGTGAGAGACCTGGTAGTGTTGGCCTCGTCACACAACCCTGGATCGCCCTCTTGCCACTCCTCCACGAGAGAAGCCGAGCCCTTTGCTATGCTTACCTCGAGCCATTTACAAGTTGAGCAAGTCTCACCGGATTTGATCAAGCTCTGCAAGTTTGGCTGGTGCTGTGCGAGAACAGGAGGATCAGGGTGCAGCATGAGTTGACAATACTTGCATATCCCCTCTGGCGTTGAAGAGCTGAAGCCCCATTCTTCTGGAGAAGCAGGGTCGATATCCTCAGGCTCGGGTCGTATGTCCTGGATGTCACTGCCTCTCAGACCAAAGACGAAGACTTCTTCCACAGACTTTTGACTATAAACCAAGAGCATATTGGATTTCTGTGACGGAGGTGGATCAGAGGACATGGTTGGATTGGTTTGCAATGCTGGTTGACATGAAGCTCTTGGTCTTGCAAATGTTGAGATTTAATGTTTGTCGTTATCGCCAGGTGCTCAGTATGCCAAAATTCAAGTTTATAATGTCGCAATTAGACTGCCATGCTCAATTTATTTGCTGGAGTTGTCCGATTGAGCGGGGCTCTCAGTCAGCACGATGAAACAGGCTTGAAACCCCATGTGATTGGATCTAGACAGGGATGAAGGAAGTGTAAGAATTTAGTCACTTCGTAGTGTCTTTACAGGACAATGCTAATACGAAATAAACTCAGTCAGTTTATGCCATATTTGACCCGCTCTTAGACTTGTTGTTTACTGTCCATACCCTAAGCTTCAGGTCTTGTGTTTCCAATACCCAGTAGAACAGCTACATCTAGATAGCTCCTGATACTTGGGTTGCGTTGAACAAAAAAAATGGAAACGAGAATAGTCAATTAGATGAGAGCTAGATACCAACCTCTTTCTTAAGCCCATGCCGCAATCGATCTTAGGCAGTAAGCAGCGGAGACGCAACATACATATTCATAAAGCCCATCTTGAGCCTATCCGGAATCCTAGCAATGTTGCGCAACCCACTTACGTCACTCCATCCCAAACTCTCCGCCAAGGTCCCCACGAACCCTTGCTGGACCGTCTCACCTAGCAATGGGTTTGTCCATGCCTCATGTACCTCTTCATATCGCTTCTGAAGATCGTCATTCTGCTTCACAGGAGCCCACGAGCCACCAACAGTTACCATGCTTGGGAAAGGCCGCTCTGCAGTGAGTTCTTGGAGGTTTGGGGTCCTGCACAAAGAGGAAGTAAAGCTCATCAAGTGGCTGTACCAATGTGCCAATGAGAGTGATCTCGAGTTCCATGGCGCCAAAGCCGTGAATGGCCGCTTTGAACAGCCGTTTAGAAGGATCCCTTGGTCCCCATTTAGTGCTGTGGATCTGCGAGAACAGGAATTGGAGACGACCAATATTTAGTTGCGCAAGGAATTGGAATGACACGATGTTAGCATTTCTGATGGTAGTTGTCTTCCTCTGGATGTCAATGCGGAACGCGTCTCTGTTTTCAGCCACGAGAAGGGTATTGTACACAAAGTCTGGTATGTTGAACTCAGATCCAAGAATATCTGCTAGAATATCCCCGACCTTGACCTCCTTAGTCTCTGGGTTGAGTGCAGCCGAGAACACGAAGCCGTCAGAGTTGTACGCAAAATCAAGATTCAATCTCAGGCAAGCGATCACCAAGTCGCCAGAGATATTGAATCTGCTCCCAATGGTAGTAGAGGAAGTATTGCCGTGTGCTCTTTTGTATGCATACTCAACACTCATGGTGTTGATGGCGATGGATTTGATCAGTGGCCCAACGTGTTCCTTTGCATCATCGTCAAAGAACTCTGCAAGTACTGCTGCATATAGCCCATTGATAGAGGCCTTGAGCTCCCATGATTGATCAGGTGAAGCATAACTGAGAGACCCAACGAAGGTGGCTGGGAGGTCAAACTCTGAATCCTCCGGAGGGTCTATCACGACCGATATCCCAACATCAAAAGTGAAAGCCGAACTTCGACCCCGGTTGAAATAGGCAGATATGACGACTTCGCCAAGGTAGGGTTGGGGAGCAGAGCCTGGCGATCGAGGGTTGGCTGTAGCCACGCAACGTAGGGCAAAGGAGTCTTGGGATAGTTCGATAGATGCCAGGGTTATCTGAGAAGGCAATGTGTCGGGAATGTTCACCACAGTCTGGCCTGGGATCAGAGTGGCAATTTCAATGGAAAGTGCCGGTGAATCTGTCATAGGCTCTAGGAAAGACCATTTCTCTTCACTCGGTTCCAAATCCCAATCCGTAAAATCCTGGAAAGCTGGAATATGGCTTTAGTCAAAGACAGACGTGAAGTATCGAGGACTATCACTTACTGTTCCACAGCTGTCCAGCTAGAGTACCATAGGTACCTGATAACCGATCCCAATTGTAGGTGACCAAGAAGACAGGAGTATGGTTCCTGTCCCCCTTTCCAAAGTTGGCGGAAACCTCGATGTCAAAAGAAAAAAAGCCAAGTAAGGGATTGTCCAGGTCTTTGCTTGTGTCAAGCCCGATGCGCAGTCTCCGCAGTGTTCCTTCAGGCAGAACCTTAGCTCCGTCTTCTTCCTTGTTCAAAATTTCGTGTACCACCGACTCGACAGTATCATCTTCAGCAAGCTCCGATAGCCACCTCAGTATTCCTGAAAGGGGATCTGGGGACAGGAAGGTGAAGGTAAAGTCTATGCTTGAAGGGCTGAAACTAACACCAGCAAGCATTGATACTGTCCTGCCAGCGCTATTGAGAGAACATTCAAGGCTGAATGCTACCTCACCATCAAAAAGAGGCTTTTCGCCATTCTCTGTCAAGGCTAATAGCATCTTGCTCGTGTATATGACATCGGCCCTTTCAACCACTAGACCCTTGAGAGCAAACGCAAACAGATCTTGCAAGGCCCTGAACTCCGGCAGCTGGAATTGTAGACGAGTCTCTAGTCTCATATCTGCCGATGCAACGAACCACAAAGCTTTCCTCTTGGGCTGGGCTTCCGGATCTGGCTTCTTGAGAGTTACCTCAAGGTGGAGGATTACGAGCGGGATGTATTCAGTCATGTCGCCCCGACCACCGTTTTCGAATACTTCTTTGATCCTTACTCCAGATATATCTTCCAACTGGGCGAAGTCGAGACCACAGGTCAACATGTTACCAGTCGGATCAACCCCGGGTGGCTCAACACGAGAACCTGTCGCATCGCCGCCCACAAGTGCAGTGGATCCAAATGTGAAAAGCAAGACATCGCTAGCAGAGCTGAAGACCAGCGGCCAAGGCTTGGACACTGTGAATTCGAAGCTTTCGATGATGTCTGAAGCTGATTCATCGATTGTAAGAGTGCCACTGGCTCCAGGGTCAATGTTTCGGAACCATTGCAAGGTTTCGTCAGAGGCATCGAAACCAGCAGTTGGGTCTGGCTTGCTTGATAGCGTGATGACCTGATCAGGATTCAAAGTTGCCACAAACCTATCCACCAGACTGCCCGGGGACAGGACTTGAACATTCTCGCCAGGGCTCGGGTTTGCAGGGCTAGCGTAGATGCTGTAAGTCGTGGTATTGGTTGTAGTCAAGGAAGTATTTGTGGACTCGTCGTGATCAGAGGAGTCTGGATCCACGGTCATTTTGTAACTGGCTGACACGAA
This sequence comes from Fusarium brachygibbosum, assembly GCA_018886245.1. Lineage (NCBI taxonomy): Eukaryota > Fungi > Ascomycota > Sordariomycetes > Hypocreales > Nectriaceae > Fusarium > Fusarium brachygibbosum. The sequence continues at coordinate 2,142,401 of MU249527.1, read as the reverse complement.
AGATTCCAAAACGGTCTTCAGTCAATGGGAATATCAAGACAAATGTATGAGCTGCAAGCACTGAGGCTGGTGGAATATTGGGGACAAGAATGTGGGATATGGAAGAGAGAATAAGTCCTTTTCGCATGTACCATGTTTAAAACGAATTAGTGATCGAACAGTCAACAAAGTATGAGAAAGAAAGAGAGCCCAGGACTTCTCATGCGCTTTGATTCTGGGGACCAAGATAGACCCCCAACACTATTTGCTGGAACCACCGTTCAGCACAGAGGCAGACGTAAGTGTCTCTATCACAACATTCGGTTAGATGCATGTCGATAAGTTGTTACAAAACCGTAGAGAAAGAAAATGGATACAATGCAATGTGCGTGGTTATATCTGCATGTGCATGCCACTGCATTTGTCTTTCAGCTGCACAAGCCATTCCCCCTCCTAGATGGTGACACAGAAAGTTGACTCGGCAGGGAGTCGCAGAAAGAAAGGAAGCCAATGCACGAAAAGTTCTCAAATCGCATGGAACGAGTCAGTTATTGTGTCCATTAAGCAAGCAGACACAAGTTTTCTGCGACCCCCACGGTGGGCTATTATTACGCCCATGGTAGTACAAGGCTGCACGCAGATACACGCCAGTTCACTTGCACTACCACCATCATACGCGGCGGGCCGTATTTAGTTGCGACGAAAAGAGGGGGAAAGGAGATGAGATGACGAGTTTGGTATGAGAATAACATAGGCATCTGGCCAGGCTTGTGTCCCCAGGCAGGAGCCAACTTAGGCAGTTTCAACTGCGTCTCTTCTGCTGTCAAGCGAAAAGAGGAATTGACGTCAACGTTTGGTTCATCCTTGAATTGGTCTCATCACAGTTGAACAAGACCTTCCTATACCAGAGCTTCAATTCTGCGTCGCCTTTAGTTTCAACCTCTGAATCTATACACAATTATCATCATCATTTGAATTGATACTAAAGAACGAAAATGAGTGAAGAAACTGGGATTGCGGACTTTGAAGTCGCTCTGGTGCCCATGCAATTGGATGCATTCGTGCTGAATCCAGCTGTATGTGGCACTGGCAGTGACCAAGATACGACTGCGCGTATCTGCCCCATCACTAGTATTACATTGACTCAACGTCAATAGCTTCGAACTGGCCAATGCAATAGGCTCTCTATCGGAAGCTTGTACACGGATGCAAGGAGACAGTCCTTTTCCCACATTGTACGATTAGTCTATCAGGGTTGGCCACCAGGACATACCAACGCTCAAGAGAAATCCAGATTCACTGTACATCGCTGTGTAATTAGCAACACTTTGGGTTCTGATCCCGGCTGGTCATGTCCATACGACCTTCTTGGCCTTTTCCTGAGCCTCCTCGAGCCGCCGCCCGCCGCTGCCACCAAGAATAACTTCTACCTCCCTCTTACGGCAGTTTACGGGCGGTTGTGCTCGCGAATTGCCGGTATTCCAGACGAGAGTTGGAACTGGACGTCCGATATTGTAGGTAAAGGTGACATACCATTTGTATTCCAATGCACGTGGCACTCGACCGTCAATAAAAGCATCAAGCAACAGGAAGGGCGGTACTTTCTGGGAGCCTCCACTGGGTGAGATGAATTCCTCGCGGAGAGAACAGGCTCTTGGAGGAAGAGAGTGCAAGAGACTCGATTTGATATGTTTTTCCGCTGCCAAAAGATCGCCATGGTTCAAGGAAACGACTTCAGGGACGGGAAAGCCCCGAATGCCAAAAGGGCCGACGGAACAGGGGTCCCATTTGGGAACTGCGCCGAGACGTATCTCTTTCCTGCCATATTCTCCAGGTATGTATATCTGTGGCCAGAAACTACATTCGATTGCTGACTCGATCGCCTGATCGACTCCAGTGACCGGACGTATAATCAAGAGGCAGTTGCAGGACTTGCTCTCAAACGTGATTTCATAGCAGGAGAAGAGTATCCCGAGTATGAAGAATACCGTGAGAGAAAGATATGGAAGAGTCTGATGAGCCCCTGTGCTAATCGCAGCACCCTTATTGATCGGGCCGGGGCGGCGAAGACAAACTTTCGCGTCAAGTCAGACATGAATCCGGCCCCCAAACGGCCAAAGGTACTATAGCGTGACTATTGTTTAATACCTTACAGGGTCTTGATCATCAAGAACCAGATAGTCATATTTACTTAGAGTAACAGTTCAATGCACGGAGTTATATTAGTTCAGAATCATATTTCAAGCCGCCTTGGTAATAGCACAATAGTGGTCATGGCATTAAGAGTATCCTCAATTATGTAGAATTCCCGGAAGTCTAGACATTTGGTCATCCTCTGTATCACTGCCTGTTGCAACGAGGGCTTGTTCCTTGCCTTTGAAGAGGAATGGCAAAAGTCCCGAGGCTCCTATCCTTTTGACGTCCGATTCATAAACAGAGAATGTGATTAATTACCCGAATCCCAGTATTTGATAGCCTCGTAAGTCTTATGGCTGACAGGAGCCTCGCGCTTTGCCACTTGCGTTCTCATTGTGAGTGTCTTCTTATCGTCATTGATAACGATACAGCCCTCTACGTTCTTGGTAGTACAAAGTGGAGTTAGTGTCTTGGCTTCCATATCGCACAGTTGACCATCAGTGCCGATAAAGTCTGGACCCCAAGATGTTTCCGAGGAGCACAGATCCTCAGCCTTGTGTTGGGTCAGGTTTGATACCACCAGCTGTTGCTTCATCCAAGGGCGACGTGTGCGGTGAGAGCGCCTTTCATGGGTACCTGCAACAGGGTTAGAAAAGGCTAGTGTCTTCCTCTTGTCGACTCACCAGAAATCGGGGCATCGTCTTCTCCCCACAAGGTATATTTGCAGGCGTCTTTATTCTTTACAGTCTCTTTTGTCTTTTCGCCATAAGCCCTGGTATTGAACTTCATCGAGGCACTTTTTGTATCCCCGGAATGGTCGGCGTCCAGCCAAGTGCACTTAGGGAAGTATTGTTCTTTTTCATCTGAGTCCAGGTAGCCGGCAGATTCTTTGTTGGCATACCAAGCTTGACCACACTCGTACCCAATATCTCCAGTCCAAACGCCACCTTCGCTATTGTCGAACTGGGTGACGCCGATCCAAGCAACACATACGGCGTCAGTAGCAACAGAGATGCCGACATAACTGGCTCGAGAGCCACCGGAGATGGAGTCAATGGTGATGTCAACCACACCTCCTAGTTTCACACTGTCGCCATCGCCTCTTCCAAGGTAGTTGTTCTCAAAATCCCAGGCATAAGCCGCTGAGACCTTGCCACCCTATGAAGCTATTAGCATAGATATCCTGTTTGTAAAAGCGGTGGCATGATGCTGTTTACAGAGCCTTGGTCTTCGTCACCGCCATCTCCAGCTTTAATTTTGATCGAGACCCCTTCAGTCGGTACATCAGGGATTAGTGACTGAATGAAGCTGACGACGCCGAGAACACCGCTAACAAGGCCGATAACATCAACCATCTTGATTATTGGGGTGTTCGAGCATAAACCAAGTTTGGTGTAATAAATGCCTCGCAAAGAGAAGTCAACAATGGGTGAAGACTAATCAATAGAAAATTTCGTCTATGCATCATTTATGGCATGTCATGATATTAGCGGTTTCTATATATAACATTCCTAATCCGCGCAAGCCTTTCAGTCACTGAGGGGATCGCCGGTGTGCGCTGTGAGCCTGAGGCTATGGCCCTGGAGCGAAGTCAGACGTTGATCATCATATGGGAAGGCCCAACCAACCTAGAACCAGGTCGTGGATATGTCAGATACGTCATTGCAGCAGCTAAGAACACCCTGCTCTAGTTCGTCATGTGGAGTTACAAAAGCCAAAGTCTGGAAGTACGATACACTTGCTAATACCCACAAACAAGGAAACGCCAGCACTGATCAACATCTTAGATGCAGATATTTGTTGTTGAAGGAATCCGAACCTGGTTTGCATGGTCAATGCTAGTTCCATCACATACAGAAACGACCGAGTATGAGCCTATACAGTAGTCATATGACGGTTTCGGTTACCGAAGAGTTATGTTGGTTGAATATGTCTTGGATTTTCGGGTCAGACGCCTTGTTATTGGTTGCCGAGTAGTTCCGTTGGTCGAGACTTGGGGGTCATGCAATAGAGAGTACGAAATCAGACCTTGAAATGTCGATCCCTACGTACCAACATCAAGTCGGAGTGGAATCCATGACTGAGAGCTCGGTCTTGTGGGGCTGTAAGGAATCCACAAGCACTCAAGGCATTACCTGAATAGTGGTCACAACTTTCACAGCTCCAAAGCTCGATCGGTGTCAGAACGATGTCGCGGTGAGAAATCCCCGCCCTACGTCACATATCAGAGAGTTCATTAAGACATGTTGCAGGACCGTAAGATGTCAGCTTTGTATCCCATCTCCCAGATAACAGGCACGAGATGCGGTATAAGTTGGGTATTGTGGTAAACAAGTGCCGACTCAGTTACGCTCTATATTACGTTTGCTGTGTGTTTAAGTATTATTAACAATTAATTCGTGCCCTACGTCCCTGAGAGCGAAATAGAACGGTTAATCGGTTTTATCTCTCTTATCAATTCTATTAACCTTTCGTGATTCTGCACCTTGGTATTATTGATCAATTCATCGTAGTTTTATTGTTGCAACTAGACACTAACTAAAACATGAGCCTTCTTGTTTGTGATCCGGTCCAATGGGAATAACAACTTCTCTCAGTGACATGAGTGTCGATCAAGCGCCTAGACTGGGGCTGAGGTTACATCGACAGCGCTGATCTCGTTGGCTTTAACTTTGAGTTTAATCTTGGCGTATGACGGTGAGTCCAAGCGGTACTGCAGCTTTGACACTTGAGGGGACTTTCGATCAGTCAATCTCTGTTGGTTAGATCCCTGGCTATGGAAGATATGACGTAGTGCCAGGTTCAGGAACTCGAACAGAGATCGATGAGGGATGAGTATTAATGCACTATGAAAAGGAGCCTCGAATGCTGGAGATATCATTACAGTCACATTGCGTTACCTTCCTAGCTTAGCTGTAAGCATAATCAGCTTCTCAGGTATATCATGAAGATCTTCTCTTCATTGTATACCATGTTCATACAGCTATCACTGGTTGCGTTACTGCTGTCACTAACCACGGCACAAAGTATAGGAGGGTATGTTCGACTCGTCTGAGTTCTCATAACACTGACTGATCTGTGACAAAGTTCTGGTAATCTGACAGTGAAATTCTTTACAAACGACCAAGAATGCGATGCCAAAAAAGCGACAAAAGGGCCTATTCTCACAACATCTGAAACTCCAACGGAGCTGACATGCTTCAACGTCTCGGACATCTTTGGCCAATCCCGACTCAACAGTACTGGTTTCCAAGAGGCCTTGCAACCTTGGAAAGACAGAAACTCTGGCGTCAATTGGTACCTGAACCAAAGCAATTATGATTCCAAAGCACATTACACCCAGATTCGCTATGAACTCCTCAACGAAGGTATTAGCGAAGCCGGAGAGACGTCTTCGTGGGTTCTCTGGGTTTATGCGTTCCCAAACTGCGAGCAGACTGAGAAGGGTGTCGATATTCATGACTACCCCTGGTACGAGGTCGACTGCCAGACGGAAGTTGGAGGTGAATGTCAAGAAGTCTCGTATCCAATCAAGAGCTTTGCCATTCTCAGTGGCGATAGACAAGGGGAATGCAAAACGTGGTCACAGCTGGGTTCTGCAGCAACGAGTTCCGGCACACTTTCCAAATCCGTTTATATAATGGCAATAGCTGTTACTTTCATGATACTGTAGTCTATGTATAAGTTCAGACGACAATATAGGTGCACGCTTTCATGGGTACACGGCATTTAATGATTTTCAGTTCTTTTGTGAAGGGTTACCATCCGGCATATACTACGCCCTCATAGGGCTTGAGCAGTATACCGTCTCTACTGAAGTTGTCTGCGTTCTTCCCTAGTAATCTCTTACCCCACGACCCATCCTTCAACTCGATCTTCTGTTCCCTGTCGGAGAAATTCAGCAGAACAAGCGCTGATCTCCCATCAAAACCTGTCATGGTATATGCAAAGATGTCTTCGCTATCCTCATATTCAGGAAGGTTGGTGAATCGTCCGTATACAAAGACGTCTTTCTCTTTCTGTCGAAGGTCCAGAACTTGTCTCCAGAATGCCAGTACACTTTCGCTATCATTCTCCTGTTGCGCAACATTCCACTCCTTGAAGTCGTCATTCACTCGCATCCAAGGCTTGTTACCCTGCGAGAAGCCGGCGTTCCTATCGGCGGTCCACTGCATTGGTAGTCTTCCATTATCACGGGCCTTGAGTCTCATCTCTCTCATAACGTCGGACACGTCCGCGCCTGGGCCTCTTTTTTCCAGCTGACTCTTGTAGTAATTCAGTCCTTCAACATCGATATAGTCCTCGATCTTCCATGATTCTGGCACGTTGGCCATGCCGATCTCTTGGCCTTGCAAAAGAAACAATGTGCCACTCAATGTACCGAGATAAATGGCTAACATCTTGGCTGCATCCTTTCGAAATTGGGGCAGATCCGACCCATACCGTGATAGAGAACGACCCGAATCGTGGTTGTCCATATATATCGTGTTCCAGCCGTCAAACTTTGGCATGGCTCCTTGCCAGCGACTGGTGATTGTCTTGAGCTTGGAGAGGCGAAAATCGTCTCTTTCGTACTTGTGGTTGGCACCGAAGTCCATGTCCACAATGTCTCCCGTAAACAGCATGTTTAACTCATGTCGATCCTTTGCCACATAACTGGCTACGCTGGCCTCGTCCTTCGTGAAGCCGAGTTCTCCGACAGTCATGCAGTCGTACTTGTCGATGACCTCCTCTCGCATTTCTCGGATGTATTCGTGCATGCGGGGTCCGCTGGCAAAGTACTTGTCTCCCGGCTGAAATTCTGAACCAGGCCGTGTGACAGGAGCGTCGGGGAGGTCAGGGTGTTTGGACATAAGATTCATCGAGTCGATGCGAAAGCCATCAGCGCCCTTATCGAGCCAGAACTTCATATCGGCATATGTTGCTTGACGCATGTCTTCGTTGGCCCAGTTCAAGTCAGGTTGTTCGGGTAGAAAGAGCGACAGATAGTATTGACCAGTAGGTTCATCGAATGTCCAAGCGCTGCCGCCGAAGATAGAAGACCAGTTGTTGGGCGGTTTGCGATTTCCTTCTGAGTCAAACTTGGGATTGCTCCAGAAGTACCAATCCCTCTTGGAAGACGTCCTTGATGAACGTGACTCGCGAAACCATTCGTGCTCATGGCTGGTGTGATTGACCACGAGATCGAGCAGTACCTTGATACCTCGTTCATGACATCCTTTGATAAGAGTCTCGACGTCTTGAAGTGTTCCGTATGGACGATGGATATCACGGTAATCTGAAACATCGTAGCCCATATCATGTTGAGGGCTCTTGAAGATTGGTGATAGCCAGATGGCAGTGGCTCCGACTGATCGGATGTAGTCAAGTTTTGAAACAATGCCAGGGAGGTCACCAAGCCCGTCCCCATCTGAGTCAAGGAAGCTTGCTGGGTAGATCTGGTAGACCACGGCTTCTTTCCACCATTGTCGATCCGGAGAGTTGTGGGCTGACATGATCACTCGGCAAGGTGTAGTAGCGTGTTGCCAATATTGATGGTATAGGACTGAGTTGTGCTGGTCATGTTGAAAGTTTGTTTTCGGGTTTCTTATACACATATCACCCTTCGCCGGTCCGACAAAAGTGCATTATTGACTGTTGCAAATGCGGGGAATTGACTTGTCGGCCGAATTGGTGTTCCAAGATCTGACCCATGTTAATCCCGGACGCGTCTTCGATCATGGGGTTCGGCTGAATTTCGAAGGGTGAATTATCATTCGTTGATGAACACTACCCCAGAGGCGACTCATATCGGTCCGACAACAACATTCAACTCGTTTGTCAGGGTCCACTGATCAGAGACCTGCTGACCAGTAAAAATTCAGCCGTTCGATCCTCGGCTCTATAACTCTCATCTGGCTCTAGGGTGGTGGTGACATGCTCAACTTTTGCAACGAAAGACAATGGCCATATCGACTCCAACATGGGGTCAATTTTTCACTCAGATCCCCATGGGGCTTCTCTTAGTATCAAAACCGTTGGCTATTATTCCGGGGAACTACTCTCAAAGTGTGTCTCGTCAATCAATATAAATCTCGGAAGGATTCCTCTGAAATTGCTCTCCCAAGCTCCATTACCAACACCTCAACAACTTCGCCACATCTAATACTACCTCTTCTGCAAAATGACAACCAAGATTGAGACTCTGGCTACTGAGTCTGATCATATCGAAAAAGCACCGGCCATAGACCCAATCGGCGTCCAAAAAGCTATCGATGCCCAAGACCTCACACCCAAGCAACAATACCAACGTCTATGGGCGAACCTGAAAAAGGATAAACGCTATGTCTATTGGTCCCTCTATATCATGTCCCTCGTCTTCGGGTGGGGGTATGACCAAGGCCTCTCAGGTGTAGCGATTGCCTTTCCAGAGTTTCGCAAGGTGTATGGCGAGTACTATGAAGTCGGCGATCAATATGTCATTCCAGCACTTTGGCAATCTCTCTGGAACGCAGCTAGCACCATCGGTCAGGTCTTTGGAGCGTTCCTTGCTGGCCAGTTCGCAGACTGGGTTGGTCGAAAGGCTGTTCTTTGGACTGCTGTCGCTCTGTCTCTGGCTGCCTCTTTCGCCCTTGTCTTTGCGCCAAGCCTGCCTGTTCTTTTCGTGTCTAAGCTACTGCTTGGTCTGTCAGTCGGCCTTTCGACTGTCACTCCTCCTCTCTATGTCACAGAGAATGCGCCAGCTGCACTTCGAAGCTCTCTAAGCTCCCTGACCAACGTTATTATCGTGTTGGGATTCTTCCTTTCTTCCATCACTGGTTGGGGCTCTTCGAAAATTCCAGGCGAGTGGAGCTTCCGACTTGCTTTTGTGATGACATTCCTTGTGCCGACGCTGTTTGCTCTCGGCCTCCCCTTCTTGCCTGAGTCACCTATCTGGTACGTTAAGAAGGGACGGGATGACGACGCGCGAAAGGCTATCGTCAAGCTGTATGGTGAATCGATCGATGTTGAGGAGAGACTTAACTTTATCAAGTCAGAACTGGAGATCGCTGCAGGCGAGGCCAATATGGCGAAACAGACGAGCTGGAAGGCTATCTTCTCCAAGGAGCACCGAACCAGGACTCTTGTTGCGGTGATGGGACTTCAATCGCAGAACTTCTCTGGTGGTTACTTTGCGAGTAAGTTACGACAACCATCCAATCACATCGACCAGAGACTAACACTCACAGACACATACCAGACCTATTACTTCGAGCTCATCGGCCAATCGGATCCCTTTGGACTCACTGCCATCTCTTCGACACTACAATTCCTCTCCAACTGCGTTGCTGTCACTGTGTCAGACGTCCTTCCTCGACGAAAGTCTCTAATTGGAGGCGGTACACTTCTTTGCTGCTGGTCAATCATCATCGCAGGATCCTCGATGGCTGGTACAACCAATCACGCAGCCAACACTGCCCTTCTCACATTCATGATCACATGGTCGATGCTGTACACAGCCACCGTCGGTTGCTTCGGCTGGGCTATCGCTCAGGAGACTGCTTCACAGGCCACTCGTCCCAAGACTATTGCTTTCAGTCTTGTATGCCAGCAGCTGACAGCTCTTATGCTTTCTTCTGTGTTCCCATACTTCATCAACCCTGATCAGCTGAACTGGGGCGGAAAGGTCATGTTCCTGTTCGTTGGAGCCGAGGTCTTCATTCTGGCCGTTCTGTTTTGGTTCCAGCCTGAGACCAAGAACAGAACCTATCATGATATTGATTGCCTGTATGCTGGTGGTATTCCTCCTAGGAAATTCTCTGAATTCGTGGTCAACAATGGCGCTGTTGTTCAAAAGCCTCACGCTTGAGAGTGGTTGCAGGGACCGTACACGTTAGTCTATATAAGTTGTGGTTAGAGAATGCTGGCATGTGAGACGAAGCATGTTAGTTCAGGTGTTCCTAGCAATCATTACAAATTATTTAGGAATTTAAAAGTTTTCTATGCTCTAAACCAAAGGGCTTAATCAATCTAATTCAACACTCTACTTTTCCTGCCCCAGATTAATACAGGCTTTTATACAGCTCTTCCTCTTACACCCCATTTGCAGAACAATCGGGTGGATCAGTGGCGTTCAGAGCTACGGCACTAATGTTCCCGTGCATAACAGTAGGTCTTCTCCGCAGTATATAAAGGCCCAATCCCCGCAAACTCGCAAACCTTGTTTGACACAATTCCACTACGGCTCGATTCAACCATGTCCACTCCCTCAAGTCCAAATCTGTTAAAGAGGCCTTTCAAGGTCCGACAAGCTTGCGATCCCTGCCATAGACGGAAAATACGATGCGATGGCTGTGATCCATGCCTCAATTGTCAAACCTCAGAGTTAGGCTGTACGTACTTGGCTGTCCACAAAAAGACGGGACCTCGAGGGCCACGAAAATGTCGAAGTGCCAAAAGACCTGGAGGATTAATACCTCAGATTCCAAGTCCTCCATTAGTTCCAGGAGCAAATGATGAATTAGTCCCCTCATTGGGAGAGACTGCTACCCCGATACTCAATGCCGAGGACTTCTCTCCATCACCACAAATGACTGAAGCTGTTATTACATGGTGTCTGGATGCATACTTTGAACACAAGTACCCGCTCACGCCTATCCTGGATCGTCAACAACTTGAAGAAAGTACAATTTCGGCGGAGAAGTACAGTCTGATTGCATCCTGCTGTGCTATAATCTCACTATCGCCAGAGATATTGCCACCATCACCTACTCAGGGTGGTATCACCCTTCCATCTGCCGACTTCTTTATATCAGAAACACTTCGCTCAAGGAGACATTGCAAGGCCGTGGAACACCCATCACTGATTCATGTCCAGACTTCGTTCTTCCTATACGCTGCTTTCTTCTCCATGGACAAGGATAATTCGGCGTGGTACTACCTGCAAGAGGCCATTACAATGTTACAGACCCTGCGTTTACACGAAGAGGCCACATATGAGGATTCGATCGACCCAACCTTTCTTATATATGCTCGGCGTACGTTCTGGGTCTTGTTCATCACCGAAAGAGCATATGGATTGCAAAGGAATCGTCCCATTCGATTACAGGAAACATTGAAGCTCCCAGGTATCGATCCCTCGTCACAGGAAGCAGAAATACTTCTTGGCTTCAATGATCTGATCTCCCTGTTTCGTCCCTTCGACTCGAACTTTATAACAAACTGGAACCAGTTGACTCCCTCAACTTCAACAGACTCTGCCAGTTTGTCACATCTCCAGTGTCTCCTGCAGTACTCACTGCCGAATCTTTCCGATTATTCCCAGGTCCAACAAGCAGATCTTCTCATCTCACGCCAATGGCTCAAGACAGTGGTATGGAAACTTTGTGCTTCAAAACGAGTGTTGTCTACCACCAGCAGCGACAATGTCATGTCACTCTATTACCCTGCTACCATTGCGCGCGATATCGTTCTCATATCGCAGCTAGTGCCGACTCAAGCTTTCGAAGCTAATGGCATTGGAATACTGGAGAAGGTATTTGATGTGGGATGTTCCCTGGCAGATCTGATGTCATTGATGCCGCTAGACTTCCAAGCATCTGCTATGGATGTTGGTGCTATTGATACACTGGTGGAAATGGTGAAGATAGTGGGGACAAGGTTTGGAGGGAGCTACCGACATTTCAACATACTTATCGACAAAGCCAGCGAATGCCTGCTACAAAATGTAGACAGAAGCTTGCCTTTGCCATCGGATGATAATTGCAAAGGGGCTTAGATTCACACTACTTGAAAAATCATCTCCCTGGATATTCCACTATGGCAAACCGCAACCAATTACCCTTACGACATGTACGGTTTCCGACGTTTCACAGAACAGAACAAAATAGGCTTGTGTGGGTAATTCAATCAGAAATTGACAATAAACGTCGCATGCGGCCAGAGGAAACGTTGGGAAAAGCGTTGTAGTTGTTAGCGGCAAAATCCAAGCCACAGCATCACTAGCACAACCAGTCAGGATGGCCGAGTGGTCTAAGGCGCTGCATTCAAGACTTGGTCTTCCCAGTATACCTGGAAATTCGCAGTAGCGAAAGCTGCGTGGGTTCGAATCCCACTTCTGACATTTTTTTTTTGCTTTGTGCCACGTTGATCTGTCTATCTCCAGGGAGATATGCTGATAAGCCTCTGATTAAAAAGGTGCACGATGTAGAGAATACAATAGCTCAGTAACAGCTGATACTTGTGTAACCCGAAGGTAAGGACCTGTTGAGGTTCCTATGTGAAACTGTATATAGAGCTGTATAAAAAGGAAATTCGCTAAGGAATATACAGAATTAATACTGAACCAATTGATTTATATTTATTGCTCTATTAATACTGATGAGTGAGGATGGGGATCTGTCTTGATGTATATATACTTAAATCTCTTACTGATTTAATGAAACTACAAGCCAGTAATTATTATACTTATAGAACTTATGCCTATAGAATAGATGCAAGACATTTTACAACAGGCTATAACTGACATTCTTAGAAAACCGAACTACATTATAAACTTACTTGTACTAGTCCTGGAAATAGTAACTACGTCGCTGAAGATTGAATGAACTTCAGAAGCTTCCTTCGTCAGTGAAGTAGAATTTTAATGTGTGATCTGTATATAGTATCTTTGAAGAAGCGAGTACGTCATAAGATAAGCGCCCTTGTAGCTCAGTGGTAGAGCGTTGCACTTGTAATGCAAAGGTCCATTGTTCAATCCAGTGCGGGGGCATTACAGCTTTGTTTTTTGCTTTTTTCTAAGAATGAGAGATTTATTGTTTTGGATGCATTGGCTATGTATAAGTTTTCAAATTATTGGACAAATATGTCTTTTATTTATGTAACATTAACTAGAAAGTCGCCTTTTTCACATCTCAACTTAGATCTAGCCACAATTAAATCTTGGATGAATGTTGAAACTGCAAATCGGATTAGGTAGAGACTAGAACACACAATTGAAACGTGAACGGAACTGTATTCGAAAGAGGTACCTATTGCTGGCATATTAGGTAACAACATGAGCACATTTTCTACGAGATAATCTGGCTAGAATATCACCATATCCGATAGGTACGAGTTAGAGGTTCGTAGAACAAAGAGGAGATCCAATCATTATAAACTCCTTAGCATTCGGCCTCGGAAATGCGTTTAGTGCTCGCCTTGCGTGGGTTCTTAGCTGCGAAAACCGCACTCAATTCCTCCAAGGTCCGACCCTTGGTCTCAACAAAGAAGAAATATACAAAAGCAAGCTCGAAAAGATCCCAGAAGACGAAGAATACATAGCTGTAGCAAGAAGTGTTAATTGAAAAAGAGAACCCCAATAAAGCTTGAAAAAGGTACTCACAACCAATACCGAATGTTCTTCATGGCCATTGGAGCTGCGAAAGTGTTGACAAACCCTGCGCACCCGGCGGTGATTTGAAAGATCATCATACCGTTGGCTCTCATGTCATCTATTTTTGTCAGTGAACGATGATGCGGGCAGTAGGTAACCAGTAGTAGACGTACTAGCTAAGACCTCTGCTGGATAGATAGGCTGCATCGGAGTGAATCCCACAGCAAACACAACTCCAAAGATAAAAATGAATGCGATACTTGCTGAGCTCGAAGGCTTGCTTCCAGATCTCTCATATTCCGCTGCTGTTGCCGCAACTATAGCAAGAGAAACGGACATGGCCAGACACGATCCCATAAACATCTTGCGTCGTCCAACGATATCGTGCAGACGAGCTTCATCCATTCTTGTGAGTAATAGTAGTCGTTGAGTTATAGATGTGAACGTACCTCCGATTGTAGCGGCAACCCACCCTGACAGTGCATAAAATGCGTTCAATAGAAGTACCATGTTGGTAGAGGTTATGCCGACATTCTCAACCATCAATGGGAGATAATAGCTGGAAACATTATTTCCGGAGAATTGACCAAACCAAGACATGGCGATAACCAGAATAATGCGATAGCGGCGAGCACGAGATTTGTAAAGGCTGCGTAGGTCAAAGCAAGCCCACTTAGAGCGGCCCTGGACCTCGACAAGCGATTCCTGGATTTCTTGCATTTCGATGGCGACAATAGGATGGTCAGCGTCCCCGTTTGCGTGATGCTTGATAATGAACTCGCGAGCTTCTTCGATTCTTCCTTGGGCGACCTGCCATCTCGGACTCTCGGGCAGCATCCAGCTACCTATACAGACGAGACCAGGACAAAGTATCTGCAGCCAGAGGGGAAGTCGCCACTTAATGTTGCCGCTCAAATGGATATTCGCTCCGTACATGGCTGATATTTGGTGAGCAAGATTAGCAATTTGGGATCAGGTATTGAGTTACATACTAAAGGTTGCAACGACGCTTCCGATATAGTACAAGGTATTGTATATCCCTGCCACTGTTGCGCGGTGTAGGGGAGGGGCAATTTCCACGAGTAGCATTGGTGCGGCGACCGTGTTGATCGTCGAGAAGAAGCTGAGGAGGAATCTAGCGCCGATGAAGGAAGACAAGGTCGGAGCTACTGCAGTAAAGACAGCAGATACACAAACGAAGAACGAACTGACGGCGATAGTTATCTTGCGGCCTCTCCAGTCACAGATCCAGGTGAACAAGGCGCCTGCCATCTGTCCAATCTGGAAAATGGAGAATACCAGCCCTGTCGCAGTCGATCCATTATCACCTAATCCGTAATACTGTTGATACTCGGGGAGGACATTGAGTGAGCCCATAAGCGAGCCGTCGTAACCGTTCATGGTAGAACATAGATAAATGAGTGCACAGGCCATATATAGCTTAACATGTCCTTTGCCCCATGGTGACGGAGCTCCCACGTTATCAAGTGTCGTTGCTATTGCTTCTGGAGTCTGCATTGCTCCTTTCTCACCTTTTGTTACATCTTGGTGATGCTCACTATGACCTTTATCTTTAGCTAGGGCAGTCATGGCTTCTTGGTAAAAGATGATCGGGGTAAGATCAGGAGATAAGCTTGTGGGTACATAGGTCGATCCCTCATGGGCTCCAAAGACCCATATATGCAATCATCATTTCTAATTTGACTTCCATTGACAGGATGATCATGCGGGGAATAGACTTGGGTTTCATCACGGTGTGGAGCCGAACTAAGACGGGATTACAGATGTCCGAAATACCGTCTTAGCACATTTCCTCAAGAAGAAGTTGGAAGCGTAGTAGTGGGTTACATTCCTGTATGTGACTTGTTCCTGTGTGGGAAACAGGATGTAATGTTACAATTTGGCGACCACTTGAACGGGAATAATAGTTCCTTTTACCCGGCCTTATGTTTTGATGGAGCGCTGGTCATAAGAAGACTTTCTTCGATGTAACCTGATTTCTTTCATAACTTTAACAGAGTCAGTTTTGATCCCCAATCGTCATACCTTTCTTTTCTGGTTCTTCAGTCATTCATCTATCATGGCCACCGCAGCACAAATAATTGACTTGGTCAGCGGCTGGAAGCTAAAGCGTACTGACGAAGGCGATGACACATGGTTGCCAGTGGAGAAAGTCCCGACCGTGGTTCACTTAGATTTGCTGAGCAACAAAAGGCATGCCGACCTTTGAGACGATCTTCCTAGTCATTAAACACTGACGGGTTACTTTTCAGGATCCCTGACCCGTTCCTTGGCACAAATGAGCTTGCCGTAGAATGGGTAGGTGAACACTCTTGGACATATGAAACCAGGTTCAATGGGCCTGCGGTCCCGAACAATGCGTTAGCTTATCTCTTATTTGATGGCCTCGATACCTTTGCACACGTGCGATTGAATGGCAAAACTATTCTTGAGAGTGACAATATGTTTCTCAGTCACCGAGTAGACATAACCACTTTCCTCAAGCCACGCGAGACCAACGTTCTTTCCATCGAGTTTGACAGCGCTTTGTTGCGCGGCAGAAAGCTTGAGAAAGAACACCCGGACCACAAATTCGTTGGCTTCAACGGCGAGATGGGCCGTTTGGGCGTACGAAAGGCACAATACCATTGGGTAAGCTTCTGAGAGATATCCCAGCCCCCTGTAAGCCAGCTCTAACTTGCTAGGGGTGGGATTGGGGCCCTGTACTCATGACAGCCGGGCCTTGGAGACCTGTAAGGCTCGAGATATCCCATACACACATTGATGATGTCCGTGTAGACTACAATGTCTCTGACGACCTAAACACCATAACTGGTGAGGTAAAAGTCGATGTCGAAGGATTAGTTGATGAAATTCTCATAACTATGAGTTATGGAAGTCAGCAGATCTTGCGTATCTCTCAAGCAGCGGAGCATGGTGCCAATGTTTTGCAATTTAAGCTAGGTTGGTTTTCTCGATTTATCACAGCTTTGCTATGGGCTAACAGATTCAGCCAATCCTAACCTTTGGTATCCTGCTGGATATGGAGAGCAATCTCTCTACTCCCTTACAGTCCATGCCTTGCATCGAGACATGACTCTTGACACATGGGAGAAGAAGACAGGGTTTAGGAACAGTCAGCTTGTACAAAATAGGGATGATCATGGTGAATCGTTTTACTTTCGCGTGAACAATATTGACATTTTCTGCGGCGGCTCGTGTTGGATCCCCGCTCATAGTCTTCTTCCGAGCCTTACCTCTGATACCTATGGCAATTGGCTCCAGATCATGATTGACGGCAACCAAGTGATGACAAGGTACGTTTTCTTATATGACGTTGGTGCTGAGCTAACCTTGCAAAGAGTCTGGGGTGGTGGCATCTACGAAGACGACACCTTTTACGATACGTGTGACGAGTTGGGGATCTTGGTCTGGCAAGACTTTATGTTCGCTTGCGGGGCCTATCCTTTCTGGCCTGCATTCTCAGACTCCATCCAAGCTGAGGCCAAAGACAACATTCGCCGCCTTCGACACCATCCGTCTATAGTGATTTGGGCAGGGAATAACGAGGACTACCAGGTGCAGGAGCAATGCCACCTTGAGTATGATTATAGCAACAAAGACCCCAAGAAATGGCTCGAAACCAACTTCCCAGGGCGATATTACTACGAACACCTCCTGCCGTCTATCATGGAGGAAGAAGCGCCTGGTGCCCAATACTGGCCAGGATCCCCATTCTCGAACGGTAAACTCAGCTCTGATCTTGATGTTGGTGACGTGCATCAATGGAATGGTAAGTAATGAACCAGTTCTCTCGGCACAGTCGGCAGTCGATCTCATTCTTTACAGTATGGCACGGAACCCAAGAGAAGTATCAGAGGTACGGCGAAATCGGCGGACGATTCAACAGCGAGTTTGGACTCGCGGCTTTTCCAGTTCTCAAGACAGTTGAAGGATTTGTCACCAACCACGAGGATCTATATCCGCAATCCCACGTTCTCGACTTCCATAACAAGGCCGATGGGCATGAGCGACGTATTGCAACATACGTCATGGAGAATTTTCGCATCTCTCCGGATCTCGCTGTAGGGTGTTTCTCTCCCCCAGACCTTGATCGCAACTAACGTCGCTTCCCAGACCTGGATATACTTGACGCAACTGGCACAGAGCGAAGCCGTGACTTACGCATACCGCGCATGGCGACGTCAGTGGGGAGAAGCTCGTCGATGTGGCGGAGCTCTCGTTTGGCAACTCAACGATTGCTGGCCTGCAACATCCTGGTCTATCGTCGATCATTTTCTGCGCAAGAAGCCCGCTTTCTACACCATCAAGCGATCGTTACGTCCGATAGCAGTGGGAGTACAACGCGAACATCACGACTGGAGCGTATGTCATGCTCGTCCTAAAAAGTCTTCGTCTTACGAGCTTTGGATCTCGAGCAGTCTGCAGCACGAGACGCATGTTGACGTCGAGCTCCGTTTTCTCTCCATTGATACTGGAAAGCAGGTGAAGCCCACTGTTGAGAAAGCCGATGTTGCCGTTGCGAAGAACGGGGTCACTAACGTTTTGTCGGGAGTAATCGATAATATGACAGAGGAGATGCACGTTTTAGCTGCACGGATCTTCCAATCTGGGGTTTGCATCGCTCGGGATGTTGATTGGCCGCAGCCTTTTAAGTACCTCTCATTTGCGAACAGGGGTATCAAGGTTATAGCACTATCAGGAAAGGTTGTGATTTCTTCTGAGAAGCCTACAAAGGGGCTTGTTCTCGAGGAGATTGATGGATGTTCATTGAGTGATAATTGCTTGGATATCATGCCAGGTGATCCTCAAACTGTCGACTGTTGCATTGAAGGAGAGGATCCCCCGCAGCCAAGTTTTACCTACTTGGGTATGGACTAGTGATCGGTGAAGCATAGTGTCACGTGTTGATAAGATGATGATCATCAGATCAGTGGGTGGCGTCGTCTTGTGACAAGACGATCCCGGGTAGATAATTGGAATTGTTACATCGACCTGTTTGCCAGTACACGAAATAACAACAAGACCATCAATGTTTATCTGGATCGTATAATCTAGTCAAGTCAAATTTTTTCACCACTTCTGCTCTGTACTAGCTGTTGATAGCTCGTTCTCCAACAGCATTTGACTTGCCTGTGACAGACATCCCCTCGTGCTCTTGTCTAACTCCACATTGAGCCTCGGTTTAGACCATAGCCCAATTTCCACAACTCGACCGAGACTAAATTAGTAAGTCATTTCATGCTACTTTAGAGCAGACTCTTCTGTCGTTTATTCTTATATTCTGAAGCCTAGGGACCAGTCTGTCTGTCACCCCTGGAACCGGTGGATCTCCCATGGTGTTCTAAAGGCGTGATTGGACAATCGAGCTTCACGAGCTAGTCTCGGACATGCCGCGGTCTAGCACGGAGATCTGTATTTCCTTGCTAGGGTCCCCTCGATCGTCCCAGGTCTTGAATATCCAATTTCGGCTTAGCCTACATCAGTCGAGACACCGCCAAGGTTTTGTTCCATTTCGTTTGGCTGAGTTTCTATTCGTTGTTTGAAACTTTGTTCGGAAAGATCTCGACCCCAAGGGGTAAGGAAGAACAGTGGAAGTACATGGGTGGTAGATCGGCGACTTTTGATGTAGGCTATCCCGCTCCCATACACTAGCTCTTGTGATATTGCAGTACTATTCTAATATGGTGGACATATGTTTGTTACCAGCTGCTCTACAGCATCTTCGAATCTCAGATCTGTATCCGAGTAGTGGATGGCACTTCGCGGTTTCAGCCGTGCCCTTGTCCTTGCTCACTTCAAGCCCTGAAGCGGGCGCTGCAAAACGCCCCCTTGTCACTGT
The DNA here is from genome assembly GCA_018886245.1 of Fusarium brachygibbosum. Taxonomy (NCBI): domain Eukaryota; kingdom Fungi; phylum Ascomycota; class Sordariomycetes; order Hypocreales; family Nectriaceae; genus Fusarium; species Fusarium brachygibbosum. Next base: position 2,123,091 of record MU249527.1, on the reverse strand, counting down.
GGACACCAACTGCCGACTTAAACTGTTGCCTAGGCTTGTGAACAGGCGATATTCTGTAGTCTGCAGACTAGACAGACAGAGTCTTGTGCTTTGATAACCTCGCTGAGGGTTACTCGTTCATCTTCTGCGTCGTGAATCTTTTGCATATGGCTCATTGCCCAATTCGAATCATGGAGCTCCCCTATCCTTCCGAGACAATGGGTTACCAAGATCCCAAGGAAAAAGGCAGACAGCCCCGGGCCACTTCATCATGCGCCGAATGCCGACGTCGTCGGGTTAAATGCGAAGGCCAGACTATCCCTTGTCGTCAATGTGTCTACTACCTTGTCCCACATCTTTGCCATTATCCTGCAAGGAAGAAAAGACACAACGTATCTGTAAAGTAATGCAGTTGAACAACAGCTATCGGTCAAGTGTATCTACTCTGATATACTAACATCTACAATATGTAGATCCCACGTCGAACTTGCCGAGTCCTACGAAAAGGCCCATAGAGTCCTCGAAACATTATTTCCTTCCAGTTCACTTGAAGAACTGTCTTCCATGACCCGCCAGCAGCTTCTGATGCGCCTACAATCTCCGAAGACTCCTCTACCAACGACCGAGACAGGAGAGCAGGATCACCTACACGTTTTGGAACCCTCGCTGGAGCAAAACTTCACTTGGGATGAAGTGTCAGAGACCGAAAGTGAAACGTCGCGTGTTGCAGACGATGTCAATGGGCTAGCATTTTCACGACAATCGCTCAGTGCATCATACTTGGGTATATCCTCAGTTCCTACTATTTTGAGAGTCATTGCGCATCTCTCTCCTCACGCCCAGCAACGTGTTCCAAAGGGTCCTCAAGCTTGGCGAAGTCCTTCGACTCTTGGCGCCAGTCCCGATGACATGTCCTATCTACAATTCGAAGAGGTCCCGCTCATAAATGCATACTTCAGCTATGTGCATCCTATCATTCCGATGGTTGATGAAGCCGACTTTCGCCACAGACATTCCCAATTCGACACGACTCAGGAAGAAGTCGGACCATGGTTGGCACTAATGAATATGGTGCTTGCTATGGGCTCCATGGCATCCGATTCCATCCATTTTACAGGACATAACCCGTTTTACAAACGAGCTCTACCCTACCTCAGCATCAATTCCTTTGGCTCAGGACATATCTACATGATTCAAGCAATGGCACTGTATAGCGGCATGATCCTCCACTTTCTCAACAAACCCAATATGGCAACTGCAGTTATGGGAGCCACCCTACAAATGGCTGTTGCGATGGGCCTACATAGGGTCCAAAGTGTGCAGCCCTACTCCAACGATGCTTATCATCGTACCAATGGTTCGCCAATCACGCGCGTACGCACCTGGTGGTCTATCCTATGCTTGGATACATGGGCGTCGTCCACTCTGGGACGACCAAGTATGCGATACTGGGATCCAACTACAACACTCACCATGCCCATGTCAGCCTTGGAAAACTTGGTAAGATTCACTGAACATTCGGCTGTTTCAATAGGCATGCTAATTCGTATCGTCACAATTTAGGATTACGAAACAATATCCCTTGCAGCCAGCGAGAGGTTCTGTAGGATCGCGACACGTATACAAGAGCGACTTATCCAACTGCCTCTCATCAGTCCCGACGAAGTCAACGAATTCGATCGCGATCTGCTTGCATGGAAAGACTCTTTGCATATGTTTCTGACTCATCGTGAGCAGTGCCCCCCGAATCTCAATATTGCACGAGCAATCCTTCAGTGGCGGTGGTTCACAACTCGATTGACGCTTTATCGCCCGAGCTTGTTGACTATGGCATTGCGCCAGAAGCCATGGGGGCAAGCAAACATCTCTGAAGCGATCCATGCCCGAAAATGTCTCGAGATTGCTAAAGAAGGTGTAGAACTCATAGCTCTAGACTGGTCTTCTAATCAGGTTCTCTGCTGGAATAGCGCTTGGAACCTGTTCCAGGTATCACTAGTGCTTGTCCTCGGTCTGATGTCAGACAAACAAGAGGCAGAGAAAGTCGATTGCAATGGGCACATATGCCATGCGATTGAATTGTTTGCTCGAATGGAGACTCTTGACCCTGGCTGCATTCGTAGTCGAAGGCTCCTTCAAGGTCTCTTAGATAACGCCAAAGATACCGAGCCACGCATCTCCTTCTCTGACTCTGACACTTTGGACTTGTCCATCCTTGACTATCTAGATACAGATTTACTTGGGGAAGATGTGGATTGGCTGGAGTACTTTTGCAATGAAGGTTGATGTAACTAGGATTCATCCCCCTTTTTTACATTTACGAAGACAGTAAAGTGAACACATGACGCAAAAAAGATCGGGAAAATAGATGCCGATCCAACAGAGTCGTGACTATGGAAATACGGCAGTTGTTGAGCCATCCACTTCCTTTGTAAATCCGTTCGTTATGCCGTATATCCGTATTTCCGGGTTGTATCATGCGTCATTGCCTGCATGAAGAATGCAACATACGAGCCACTTTTACCTCTACCACCGCAACTAGCTCGTGAGTCGTGGATTTATGAAGTCATGAAAATTCGAAAGTGGTGCTAATATTGAATTACCGATTGGGCGGTCAGTGTTTCCTAGAAATCGCCAAGAGCGCTTACAGAGACGAATTATCTAAACTTTTCATGTGGCCCTTTCAATTACATAGTATATCCGGAGTTCCGTGATCTCGATTCCGCCTACAATGACACATATAAAGCCCAGCATAGAGCGTTTTCACCAGTATCAGGCTCTACCACTGTGAAGACCATACCCAAGAGACAATGAGACGAACGACAACAATATTCGCGCTTGGAGCCCTGGCAACTCAGGCTCAAGCTGCCGCAACTAGACTGTTGTCTGGTGCAACGATCATCGGTTGGGATGACTCCAACAATGAGCCTAGAATCATCCGCGATGGCCATCTTCTGACCAGCGGGGATCGAATCAAGAGCGTTAGCATGTCTGAGCCCTCCAGTCTTCCGAACGGCACTGAGAAGATCGACGTTACTGGCCAGATCATAACACCCGGTTTCATCGATACCCATCGCCATGGCTGGCAGACTGCATTCAAGACGATGGCCTCAAACACGACCCTTGCAGAGTACTTCGGCCGTTATGGCGAGTTTGCGGCTGCCCCTCACTTCACAGCTGATGATGTTTACTGGGGCCAGCTCGCTGGACTGCTCGAGGCTTTGAACGCAGGCGTGACTACTTCCCTTGACCACGCACATCACACTTGGTCCAACGAGACTGCCTACGCCGGTCTTAACGCCTCCATTGCTAGTGGCGCTCGAGTGTTCTGGTCGTACGCGTTCCACGATGTCCCAGCACTGAACTATACTGTGCGCGACCAGATCCCCAACTTCGTGGAGATCGCGGAGAGCGAGCCTTTCAAGAACAGCAACGTTGAGCTTGGAATCTCTTACGACTCTTTCGGACCTAACCCTCCAAACTCAGCTAAGGAGGTTGCCGACTTGGCCAAGGACTACAATGTTTCTGTTGTCACGACACATGCCCTTGCTGGACCATTTGGTATCAACAACCTCCCCGAAGACGTCCATGCCTTTGGTCTTCTTAATACGTCAATCCCCGTTGTCTTCTCCCACGGCAGCTTCATGACAGCAACTGGTGCAAACCTCCTTCGCCAGACAGACCAGTATCTGTCCATTACCCCCGAGTCCGAGATGCACTATGGCCACACCCACCCACACTCATACTACATCCAAGATCAAGCAGCTCTCGGAGTCGATACCCATTTTACCTTCTCCACCGACATTCTCACCCAGGCTAGGATCTGGCTACAAAGTGCGCGCTACTACTTCTTTGACAAGGTTCTCGGCGACTGGGAGGTTCCCAACAAGAGCCCAATGAGTGTTGGTGAAGCCTTTTATCTCGCCACCCGTGCTGGCGGCATGGCATTGCGACGACCAGACATCGGGATCATCGAGGAAGGAGCCAAGGCTGATCTGATTGTCTGGAACGCGGCGGACTCGCCTGCTCTCCTAGGCTGGACTGACCCCGTGGCAGCTGTCATGCTTCATGCGAGCGTTGCTGATGTCCTACATGTCATGGTTGACGGAGAGTTTGTCAAAAAGAACGGAAAGTTGACTGCATCCGATTACAAGGAGACGAAGAAAAGCTTCTTGAGAAGCGCGGCCAGGATCCAGAAGATCTACAAGGAGTTCGAATATCCTGAGCTTGAAGGAGAGTTTAACGGCGGCGGCTTCTATTATGCCTCTCCTAGAATTGTTAGTACTGAGACTGGCCTTGTTGCAAAGGGCGACCAAGTTTAGACACAAGTACGGCTCAAAAGTCAGGAATAGGAATACCACTTGGTTTGCAATATATATAAACGTACGAAACTTTAATTATTATACTGAGCAACCACACATGTTCCTGATTCTATCTGTTGGAAATACCAATATGACTGTGAGGTCGTAAAAAAGGGGTTATTGCGATAGATACGTTCGTTGATTAAGTTTAACTGCCTATTTACCCATCTATCCAACTGCATGCTCGTAACAGAGCCGTCACAACCTACAGGCCAATACCATTGTCGTGCACGTACTTGAGCTTCGTCAAGTAACCAAAATCGATCGCTATACACAATCGTGGAGCAGTGTCTGCTGTTTGTAGTCTACTTCGCGCAGATCGTAGCAGTCACCGTGGTGGGGCTAGGACACCCGAAGACCTTCTTCATGCTGGGAGTGCTGTAGCAACCAGCCTGTCCAGCACGGCAATCGAACTTCTTGCAACCCGAACCAGGGCTAAGGATGTTGTGCTTGTTGGCAAAAGGGTTGCCCCATTGACTGGCAGGTTAGTGAAATAGTTTTTAATAGACATCGGCCTTGAACTTACGTGCTGAACTCATCTAGACAATACAATTAGTAAAGGACTTGGTTAGAATGGGAATAATAATGTACTTACAGTAGACATAGTTAGGCTTAGAGGTTGAAGAGTATCCGAAGAAGAGGGGCTTGGTAAGGGTTCTGCTGGTTGCAATCTTGACAGTCTGCGTCATCACCCATCATGTCAGTTACAGTTACATCACAAGTAATGGTGATAGAGACAGCAATGAGAGTGAAGAGGGAAACCACGGACCGAGCCAGAAGAACGCATGTTCTCGACAAACTTCTGCCCAGGCTTGAGAGCCTTCAAGGGACCCGGAGCTGCGCCATTGTAGGGGAAGGACTGAACATAAATAGTGGTTGAACAATCGTTGATAACAACAGCTTGATTAGCAGCAGTAGCGCTGCTAGCAAGAGCAGTGAGAGTAGCAAGGATGCTGAACTTCATGTTGACGAGCAAGACTTTGGAGTGATGGTAAGGCGAGAAGATAATGTGAAGATAGAGTGAAGATAGAGTGAAGATAGAGTGTCAGGATATTGCAGATAGACGGAGAATAGTCACGGTTTTATATCCGGCTTAGGGACGCATCGAGGTCACCGGATGGACCTTTTGATACGAGGCCCTCCTCATCTGTGGCGTCGAACTAACTCGTACACGAGCAATTAATTCTTCGTATTTCTATCAAGATCAACAAGCTGTGAAGATTATCGGATGACAGCTCATTCGATGCCTGATACTAGGCCCAATGCGTCGATTAAGTACACGTGCCGTTATGCATCGTACCTCGAAGGAGGCACAAATAACCTTCCCGCCCCGCGCTAAAATACCGACGAGCCGAGAGGATTTCCCAATCCGGACAGGAATATCTTGGCTATGTGATTCAACAGTCAGTTTGAGAGTGACCCGATTTATAGAATCGCCATGTAGCAACCTCCAGCAGTTCAAGTACTAGTTATGCCTCTGGTTCTAGACAAGAGATTATCCCTTATGATTTAGAGATAGTTTGCGCTGTTACCGTGAATCTTGGGAGAGAGGTTTGCAATTATCAAGTAAAAACAAGTCCATCCAGCTGAGCTTTACATTCCTTAAGCGATTAACTTTAAACTAACTCACTAGATCTCTCATTTGAGCTAGAGGCTTCAGAGCTCAAGCGTCAATATTCCTATATTTAGAATTCACCCAAATATGCTTGGGAAGTCCATCAAGATATGAAGATTCCCAAAAGGACCCTGCTCCGCTGTACTTGCATAGTTCCCAACAATATGGTCATAGAGTTGCGAAAAGGGATGATCATACTGGGTAGTATAAGATGATATCCTTCCTTTGATATTCAGAGTATGGCGGCTTTCCAACCGTCTAGCGGCTAACGGCTATTGCTCGTATGATCCCCAGCCACATTCTAACCCCAGAGTCGAAAGGGTCCAGGCCTCGTAACAGAGTACAGCGTGGATATTAACTCAAGTATTAGCTTTTTGCCGTCAGTTACCCCTGCATCCAGGGCATTTCAGGCTTGATCGGCCTGGAATTGGACCCGCAGCTAGGATGTTGTGAGCAAAGAGTACTGCGACTAAAGTTCTTCACATACCGTGAGCCAACAGTATATCGCCTAGGCGGAGGTGACATGCTCTACTAGGAATGGACAATTCGAACGTGATGAAATTTGTGCATCATACCTGTCATTCAAAACAGCTCTGATGCGGGGTACTACACATCGAAACATCGGTTGTTGGCGGTCGCTGGCTCTCAGTACTTAGAATGGATCGTGACTGTATATTAAAACTAAAGTATGCCGTCTAACTCATTTGCCTATGACCTAAAGGTCTGCCTCCTCCTCGTTGGCGATTGTAGCAGCGCCTCCACCTTCGGCCTCAGCAACGATCTTTGTCCGTAGAACCTTTCCAGCGGGGTCAGTGTAGATGTTACAGTAGGCGCTGAGGCCGTGGTAAGGCGAGTATGTGTACTGCAGCTCATACTCGACTCCTCCATCAACAGGAATGGTTCTGTTGTGGCCAGTGAACTTCATGTCCTTGCTGTAGTAGCCGACTTCTTTTCGGTTCTTCTCGCGTCCTTGGTTATCGAGGTAGATGTTGTAAAGGAAACCGTCTTGTGTCAGGACGCGGTTTGTGTGTGCTGAGCCGGAGAAGTCGTTCATGGAGTAAAGAATGTTGTTCTCAAGACGAATGGTGAGATCTCTCTTCTCTACAGTCTCGGGATCTTCGCTTGAGCTGTCGCCTCCACTGCCGCTACCTCCTCCACTTCCTCCGCCAATGACATCGCCAACATCATCAACAATGTCCTTGACTCCGTCACCTAGAGTGGCGATGATAGGATTCAAATCAATGCTCTCGAGGACATCATCGACCATACGAAGAATGTTACCCAGACGGGCTTCAAGCTCGACCTTGGCAGTAACGTTATAGATACCGAGCTTCACTCGGTCAATGCCGAGATCAACGCCGGCATTGAAGTTGAGCAAGTTGAGAACCTTTGCGTCGAGGTTGATTTTGGCAGTGATGTTCTGTACTTCGACTGAGATCTCGCCAACAGAGACAGAGGCGTTGAGGTAGACATCAGGTTCCTCGTTCAGAGGTGCAACGCCGCTGTTGGTGTTTTCCGTCTCATAAATGGCCGACTCATCGTCGCCGCGACGGTTGAGTCTGTAGCCGTAGTAGCCATCGCCCTTGGCCTTTGCAGCAGCAAAGCCTGCGAAAGAGGCCAAAGCCAGGGCACCGAATGCTGTGTGATGTCTCATCTCGTCGTTGAGGTTATGGTGTTCTGCTCAAGTCAAGGAGTGTAAGGACAGGAAAAAGAGCGAAATTGAAGACGAAAATGAGATGTCTGTATGGAGGGCACACCGGTTAGAATAGAGAAAAGAAAACTCCAGTTCCAGCTTGTAAGTATCGACTCACCCAGCAGGCCCTGCCTACCAAGGCGATGTGATATTGGCTGAATTAGTATAGGCGAATGCAACCCTATCGCCCGGAAAAGGACTTGAAACGGTAGCAATGCCCGGTTACTAAGATCCGGCCCTGATTTACCTCAGCCCAAGTTTCATGCTACCCCATGTCTAATGCAGGGGAAAATCACTTCTTTTCTGCCCGGTGGACTTGAGTGGCGTATCAGAGACCGCAGACGGGTTGCATTTCCGACATACCCCTGTTCCTGCGTCAATGCATAAATGAAAATCTCGATCGACTTCCCCCGGTTGAGGCTATCAGTAATTTCTTTGCAACATAAAAATCCTGTTTTAATCGTCTCGTCTAGCTGAATGTAACGATATTTCCGACGATATAGCCCAGCCGGAATAAGCTCATAAGGCCATCACATAACAGTAGGCGGAGATTAATCTAGTTACAAGGGTATAGCGCCAGGGTTCCACTTATGCCTTACGGTTAAACTCATTGAAGACCCAGACTTGAGTGGAAAGCAAAAGCAAGAGGAGAGTCTCGAGTCCCCAAACAAATTTCGTGGCCACTGTCGCTATCCCGTTGGAACTTTCCACTGCCATCTTTTGTTGTTATACAGTCAATCAATCAATCGTCAACATGCGTATTTCTCTTCTTCAGCCTCTTGTGCTGACCCAGCTCTTCAGTTTCGGCCTTGCACAGGCACAGACACCCGATTCTACAGAGCCAGCAACCACCGCGGAGAGTATCTCAGTTCCTCCCACATCTTCGCCAGTTGATAACGACAACGGCGGCGGCTCAACCGAGACAGGATCTGGAGGAGGCGGATCATCAACTAGGTACAACTCATCACAAGGTCCCCCAGATGTCCATCTGAAGGTTCCAGAGCTCTCTGTTGGTCGCATTGAGCTCGATGTCGACAACCTGCACGCAGATATCAATCTCAACGCAGACATCGCGAAACTGGTTCAGCTCAACGCAGGTATCCAGATTGGCATTGAAAAGGTCAACATCACTATTGCCGACGTCGAAGCAGAGCTTGAGCTGGTTGTCAGACTCGGCCATCTGGTTGAGATTGTCAACCGTACTCTTGCCTCACTGGATCTCAACCCAGCCCTCATCAATCTCCTGGACTCAGTTGGCGACATCGTTGAAGGCGTCATTGGTGTTGTAGACGGTCTGCTCGGATCCATCACTCAGGGCGACACAAAACTCAATTTCCTCATCGACAACCTCGGCAACATTGTTCAGCAGGTCACCAAGGCCGGTGGAGATGCTGTCAGCTCTATAATTGGCGATTACAAGCAAAACATGACCTTTACAGGCGAGGAGAAGACACTGTCGAATGGTCTTGTCCAAAAGACGTATGAGTATTCAGAATTGAGCGCGTTGGTCAACATTGTGTTCAACAAAGCTGGTCAGATTGTACAAGCGATGGTTGTCAAGGGTGGTGGTTCCGGCGGTGGTGGTGGTTCTCAGCCCAGTGGTACTGGTACTACATCGCCAACAGCGTCAGCTACTGGAACATCTGCTGCTGGTGAGGCTACAACCGCTTCGGCCAACTAGCGGCAAGATATGTAATGTTGGAAATGATATCACATGTAGAACTTCATGTTCGTACACCCAATACATAATAACTATACCCGTATTATCTGGGTTCGACACAAGAGTTGTGTGAACTGTGGGCAGAGTTGCAACTTGTAGTACCAGGCTAAGAAGTGAGCGCCATTGAGGATTCAAGTTGGGAAGAGGTTTCAGTTTCTGATCAGTAGAACTAACTTGATGACTGTTATGACCCGATAGGCTATGAAATTATGCAACCCTCATACCTGGGGTTAAAACTTCCCTTCCCAAGATTAAATCCTGTTACTGCTCTACCAATGTCTTCAGTTACCAATGCCCCATTCTTTGATAAGTAAGTAACGTTCTTCGATACCAACATAGGCACCTTTAATGTTTTGCCCAAGCACCGTGAAGTTGTCTATGACATGATCGCCTTGGTAATTTCTGACACACGGTAGCCATCCGTCGAAGAAGCCTACGCGCATATAGGCACGACAGGAATGAAGACGGAAGTGCTGGGTTGATACGTTTCCAAACTCTCAGCAAGAGCGATAGTGTTGTCACAGAACAAGTGGTAAGTCGTGACAAGCTGTGTGACTTCTCTACCGTATATGTGCAGTATACGATTGGGCGTACATCTTAACGCCAGCAGCATGCCAAAGCCGAGCAGGAATTTCATAGAGACCCGGTGACCATGGAGTGTTATCTCGAAAAGAGAGGCATCTCTCGTGACTCGACCAACGATCGCAACCAGCACCGGATAATCAGTGATCAGAAGTTCGTAGGTACACCGAATCAGATAGAGATACTTTTCCGTGTCTCTGAGATATAATGCTACATCGACTACTATTTGAAGCTCAAGGCTGAGAAAGGTATATCCGTTGCTGCGTATCATTGGACGTTGAAGACCGCCTTGGTTGACAAGCTGCCAGAAGGTCTGTGAGAGATGGATATTCGGGTTTCCTAATACCCAGGATTTGACGTTAGTAACCGTCTGCGGTAAGTAGGGTATCATCGTCTACCATCATTCTTGTCAAATGTTGTAGCAACATCGGATCAATATTGTTCAATTGGCCAGCACGCGAGGTCTCATGTAAAAGGTGTTCCAGAACCTCACCATGGTTGACTTGTGAATCTTGCTGGAGTCGATAAATCTCTGCAAACGGCCTTCTTTTAGTTCCCCACGACGTCCCAAGTTTTCCAACGATACCTACATTACAAGTATCGATCAGCAAATCGCCGGCATATTGTTAATCATATTGACACCGTGTTCATCAATCAGAGACTTTTTGAGGGCTGAAATGACATTAAGATGCAAAGCCAATGCTTCAGTCATGGACTACTTGCCCCGTGTAACACCAGGTGAAGCCAGTAGCAGGGCAATGGAGGCATCAACAACCGGACTTGTCCCAACATGGCGGGGAAGGCTTAGGACAAACGTTCTGTGTATCGTTATGCGATATTTGACCTCTTTGTTCACAAGTCCCTACACTAACTTAATAACCAGTTGGGTCTGGACATTGATGGGCGCGATCTCAGGGGCCCTATATCAAGTTGAGCACTTGATCTCGGCTGAACGCGGCCCTGGACAGTCTGGAAAGCTTCTGACTTGAACTGGTAGCGTCTGACACCATTCCCTATACACAGGATGATGAGGCGCTTGCACCGTCCACTTGTTGGTTTCTGCTTGTCACACTGTGTGAAAGATCAACGTGTCTTAATCGGCCATTCCCGACTTCATAGCCCTTCCGGTGCTTGTATTTACCTTTTTCTTCTTTCGGCTAGATTCGTAGCCGCGTAAGTTTGGTACACATGCAATATCCTACAAGTTTGCGTGATTCGTCTTGGTATAGTCGCAGCTGCTATTATGTAGCCGATCTCTGATGATATCGAAGAATTGTGTTTGGTCTCTGTGGTCATCATTAATGCCCTGCGTTGGCTGCTGCGGAATTGCATCGGCAGTTGACAGCCTCACCACAGCCCACATCGATCATATCCTTGGCAACACACATCCTGGCCAATCAACCTTTGGAGGTAACGGAATTGTCTCACACATTATCAAGCTTTACTAAATTAGGTATCACGGTGCGCTCTTGGTCTCGAAGGAAGCATAAAGTTGAGCATTCATACAAGGTCAGAAAAGCTTTATGTCAGTATCTCGTACGCCCTGGTCTGTCTCATACGTAGCTGTACGAAATAGATCATGGACACTTCTAGCTGTATGAGGGAACTCATGATAACACGAACAAAGGCTGGACCCAAAGTCTCCTTGCACCTCTTGGTTATTTGGTATCCTAGGGAGTGACTTTCACAAACAATGGTTGGAGGCTTGCGTTAGCACCAGGCTACCAGCAATCATTTCCCCGAGATTACATGGTAGCTCGTTTGCGAGCTATATGGTTGAGAGCGACACTGAATAACCTCAAAAGTAGTCATATGATGCTAGCTTTGTTCTATGGATGAAAATTTACCTGAACAGCCGGTCCGGGCGATCATCTGCACGGGATAATCCCAATGACTATGGCTCTTTCAGAGCTAAGTCAGACTGGCTAGGCCTCTTTCAAGATAGCTCATGCGCGATTCAAAGATTACAACCAGCTAAAAGCAGATGCAAGGACAAAACTAGCGTTGGTACGCGTGGTGGAAAGAGAAAGGGAGATTTGCAGCTAATTCAGCCACCCGTATCCGTATGGAGATTGACGAACGAATTGACCAGCGCGTGGGATACCTACGGGTCGATACAAGTTAACTGGAGTTATTCTTTGTGCAGATTGAGTTGCCTGCGAGTCTCCCATTACACCTATGATACTGTACATTTATCGATCGCGACAGATAAGGAATATAGTTACCCTATATAGTACTGTACAGTACTATTTATCTTTGTTCCTGTCAAGATTTCCATGGTCCATGCTTCTATCTTTCATTATCTGCATGGAGTGATGTCCAGCCATAGTAAATTTGTCAACGTCCACATTCGCATTGCTCATAGCTCATTCGAATTTGAGGTGACGCAAAACAATCTGGCGACGGCATGACACTGAAATGCAGATTGAGACTGGTCTTCTGATCAATAGCAAGACTTTCTTTTCCCTCAATATGTACTGTTTCAAACTGTGTGTTTATCACGTGATAGATATGATAGCTGGGGCATAATCTACCTACATGTAGTCACCCCTTGCTAGGTTGGTTGCGACAAATTATTGAGACCGTGCGTTCAGCGGAGTAAATATTGTATCAAGGAGCAGCCGGAAAGTTTACGTACTGTAGGCCGGCATGTCCCGATTTGTCAACGCCGATAAAGATCGGCAGTTCAAGGCCGGAGTTTAAAAATTGGAAAGACTGATTGGACTTTTAACTTCGCAGCAGGTAGTCCACGGAGACTGTAAGACCGTTTCGCACTCAACGCCGTGTTATCTCCTCCGCAGCGCTAAGACAGCAGTCTGTCCAGGCCACAAGATGAATAAACTTCAATAAATTGTAATTAGCCCTATGACGTTTTGTCGCCCGTACTTCTCGCCACCCTTTTTGTAGTACTGTCTGTAGAAGGTAACTCTTCGCAAGTTGGCATTGACTGTCCTTGTAAGCTGTGCCCGCGGAGTTTGAGTTGAAAACCACTGGTGATATTTCCCTAGAGATAGGGTAAAATACCAGCCACTCCATAGACTTAACAGGGCTTCTGTTAGCATTGAAGACAATGTTGTATAACTACTTTACAACGGTTGATCGAATATCGGTAACAGGCCCAGTTTAATAAAGCTACCCGAGGTATCTCTTCATGAGCATAATATGAAACCTATTAGTACGTTGTTCTTTGTTCTACCGGCATTGTCTACATCTGCCATGACTAATCCTGTCCACGCTTTGGGTTCCGTTAACGTGATCATGGTCCCGCAAATGAGGCACCTAAAGTAGAAGAACTTTTGGCTAGACAAGGAAGTACAATGTAAGCGCATCAGGGTTCTCACCGTATTGCACATCGCCCATCGCCGTGGAAGGAAAAGTCCCGGGGCAGAAGCTCTAGGGTCCTCATTAGAACATTCCGCGAGCCCATAAGAAGAGGGGATTATCAGAGTGAATCTACTCTAGACGATCTGGTGGAAAAAAGGTCGACGCTTTGAAGCACGGCCAGCAATGGAACAGCTAGTAGATGCTAGTGAGCCAAGAAGAGCGGCGGTCTAAGAGACGGACAGATCCACAAACGGCTTTTCATCTACTCTGGGAATCCCTCCCGAATTGTTGAGACGAAGTAGTAGATTGATGTCCACTTAGGCAATTGACCATCTTCACGCTTAATCGATCATCATACGGTACTTTATCATTGATCTAGGCGCCAAGCGCGGTCTGTTCGCGCCAGTTCGGACATATGGCGGCTGTATGAGTCAAGTCAGGAAAGGATCTGCTTCTCTTATGATCCTCACCGTCTATGGATCCCCGAGACTACTGACGGAGCCTCAAATTATGGATTCCGTGCAGATTTGTTCGTCAGTACAGCTGGGCGCGGAAGGCTGGCGCGGATCATTGAAACATAGGGCTGACGTTATGTTTGCAGATGAGACAGCAATATGAAACATTGTCGTTTATGCGTCCGAAAGTGGACAAGCCTTTGCTAGGATCAAACTTTCCCAGCCCTGCACGGATCACCAGCAGTTCTTTTAATATCTTCAGCTCACACAGATCAGGACAAATATGTTTCAAACAAAGAATCGTCAAACAGATCCGCAGCAGATTACCTACCGAGGACAAAACTGCGTATTGCTGGGTGACATAATATAACCCCAACGTCTCGGTCGCACGGTCATTCTAGGCTCACCAGTGAGTGAGTGGCTTATGTTGGTAACACTTGGATCATTTGGAATGGGGTGATGGGAGCTAGCACCTTTTAGATTGACGAGTTGGCCCTTTCTGGACCTTGAAAGTTCCCGACTTTGCTAATTCTACCGATAAATTACCAGCTGACGTTTTGTGCTGCCAGTTCCAATCTGATGGGTAAAGCTAGCACTGACGGAGAGTTCGGCGTGTCTAGTTGACCATGACTCAATTCTTCAAGCTAAAATAGCACGCTTTGACGAAGCTCCACAGAGCACTCGAAATTGGTGCTAAAGAAATGATGGGAGGGTTTTCACTGGTCAACTACTGAGTGTAGTAGGTCATTGGAATGCCGGTTTTTGTGGCTATCGGACCTCGGCTGGCACCAAAAGAGCAAGTTTTTGAGTCTTCTACCAATGAACTCCAGGCCCAAACTTGAGCCCATGCGCAGATCCTGTGGCTAGACCGAAGCTAAGATTTTTGCTTGTCTATCTTATTGGACCGTCTCTCGGAGACTTGGATAGTTGCATGATCTTCAGCGGGGAGAGGGGGCGGTCCCAAGTAAAGAAGTTGATAATTACAGGAGTTGAAAGTGGGAACCGGGGTACAATTAGGTGGCCCGAGCCGCGCAGCACACGCAATAGACAGATAAATAACATGTCACGATCGATCATATTTTAACCCTGTCAACCCCATCATCATCGCCATGTCAATTACCATCTAATAATGAATTTGTCGTGGCTGTTGGTCGCGTGGGCGTGTCTTGTCGGGAGGGCGCTGAGCATCGATGTGGCATCCTTTCTCGCCCAAATTCCCGAGTGTGCTGTAAGGGAAAACCGGTAACCCGGTCGCAGGAATGCGTGGCTAACGTTGGAATTGCAGGGGAGTTGTCTACTGGATCTGGCAGCAACCTCATCTTGTGGAATCGACATCGAGTGTCTCTGCGCCGATCCCAAACTGCAAACCGATGCAGCAAGCTGCGTGATGAGCAAATGCCTGCCCAGGGAAGCGCTATGTGAGTTCTGGCCAAAGCTATCCCCCTGATCCTCATAAGCTGACCGAGCCGCAGATACACTGAATGTGACTTCAGTGGCTTGCGAGTACCCCATACGCGACAGACATGAGAAGTTCGACATTCTGGGCATTTCCTTGATTTCAATCACTGGGATCGTCGTTGTTGCACGGCTTTACCAGAAGTTGAGATTCGAGAGGGCTCTGCGGTTGGATGATTATCTCATCGTCGTCTGCTTTGTGAGTTACCTTGCTTCATATATAAACTTCAAACAATGTACACGTTGCTGACGCCACTTGTAGATTACTTGTCTGGGAAACACTGTGAGCTGTGTCTTCGGTCGTGAGTAATCTCCCACGCGGCGAATCCAACATCGATACTGACAAAGGATATTAGTTTCCGGCAATGGCTTCGGAAGGGATGCGTGGACGAATAGCCCATACACCATCTCCGAATTCCTTCGCGTTAGTGATCTTTCTTGTGTCACAAGGGAAGTCTGCTAACAGTCTTTAGTACGTTTACATCGGACAAACCTTCTACGCGACCGACGTCTTCCTGACCAAAATCTGCGTCTTGCTCTTTTACCTCCGAATCTTTCCTGTCCGATCGGTACAAATGGTTATATGGGGAACAATTGGAGTCGCAGCTCTGTGCATGGTTGTTTTTATCGTCCTGGCAATTGCTCAGTGCCAACCAATCAGCTACTTCTGGACAGGATGGGATCAACTTCATGAAGGACACTGCATTGGAACGAACCCATTGGCTTGGGCCCTTGCAGCTATCTCTATCGTTATGGACTTCTGGGTGCTTGGAATCCCAGTATTCCAGCTCCTGCGTCTTCAGATGAAATGGCAGAGGAAATTGGCTGTTGCAATGATGTTTCTTGTCGGCACTTTGTAAGTCGTGATCCATTGGGGACATGAATCTAGTCGCTAACTATTTACACAGTGTCAGTGTTGTCAGTATCATCCGACTGCAATTTCTGGTTGCTTTCGGTCGATCTACTAACCCAACATGTACGTTCATCCAATGCACAATCCTGGGTACTAGATGCTAATTCTCTCCAAGGGGACTTTTTTGAAACATGTTATTGGTCGGTCATCGAAATCAACGTCGCTATCTGGTGTGCCTGCATGCCTGATCTACGACTCCTCTTGGTGAAGTCATTCCCAAGACTCAACAGCTCCAACGACTCCAAGCCATCATATCACAGGAGCACAAACTCGTCGAGAAAGCAGGGAGCCTCGCCGCATGTTACTTTGCATCAGACCGAGCATACAATTTATAAGGGGAATTCCCGTCCGGACATTCAGGCAGATGCGTCATCAAGTACAGCCGAGCTAGTGGAGATGACGAGATTCATGAATGAGAGTCCCAGCGCAAATGTTGGAAAGCATGTAGTATAGAAAGATACCCTTAGAATAGAAATTTTAGATTTTTCCATATGTGATATTCACAGTCCTATTGAGTAGCAGTGTCATGTACGCTAACGAGACAGCTTGACCGCAGATGGAAACAGCTTACTGTGTAGTAAGTAGATTCCCGGCCGAGAGGTTATATTTATGAGTATGAGCATGAAGCCTTTATTGACCTTTGAAAAGCATGGTCTTTCCGCAATTTCGACCTGATACATCCACGACTGGAGGCTCAGTCTCGCTTCAGCATGACCGTTATTGAAATATTTTGCAAGATCTATCACGGCTAGACTCCTGCCAGCTAAAAGCTTGATTTGGTAAGTTAACCTAGTACTCGACCGAATCATAGAAGGGGATGATAAAGGCCCGGAGAGGCGTTATTGCTTTCTAACTAAGAAAGGAAAGAATTTGCATCTCTTCGCAAGCCCAGATGTTCTTGATAAGCACAGGTCCCACATAATATTCATCAGCTCACGCGCTGATAAGCTACTCGTGATAAAGGGAGTACTGGCATGAAGCTAACAATACTTGGTCACTGAGCGGAATTAGGCGAGTGTCCAAGTACCTCTAGTAGTATCAGCTCGGACCCCGACCTCTAAAAGCCACATTCTAGCCGTAGTGTACGGAGTACTTTGCAATAGTACTGTACGGTAGTTCAGGAATAACCTAGTGCCTGCGGTTAAACCTTCCAAACTGAGAACGACCGTCAATACTCTCGCCGCTTTGGTAGCTAGCTTTAATGACTTCGCTTGGTGACTCAATTGTATGTACGGATGTACGGCGTTTTGATGACCAGAGAGGAAATACTGCTATCGAGACTTCAAGAAAAAGAACACTGGGGCTCTCCTAGATATTAAAGCTGGAGAGAAGCAGGTAGACAGGGTACTTGACCCTCTCTCGCCAAGAATCTTGTTGGCCCAGGTATGTAAATTAGCCGCAGATCCGAATAAGGACCATTGTTGACGAGCAGTACTGGTGACACAGAGTTCATACAGTTAGGGAAGTCTACGTTTATCACTTTGCTAAAGGCCTGGCAATCGACTCCACGAAGACTGTGCAGAGATAACAAGCTCTGGAGTCATGCTTGGTACTTGATAAAGACTTTTTAACACCTCCTGATAATCTGTGATAATCTGTGATATGGAGCCTTTTTAAATACCGGTAGTCCATAGATATACAGGGAGACGAAGGTAACAGCCAGCAAAATAGAAGATCACGTTAGATGAATGGCATTGTTGATGAGTATCAAGTCATAACGGTGAGTTATAAAGTGCTCTTTTGTGTGGTTTCCTCCCATTAAGTACTCGTATTCTGGAGCTGTACGGAGTACACATGATTCATGACGGTCCACATGAGATGACAGTGTTAGTGAGGCGGCCGCCGCTCAGGTAGGTTGGTGCAGATCATAGGAACTATTTTATGCGGGCCGTACGACCACGTGTTTTCTGCATTTATCCTGGTAAATGATCGTCACTAACCAAAGGCACTATTCCAAGCTTCGAGTCCAAATACTAACATGATTCCAATAGCATACATAACTGAGCCAAGAGGGAAGAAAAATCCCATCCCTCATCATGCGACTTTTGGTGCGATAGAGTACAGATTTTGTTTCCCTCATGGCCAAGGTACTTGGGTCATCCATTGTCGCGGGATCAGCAGCAGCTATCTATGGAGACGACATAGCGCGTCAATGGGGCCGGATGACAAGGTTCGAGTCTTCGAGAACACATCGCCAATCTGTCAAATAGCATCTATCCTCTAATTAGCTTTGTTTATGCGTGAGCTTCCCCTCTTATCATATACAGGAGGTTTCAACTTTTCGTTATCCCATATAAGCTGGGCTGCTTACTTGCATTGAACTATGATCCGAAATCAAGTATAATTACAAATCTCTAAGTATAATCTCAGGTCTACCAAACATTCGCGGTTCGTCCTTTCCCTGTTGAAAAAGCCATCAAACCTAGGGACTCAACCAAGTTCTGATATGCCTGGTCACAACATTTCATAGGAACTCACGAAATTGAGATCGCTGTATGAATACCCACCATATCATAACGCATAATTCTGCAACTCTTAGTGGCAAGAAAGTGTTATATAAACAGAAATCGGATGTCGATCTATCCAAGCGAACCAGTAGTAGCAGGTTATTTCGCCGGCTTGACTCCCTGAGGCAAGTTCAATATCAAGAATTCATAGTATTACATCTAGCCAGGCTCTTGGGCCGCTGGTCTCTAACAACTTAACCTTTGTGCAATTAACTACCTCATTTTTCTTTCCAGTCATCCTATTACTCAGCTAGCCTTAGCGGTGTTACACATGGTCCTTCTTATGGACGATAAACGGTTGTAAAAAAAAAAAAAAAAAAAAAAGAAATATTGGTCTGGCCTGAAAACCGAGACCAGAAGCTTGGTG
This sequence comes from Fusarium brachygibbosum, assembly GCA_018886245.1. Taxonomy (NCBI): domain Eukaryota; kingdom Fungi; phylum Ascomycota; class Sordariomycetes; order Hypocreales; family Nectriaceae; genus Fusarium; species Fusarium brachygibbosum. Next base: position 2,104,123 of record MU249527.1, on the reverse strand, counting down.
TGGATGATTTCTGCCAATTATTGCGTCAGTATGGAGCGATTCAATTGAAGACTGATAACCTTGCTAGGATAGCATGCTGCTTAGACTCATGAGATTAACGAAGTACGAATACCCCTGAAACTGCATAGCTGTTATGTCTGGTCCTGGCAGAATCGCGCTTCTTTTAGGAAGTTAAGCAAAGACTAGATTGTCCTGTCCTGTTAGTACAATAATCTCGACAGGAAGTCTCCGTTCTCGAAGGGTACAGGGTATGTTGCGACTGTGATAAAAACAAAGGAATGTACGCGCTGCTGGTGACTTCGGGCGGGTGGATGCATAGGGCTTAATAACTGGGTCTCTGTCCGTCTAGTCTATTTCTTTACTGCTTAGAGCATTAGAATCGTAGAACTTGTTTATGTCTTTTGCTTTGAACCTCATCATTGTTGTTGTTGTTCTAGGGACAGATCGACATCCGTCTGGTCGAGGCATTTTTCAGATCATATAGCTCTTGGTAAGAACTCATTCACATGGGTGCTACTGAGTGTAGACAAATGCACACACGTAATATGCCATGTCCATAGCGATTCTCAACGTCATTTGTGTCTTTTGGGGTTAGTTGAGATTGGCATTGGAGGATTGACCTTCTATGAGACACGTCAAAATCGCGGAGGCGGGGTAGGGACAACAAACGAGCAAGCGCGTTCAATAGTCTCTTGACAAATCCTGTTTGGATGCATAAATTGGGCAGATCAACATCAAAGCGCTCGTGATAAAAATTAATTATACCAGATCGTCCCAGTCCAACCACTTGCAATGCCGCATCTCTTATCTATTGTCGGTTGCTCAGCTCCGTCTGAGACACGGCAGGATGGAAACAGATGATAGATCTGCAGAGGCTGCATGTGGCAGCCAAGATAACCTCACCTGGGCTGAAAGCAGCCTAGTCCATGGAGAGAGACCTTGCTTTATTGACAAAAATGTTTTTGGGCAGGTACTTAGGTATTTACCTTTAGACTCAGAGAACAAAGAACAAGGAAAGCCGCGATTTCGCATTTACGTATAAAAAGGTCCTCCGGTTTCCTGCCCTGATTACTTTCATATTATCAAGCCTTCTTTCCTAGGATTGCCTTACTATTTTTGAACTACAACGCATTCTAGAATATCTATTTCCGTCCTATACATCATGCCAGGCCTTGTAAATGAGCCCAATTGGAACACTCTGACGGAGCTGCTATCCGAGGATCAAGTCCTCCTGCCGGGAACTGAAGCATATTCCAAAGCCAGTAAGTATCTCCGGTGTAATCCGGTTCGTCCACTAACAAGATTGCATAGTATTCATCGGCAACTTGAACTATCGCTACACCAACCCAGCTGTCGTCGTGCAAGCTAGGTCTGTCCAAGATGTCCAGTCCGCCGTCACATTTGCCAACCAAAATGGGATCAAACTCACTGCCAAGAGTGGTGGTCACTCCTTCATGGGATATTGTCTCAACGAAGGCGGAATCGTTCTTGACATGAGTCAGATGCAAGGATGTTCCATTGACAACGACAAGATGACCATTGATATGCAGGGTGGCCTTCTTTGGCAGGATGTCTACTACGACCATCTCCAAGATAAGCGCGACATTGTCATCGGTGGACAATGTGCCTCCATCGGCGTGAGTGGTTTTACGCTTGGTGGAGGTATCAGCCCTTTCTCGCGTAGTTATGGACTCGGGTGTGACAATTTGCTCGAGATGACTGTTGTCACGGCTAGTGGCGATGTTGTCACGGTTTCGAAGGATGATGAGGATGACAAGAAGCGCGATCTTTTCTGGGCTCTTTGCGGCGGAGGCGGTGGAAACCTTGGTGTCACTGTCTCGATGACTTCAAAGATGCACAAGTTGAGAGATCAAGACGGCAAGGTCGTGTCCGGTCAGCTCACGTGGAACCTCCCCCAGCAACAGGAGGCCTTTGATAAGGCTATGCAGATCTTCAACTCCAACAAGTGCCCTCCCGAGTTGACTATCGACGCTTTGTGGTCACATGGCCCAAACAAGCAGTTCACTGGTGGGATGACAGTTATATACAATGGCTGTATGGAGGAGGCACAAGAAGTCCTCAAGCCTATCCTTGTCCACTCACCCATCAGCAACACTCTCAAAGAGATGCAATGGACTGATTGTGTTGAGCAGTATGAGGGCTGGGACAGTCAAAGCAACGTCTACCACCACCATGCGTCTTTCATCTTCGCCGAGGGCGCCATTACTCCAGAGCTTACCTCAACCGTTGCGCGTCTTGTCAAAGAGGCCTCAGCGGTCGTGGATATCACAGATGAGAACAAAATCAACCAGCCGAAATGTGACTTTTCCTGGAGTCACATTGGCGCCAAGACAGAGGAGGTTCCTGCCGAAGACACGGCGTTTTATTGGCGCAACGGTCACTACGCCGCCAACTTCACTGTTCAGTGGGCGGACAAGAAGAAGCATCACGATGTCATGAAGTTTATGGCCAAGTGTCAGGCTAAGCTGTCGCCCTTTGCCATTGATGGAAAGGCCGCATATGTGAACTTTATTGACGGCACAGTCCAGAATTGGCAGGAAGCGTACTATGGACACAACTACTCTCGCCTCCAAAAGGTCAAGGCAGAGTGGGACCCCGACAATTTCTTCTGTCACCAGCAGTCTATCAAGCCACTCAGTGATGATGGCAAGGCTCTGCCTATTTACGATCCCGTCTCAATGCCATCCAAGGCGGAAATCCTGAAAATGACTCAGTTGCAGCAGATAAAGAGCTGGTTGGAGGATGGCGCGTCTACTGTCACGGGAGGAGGAGCTTGGTACGTCCAAAGCGCACCAGTCACTGTACACGCTAGATGTTGAGCTTTGGGACACTTTGATCAATCGAACTGGTCGTTGAGACATGGTTGAGAACTAGGGTCTCTCAGAGACACTCTGTTGTCTCGGGCTCTCACAAGAAGCCTATAGGCCATTAGCATTTAGTGAATTTTATACCGATTGTAGATGCTGGAACTGTCGCTACTATTTCTGTACATAGAATCTGATTTATCGGATTACCTTTGAATGGTGACATCTGCCATACGGTGCGACCTAGCCTCATACAGCCGCTGACTGTGTTTGGTCCCATGCACCGGGAGACTATTCCATGTCATCAATCCTGGCCAGTTCTGATATACTGCACAAGAGACCTAAAGACATCTAGCTCACTGCAACTCTCACATTGATAGAGGCTAAAGTCATTCCGAAATTGCACCTCTTTGCTTGACGGAGGGTTCATGCGATTTGGCGTTGGCAAGATGAGCGACTATAGCCGTAGTTTGGACTCTGACAACTCCCCGAGGTCTTCCCTCATTGACGGCTTACTCAGACTGATGCTTATATCTGGACCTTATTCGATCATGGGGTGATCCTTACGGACACATTTCGGAGACAAATCTAGTATAAGAATGTAAAGATAGTCAAACTCTCTACATCAGTATTTAGACTCAAACAAATTACATCAGCCCAATATTCCAACATGAATGCACCCGAGTCGGACAACCCGTATGCACCTAAACAGGCTCTGAAGCCCACTCCGGACCTCTATGGGGAGCTTGTAGGCGATGGCATGGAGCGACTTGCCACTGCATCAATCTCTTGTATCGACCTCTCCTCATCATCGGAGGCTATCGTCCACGACATCGGTTGCGGTCTGGGCGCAGCAACTGCCGCGTTTGTAGCTGCTTCCAACAACAACAATATCAAGATAACAGGAAGTGACATTGACAACAATGTGCTCGGCCTTTATCGTGAACAGATCGCCAAGAATAACTGGCCGGCCGAAGCCGTAAAGGCAGACGCTACAGCCCTTGGTTTCCCGGATGAGACTTTTACTCACGCCATTGGCAACGCGCTGCTATTCGTTCTTCCAAACGACGGCGTTGGCGCCGTGAAAGAAATACATCGTACCCTCAAACCAGACGGTATCGCGATCATCAACTCGTGGGCATACGTACCCACTCTGCCTGCCATCGTGGCAGCCTGCGAAAAGACACGACCATCTGGAACGCCTCTTCCACGCCAAGGACTGGAGAAGTGGGAGAACGAAGAATTTCTCCGAAGTGTTATTATGCAAGGTGGATTCTCACCGGACAAGATGAAGCTTGAGAAGAAGGATGTTTTTGTGACAATCGGTGAGCTGAAGCATTTTGCAACCATGCTTTGGAGTTTTATTGGAGGGACGTCAACTGTGGGTTGGTTGGAGTCGGATGAGGAGAATTGGGACATTGCCATTGATACAGTTGTTGAAGCGCTGAAGAAGAGCGAGGGGTTCGAGAGGCTTGAAGGTGGGAAGAATAAGATTATGTTCAAGGCTCATGTTGCAGTTGCAAGGAAATAAAGATTGAATGCTGGACCTTTGGACTATCAGTGTGGTCCATCGACCAGCTATATGGCACACCCTCCTCACATGATCTATACAATCTTAGACACTCATTTTACTTGTTATAATTTGTATTATACAGTCCTTATGCTTGAGCTCATAACATCATTAAAACTTATCCGCGGATCGATCCTTGGTAAACCCGCCGGTGTCCCTGCGAATTTCTTCCTTGCCCTGGGTACCGCCACGACCACCGGGCTTTCCGGTGACCGAGTTGGGGATATCATGTCCCGTAGCGCTGATGACTTCTCCAACGCCTGACTCCCGGCCCTCGCTCTCGTTGATAGGGTTGTCTGCTGCGCCAGCTAGCGAAGTTGCGCCAAGACCGCCTGCAGCCTCGCCGTCGCGCTGTTGCGGGTTGGGAACGGACTTGATAGTGTTCATCTTGCCTGCGTCACCAGGGACTGCATATCCGTTAGTGATTGGTCCGATGTATTAGAAAAGGAGGGAATGGAATGGACATACTGGATGTGCCATCCTTGGCCATATCGAAGAGATCTCCGCCTTGCTTAGCATCAGACATGATAATTTGGTTTATATAGGCTGTGATTTGGAGTATAGGGTGTGTTTGATGATAGAAGAAAGAAAGAAACTGACATCTGAAATGGTGTGGAAGAATTGTATTTATGTGTATCAAGCTATCCGGGTCCTTGAATGATGTCATGAGCTTCATTGTCGTTGTTGTCGTTGGAGGCTTGGTAGTGACGTCAAAAATATTCATCACTGACGCATCGATATTGAAGAATCCACTTATCACGATCGCGATGGCAAGGATTCAATTGAAAAAGCTGTTTATCTCAACAGTGTTGAAAAAAGAGAGTTTAATCTATTTATTGGCTGGCTGTGTTGGCCTTGTTGTCTTGTTGCTTTGTGGTCAACTGACCAAATAAGTGGGATCATGTTCTCATGCTCTACGAGCCTGATCTAGCCAGAAGCTTCTTAAGCTCATCCTTCCAAAGCTCAGCCTTGATATAACTATCATGGCCAGTGGTCCCATTGCTAGCAGGTAGGATAATAGCTCTACCATAACCGGGCGTCATATCATTCACAACACCATCCTCCAGGAATCCCAACTCGACAGGATTCATCCAGTCATCCGCAGTATTAACAGCGGTAAGAGGAACTTTGATCTTCTTCAAGCCAGCCTTAGGGTTGTATGTCTGCGACGCATTCCAAGCATAAATCTGATCGTTGGCATCGAACTCTTCCAAGCGTGGGATAATGCCTTGGTCGACGTAGTCATCCATTGCTCGGCGTGTGGGGAATCCTCGCTGCCAGTACGCAGGAGACGAGAGCATGGTCAGCTGGATCATAAGCGAACCGCCAAGACCAGCGACGGGCTGTTCCTTATAGTCGCCTCCTTTCCATGCTGGGTCAAGAGTGATGAGTTCAGTAATGAACTTTCTGAAAAGACGATTGTGTCCGGCGACTTCGACGGGGGATGAAGAAATGGGCATCAGAGCGTCGGAAAACCCAAGATATTCAGCCCCCATCATCCAGATATGCATTCCGCCCATAGAAACACCGAGCGTCAAACGTGTGCGGTTGAGTCCAAAATGCTCAGTGAGGAGAAGATGGTCCGCACGAATTATATCGGAATACTGATACCTGGGAAAAGAAGCGCGTAAGTCAGTGCTGCTGGGCTTACTCGAATTCCCATGTCCAATGGCGTCACGCATGATGATGAAGTAGTCATCAGCGTCGAGCAACTGACCCTTGTTGAATAGCACAGCGCCGAATTCTTCGCTGAGAAACTGCTCACTGGAGAGGGTGGTAGAGTGCAAGAGAACGACAGCATTGTTGGAGCCATCGTCGTTGACTTTGGGCTTGCCAAGAGTCTGATAGTGGATTTCGAGGTCGTCTAGGACCTCGCCTGTATCGAAAGTGAAGTTTGCGATGTTGAAGAAACCATGACTAGGCTCAGGCCAGGATTTCCCTTGTTCTATGGCACTGGTAAAGGGAGTGAAGAAGGATAGAGAGAGGAGAGTGCTGGTTATGACTTTCATAGTCGTGATTGGTCAAGACAGAGGTTTAGTTGGTGCAGTTGCAAGTGTTTAGGTGATGAGTTGTTGATGGCATGAGATATTCAGTTCTAGAAGAATTACAGTTGCCTTATATACATGTTTTAATTGTGCATTCCTCGTGAGACTAAGTGTTCACGTCGTCATCCTAGTATCTTGCCATTGGTGTATGCAGTCTGCTCACCTCTTTCATCAATGCAGGCTGCTCACGTTTAAGCGAGTGCGATGTGGGGACATTTTCCGAGTTGAACAAGCCACTCATGAGCGTTTGAACGATCTGTACATCGCTAAACAGTGGATCTTGTTATCTTGAAATCCGTAGGGCTGGACAATTGATCGAAACAGTCCGTAGGAAAAACGACGCAATTCGGTGACGAAGACAAGCAGGCTTAGATTAATGGTCAGAGACATGACGATTGCACTTCCAGGCCTGTGATTGTATTGGGTGGAATATTTTCTTTCACGAATAGAATCTGACTGAATTCTGAATTTACCAGAAGGCGTAGGGTATGGGACGCGTTAGACCAAAGGCAAAACGAGGTTCAAAAGACCGGAGGTTGTTTAAGATCCGAACCACACTGAGAAGTGCTTTCTACCGAGACCCTTAAACATAAAATACCCTATGATCATCCGTTTAGGTCTCCTTTGCGTGTATTCTTTATGTTTGTCTCGAAGAAGGGTTGAATATGACCCTTGGGGCGAGTAATCGTGTTGTCCTAAAACATATTAATGCCAGACTAGCGAGTTTTGCATAATAACATGTTGAATCTTATGTACAGCGCGCTTGGTAAGTTCAGATTCATATAGTTATTGGCCCCATACAAAAGTCCTGAAAATCCAGATGCCAAGATCTGAGTACTACATGTTGAGGATCACTAGTAGAGTTCTACAATCGGACGTGACTAGCATAAGATGAGAACGGGGAGGTTTGCACAAATGGAGAAATTGTTATCCTTGCTCGATAATGGAATGAGAGCGGAAGCTTGAATCGTCTTTGATCCACTATCCTGAATCCTTGCTGACAGGCATGACTCAGCCTCAACATGAGTCATTACTGGTGGGCTACTTTAAAGACCATGCTTCTTGTTTTGAGGCCAAGCGATAAAGTTCAAGTTCTCAAGAGAAATCCCAATATCGCAACCATGTGTATGCACGATCACCCGGAGAGTGCGGCCTCAGACCAGCCACTCAACCCTACAGAGCCATTCCCTTGGCATCTTGGAGTGTTTGACGCACATAACCACATCGGCGAGCGTGTTCATTCAGTGTCCGACTTACCGACTATGAAGTCTCGCGCGGTAGCAATCATGGCTACAAGAACACAGGATCAGCCGTTAATTGAAGCCATCGTCGAACAGCATGGAGTCGAAGGCCCGGAATGCTTCTCGCAAGATAAAACGACCGTCGTCGCAGGTTACGGAAGACATCCGTGGTTTTCGCATGAACTCTACGATGATTCTCTAGAAAGTCCTACCTATATACCATCCGATGATGTCGAGGCCGCCAAAGGGCGACATTACAAGGCCGTACTATCACCAGTCCCAGAAGATCCAGCTTGGTGGCGTGATCAACCAGTGCCAATCGCCCTTTCAGAGTTCATTGCCGAAACAAGGGCCCGGCTTTTACAAGATTCATTCGCCATGGTTGGTGAAATTGGTCTCGACAAGCCCTTCAGATTACCAATGCAGTGGCCCAATCCAAGACCGCCCAGGGATGCTGCACGCACAGAAGGGGGACGCGAGAGAAGACCACTCAGCCAACACCGTATACAGATTTCGCATCAGAAGGCTGTCTTCATGGCACATCTCAAGCTCGCTGGTGACCTTGGAAGGGCTGTCAGTGTGCATGGTGTTCAAGTACATGGACTTTTGTATGACACATTGACAGAATGCTGGAAGGGACACGAAGTAAAAGGCCGTCGCTCGAGGGACAAGGAGAAGAAAGACAGGAATAAGACAGCCGAATCGGAAGAAGAAAGCCTGAAGCCCTATCCTCCGCGTATTTGTCTCCACTCGTTCAGCGGCAAAGCAGACGCTGTAAAGCAATATCTCAAACCGTCCATCCCTGCAAAGATATTCTTCTCGTTTTCCAAAGCCAATAATTTGGGCACGGACACGGGAAGAGAAAAGACACAGGATGCTGTGAAAGCGGTACCTGATAATCGGATTCTGGTGGAGAGTGATCTTCATACAGCGGGAGAAAGGATGGATAATGAGCTTGAGGAGATGTATCGAGCGATTTGCGACTTCAAAGGGTGGGGACTGGAACAAGGTGTCGCACAGATGGCTGATAATTACAAAGAGTTTGTGTTTGGTTAGATAGACGGAAAGTTTATATTGTCTTCGAAAACAGAGATTTGGTGTATTAATAAATTCGTATTATTCGATTAAATAGCTGATTTGTCTACTTCTCAACTGTAACCTCCTCTCTCTTCTTTTGTTCCACCAGATAAGTCCCCAGGACTTCTAATAAAAACCTCTCTCGATGCAGCAGGTGCCTAGGACCATGCTTCTTCAAGAATGTCAATGCAATGCCCAGAATAGTAGGGTGATGTTCCTCCGAGACAGCCAAGATACCATCAACACTGACTTGCACACTCGTATCTTGGGCATTGACGAAATGATGCCTGACATGCTTGTTCGTAACCAGACGAAGAGAAAACTGTTCAAAGAAATCGTGCTTGACAAAAAGTTGCAAAACTTCCTGGAGACTGGTCGAACTTCCAAAGATTTGCTCCAAATCGACGCCTGCGCCGTCTTGGATGGCATGTCGAAGTTGCGACGTCGCCTCTATTGTCTCAGTGATGGTGTCCAGATCAGTAGACGGCAGCGTCGAGATATAAGGACGGTCGTAGCCAACGCGATGCCTCCACCAGATGTTGCAGAAGATAGAGGATATAATAACAGGAATGAGGATAACATATCCCCACCATCTCTCAGCCGTCAACATGGAACCAACTCCACCGAGAACGTTGGACACTCCGTTAAGTACGAAGAATACCTGCACGTTGAAACATCTCTCCTTGAGAACGCGCAGTGCCGGGGAGCCTTGGAGTTCCTTTCGTGCGACGGTGCGGTGGGAAGCCATCTTGAATACGACCATGGTGGCCCAGATGGCGCTCAATAAGCCGAAGAGAGCGATGGGCGCGTTTCCAAGATATCCAGAGAGGATGTTACTGGCAAACCAGACCTTGTAGTTGGCGCCGCCGATGGCCATGAATGTGCCGATACTAATAAGCATAGCGCCTCCCCCCATAAGTAGATCCATGAGCCAACGGTTGATGATTTCGATTCTCAATTCGCGTGTGGTGATCTCGAGAAAAATATCTCGACTCAACGAGTCCTCTTCCGCTTTAAAAACTTCCCGTTGGTGTTTCAGAAACTTAACATTCCTTGCTGCCTTCCTTGAATCGCAAAAGGCACATATCGACAAGACGAACGCGGAACATCCTCCGATAGCCATGAAGACGATGGCGTAGATGGGCACTGGTACTTCGTTCCATACATTGGCCGCAAAATCGCCTGCATTTGCTAGCTCGAGAAAACCCACGGCGGCGAAGAGGTTGTTTCTTAAGCGGTTGTCGTCGATGCAGTACCAGCTGGATCGGGATTTGGAGAGGGTGGTTGTAGAAGGGCCAGGAATAGAGAGGAAATTTTGTGAGGGTCGAGCTTCTGCTATCGCAGATGGTGTTCCAGTGATGTCCTTCATGACTGTTGCAAGATCGTCGTTGGGGATGAGACTTGATACGTCAGTGATGTGTGATTAAGTAGAAGCTCTAAGGTACGACGGTAATCTCATATCCCTTCATGTCATGGGATGAAGAAACATGAGAAATTCAGAAGTATGAAGAAAACGCGGAACTTACCAAGGTCGCCTTTCCAGGGGCAGATGTAGTCAGCTTTATCTACGCATCGGACTGCCAAGGAACAAGATAATGAAGACAAGTCACGCAATCACGTTGATTGGAGTGGTAAGTCACTGCCAAAGTTCCTTAGAGAAGGGAAAGAGCTTTTGATGTGAAGACGAATAGGCAAAAAAGGGGAATGTTTGGCAGTGAAATCCGATGACATTTGCTCGGTCGTTCCGAGACCGTCTTACATGTCCGTGGGTCCGTCTCCACATCCGGGGGCCGTTGCAACCGACGTTGGCGTACCCAGATCCCGCGAGGCGCAGCACCCTGTCTCCCATGAAAATGACATACAGACACTATAGCCACTGCAACCACTCATATAAACACATATTGTCACCTGAATAACGTCAATGCAATGGAAATTCTAGCATGAAAATTGAACAAAAAGCACAATATTCGAAGACAACAAAATTGCTTGGACAAGATCTGCTGCTTGGCACAGTGGAGAATACGGCACCTTGAAGCCGAAGGCCACGCAAGCCTTGGCGAAAACCTGTGCCAAATGAGCATATTACTAACATTCTCCCGCACGAGAAGTCAAGATCAAGATTCAAGACGGGTAATGCCATAGGGCCGAGTCAACAAGTGGCGCTAGTTGTCTCAATCTCGTCTTACAGGCTAAATATAGACAGTCATCAACCAGTGTACAGGTACGAGACAACCAATCAGCAACCTCGGCACGCCAAGACTCAACATCTCCAGAATGCTTCACTTTTCCCTCGGCTCGGTAATGGTATTATGGTGACTAGTACGCCCCACGACGATGAGAATACTTGGGCCCCTTGAGAACCTTGAGAGGTTCTCGACCAGTCTGCACAGGAACACCAGCCTTTAGTCTCAACCCCTCGACATTCGCACCCTTGTCCAACGCCCAAAGACCAAGGCTGATCCAATTGTCTCCATGATAGTTGAAGACACCTTCTGGAACGGGAAAGACTGATTGTGGACCGACGTTGCTCACGTATCGACCGTACTGAAAGCCGTTGACGTAGAGAAACGCGCGATAAGAGCCGGTACTTGCGGTGTTGTTCTTGAATTCGAAGGATAGCGGGATGTCGAATTTGTCGGATGGAAGGTCTAGTTTTAGATTGGCCGTATAGAACGCTACGCCTGGCTTTGATATCCCCTTGAAAGGCGAGCCGGATTTGAACTTGTCCAGAGGGGGCGAGGGCAGGTGATAACCTTGTCGCTCAAAGAAGAACCCCCCCTCGTTGCGCGGACCACGAAATTTGTCAACGTAATCTTCTCCGCCAAGATTACCCGTGATTTTCCACGTCGAGATCTTGGCCTCTTTACCGGAACTCGATTGAAGAGACCAGTCAATGATACCCCGCGGCTGCTTTCCCTCTTCCAAACCCGGCACCCAATTTCCATTTAATCCCATATTATCCACAATAACAGTCAGAGCATATTTCTTGCCCTTTTGAATCTTAGGAAGGGAATACGTTGAAGTATCATTGTTCCCAGGTCCTGAGCCAACAATTGAGCCCAGAAACTTATCGTTCAGCCAGACCGAACTTCCGTACGAACGACCTCCAAAAGTCCAGACCTTGAACTTGGACTCCGTTCCATCGGCCGTGAAGTGTCCGCGAAACAGGAGTGCTCCAGAATGGAAACCATAGTCGCCGCCGTAAAGAGAGACAGAGTTGTTGAGCGGCCATTTAGAGTTGAAGGTCTTCTTCAGATTGGCATCGGGCCACTTGGCATCATCGTAGTCCTCCTTCACCTCGGGAAGCGAATCAACGTACTTCCAATCCAGGGACTTCAGATCAGGTACACTGACGCCTGGAATCTTGACAAGTGGATTGACAAGCCAGTTTCCAATCTTGGACTTTTTGTATGGCGTGTCTTTGCCGTTAATCACAAGTCGTGAAGTTCCCTTGGGCGCACCAATGATTTCCAAGGGAGAAGTGGCGTTGAAGTCGGCTTGCACGGAAAGCTTGGATCCTTTGATAGCGACAGAACGGATCAGGTAAGCGCCATTAATGATCACTGCCTTTGGGTTCATGACGGAGGATCCAAATGCAGCTCGGTCGCCCTTTTCTGGAATTGTAGGAACCCAGTAGTTATACGCAGCATTGCGGTCTGGCGACATTAGCTTCTGAAGAGCGTGAGACCAAAGAACTTACCCAGCAGATATATGTGAAGTGACCCGATTTGTACCACGCGGCGCTTGGGGCTGGATTTGAACTGAAAGACGCTTGTTCCCTTTCTGCTCTCCGTCTTGACACCATCGCCTTCGACGATCTTCAAGTTGGATTCGCTCTTGATAGCAACTTCATGCAACTCGTTAGGTCCACCATAAAGCACGAGAATAGTCCGATCGCCAAAGGCCTTCCATGTAAATACCTCGGCGGTGGAATACAAAACCTCGTACTTGCCCACAGGGTAATCCACGACATGGATCTTCGAATCTCTGCCATGTAGTGAAAGAGAGCCACCAAGTTGAGGAATTGTTAGTTGGCCCGCAGATGTTTTCACTTTCAGCTTGTAAGATGCAGAGCTGGTTGTTCGATAATCGGCATGTCGCACAACGTAAAAGGCGTCGTCCTTCTTGGTGGTCAGGGCTGTCACGGCGATTTTAGTGTTGGTGGTGTATTTCGTCGTCGTGAAATTACTGGCCGTTGCTACAGCGTAGTTTGGTGAGACGGCGAGAAACTGGCCTTGAAGTTTGATCTCGGAATATTTCTCGCGGGTGATAGTTCGGTCTTCCTTGATAGCCTGCGAAGATGTCAAAAACGGTCATGGAAAATATCAGTGTCAAGATTTACCGCGCCGTAATCGTACGAGGTGTATCCATCAGAGTGACCAAGGTTTCCCCAATTGGTACCTCCCCACGTCTAAATTGTCAGTTGACCTTTCAAAAGCGGCCGAGGTGGAAGTTCCAAGCTTACCATGTAGATGTTGAAGATCGTGACACCTGCAGCAAGGTTGTTCTTGTAGAAAATGCGGGCAAATTCGTGGTTAGTAAGTTCGTAGCATTTGTCAAATCCAGTACCTCCAGGGGGGTCGAAAGCACCACCTTGGAACTGTAAAGGGTCAGCGGAACTCATTCAAGGACTGAGAGAGGCTTATACCTCAATGATTGAGTACGGTGTGTTGGGGCTCTTGTCCAGGTGCTCTGTATACCAGGTCGTCGGCAAGCCATCCTTGGGCCACTTGTAAGGGTTTGTCTAGTCCGAGTGAGCAAAGGTCGTTATAGGACTTCCCCTCAGTCAGGCTTACACAGTCAAAGCCAACAGGGTATCCATCATGGCCCTAGTCATATTAGCATCGGAAATTTCGTGCCACAGGATAGCATACGTAAATATCCACGGCTCCGGGTCCAGTTCCAGGAGCACCGGTACCACCTTGCCAAGCATCATTGTTGATAAGAGGCACAACGATACCAGCCTTGCGGACCTGGTTATTGACGTATTCCAGATAATCATGGTTCGGAAAGGGTGTTCCCTCAGCGGCACTGTACTCGTTCTCCGGCTGGTAAAGGATAACGGGTCCACCATTGGTGATTTGGGCTTTTGCGATAATTGCTCCGACCTTTGCGACATAGCTAGCACATATTAGTTGCAGATCACATCAGGGTAGCGGTGTGGCATACTTATCAGTAGCATCAAGATAATCAGTAGCGTTGGTCCTCAGGAACCCCTTAACTCTTTGCAACCAGCCTGGAAATCCACCACCAGACACTTCAGCATTGATATAAGGTCCTGGTCTAGCAAGAAGATAGATACCCGCTTCCTGCGCAGCATCTATGAAGGGCTGCAGATCCAAAGCTCCCTCAGATCGGAACTCGCCAGCTTTGCCCTCCAAAAGAGCCCAGTCAACGTAGAAAGAGACCATGTTGAAGCCCATCGCTTTGACTTTGTGGAAGAGATCGAGATAGAGAGATGGCACGGGGAGACGGAAAGGGTGGATTTCCGCAGAAAACATAGTTACACGCTCACCATGAATGAACAGGGAGTGCTCATCGAAGGTAACGATGTCCTGGAGAAGGTCTCGCTTGTGAGCATTGTTGATTATGGAGGACGGACGGCCACCGCGGGGAATGATGTTGGTAGCATAGCAGCTACCAGCCGTAAGGGCCGCGAGGAAAATATTAGACAGCTTCATCAGTATAGTATGCTACTCAAAGTAGCCGTGAAGTCACCTATATCTGTGTTTTGTGGCAATGTCTTTTATAAATAACCCCAACTATGATCTAATCTGCCCACGCCGGCTTGTAGTCCGAACTTGCCGCAGAGTGCACCTCGCATTGGTGGTGAAATTCAACGCCGTTCTTCTCATGGCGTCATGAGTCCTCAATCTACCAAGGATCTAAGGAAAAAGGTCTTTTCAATTTTCAATTTATCCATTATGTCAATAAGTTGCATGATGAGGGGTTTGGGCGGAAAAATTGCCAGGCTTTGATTGGAGCTGCTATTGTCATCGTATGCAGATCACGACAAAATGAGGGGTTGAGATGAGGTGGGATGATCGATCGCATGTCTCAATAAGCAAGGAGAGACGATGGGGTTGGAGGAAAATCATGAAATGCAGCTAATCCTCATGCAAGCATCAGGCATTAGTGATGGCTCAAAGTAAAGGGAGCACTGGGATTGTATGTTGAACTCATAGTTGGAATTATCCACGAAGAGTTTCTGCTTGTACAAACGTGTGTCGAAAAATCAATTGATTGTAGCTAAAACAGGACTTAGATATCTATGCACTATAAGCACTCATAAGCTTCTCATGCTCCGCCTTGGTAATTGGAATAACTGTTCCATGTCTCGGGCTAGTAGGAAGCTTATAGTCGGCCGAAACCTTCCATTCGGGCTTGTCCAAATCCGCTGTCTCAAGTGGGACATAACCGCGACCACCGTATTCATCCACAAAAAGATAAAACTTCTCGCCATTGGTATCATTAGGGTTCGACTTGAAGGCCGTAGGTCCCTCGACAGCTTGCAGGCCAGCGTCCGCACCGATACAAGTTGCTTGGACAGTCCATCCGTCGACGTCAGCGAGCAGAGTTGACGACTTTTCCTGGATGATATCAGTGCAGCCGCTGACCGATCCTTCGTCTTTGGTGAACCGATAGAATGAATCGCCCGACTTGAGGACAGTAGTGTCAATGCGTGATGTCTTGCTGTCCTGCCAGATCTCAGGCTCGGAGAAGGTGACGAAGTCGCGAGTGAGAGAATACATCATACGATGGTAAGAGTCATCGGAGTGGTCCTCTGTGTTGTACAGAGACGACGCCCAAAACACCACATAAGAGTTCTTCTCGTCGTCCCAGAACGCTTCAGGAGCCCATGTGTTGCCAGCATTATCGGGAGACACTTTGACGTGTCGCTGCTCAGACCAGTTGATGAGGTCGTTCGACTCCCAGATCTCGAGGTAAAGACTGCCTTTTCGGACAGCATCGCCCCAAGATGTTCCACTGCCAATAGAGAGATCAGTAGCGATGAGGTAAAACGTATCGCCTTCGACAGAGCGAATGATGAAGGGGTCTCGCAAGCCCTTGGTACCCTTTGTTGAACTCAAAACAGGCTTTCCGCCATTAAGCTCCTGCCAATCCAGAGCATTGTTGCCATTACTGGCAGCAAAGTAGATCTTTTCGCCTTCAAGCGAGTTGCCTGTGAAATACGAAAAGGCATAGGCTTCCAAGGGCTCAAGTGCGGGTGCCTGACGCACAGAGGCGTTGAATTCTCGTTCGTGGATTTCGCCGTCCAATTCAATGGATGCAACGAGAAGAACATCAGTGTCACTGGGCTGACGCTTGACTAGACCATCTCCGTTGATGACATCTGGGTCACTGCTTCGCCATGTGACGGAGTGGCCGTTTGAAGTTGAGGGGAGGTGCAGGTGGCTGCGAATATTATCGGCATTGCGGAGAGAGAGGGCTGACAGGGCTTCATGGGCTTGAGGCTGGGAGGCGACCCCTAGAGCCAGCGATAGAATGGCGAGGGAGACGGGACGGATGTATGAAAACATGATGATAGCGGGCTACGACCCAGGGAAATATGCCTGCAATCTTTGGACCGATGATCATTCACTTCAGGCAAGATCGATGCCTTTTATACTATTTATACTAGTTAATAGACTCTTGAATCGTCCTTGGTCCCACCACAATCACATTATTCCATAATTTCGTAGTCTTGGACTATTCCTGCTTTACTCTAGAACATCGTCTTGGCAAATGTTTTTAACCAGGTCATTCTCTTTTTTACACGACGTCATTCGGTAGTTATTCCCCCGGATCGACAATTCCTTTCTCTTCTGGGAAACGCACCCGTCCCCTGTCGATCTGGGGCTTGGTCTTCTCCGCACTTTTCCTAACTGCCTATTCGTGCGCCAAAATGAAAAGAGAAGAATTAAACAAGATTGGATTTAGGGTTTCTAAATGTCTCATTCCGTGCCTGAATTGGGGCGGATGGATACGAATGGTCATGTGCGCATGTTGATCGCTACTTTTTATGTGAGAAACTGTTACGTTACAAGATGGCAGATCTGCGAGCCTCGGGAGTTGAGAACACGTTACCCTGAAATTCCCACGTGCGAGGGCCTCTACTATAGAGTAAGCCCGTATACTACATCACTGATGAAGCCATATACTAGGCGTATGTGAATAATCATCTGTCTCGAGTTTTTCCTCGAGTGTAAAGCAATACTCGCCTCCGTGACTATATATCTGTAGCCGGGGACAGACATGATTCTAGAAAAGAGTATTCGGTATTTTGCACTAGGTTGACTGCAAGGTTGGATGTACTAATGAGAATTTTCCAAAAATCTGAAATGATATGGAAACAAATGTATTTTAGAAATAATCAAACTTATTCCAGAAGAACTGGGAGAGACTACTGATCCCGTATCAATAACGGATGTGCCTCTGTGTTAAGCACCCACTTCATCTTTCCATCACTCCTCACCTGCACATCTGAATCTTCGGCAAACATTAGATACAAATACTTCAACGTCTCGGCCAGCCAAAAGCTCTCCATCTTATCCACGAAACCTCTCGTCTTGTCGTCCGCGCTCTTCATCACGCTTCTCAGTCCCGTGTATCCACCCTCGACCTTACTCATTCTGTTCAGCGATTCAAACGCTTCCCATGCCATATCTTGCCACTTTTTTTCTCCAGTGGCTCGGTAAGCGTAGTATAAACTCTCAATCGTTTCGGGACGTAAGATATATTCAGGATTGGTGTGAAAAAAGCCGCTCTTTTCGTAAAACGACTTCCACTTCGGTGGAGGTTGGCGATTGGCATTCTTTTTAACTAGAGGGTTGTTGCCGTTGTCTATCCAGCGAAAGAGCTCGGGGGCAATGCCAGCAGGGGTTTGACGGTAGGTCTCAAAGTATGACTCGGATAGTTTGAGTCCAAAGTCGATAAAGGTCTGATTCTGGAGAAGGAGGCCGCCTAGGATTAGAGATCCGCCGCAAACACTTGCCACTGTTGTTGTTAGCCCGTGTTCGCGAATCCGTATTGTATCAACTAAAACTTACAGTGACTCGAAATGGGAATAAGTGCGCTTCCACGCATTTCTCCCAGGAATGTCAACTCAGGGCGTGTTGAAGGGGAAGAAGCCAAATACTTCATGGATGAGTCAGCAGCCTGGATCCAGCTATCGCCATACTCGGCGAACTGAACAGGATCATAAGCATACATCTTGATGAGGTACTCATAGTAGCTATCTGAACCACCGCCCCAGCCGGCCTGATAATCACCGAACCAACCATCCCTGAGCTTGACGTACGTCCCGATGAGACCAGGAAGCGTGAAAGGCTGGTTAGTTTTGGGGTGAATCAGATGGTCTTGGGCGCGCTGGGCAAGGGTGGCATATGTTCTGTTGCCTGTGAGGTCACTTAGGCGAGTCCATTCGAGTACGAGCGTGCCGAAGCAGGTGATGGAGTTGTCGACGTTGCCGTAGCGGCGGGGGGTAGGATTGAAAATGATTTCATCGTCGGGGATACCGCTAGGTGTGTCAAAGGCAATACTGAGTCTGTCTGCAAGAGTAATGGCTGCCTTTAAGAGATTGTTTCTGAGGTGAGAGTCTTTGACAAGATGTTTGTGAGAGCCTGAAAGCAGGTCGTAGGCTAGTGGACTTTGGATCAGTAAACAAGTTTGTAGAGTACCTTGGGCATGTCTCACCTGATAACAGTCCTCCAAGGTAGCGAATTGTGGTTTCGAACAGTGATATAGGTTGATTCGGTACTGCAGTCACAGTAAAGTCTGTTGAAGCAATCTGCTTGAGGATCTTATCCACGATAACAGCCTCTTCCATGAGGATAGCTGTGCTCAGACCATCCACTGCTGTTGCGCCCCAGCCATTTCTATAAGGAAGTTAGCTCACAATCTTTTCAATTTCGACATTGAACATACCGATCATCCTCATAAGTTTTACTGACTGGTAATAGCGTATCATGAGGCGCAGCATACTTTTCGTATTTGTCCCACGAGAAGCGAAAAGCGTCGACAATTGCTGCAGCTCGTTGTGCATCTCCAGGTGTCTTTACCGAATTTGAAGACTCCTCGAGCTTTGACTGGCTAGGTTTCGACGATCCGCCCGAGAAGAGGAGCGACACCACATGCCACGATAAGAACAAAGCTCCGAGCCAGAGGAAGACTCTTTGCAGGGTTTGTTTGTTTCTTGCCTTCATCTCCTCCAATTTGTTATTCAAGTTGAAGATGAATGAGATGTTGACTCAGAAAGTGTCTCCTCAGGAGAAAATAGGAGCAATTCTACTCTTCACAAAAAATCCACTTGCCCCTGAGCATTGGCTATCGCAAAGTGCCCGAGAAATCCTTTTTTGAGGGGTTGTTGGCTGATCCATATCAAGCCACAATCAATAGCGCCTCTCGCTCAAGGTTAGTGTGTTGCTCGCTTGGGCTTTAGCGGACCAAGTTCCCCTGGACTGTGCCTCAAGCTATTGCCTAAAGCTGAACGGACGCCCTGAAATGTACCACTCGCAGTTGAAGATCATGCGCTAAGAAAAAAGCAATCAGAAGTCTAGACCAAATCCAGGCCAAGCTTTTGAAGCTATCGTTTTAGCTGCCAGGTACGCTCAATCTTTAATTATCTGCCAATATCGATCGACTTAGCCAACGGCGGTGCCGCTTCAAGTTCCACTGAACCCGATTCCCAATGACATCTGACGACAGCTTGGGCTGGCTGGCTAGTCAGGATAGTTTAAAGAGTAGTCTAGTCCTAGATACCGATGGTCTTTTTCCTTTCTTCTCTCCAACGTTGTCGTTCTATACACTCGCCACAGACGCTACGTCCATTACTCTCGTTAATCTTCAGGATGCGTTTCGTTTCTCTCTGCACCATCCTCGGTGCCGCGCTGCTTCCCATGGCTAGCGCTGCGCCATGCAAGCCCAGCCAGCCCACTACCACGGCTCTGTCTGAGACGCTCACGACTGCGACCGCCACTGAGACCGACTTTCACTCCACTGTCACCACTGATGCTACCAGTGTTCTCGAGACTACCATCACGGAAACTGCCACTTGGTCTGAGACTACCTCCTTCGTGTCTGACTATACCACCGAATACTCTGCGACAACCGATGCCACATCCATCGAGGACTTCACCACCACCGTTACTGAAATTCCCGAGCCCACCAACTTCATCCAAAACGGCGGTTTCGAAGATGACGAAAACGCAGATTGGAGTTACAGAACCGGAGGCATCGAAAGCGAGGATGGAAAGGCTAATTCTGGCCGAAAGTATGGGTGCGTTTATCATCCTCTTCATCAAATTCAATGACATCTACTTAACAAAACACAGCACATTCGAGCTGGTGAACGCCAGTGGTGTCGGCGGCAACCACCTCAACCAGACTATCAACGGTCTCGACACAGGACGTCTCTATCGCCTTTCCTTCTACGCTGCAGTCTTCGACGACCCCGAGCTATCACTGGGCAGAACCGTCTGTTCCCTGGAAGCCCTGCAGGGCGGCAGACTTATTGCCTCCTGGACACCGGACTCCGCGGCGGTCAACCAATACAAGCACTTTGAGACGACTTTCGCGCCCATTGATGAGGATATTAGTTTCACTCTTCGACTACGTTGCGATGGCCCCAATGCTGTCACCTTGGCTGTTGGTATTGATGATGTTTCTCTCTACGACGTTGGCGAAGCGGTACCCATCACACCTGTCCCCCGCGGCGATTAAGCCTATGGGACGGTGCTGTACATTTATTCTTTACTTCCCGAATCATTTATTGTTGACGTCTCATAGTGGTAGCCTCTGTGTGGGGTGTAACACTGGCTCACGTATCTGACTACGCGTTCTCTACTATTTCCAGACAGGGGATATGAGTGTAAATATTTACGCTCAATTAATATCTACGCAACCTTGCGATACACACTGAAAGTACTAGTTGCTTCTCACGGGTTCTGTCTTTAAAGATCATGCAGTGTGAGATTGCTCTGTTTTATAATATTGCCTGCATATCCACACTATTATCTACACATTGATACACAGTACAGGTGGAGGACAATGTCAATTGATCACTATATTTGCTGGATCCTATAACCAGGGGATTTACATCAGGCTAGGTACTGTGTCAAAACAACTCATGTCATACCCGGGCGACTACCATCTCCAAGTATTTGTAGCTTACAGCTTCTGGCCAGCAGTACCGGGAATAACAGAAGCAACTCCCTTAGACCCAAGAAGCGTAACCTTGTAAGGCAAAGAGGCAGCAGTGAGTGTACCTTTGGGGGCAGAGTTAACTGAGCCACCAAGATCAACATCGTCAACAACAGCAAAGCCAGTCTCCTTGGAATCAGCGAAGAAGATGGCTCGCTCGACTGAGTTAGCAAAGGCAGAGCTCTGAACCAATACTTGAGCACCCATGCGAGTGTTTACGCCAGATAGAAGAATGCCGTCCCAGTAGTTGTTGACAATGTGAACGGTGGCGAAGCGAATCAGGGGCTGGCGGCTGTTGACGTTCTTCCAGTAGTTGTTGGCGTAGGTGATGTGAAGTTTGCCTTTGTCCTCAGAGCCGTTGTTGTCGGAATGGCCAATGAGAGAACCCTTCCACTATCGTGAGCTGGTCAGCAAGTTTGTTCACTTTTGTCTGGTTGCCAACTTACGTGGTCGTGGAAGTAAGTGTTGGATACAGTGATCCAGTCAGCACCATGAGAGATATCTAGAAGACCATCAAGATCGTCCTTGCCAGCACTCAGATCACCGGATAGATCACAGTGGTCTACCCAGACATTGGTCGACTCATCGATGCCAATAGCATCGCCGTTGGAAGCATCAACTTTGGCGATCTTGAGGTTTCGCAAGATAACGTTCTTCTGACGACGAACGTAAAATCCGACACCTGTGAGAGCTGTACCAAGTTAGTTCATGCACCCATTATCGGAATATGAAAGACTTACAGCTACCAGCCGCGCCGATGATAGTCTTGTCAGACGTAGGACGCACGGTGTCACTACCAGTCAACTTGCCGGAAACAATGATGGTGAGAGGTCCAGAGCGCTTTGCAGCTTCTTGGAGAGCGGCGACGGAGTTGACGGTAACAGTTTGTCCCTTTGCACCACCCGTAGTTCCTCCGTTTTGAGTGCAGTAGCCAACGCTGCAGGGCTCAGCAGCCTGACGCTTGATGAGTGCATCGCGAGTTTCGAGAGGTGAGCCGACTGCCAAGGTGGCGAAGACGGTTGTGAGAACTGAGATGAACTTCATGGCGAGGTTGAGTAGGCTGGAGTGCGAAGTTCAAAGGGTTGTTGAAAGTGAAAAATCCGATTTCTTTGAGTTGCAGTTCGGCAAGCTGGTGTATGAGCTGATCGGGAGTAGACCATGAGTCTGTTGAATTTTCAAGCCCAGACATCGCGAAACATCACTGCTTCTTATAGAAATCCGTCTTAACAGCTAAGCTTAACACAACACCACGGGACACAACCCACAATGACATTTCCAGATTGAGACACGGACCCCGGAGATAATGTCCAAATTTCCCCTTCTGGCCATGCCATGGAAGTGCTCCAAGATTCTATTGTAACACCAACAGCATATTTCATCGACAAGCTCCATATGTGAAACGACCAATTTGAGGGTTGAGAAGGAATGTCACCTTTCAAAAACAATTACAGTATGGCAATTTGCTATTGGTGGAGTCTGGATGAGGAGTTTACGGCGGTTGGTGGATGATTTCGATGGCAGTGACGATCTTCTATAACTACCATGTGCACTTCGGCATCAGTTCCTGGGAAGTCAGTGGTTCAATTTGGGGTAGTAAATTAGATGACGGCCAAAAGCCGTCATTTAATGGAGGTATCTCAAATTCAACACCTCTCTGTCTTATGGATTAGAGGTTAGCTTTTTGTATCCGCATTGTTATCTATAATCTATACTTATCGAAGTAACACGAAGGGAGAAGTTCATTGTATTTCTCCGAGACTGCCAACTCCTTTGTGTGCTTTAATAGACACTGGGTCCGAACTACTTGTTGTTATTGTAACTCGATAGAACTTTAAGGTTGGAAAGCAGAACGGTATAGGTATTGTGGGGGCAAAGCATCCCATTTCCTTTACTAGCAAACCCATGCAAGAGAACATTGACTCGAATCAATTAGGAGTTACTTGTGACCTCTGTGGGGTATTCGCCCATATGCGTTTAAATATTTCGAATGTTTGGGGGTCATATCAAGCAAGCACAAGGATGCTGGAAGAGCGCCATGTTAGTATACATGATCCAAAAGCCACCCTACTGTATCCAAAAGGATATATCATTGATCGCGCATGTATTTGTGTCTAAACAAAAGAGAAGGTCCGAACTTGAAACTGTCATAGATCCCAGGTATCGCACTTTGCATATTACAAGGATTTCATTATTAGACGGTAATGACCCTATAGTTCTATGCGTTCTACCAAACCACTGTACTTAGAAACGACTGTTAGATAGGGTAGCATTATAGCACGCACGAGATTTCCCTTTCGCATAGAAAATGTAGGAAAGGACATGAACGTTAGTCCAAGACATAAATGGCAACTGTCTTTGATTGCACGCCATCCGAGACGCACCCTGAGCGACCCAACGACACGTGGAAAGGCATGCAATGATCGCCATGAAAGAGATCCCTGCCACTAGGGTATTATTTAGAAGATGCAAGGTTAGCTCTTCTCATTGGTTACCCATACCAGCGGATCTTGCACAAGATGGAAGCGATCGTAGGCTATGATGGCTATCTGCAATTCCAAGATGTCATAGTATAAGTTCGTAAGAAGAGATACAGTAATTTCTTGTCAGCTACCTTGTCAGTTCGACTATTCTCAATTCCACAATTCCCACTACTATTGATTTCTGCCTTGGTACTTATAAACTTATGGAGGGCCAAGGAGATATTGTGCTGAGTCTACCAGGTATAGAATGTTTTCTTCTTGAGGTTTGGGGGTGATGCAATGCCCCCAAACATCCCTTGTCAAAAGAGGAGCCCACCCCACAAACGTCCGATGCAACAACTCCTCGAACGAGTGAGTAAAGATATTATTGACTCACATGAGCATCTAAGCTAATGCCAGCCGGGTTAATAAGTTTATCGGTGAGCTCAATCTCAGCCTGGTTCATCAATCTGGGGAAGCAGCCCCTGCTCAACTATACGAATACTGATTGGAGGAAGAAATATTGGCAGACGGATGATCCTTTATTCCACCAATCAGATTTTAGCTTGGCTAAAGATACATGCACCCCGCCTTTCGAATCCCCCGCAAACGTTCAACTTTCAACATCAAGAATGGAGTCAAATGAACGGACCCCGGATTCTACGTCGGACACAAGGAGTGCCAAGAACTAAGTAGAAAAGCCTATGGAATCTCTTGGACATGATTCATGGAGAGAATTCTCCCGGTATGTCACTACCAGGCTAGTGCCTTATGTATGGGGTTACCGGAAAAGCGACATCGTATTTGCTGGCATCTCCAAGCATTTGATCCATGCAGCTCCGCAAAGCTTACAGATGCTGCTGTGCATAATTAGTTAATGGGCAATGCGAGGTTGAGATTTCCGACAATCGGGAAGTCGACAGAGAGTGTTGAGAAGAAGTAGATGTATATAAAGAATATCCGCCCTTCAGTTTTACTTTTCTCGACTCACTCCAGACCCTCAAGTCAAGCCCTTTACAATCTCATCATTCGGACCAAGCCTACTCTCTGACATTCACAATGAAAGCTTCGCTGCTAGTATCCCTCCTGCCCATCGCCCAAGGCGCTGTCATTGACATTCGTCAATCCAAAACCGGTGATGGCAAGCAAGGTGACACAGACGCTACCCAAGGCGATCTCAGCCAAAGACCACCACCAAGGTTCCCATTCCCCATCACCAAGTTTCCCGTTGCCAAAGAGACAGTAGTCTTCAAGAATGCCAAATACATCATGCCAGGTGAGGTGTTTGACGGAAAGATGAAGCGCTATGAGCGTCCAGAGGGAAGCTGCAATGAGCAGGCAGAGGGTACGGATGCTGATACTGTTTTCAACTTGATGCCTGGCGCAACTATTCGAAACGTTATCATCGGAAAGCATCAGGCTGAGGGTATCCATGCTTTGGGTGATGCTTGGGTGGAGAACGGTACGTTATAGCTTCATTGGCTTTGTAAATCGAGAGTCGAGCTAACTGTTATCAGTTTGGTGGGAGGACGTTTGCGAAGATGCCCTTACATCCAAGGGACTCAACACCCAATTGAGAGTTATTGGAGGTGGAGCTCGAAGTGCAACAGATAAGGTATGTCTTGACCACCTCAATGAAAGAATCTCAACTGACTTGTCAGATCTTCCAAGATAACTCTCTCGGCGGCAAGTACAACATCACCGGTTTCTACGCCGAGGAATTCGGAACATTCTACCAATCCTGCGGTAACTGCCTCAACCAAGCCAAACGTAATGCCACGATCCAAAACGTCGTGGCGAGGGATGGTTTACGAATGGGTATTGTAAGTCCACCAACTCCCTTGCCATTCCATTCTTTCAGGTTAACCTTCTACTAGATCAACCCCAACTTCGGTGACGAGTTCCGTTTGAAAGACGCCCAGATAGACAATGTCACCAGCATTTGTGACAAAGAGATTGGAAACAACGTGCAGACCGTTCCTTACTATATTGGAAACGGACCTGATGAGAAGTACGCTTTGTACAATGAGACGAGGGATAACATCACCAAGTTCAAAGGTGAGGTCAAGTTAGCATATGAGCCTGAGGATCCTTATGAGTGGCTTGAGGAGTTCTGGCCCGAGGGTTTCAACTGAGTTGAAATCTGGATTTGATAATATTAATGATGCTGGGATTTGGTCTTGTAGCGATACGACGAGTGCCCAGCGATTGTCTTTTATGCAGGATTCAAATGTATATATTTTGTTTATAAATGAGACTTCACTTTCTGATATATCAGATGTCTATATATGATATGGAAACAGGGTTTAATGGTTTCGGAAAGTGCTATCAATTAATCGCGTCGTGCTTTCCACTCACGTCAGCGGCAGGTGTCCGTGACATCATGACGTGTTCCCATAAATATGACATGATTGACTGCGGGGGCATATCAGTATGAACTTCTTCACCATCTCATCAATGACCATAATACCTTTTCTCATCAACTCCTTCATCACTAAAAAGAATTGAGACGCTCGCAATCGGTTTCAAAATGCTTTGGAAACTTCCACTACTGCTTGCAGCACATCTTGGCAGCGTCACCTGCAAAGAACAACATGTGTTTGGATCCAGCCGACATGACCTGGACGAGATTCGCGAAAAGTACAATCGTACAAAACCTCTTCTTCAGCATCACAGCTAACTTATCTAGGCTTCTAGAAGCTCAGATTATCCCGACTGTTATTGACGACTTCCCTCCGGCTCTTGGGCTCCGCGCATCATGGAAGCACGACTCGGCTGATCTTGGCAATACTCTCAAGCCAGACCATCTCAAGAAGGCGCCCTCAGTGCATCTTGAGAAGGTCGAGTCAGACTCTTCTCTCGAAACGCTTCTCAAAAAGCATGCTACTTATGTGATTGTTCTCACCGACCCAGATGCACCATCCAGAGATGATCCCAAGTGGTCCGAGTTCTGCCACTGGATTGCAACGGGCACCTCTGTCTCTTCATCAACAACATCTAAGCATCATCTGAAAGACCTTGTTGAGTACAAGGCTCCCGCTCCACCGCCAAAAACAGGAAAGCATCGCTACGTCTTCTTTGCATTCGTCGCAGCCAACGGAACGACCGAAAAGCTCCATCTGACTAAGCCGAAGGAGAGGAAACATTGGGGTTCGAAGGATGCTGGACATGGAGTCCGTGAATGGGCGCATCAAAATGGTCTTGCTCCTGTTGGTAAGTCACTTCGCATTTGGAGCTTAGATTTGACCGGGGCTAACCATACTATGCAGCTGCGAATTTCATCTATGCAGAAAACGAAGAGCAGTAGCCCACTCTCAATTTCACATGTCTGCTACTAGCCTTAATGTACGAATATCGAAAAGGAAGTTGAATAAAATACCTTTTTCCGAATCCTTGATTCTCGGCCAAGACAAAACAAGAGCTTCATGTTGCAGCATGTCATTTGTCCATTCCCACTCGACCATCGGACAATATTCCTATTCTAGAAATGAAGCGGCAATTTAGTCCATCCCCGCATCGACCAAGACTCGAAGCTATCCAATACAGGCTCACTATGGCACCACGAACAATAGCACACCCATGTACTCTGGTGAGCTTAAACAAGCAGGTCGGCAACTAAGAATTAAGGTACTGCCGAGTCTTGGAGGTTTGCAACAAATCAATCAAGCGAAGACTGGTGCGTGACCTTGGAAATCGTGCTCCCGGCAAAGATCATTACTTCATTAGGCAGGTAGTCAAGTCGAATGCAACCTTGGCACAGAGCTGATGAAGATCGGACGGTATAATGCATTGTTGCTAAGTTACAGATTGCTTTTTGTAGTCGGTAGCCAAAATACATATAAATAGGTCATTCTATCGGAACATCGGAAATCTCAGCAACAAGACAGCTTGTCTAGCAGTTTGCGTTTAAGTTTTATGCCCAGCTTCTCTTGCTCACCCACCCGGTCCAGTCTCTCAAAATGAAGTTCAGCGCTACTATCCTCACTCTCCTCCCAGTAGTCCTTGCTCTGCCCACGGGCGAGGATGCATCTGTTTCAAAGCGTCAGAGTGTCAACACAGTGACAGACCAGCTCCTCTTCAGCGTCACGCTCCCACAATTCACCGCTCGTCGTAATGCTCGCGATCCCCCTACCGTTGACTGGACCTCTGACGGTTGCACTTCCTCCCCCGACAACCCCTTCGGCTTCCCTTTCATTCCTGCCTGCAACCGTCACGACTTTGGCTACCATAACTATCGCGCACAGAGCCGCTTCACCGTAAGCGCCAAGGCCCGTATCGATAGCAACTTCAAGACCGAGTGAGTGAACCAACGATCTATAACTGGTTGAGAAGTTTCTAATGATCTTGACAGTTTGTACTTCCAATGTCAATCTTCAAGCGCTGCCGGTGTCTGCAGAGGTCTTGCTGATGTCTACTACGCTGCTGTGCGAGCTTTCGGTGGTGATGATGCTACTCCTGGCAAGAGAGATGAGGATCTTGTTAAGGAATACGAGGAGAAGGTGGAAATTTACAACAAGCTTGTTGAAGAGGCTCAGGAGAAGGGTGAACTGCCTCGCCTCGACTAGAGTTGTGGTAGGAGCGTAAATATTGTTTATTTTTATGATACATACTTCAAGTTAAGAAAATGTTTTAAACCTTATTGAGATTAAGATGGGCCTTAATCACGAACGATTCTAAATCTAATCACACATAAGAATTGATAAAGCCAAAACGCTTTTGTTGTTGCTGTTGATTCGGATCGGATATATTCATAGAGTAGACACCGCCACGAACTCAGAACCTAGTGGGCAGAGCAAGATACAAGCACCGAGAAAGATTCCAGGCACCATTTCTGGTATTAAGTGACAACAGCTGCTGATATCAGGGGACCAAAGCGAAAGAAATCGTCATAAATAATATTTTTAGAACCGTCATTGCTAAAGTCCAAGAGTCTAACCCAACAAACGGACGTCTTAGACTTATAGATCCCGTCAGTTCCAGCACCAATATAATTGGGTACCGAATGGATGTCAAATATTCTCAGAATATGACTTATGGTATAACATACAGTTATGGGTCTTTTGATACAAGTCATACACCAACTTGGAAAAATCCAGAGAGACATAATCATCATAAACAAGCTACAATGTCGTTTTAAAGACTAACAAATGTCTCAAGGAAGTCACAACGGCAGTGATTCCGACCTATAGCCAAAACTCAAATCATTACGATCATGAGGCTATAATGTCTCATGCAAGGGAAACAGACCCTGCGCGAAAGGGTTCTCCATCAGAGATACCACCTATGAGGCTCAAATCAACTCGATCATCCTGGCTCGATACAAAAGATGGCCGAGGTTATTTTACACATCATAGGCAAACTAAAGAAAGGAATGTTACTTATAGAACTGCTCAAATCCCTGCGTTTCAAGTTCAAAAAGGAGTTGTCATGAGAGCAATTCGTAAACCATGCATACTAGTAAATACATTGTCATTCTTCTATTTGGATCAATACGGCCCAGAAGAAGAACCTCGATGACTAAAATGTAGCCCAGGCTCAGCTTATGGAACGATTCGAAATCCTGATCTGCCTAACTATTGCCATGATACTCAGCATTGAAGTCAGTCATTTTTCTGCAGATGTCAACTCGACTGACAAGTCGGATTACCCGGGAATTAATATCTCTAACGAAACCCACTGTAATTTCCCCAGGTTGAGCTTTTATTGGGATGCAAACCATGATGCCATAATTCGCCTCAGAATTATTTACAACACGGGGAAACCTTGCACCCCATGATACTGATTGCTATTTGTTTATCTATGAAAACTCTTAGTCTAGATATCTTGGCTGAGTCAAGGCTATTATCTGTGTCTTGCAATTCTGAAAGATGACTCGTCCGGTTTATACCCGGAACATTCCTCCAAGACTTAAACCCGGCATCTCCGCTGAAAAGTGACACTCAACCAGTCACGACGAGTCACGATATCGCGCGTCTAGTCCTAAGACGGAAACTAGATTGCCCATTCTCGAGCGGGGCTCCTATTGCGGAGGAACGCTGGGGCTGGGCCTGGACCATGTTGAATTTATGTGATGCTTCCCCGCGCAAATCTATTCAAGCAATCGTGACTCGTAAGGAAGACCAATCCTTTGTCGCCTTGCTTTTTACTCTGATCCAGACTGCTGGGATCAAAGGGGGCTCTGCTTTTTTAGTGGACTCTGACGCTTCGCCTTACCTCATTCTGGTCTCCCCTGTTCTGCCTTATGCCTGGGCTATCCCATGATCGTCTCTAGGATGCTGCTAAGATAACCAAGCGAGACCCGGCCAAACAAGACCAGACCAGCCCAATCCAGTCTTTGTCAACTCAAACTCAACTTTCAATCCCTACCTACATTTTACATCAACTCCAACATAACAATGGGTACTGAAACTCAACTCACGTCTTCAAAGACGCCCAAAGCCCGTGTGCGAGTCGTGGAAGGATCATGCTGGCCCTGCAAAAAGCGTCGTATCAAATGTGACCTTGCCAAACCGACCTGCTCCCGCTGTGCCAAAGTCGGCGCAGCTTGCGACTACAATCAACGCCTCATCCGCTGGAGCACTCGACCCGCTGTCACGGTGCCGGCTATCTACCAGATCACCACACAGGATGAACAACTCGCCGCTTCCCTCGCAGTCTACGAAAAGCGCTCTCTGGATTACTTCCACGGCCGATTCTGGCCTTTACTCACGACCGCATCAAAACCATGCGCCCCACCAACTATGGTTGCTCTGAAGCACCGTGTTGTACTTCTCGCGACGTGCGTCCTCGCCGACTCGCATCGATGGTTGCAAGATGGGAGGAACAGCAGGAGTATCCTGAATGTCAAAAGGGCCGAGTGCTTGGCTGCGCTTAGGGAGGAGGTTGACGGATGCTGTTCCAAAGAAGATGGACCCTTACAGACATTGCTATTTGCGGTACTACTTCTTTACTTTCACGACGGGTTCCTCGAGTGTGCGCAGACGTCGTCATCAACATCAAGTCACAGAGATGGGGTGCTGGCTATTATTAATCAATTGGGGGGAATGACGGCAGTGCTGGGGACAGGGCAGGATCCTCTTCACATGATGCTATCAGAATTCGCGACAACAGATCTCACGAGAGCGATATTGACAGGCCAACCTCCATCTTTCCCGCCAACAATTTGGGAAGTGGTTGACCGTGGACCAGTTTGGTGGGGACGAGACACGCAAGGATACTGTTCACTGTCGACAGTTTTTCAACAGATATCCAGCATGGCGTTTTACATTCAGTCTACGACACGAATGATTGAGGAATTCTCTATCGAAAGAATCCGTGTTTTTGAAGCCGCTCTTCGACCAACCTACGCTCCCCTCGCTGTGGAAGATCTATCATCACCACGCGCTTCACCAGTCGATCACCCACCGACCGAATGCGACACCGAATCAGCCCAAGCATACAGCCTTGTGCGTATTTTTCAACACGCCGCCCTCATCTACCTTTACCGCGCTGTCTGCGGTCTCCCAGCGAACCACCCTCTTGTGCAACAACACACGCAGTCTTGTCTCGACTGCATCTTCAGTATACAAAAACCATCCAAGATTCTTAACTGCGCCGTTCTACCAATCTGTATAGCAGGTGCCCACTCGCAATGCCCCAAACAGCAAAAGTCGGTACGCCTATTGGCAGGTTTTATCTACGATGAGATACGATTTGCGTCGGTTCATTCGGTAATTGCGGTTTTGGAGGATATTTGGAAGCGAGCGCCCGATGAGGAGATGACGTGGAATGAGATGTTTGTGAATTTGAACGACCAGGCACTTGTTCTATGAGTTTAGGTCGGATATATGTATATTATTAATGAACAGGATGGAGTTTGGGCTTTTGCGTTTATGGCTTAGGTAGGGTGGTCGTGGCGTCAATATGGTCGCAAAGGAATAGGAAGTACTATTGCTGGCTGTAGCAAGGATTGCCTGCAACACGGAATGGTACAGTTATTGTTATTATTCATATGAAATATTTCTTTCACTTTAATTAATATCTGCCATCCGACATATACACATCTTCCTTTCTGTCTTGATGTATTCGTGAAACCTTCACTGATCACCATCAGGTTCCCCAGCTACGTGAACCACCAACTTCCCTCTCGTTCTCCCATCTTTGAGCCTTGCATAAACCCTACCTGCGTCTTCCAGTGCAAATTCCTCCTCAACAATGACCTTGATCTTCCCCTCCCTGATCCATTGAGCAATTTGTTCAAAATGTTGCCGGTTCGCCACGACTGACTGGAACTTGAATGTCCGCTTTCCACCACCCAACCATCGAGGTAGCAACTTGATACTCAGTAGAGTCTTGAAGAATTGAAAGGTGGGCGGAAAGCCAACGCAGATGTAGGATCCTTGCCGTTTGAGATAATGATGCGACTGCCAATACAGCTGGGGATTCCTGAAGATTGTATCATATATCAGATCAAACTGCTCTTCTCTGTTCTTCAGTGCCACTAGTACATCTTCAGACTTATAGTCGATGATCTCGTCAGCTCCAAGAGCACGACAGAAATCAGCGTTCGAGGCCGAACAAGTAGTCGTGATATGTGAACACCCCACGGCTTTCGCAACTTGGATTGCAAACATACCAACACCGCCGCTACCGCCATTGATAAATACTCTGTCTCCAAGTTTAACAGAAGGCATGAGGTATTGCACATTCGTAGTCCCGCAGATTCCAACACACGCTGCATCCCTAAGAGGCACTCCATTTGGCACAGCAGCCAAACCCTTCTCTCCAACCACGACATACTCTGCCAAGGTCCCACCGGTCGGTAACTCAGTTCTTCCAAACACTCGCTGCCCAGTCGCGAAATCGTTTAGCGTAGTGGAAATAATTGTTCCAGAGTAGTCAAGACCTGGCGTGACGGGTTTAGTAAATATCATGCTTGCGAGTGGCATCTCGGCAATTTTATAATCCAGATGATTGACGGATGCGTAGGCGACTTTGACCAGTGTGCTACCTTTCGGGAGAGAGCGAGCGTCTTTGGGCAATTTGGCATCGATGTTGAACTTGAGATTTCTGTCGATGCCATTTTTGATGGTGCGCCATTGGGCGGCGTGCATTGTAAGTGGGATTGTAGTATTTGATGCCATATCAGTTGACTTTTGTTAATTTGTTTTCGAAAGTTGCAGGTGAAAAGGACTGATGGGCAATTGAAGTCATTCGGTTCTTGAGAGGCGATTCCTTATACAATAGCGTAAACTGGCGATAACGTGTTTGATCGGATCATGGAGTGATGTGGTCTTGGCTATGGTGAGCTGACCACTGGCGAACCAATCTGAGTTGAGAGTATCATCACAATGGCTTGATATGACCAGTAGCGTCTATATTGCTCGTACCCTAGCCTCACTTAATTGGCCAATTGATGTGCTGTGCCCCCGGGGCTTACTACCTCCAAACTTTACAACTCTGATGGGCTTTCGTCTCTATAACTTTGTATTAGGTAAGGATCAAACTTAAGACTAGCCTTCGTAACAAGGTATAAGGATCTGCCAATAGAACATACGGACATATATGGATTCAATCGAATATTCAGTCTATTTAAAATTGGGAGTCAACTAGTGACCAAGAAGTAAGTAAAGTCTATATAATATGGGACTAGCCAATGCCGTCTTCGAGCGCAACCTGCGTAAAGCCGAGGACTGCCTCTACTATGTCGTACACAACATCTTCAAACTAAGTCGCCGTTTCTATACATGCGGCAACCCTAGTTCATCATGAAGATGATGCTGACAGCTTAGGGGTAGTTAGTGTATCCCTCCTCGCCAGGCTGAATAGTACCATTTGAAATAGCAGCAGCATGTCCCCGAGCCATGTAGCCGGCGATCGGGAAATACTGTCCGAGCCAAGGGTAAATCTCCTTTGAACCAGGAGTGTTTCTCCAGTCACGCATCAACTCGCAGATGATGGAGAACAAGCTCACAACCTGGACACCAGCGTCACGCATGCGATCGTTGGAAACATCGCGGATGAGAGGGGTTGTGGTACCGGAAGCTTCAATGTTGGCCCAGACAGAGTAGCCTGCGTCGCGAAGAGACAAGGCGAGGAAGGTGGTGCACACGTCGGTGGTGATACCTGCAAGGATGATTTGCGATTTGTTGGTGGCCTTGACAGCCTCCTGGAATTCTTCACTGTCCCAGGCGTTGACTTGGCCTTGGCGTTGGATGAGGGGAGCCTTGGGGTACATTTGACGGATCTCGCGCATCAGAGGACCGTTGGGGCCTAGGAGTAATTAGCATCTGTATTTTGCTTTGAAGAGGAAATGACCTACCCTGATCAGCAGAAGTGGTGAGGATGACGGGCATATCGAAAGCCTTGCCAATGGCAGCATGAGCCATAGACTGATGGTGATAAAGAGTAGGATCCCAATCGCGGGTCAATTGGTAAAGACCTTCCTGAATATCCACAACGAGGAGAAGCTACAAGTATTAGTATACTGTGAAAGGAAGTGCTGAGAGATGACTTACAGCATCGTCCTTGTCAAGTCGCTCATACTTGTAAGCGGCTTGCTTTGCAAGGGCAGAAGCAGAGAGAAGGCCCGCGGTGATGATGGAAGTAAACTTCATCTTGTCGAATTTTGAAAGGAGTAGGCTTTCTTGAAGTACTGGATCTGCTGAGATGGCTATTCGAACCTGTCGAGTAACTTCTTCTATCTGGGCAGTAGTACAGCTATATATACTAAAAGTCTTTCCATGCAAGCATCAATCTCTGCATTTCTCCCACTACCACGTCCCTGGTTCAAACGGCACTGATTCCATACACCGCATCAAGGGTTGATGCACAGTCGGACTCAAAATCCGACTCAGCGGCCGAACCTTCAGAGATGCATATTGGCTGAACATTCTGAGGATCCGATATGCCATTGTATAAAGTCACTTGTAACAGTCCTGCAGCCACAGTGAACTATACGAATATGCATAATATGCGGCCCGCCTGCGAATGGGTGTATTGTCATACGCTTGTAAGCTATTTCGAACGGTTTGTCATCATGCGACTATACCCTCTTGAACACGTTCTCCCCACTTTGTGCAAGGTTTAGTCAGCTGTTGTCAATAGCTTTCTCAGCAATTGGATCCGGTTTGAATACTACGGAAAGGAAAATTATTTTTCTAGATGGTATTTGTCTACCGATTATTCACATTGAAGTAAGAACTCCAATTCCTAGAGGCAGGTTGTTGACTTGGACCCTGAGATCAGAGTGGATCTTGGTTCTTTGTCATCGCGGGTCGACCAGGAAGCGGCATTTGCGATACAGGGGAAAGGACCCTCTCTTACAAGTGCATTCGTGGGTATTGGTGGACCAAATCGTCCTGGCAATTCTTGGTCTTTTTTGTTGCTTTCTATTCACTGACGCATGCTTGCATAATATCGGCCCCTTGAGTGGTAGCGGGACTTACCGTACTCTGCTATCATCATGATAGTGTAACATTGCATGGTATAAGGACGAATGAAAGAGAAGGGTAAAAGCAGTAAGACCGGCTGACACCTTTAAGTAGTAGCCGTATCCTATTCAATGACTTTGCAGTCTGACAGTATCGGAGGGGACATTCTCACTCTTTTGTTAGTGCTTTTTGTGGGCAAGCTTCTGAAGTAAAGGTGAACAACCTCTTAGTTTGTTAGTTTTCTGGAACACCACTTTCTACACCGATCTAGTTATGTACAACACTACACCAGATGTCATTGGCAAAACACGGCGAGATCATTACCTCGAGATTGCGGAGTTGGAACAACGTCCAGAAAGGGTCGAGGACAGGAATAGTATCGTCGCCCATAACTGCAACATAGCTGTCTTGGAACTGTCGTTAATTCCAATTTAAAGTACAAGTTTGATAGCAAGCCAATAGCAGAAGCTTCTGAGCCTAAAAAAAAAAAAAAAAAAAAAAAAAAAACTAAAACTCATATAGGGTTATTAAAAGCTGAGCAAACTTAATAGTGGCTATCTTGACAGCCATGTTTCTCTGAAAACTATGCAAATGATAATGCTGGAAGTGATGAATTATCGAATTACTTGGGTTCAGCTTATTAATGCCATATCATTGTGAAATAGCAGTGCCTTTGACTCTTCGCTATAGAAGAGCGATATAACTATACTCCCAACCAGGTCGTAAAGGGTTACATGGATACACGAGCTCAGCTCAGCGAAGTCTCTTCCTCTATCCATGTATATATATCAGCTTGCACCAATGGCGGCTGAATGAAGATCTGACATTCGGGAGTCGCCGAGCTAGTGTGGGCTTGGCTTCCATGTCATCATTATCCATTGGTCAACAATCGGCGATCTGCTTACATGACGAGGTTTTGGATACGCAGAGCCTCATCTCAACCTCGTCAATATTTATGGGAGATTGGTTGTGAACGCGGCTCACGTAGGCACGGTTGAAAGGCATGTGACTCAACCAAGACGATGCGCCTGGCCTCAAAGTCTCACCGAAGTGGGACTTGCGCCCTGTAAAACAGTGCGTATTGGGTACAATCACGGTAGGCTGAGCACTGAAGTAATGAGAGTAAAATATGCCCAGTTCTCCATGGTTCACCTCTAAAACTTAACCAATATCTCCCAATCATCCCTTCCTCCGAATCAAATACTATCGCCATCCCCATAGTCTTCCACATTCGCAACCGCCTCCGCAAAGGCCATCCGGACCCGTCTCCGCAAAGCAGCTCCCTTCGGAACCGCAGTCTGTCAATCAATCAGTAACTAGTCAAGTGCGGGGTGTTTTGCGTTAGTGATCCTTACAGTTAGTGCAAGCGGGGGAGGATCCTCAATACGCCCAATTTAGTAGTAGATTTGCTTTGAAACGTGGGGAAAGGACAAGCAAGTTGACGAAACGGTGCAACAGCCTCACCCCAGAGTCCAATCGAATTGCTGAAATGTAGGGATCTTGGGAGGGCAATAGGGAAAAGTGCCGTAAGGGTTGGGGCCAAGAGTTCTAGAGTCTACAGTACAGGTATGTTATGTATGTTTCACAAGTTGCTGCATGCACAGACAGCACAATACTTAAAGTCCCGTCTTCCCCTCAGTTCGGTCAACAAACTCTATCTCTTCTTCATTAGCATCTTCTACTCAACATACTACTCAACTCACAGACTTCATTATGGGTGATATCATTCCTCAGTCCATCCCTCGTACATCTCGTGCATGGGCAGTCCCAGGCTCAACCAACATCATTCCCGCCAAATTCCCTTCTGCTTCACCAAAGCCCACAAGTTCCGACCCGCAAGAAATCGCCACCAGCGTCGTCAACGCATTCAACAAAGCTCTGCATAGCAAAGACTACCCCGCTCTGTCTCAACTCTTCACCGAGGACGGTTTCTGGCGCGATCATCTCGCACTCACTTGGTCTTTCCGAACAGTCCAAGGACCGAACAATGTTTTATCCTTTTTGAAGACATGTTCTGAATCAAAGAATGGCTTTCGCTTGAAGAAAATCGGTCTTGATACTAGCTCTTCAGTGAGAAAGCCCCAAGCCATCCCTATCGATGGCAAGGGCGAAGTGCAAGGTGTTCAATTCTTCTTTACGCTTGACACCGTTTTGGGTACAGGACTGGGCCTTGCTCGACTGGTGGAGGTCAATGGACAGTGGAAGATCTTCACTCTCTACACACGCATCAATGATCTCAAGGGCCATGAGGAAACTGTCAATGAGCATCGACCTCGCGGTGTTGAGCATGGAGGCATGCCTGGTCGAAAGAATTGGGCTCAACGAAGAGCCGAGGCAGCTGAATTCACCAAAGATGACCCAGCCGTTTTGATTGTTGGTAAGTTACTACCATCCGCGCAGTCTACCTTTTGTCGCTTACAATTCCAGGTGCTGGTCAGGCCGGTCTCACAGCTGCTGCACGACTCAAGATGCTGGGCGTCGAAGCTCTAGCAATCGACCAGAACGAACGCGTAGGTGATAACTGGCGAAAGCGATATCACCAACTGGTTCTTCACGACCCAGTTTGGTACGACCATATGCCCTACCTCCAATTCCCGCCTCAATGGCCCATTTTCACACCAAAGGACAAGCTGGCCCAATTCTTTGAGGCTTATGCTACCCTTCTTGAACTCAACATCTGGATGAAGACATCTCTCATCGACACAAAGTGGGACGAGACTACCAAGACGTGGACTGTCACTGTTGAGAGGAAGAAGGATGACGGTACAACTGAGAAGCGAACATTCCATCCTCGCCATATCATCCAGGCTACCGGTCACTCTGGAAAGAAGAACATGCCTGATATGAAGGGCATCTCCGATTTCAAGGGCGATCGTCTTTGTCACTCATCCGAGTTCTCCGGTGCAAAGGAGAATAGCCAGGGTAAGAAGGCCATCGTTGTAGGCTCTTGCAACTCCGGACACGACATTGCTCAGGATTTCCTCGAGAAGGGCTATCACGTAACAATGGTCCAGCGATCCAGCACCCACGTTGTTTCATCCAAGGCTATCACAGATATCGGGCTCAAGGGCGTCTACAGCGAAGATGGTCCTCCTGTCGATGACGCCGATCTTCTCATTCACGGTCTCCCTACGCCCGTCTTCAAAGCCCTCGCCGTCGAAACCACCAAGAAGCAAGCCGAATGCGACAAGGCCATTCTGGACGGTCTCGACCGCGCCGGCTTCAAAGTGGACCGCGGCCCAGACGGTGCAGGACTCTTGATGAAGTACTTCCAGCGTGGCGGAGGCTACTACATCGACGTCGGTGCATCACAGCTCATCGCTGACGGCAAGATCAAGGTGAAACACGGCCAGGAAATCGAGACAGTCCTGCCCCATGGTTTGCGCTTTGCAGATGGCACAGAGCTTGAGGCTGATGAGATTGTATTCGCGACGGGATACCAGAACATGCGAACGCAGTCGAGGACTATGTTTGGCGATGCTGTTGCCGATAAGGTGAACGATGTTTGGGGATTCAATGAAGAGGGCGAGATGAGGACTATCTGGCAGAAGAGTGGACTACCTGGATTCTGGTTCCATGGTGGAAACTTGGCCATGTGCCGATATTACTCTAAGCTATTGGCTTTGCAGATCAAGGGTTTGGAGGAGGGATTGTATACTTATGATGATATCTGAGGTTCTACAGAACGAATTTGTTT
This sequence comes from Fusarium brachygibbosum, assembly GCA_018886245.1. Taxonomy (NCBI): domain Eukaryota; kingdom Fungi; phylum Ascomycota; class Sordariomycetes; order Hypocreales; family Nectriaceae; genus Fusarium; species Fusarium brachygibbosum. The sequence goes on along the minus strand of MU249527.1, from coordinate 2,065,597 downwards.
TTGAGTTTTAAGCTTGTTATGAGAATTGGATAGCCACAACAGAATGCAAAATGTTTGAGCACAATATTGAAAATAAGATTGCAAATATCATTAAGTCGTGATATGGCTACATAGAATAGAATTATATAACAAGGTATCGGAACCACATCCATCATATTATACAGAGCCGAAACACCTGCCCAAGAAGGAAGTGCCCAGCCGCTATAATACCAATTAATTATCACATTTAACCAGCCTGGTAAACAGCCAGAGCGGCGACGTGAGGGTTGATCATAGTGAGGTTGTAAGGTGTGACATAAAGATCAGTGTCGGTCAAAGCGAGGAACATGGTGCTGTTAACAGCGGGGTCACCCTGCCAAGTGGAAACGTTGGGCTGAATGGTGTAGGCAGTACGGTCCTCGAGGCTGATGTTCTGAAGAGGAGAGTAAGTCACATTGAGCTGCGACACCCAGGCGGCGAACTTGGGCTCCTTGACATTGGTCGAGGTGATGTAGCTGTTGTTGGGACCGACGGCTTGGCCTGGGGCGTCCCAGTTCAGGAAGACCTGGCGGCCAGGGTAGGAGAGAGGGATGCTGCGGTTGTTGCTGATGGCGGCGGGACAGTCAAGTGTCTTGTCTGTAGCGTTGACGCAGAGTTCACTCTTCTTGACGTCTTTAGTAGACAAAGTGTTGGCGTAACCACCGGTTGTCTCGTTCCAGACGTTGGACCCGTTGATACGAGCAGGGTTGGGCTGGTTGAGGATGTTCAGAGAGGGGAAGTTCTGCCAGACAAGACGGGTCTGGTCGGCAGGGCAGCTGGAGATGTAAGGCGCAAGAAGAGTCCAAGCCCAGCTCTGGGGAATACCAGGGGTGTGCCACTCAGGCATGGGGAAGTTGCCGCCGAACTGACGGAAGATCAACTGCTGACGCGCCTCAATGGTGATACTCTGCAGCAACAGCTGTGCGGCAGGGCCAGAGTTGAGATGGGGCAGAAAGCCGTACACACCAGACTCACCCCAGCGAGTGAGCTTCTGGTTGAAGTCGATGAACTCGGGGACGTTGGAGACAGGGTAGTTGTAAGTGCACTGCTTAGGAGCCTGAGGACCAAGCATGTTGCTGATGACAGTAGCGTGGCCAATCTCCTGCTCTGCCATGTACTCAATCAAGAATCGATCCTCAGCACCGATACCGTAGGCGTCGAACTCCTCCTTGGAGAAGGTAGCCAGACCCCAGCGGAAGAGATCAAGCTCGATCCATTCCTGGTAAAGTGCGAGCGCAAGAGACTGGTAGTCAAAGTCGCTTTGAACCCGGTACACGGGGGCAGAACCGTTGGTGCCAACACCGCCATCAGGAGTGTACGGAGCAGGCTGAGGAGCGTGAAGCTTGCCATCAGCAGGGTAGTCGTAGGAGCCTGGGGGAGGTGGTCTCTCAGGGATAGCGGATGCAAGAACAGTAGTCGACACAGCACCTGTGGTAGTGGGTGTTCCAGTGTAGGGACCGTGAGAGGTCACATCGCTGTAAGGCCTGATAGGAGCTGCGACACCAGATGAAGAGACAGTTGTCTGGGCCTCTGAGACGAAAGGCACAGCGTTGGAAGTGCCTGCGATAGCGAGCAGAGCTACGCTTCGCAACAAGGCGTTTGTAGACATGGCTTGTAAGATGTGATGGATCTTGAAGGATGTCTGTCTTATTGCACAAGAAAGGGAATCTAATGCAGGACCAGGACGGACATTTTATTTACTTTCGTCGACTATACAGATCTGATCGGGACATTAGAATCTAGAGTGCCTACATTGAGAGGGATCCACTATGATGCGTACTAAAGAAAATTATCAATCGTCTCCGTCATGCAAAAAGAGCGATCGACACGTGGGAGAAGTCGTAATCATGCCGTCAACAAGTACGCGAGACGAGACAATAATCTCAAATACTATGCTGACTGTCAATTGATTCCAAAGTTTTCCAAAGTCAATGACATTATGACTTGATTCTTTTTCTGGAAATAAAGAATCCCGAGGTGGTATCACCGGTGGGGAGTGGGGAGAAGAAGCTGGAGCTAGTCCGCTTGTGATGGTTTGATCCGAACGGTACAAACCTTCGTTGGCGTACTTGTGACTTGATCATGGCGTAATTTTTGTTCAATTCTCTGGGTTGAACAGAAATTGAGCCTAAGATCCCGGGAAACAGGAGCTCAGAGCACCAAACATACAGTACATTCCCTGTCAGAGACAGAAGAGAGAAGATGCCCCCTGTAAAAGATAATCTTGGTTCATGTTTGTCCATTCTTGCTTGATTCACCGTCAACGCGACATGGCAAGCCAGCAACCGGAGCCTTTCACCCGTCATTCAAACAACAGTAATCAAAACGTAGACAAACTAAAACAGTTTGACGAGTTAGGTTTATTCCGATTGCCTAGTTTCCGATGCCGATTGCCCGATTTCGATTGCATTTTAAGCTGCTTCTTTTTCCCTCTGTCGATCCACAGACAAAGGGGAGAAGAATGTCGGGGTAATTTGTGTGTCACCCTTTCGCATCGACAACTGCACAGTAAACTTTTATGCCGGGTAACTTAAGCTCTGGCCTATCATCAGCACCGGTCCTGTCCGTACCGGAGCTTAGGGCCCGGAATAAGACAACCTCAGACACAAGACGAATCAGGAGCTGGACATTACGAGGGGGTAGAATTGATGCTTTGTGAGTGGTCAATTGCACATGCATCGTCAGCAGCTTCATGAGTGAAGTCTGTCATTTGTTGCGCTGTTGTGCGTCAAAAGGTGTCTGTAACAGGTCATGAAAACTGAGCCACAGCTATCATTTCGTCGTCATGATAGCTTTACAGCTGTTTCTTATATGCACGCACGACACTCGTAGGCCAAGCTCTCGAAGCTCTTAAATGCATGTAACCCATCCGAATCTCACCAGGCAATTGAAAACGCTTTTACTCTGAATTAAAATGTCATCCATCCGCGCAATTCTCACTCCTCAACTTCGAGCAGCCATCAAGCCTCGAACATTCCGTGTCCAACAAAGCCCTATCCGCATCCAAATCGCAGCCATGTCCGCTGTTTCCGACGCCATTGTCAAAGACCACCGCGAGCTGAAGAAGTACTACGATGAGGTAGTCAACTCAAGAGACCTCGATCACCAGCAGAAATTCGGTAACCAGTTCGTTTGGGAGCTGGCGAGACATTCTATTGCAGAGGAGTTGATTGTTTACCCGGCTATGGAGAAGTATATGGGTGCCAGGGGAAAGAGCTTGGCCGATGAAGATCGTCAGGAACATCATGAGGTACATCTATCCCCATCTCTCTCTCACAATATCAAAGAGACTTTGCTAACGCACTGAAAAAACCAGGTCAAGGAGCATCTCAAAGTCTTCCAAAATCTCAGTTCCTCAGACCCAGAGTTCGTTCCCAAAATCAAAGTGATCTGGGACCTGCTAGAGAAGCATATTGATGAGGAAGAAAACCGCGATCTACCAGCTCTTGAAGAATCGCTCAAGCCGCACGCGCAGGAATCTGAGTCCCTGGCCACGCAGTTCGAGAAGACAAAGCACTTTGTCCCTACGCGAAGCCATCCTAGTGCTGGTGAAAACCCACCCTTTGAGACGGTTATGGGACTCATGGCGGCGCCGATTGATAGGCTCGCTGATCTGTTCCGCAAGTTCCCCGATAAGAGGGAGCTGTAAGCCTGCAATGTACCCTGGTACAGATTGTGCAAGGAGTACGTGATGCCGAGACTGGATATTTATTCATAAGTCAATTGAACATAGTTGGATAATTAATATTGTTGCATTATTCTATGCAAGATATTGTTCGTGACGTCACTTACAGCAAAGTGCCAGTCTTACCCTAGACTTATATTTCTTTTTGCATTCTGCTTGATATGAAGCTCCCTTGTGATCTACACTATTATCTCCTACCTTGATAGATTAAAATACTAATTAGAAACAATGTCGGACTTTTTCTCAGTGTTTCTGATAACTGGGGCTGAATGGGGCATGTAGCGTCGACGTTGTATTTGATCTTATTCCGTCCAATGTTGGCGAAGCTCAGTCGACCTAGCAGCCCCCATTCACTGGCCTCCAATCTAAGTCTTCGACTAAGTCACAGAAAAAAAAGTTATTAAATTCAATAGATAGTAAAGTCGTTTTGCTACATACATGTCCAAAAGAATCAACTTCTGTGGTTGACTCATCGCATGAGGTATTCGCGGAGAAAAACAAAATTGCTTATCGTTTATCTTATCGATAGATTGCCAAAGGCCGACTGTAACCGAGAGATCCGTGGGGGGAAAACACCAAAATGATTTGCAATTGAGTCAGGGGTATTGAAACTGGAGTGTAGGTATATGATGTGGAATTTATCCTATCCTCATGGGCCGTTGTTTTATGTACTTGTCAGATATCATGCAGAAACCATATCAACCACTTTGTTGAAGATAAGATATTGACGTCACTCGGATGATGATGTCCAAGGATCTCGCAGCTATCAAACTCGCAGAAATGGAATTTACGAAAAACTGCTTTCCACCAAAATGAAAAACGAGTCCGCAAATGTGTCACATCTTTGCGGGATGCACTCGCCAAAGTCAAGCCGTTATCGCTCAACCCTCAAGCCCAAAGCTAAAAGGGTAGCGCAGGGTTAATCCGATGCGGGGTTACTCATCCCTCAACTCCAAACTTTTACGTATCAAATATATCCCCAGTTAAAAACCACGAATAGCCGCCTCATCAGAACCATCTCTCACTCACACCATCACTCACAACCAAAAAAATGACTCCCTCACTACAAGACGCAAAGATTACCTTCCTCGGCGGTGGTAACATGGCCGCCGCCATCATTGGTGGTCTCGTCGCCAAGAACATCAACAAGCAAAACATTTACGTCTCTGAACCCTGGGATGTGAACCGCAACAAGATGGCCGACCTCGGCGTCCGCACCACCGCTGATAACAAGGAGGCCGCTGCCGATGCTGATGTTGTCATCCTCGCTGTCAAGCCCCAGGTTGCCAAGAGCGTGTGCGAAGAGCTCAGCTCTGCTTGGGCTGGACGCGATAGCCTTCCTGTTGTCATCTCCATTGCTGCCGGTATCACTCTTGCTAGCATTGCACAGTGGTTCAAGGGCGATAGTGGAAAGGCGCCTCATATTGTGCGTGTGATGCCCAACACACCCGCGCTGGTTGGAGAGGGTGCTTCAGGACTGTATGCTGCGGAGGATGTCACTGGTGCTGAGAAGGAGTTGACCTCTGCTCTTCTGGGCAGTGTCAGCAAGGCTACTGAGTGGGTTGACAAGGAGGAGCTTCTCGATGTCGTCACTGGTATTTCTGGTAAGACTTGACCATCATCACCTAAATTGCAACGGCAGCTAATTCCATTCATCAGGTTCTGGTCCTGCTTATTTCTTCGCCTTCGTCGAGCACCTCATCTCCAGCGGTATCGGCCTTGGACTGTCCGAGGAGCAGGCTACCCGTCTCGCCAAGCAGACGTGCTTCGGCGCTGGCAAGATGCTCGTCGAGTCATCCGATGAGCCTTCTCAATTGCGAAAGAACGTTACCAGCCCTAACGGTACTACCCATGCCGCTCTTGTCAGCTTCGAGAACTCAGGAATGAAGGAGATTGTTGACAAGGCGGTTAAGGCTGCTGCTGACCGTGCCCAAGAGCTTGGAAAGAACTAAACTTCATTGGTGTTATGACATAGATTCGTTTTAAGGGTAGTGGAAACAGAAAAGCAGTCTAATACATCTTATAGTGAAATGCCTTGATTGTCATTTATGAGAAAATATACTCCTATAGATCCTGACTTTCGCCTATTGCTTCCCAGATGATAACTTCGAGTCATGACTGAGGATACCAACGAGCCTCTCCCTCTTGATACACTTCTCAAACGAAAAGCTACTCGCAAGCTCCTCCAGCTCCTCCTTGCTCTTATCCCTGAACAGCTCCGCCAGCTCCCATCCGACATACTCGCTCATTAAACACTCCCTGATGACCCGTTCGAACTGTCGCTCGAATGTCCATATCTTAGGATACTTGGTGTCCCTGTACTTCTCCAATACTTCGTCCTTTAGACCTTGGATGAAGGGCTCGTAAAGGTGCTTGACGCCATCTTTGTTTACCACACCCCAAAAGTCGAGACCGAGGCGTTGCTTCTTGGCCACGAAGGGACTAATGAGACGCATGTATGGTGATTCGGGATCAAGGTAAACCATGCCTTGGTAACCAATGTCCTTGTATAGCCAGATCGACCAGCTGACGTCCGTCTCTCTGTAAATAGCAAGTTGCTCTTGTAACAGGTTGAAGCGCTTATTGTTGGTCTTGACACCTTCCTCCCCCTCCTTATGCTCGTTCTGGTAAACTGGCCCAAACTCGCCGTTCCAAATAGGAACGTTCTTCTCCCTCATGAACTGAACTTTGCGTTCAAAGCTACTGCGCAATTTGGCATTTTGATCCTCGGTGCCTTCGTATTGTTCGCCGATGGGGAAGCCGAGGAAACTGTAGTCGTGGCAGGCATAGACAGCATTAGGAAGTGGCTTCTCCGGGAAAGCTCGGAAGTCCATGGCGTAGGTGTTTCCATCAATGAAAATCATGTGATCGGGATCAATAGCTCTGACGTCCTTTTCGACTCTCTCGTACCACTTAATCAACCTGTCGCCGTAGTGGCCTGAAGAAGTTCTGGACTCGTCGGCAGGTTCGTTGAGAAGATTGTAACCAGCAATTGCAGGATTGCCCTTGTAGTGAGTTGCCAAGGCCTTCCACAGTTGGAGGGCCCGGTCTTGATGGTCCTTGAAATCCCAGAATGCTGCTCGAGAAAGACCAGAGTCGCTGTGCCAATCTTGGTTCTGACCTCCAGGGACAGCATGTAGATCCAAGACTGCGTAAAGGTTATGTCTAGCGCAAATATCGACACATCGATCAAGCCAATCGAAACCCGATTGCTTCAGATTGTCAGGATCCATATCATCGATGAAGTGGCGATAGTTAAATGGAATGCGAATACAGTTGAGTCCCAATGATGCAAAATAAGCAGCATCAGAATCTGTGAAGAAGTGGTGCAGGAGTCTATCGAAGAAGAAATTGGCCTTGTCTTCACCTAGAACCTCAGCCATTTGTTGCCGATGTTGATGCTCGTGGCCAGCATAGCCAGTGATGAAGTTCTCCATGTTGAGCATACCACCGATGGCTGTGCCCTTCAGAATGACTTGGTTCCCTGAGGAATCAACAATCTTACTCCCCTCCGTGTGCAGCATTTTGCACGTTGATGACTGGGGGCGGCCATGTGAAACGCCTTCGTAGGAGCCGGAGTTGTCCGCTGTTGCGACCATGGTAAGAAGATATTGATGAAACGAGGGAGTTGAATGGATATAGAAGGTGAAACTAGGTAGAAATAAGACAAAGACTCTTGAAATGTTTGATAGTTGGCATTGGAGCATGCATTGCCGTTCACCTAAATACTCTGTACATACTTCAACGTGGAGTGATTCAGGTGGTTTCTTACGAGCGATACTCCCCGACGGCTCAAATCGTCACACCATCTTCGATCACGATGCCCAATGAGCCCTGTAATTACAGTGGATCATCTGCATGACTCGCCAAAACACGGGGAAGCGAAACAACAATCGCCCTCGTGGTCCTTGGGATCGAGAAAGTCAGGCAATAATGAGACGAGAGACAAGATATCGGACATTTTATTGGATTTTAGGTGGGGCTTCAATTCTTTCACCTAAGTCTACCTATTAAGCTTTCTACTACTATAAGTTGTTTATACCCGGAACCCCATTACAACTGAATTACGATATCAACCGCCAAGCCTATGCAACACTTCCTCCAAGAATTTCCGATGATTTGACAACCCTGCTACGTCATCTTCCCACGCTCTTAAAACCTGCATGATTCTCTCACATGCTTCTCGCCAACCATTTGGCATTCCCGAGCCTAAGAGCCGAGCTGCAAGCAATACCGTTGCGGAGCGGACAAGGGCTCGGATCATGAACCATGTTCCATGATGACGATGCAAGAAACCGGCTTCATTAACGTCCACGTTCAACACATGATACTCTAAGCCCTTGTTTACGAATTGAAGACCTGGGATGGGTGTTGTGATTCCGCCTTCGAGAGCAGCGAGATGGGCCATCACGAAGGGCCAGTAGAGACGTTCAAAGAAGTTTACGAGATGGCCGCGAAGGACGAAGCAGCATACGTTGTCTTCGATACGGTCCGATGCGATTGAGAGTTCGGATGGGAGACTATCGGCCCATTCGTTTGCTTGGGTCTCGTAGGCTGGTATAAGTAGAGCGAGTTGCTTCAGAAAATCCAGATTTGAGGTCGATGCGCGATGTAACTCGAGAATATCGTTGCATGTCCGATTGGAGAGTCGTCTGAGCGAGATCTCAGATAGATAAAATAGCCAGGCTGTATGTTGTCTGCTGGAGGCTGTAGTCTTGGTTGATTCTAGAGGATGTGGAGGTGTAGGAAAGAAGGGCGGATACAACACACTCGAAGAATAAGGCATGCTGAAGTCAGGGAGAGATAATTCCCCTCTCAATTCTCTCTCAGACTTCCAAGCAGACCAGTACACAGCTTCCTGTTGTGTTTCACCCAATTCCGGTCTTGGAAACTCCGGTCCATCTGATGTACTTAGAACTTGTGCTCGTTGCAAAAAGGGCAGTGTCTGGCACGTTGCTAGCGCTTGTGAGAAATACCGCCATGCTTCGAATGGCCTGAAAGTGCTCATAAGAAAGACGCCTGACAGGAAAAAGCATTGCGCCGAAATTATATCAGATCGAGCCATGAGTGTTCCGATCCTCTTCTGTGCTGTTTGAAACAACGCTTGAGCCTCCATGTACTCTGCCGAATCGGGCCTTAAGTGGAATGTGGCATCAAGAGGTGTGGCTATCTTTCCTAAGGCGCAAATGATCAATGTTAGACACGACCCAGGCGACCAATCAATTCCATCCATAACGACATTGAGTACCGTTCTTCTTGCAGCTGCTTCCTCCAAGATGGGGTTTTTGCAGTGTACGTGTGCAAAGAAGTTGTCCAAGAGCGCTTTAACACCCTGGGTATCTAGATCCGCTATGTCGGCTAGTGAGGTGCAGCCGGGTGAATAGGACGGTGATGGCTGGGGAGCATCGTTTTGAAGGGTTGCATGGGCTGACATGTCGCGTGAGAGTACGGACCACAGAAGAAGGCTTTCCATTTTTTCTGGCAAGATGCTTCTCAGCGGTATATCGCTCATAGGAGAAGGCTGGAGTTCCTCCACAGAAGACTCTTCAACAAGAGCCAGCCCTTGGACAGAGCCATTTGCCTGCCCGACATTGACAGCTGGTTCTTGATGAGAGATATCAGTTCGCGTATCGCGAAGGATCTTCTCCAGATCATCCAATCGCTCCAAAATCTTAAGACTTGCAGGGTCAAATGCCGAGAGATCAACCGGAGACTGGATGCAGTTCGCCCCGACGCTGAGACAATATGAGCACGACGGTTTGAGATTGTCACATTTCGTCTTTCTGCTTCGACACACTTGACACGCCGTGTTGGCCCGTTTGCGCGGGTAGAAGGCAGTGCCGCGTGGAGCCGGTCTCTTCCCTGGACGACGTTCCGGTTCCTTATCTTGGAGCTGATCGGCTGATGCTTGCGGAGTCATTTTGTCGTACTGTCGTTACTGGAAAGTAGGATGAGGTGGAGGAGAAGAGTGGAGGTTCAGCTCGGGGAGTATCGCTCCTTTTACCTTCGGATTGTACCACCACTTGTGAGCAACCTTGAAGTGGAGCTCGTCGGGGAATGTCGCTCGTATCAGCCGAATTTGGGATAAGCTCATCCCCGCGATCCCCAGGTTGGCCGACAGGCGATCTCCCCACAAACCCCAGAGTGGTCTAGACCGATCTAGTGAACCTTGGAACGGTTTTGTTTTTCCCATGACTTTGGGTTGGGCAATGAGTCTCCTTGTCATACCATATTCAGCAGTTGGCCATCGTTCACCCGATGATACAACACCAAGATCGGGAAGTCATGGGAAGCTGTATATAAGACACGGCAGCTGACCCTTCTATTCCATGCCCCAGCACCAACAATCGCACTCTATTCTTCAAGATTGATAACCAGGCATCAACTCACCATGGAGGCTTCTCACAAGCATTCTGAAGGCAAGCCAGACCTTGAACTCCAGGCCAAGGTTTCTGGAGCAGAACATATTGACGACAAGTACAATGCTGTCAACGCGGACCGCCAAGCTGAGCATGAGCTCACTCTCAAGCAATGTTTCAGCCAGCACCCAAGAGTAATCTTGTGGTGTTTCTACTGGTCAATTGCTGCTATCGGATGGTAAGAACAGTCGAGTGTGTCCACAAGTCATATCGCTAACAGATTCTGCATAGGGGATTCGATGCCCAGATCAACGGCGCAATGATCTCCGTTGCTTCTTTCCGACGTGACTTCGGGTACGCCTACTCTAAATCGATTCCCATACCTGTCTAATACGATCCTAGATACGTTCAAGATGGCCAAGCTATCCTCCCCGCCGACTGGCAAACAGCCTTCAATACGATCAGCTCCGTCGGTGGTTTCTTTGGCGGTTTCATATGCTCCTGGATTTGCGACAAAGTCGGCCGAAAGAACTCCCTTGTCATGGCACTCCTTCTAGCTACTGGTGGTACCATCGGAGAGTGCATGTCGCACACCAACGTTGCTTTCCTCATGTCCAAGCTGATCCTTGGCTTCGCGCTGGGTTTCTTTCTTACTCTTGCACCGCTCGCGACCTCGGAGATCTCCCCTGTTGTGCTACGTGGTATCGCTACGGCAGGCGTTAACCTTGGTATCGCTCTTGGTCAATTGGTTTCGAATGGTGTTATTAAAGCTTTCGGTGAGAGGACTGACCATTGGGCTTGGCGAGGTGCTTTTGCCACTCAGGGCATCTTCATTGTTATTTTGGCTGCTGGGCTACCTTTCGCTCCCGAGACGCCATGGTATCTCGTTCGCAAGGGTAAGATGGACGAGGCCAGGAAGTCCATCATTCAGCTCTACGGTTCAACAGTCGACGTCGACGCCAAGCTTGCTACTATCCAGGAGACCATTGCCGAAGAGCAAGCAGCGACAGTGGAAGCACCATCCTGGGCCCAGTGCTTCAAAGGAACCGATCTTATTAGAACCATGATCAGTATGGGCATATTCGTGTGCCAACATTTCGTGGGCATCATCTTCGTCCTAGGATACTCGACTTACTTCTTCCAACTGGCTGGCCTCGAGAGTTCTCGCAGTTTCGACCTTGGCGTGGGAGTTACTGCATGTGGTGTTCTTGGAAACATCTGCAGTTGGTTCGTTGTTAACTCATTCGGTCGACGCAAGATCTTCCTCTCTGGTATGGGTGGTCTTACAGTTCTCCTGTTTCTTATTGGCATTATGGATGTAGTCCCTACCGCTGCTGCCAAGTGGGTTCAAGCCGCCTGTACTGTTATCTACGCCTATGTCTACTTCGCCACTGTTGGAGCAATGGCTTTTGCTGTTCTGGGCGAAACAGCTTCCTTGGCTTTGAAGGCCAAGACCATGGCGTTGGCCACCGCTACACAGTCTGTCATGGGCGTCGCTATGAACTTTGCCATTCCTTATATGGTTAATCCTGATGAGGGCAATCTAAAGGGCAAGGTTGGCTTTATCTTCGGCGGACTTGGTCTTATCGGCTTTATCTGGAGCTGGGTTTATGTTCCTGAGCTTAAGGGCCGACGTTATGACGAGATTGACCACATGTTCCACAATAAGGTCAGCCCTCGAAAGATGGGAGACTATAAGATGTGAGACTGGTCGTTGCGGGTAATGGCCTAGGCAAATTTGGCAGATTTGGTATATAAAGTTTGTTTTGTAATGTATTTATACGCGGAGGGACTGCAAGCTAATAACTATTCGGCTCATTCGCATTAGTAATACTGATAATTGTTCTCATTATAGCCTCGAATCCTGCAAGACATATCGTGAATTTACTAGCATTATACAGTACCACGTAGATACAGAGAATTTCCATCAGAAGCCAAGTAAACTAAAAGCTTATCCCATGAAGGCTGCAAGAAGCGGTAGAGCATACATAAGTAGCTCACCCACAGTTTGAGTCTTTCCAGCGACATTGGTCTGGCCTTCACTGACGGTAGTGGCCGACGGTAACGTTTCGTCCCCAGTCCCAGTCCCAGAGCCGGAACCTGAGCCAGAGTCGGAATTATCACCACCATCTCCACTACCACCGTTACCGTCCCCGCTGCCACTATCATCATCTCCGCCGTCTGAGCCACTGCCACTACCAGATCCATCACTACCTCCACTTCCACCTCCATCTTCGTCACCGGAATCGGAGCCAGAGCCAGAATCCCCATTGTCGTCACCTTTACCACCATCACCACCACCATCACCACCATCACCACCCTTGCTACCATCGCCGCCCGTACTACCATCACTCTTCCCACCCCTCGCAACCCTGATATTCGCATCCTGAATCGTAAGTTCAATTGGTTTCTCCCCACACTCTTGAATCATCCTAATCTTCTGATTCTTGGCAGACTCGAAGGGGTCACTTTCAATATCCTGCGTATCATCCCCGTCACCCTTGGAAATAAGCTCCTTGTCGTAAACAGTGTTCTCGTCGACCAACATCTTAAGACGAGATCCTGTTCTGCCATCCTTCGAGTAAGAAGAACCGACCTGGTTTACTTTAACGGAAAGAAGAACGCTGATGTATTCGCCTGCGGGTATATTGTCGACCTCACCGCCTGTGGGTGCTATTTCACAGTTTGCTTTGCCGTTTGGTGGAGGTTTGAGAAGTCTAGATTGGTTCAGTAGGCAGTATGGGTGATGAGTACTAGACTGGTATACTTACACGACTTGGTCGCCGTCAGAAGCTTCCTTGAACTCAGCGTAGTCACCGAGAACGGTGTCTTCTTCCAAGTCGACGGGAACATCGTATGCCGCTTCCGTAGGGGCAGATTTCGAGCCGGTCACTGTGGTGAAGCCACTCTTGTCGGTGGCAGCTGGGGCAGATGCCTGGATAGATTCGCCGCTGGATCCTGTTGAAGGGGGGTTTTGGTCAGAATCTGCTTCCTCGGTCTGTTGGGGTTCTTCAGAAAGTCCCATCGTCTGGGGACTGTTGCCAGCATCACCGGTCTCAGAGGGGGAATCAGGTTGATCTTCCTCACCCCCCGTCTCTAAGGCCTCAGTGGGCGAAGGTTCCGGACCGTCCGTACCTTGATCACTATCTTCATCGCTATCAGCGCCGCCCGAAGCAGCACTTGTGGGCTCTACATCAGTAGCTGTTGGTTCGCTATCACCTCCAGTCAAGGTTGGTCCTATAAGTTCCGCTCTGGTACTTGACGCTTGATCTTCTGGTCCCAAGTCAGCCGTGGACTCATCAGGAATTTCAGTCACCGAATCATTAGGCGTCACGGTAGGTAAAAGCGCCGGTGGTGGATCAGAGGCCTCAGGAGTAGAGACTGGCTCATCTTGGCCAGTTCCTGTTGGTCCGGGTGTAGCCTCTTCCGGCGTGGAGTTCAGAGTATCACTTGGAGCAATATCGGGTTCACCATTGGTTGCAGTTGGTTCCTCACCATTTGTATCTGTAGGCTCTGGGTCATTGGTGGGAGAGGGTTCAGTATCGGCATCCGTAGGCTCTGCATCCGTGGGGGATGGCTCAATGTCGGCATCTGTAGGCTCTGCATCTGTGGGAGATGGCTCAGTATCGGCATCGGTGGGCTCTGGGTCGCTGGTAGGAGCGGGCTGTTCGTCAGTGGAGGGGTCTGGTACCTCCGACGGTTCCGTTGGGGGGTCGACCGGAGCCGATTCATCGGCTGGGACTCGGGCACCTTCACCGGAAGAGGGTTCGGGCTCGGTGTTGGGGTCTGCTGTGGGCTGTTCGTCTCCACCACCATCGCCACCATCACCACCATCACCACTACCTGATGAGGCACGTTAGCAAGCAGTCTCTCCGCATGATAAGAAACAGAAGGACTGAGCTTCTTGAAGCTTAAAGATAGTGATGGAAATGCTCAATTACCTCCATCTGATGGTACCGAAGGCTCAGGAATAGGGACGTCTGCCCCGCCCGTTTCGGCAGGAGGATCTGCTACTGTAGCTACGGCATCGTCATCTGCTAGAACGGGATCGGTTTGCCCCAGGCCTCTCTCAATAAGGAGACCTATGACAAGTCCTTTCAACAAACGCATAGTGACTAGCAACAGGCTGAATTCAACAATGAGTAGTGCACAAGAGGTAACCAGTGAATTGGAAGTGTGCTACACAAGCTGGCAATACTATGGTTCTTATTCCCTTATATACATGGTTTCCTTTGATACACCCCTTCGCTCTCTAGCATCTAGACCTTCTATGGCGGCCTTTTTCATACGGAGACATTCAGCCATCCAGCCACGGCCTAACGCTAGTGACCGGAGCTGAAAGTCGCGCAGTCCCCTTACCCAATACATTTTGATGCACATCAGCCTTATGGAGCTTGTGGCGAGACCTAATCCGGCCAAGCCAGACGAATTTGGGAGAGTTTTAGCGAAATCACGACGCCATCTACCAGGCTTCTCCGTCCCCAAGACAATCATTCACCCCAGTTCGCCATGAACTGGGGCTGGCAATGGCCGCAATTAGACATCTCTATTACTGTAAAAGCATGTTTGACACTGCATTGAAATGGGTTTGATGATTGCCGCAAAGCTCATCTGCCGACGCGCGGGGGCTGGGATGTGCCCAAAAGAAGCCTAGAGCAAGCCACGCCAAACAATAGACTGATACTCTAAATACAAGGTTAAACAGGCCTCCGGGCAGCAACCCTTAGCGGATGAGCCTCAGTATTGTAGACAAAAAGATTAGTCCCGTCGTCTCCACCCAAAACATCCCATTCGCCCTTGCTTTCTGTTTGGATCAGCCACTGGTACTTGAGTGTCTCAGCAAGCATGAAGCTAGCCATGATGCCACCGCGAGTTCCGTCGCCAGACGGAGAAAGAACATTATTCACGCTGGCAAAGCCTCCACCAACCCGCATGGTCCTGTTCTGGGCTAGAGTATACGCCCAAGCTACGTCGCGCCAATACTGAGACTTGGTATGCTGGTAGGCGTAGTACCAGCTCTCCACAGCCTCTGGGGCTTGACCGCCTGAAAAGAGGCCATCAGGAATGAAGAAGCCCGCGCGAGAGAAAAAGTCTGTTTGGTTGCTATTTTGAGGCTGTGATAGTAGGTCTATGTCCCAACTGTACAGCGTTGGGCCAATGCCTGATGCGGTGTATCGGTACCCGTTGGCGCAATACTCGCTGAATGAGAGACCGTAGTCCAGCCAATCTGGGCGGTCCATGGCAGAGCCACCAAGGATAAATGAACCTCCGATAAAGCAGGCGAGGAATTCTGTGTAATTGACCTGTTCCTTGCCTGCGAAAGTCGTTGCCATGGTCAAGTCTGGTCGCGTGGATGGATGCGAGACCAGGTGTTTGATGGTTGAGTCGGCAGCTTTGGCGAATCTTTCACCGTAGTGGCTGAACCGATCAGGGTCATAGACGAACATCTTGATGAGATACTCATAAGCTGAATCGTTGCCCGATGTCCATCCCCCATAGTTATCTAGGATCTCTCCCGTTTCTACACTGAAGGTTCCTCCTGTAAGGCCAGGCCATACTTCTGAAGAGGGCGAAAGCCAGTACTCTTCCGCGCGATTGGCAAGTTCTCCATATTGTGGGTCTCCTGTGAGATCAGAGAGATGCTGCCATTCGAGAACAAGGGATCCCATAACAGCCAAGCCCGTGGTTCGAATTCCATCTTCCGTCAAACCATCATCCCCGAACGTTCTGTTCTCGATGAAGATGTCGTTGATAGGAATGCCAGTTGGTGTGCCAAAAGCAAATTTGAGAGTATCAGCTAGTGTCGTGGCTTGGTTGAGTAGCATATCAACCTTCTTCTTGTCAATCTTGAGATGTCGGAATGGTCCCTTCAGCAAATCATATGCGCCAAGCAAACCACCAAGATAACGGATATTAGTCTCGAAAACACTCACAAGACTAGGCTTTGGGGTATTTGTTTTAGTAAAGTCAATACTGGGAATGAAATCTAGAATTGTCTCTACTATGTCAATTTGCTCCATAAGGATGGCCGTGTCGAGGCCATCCACGGCTGTGACACCCCATCCATTGCGATCATCTGTATAGTTGTCGTACTTGGGTCGGAGAGAGTCATGGGGGAAAGCATACGTAAAGTAGCCGTCCCAGGCAAAACGAAACATCTGGACGATCTCATCTGCGCGCTTGTTTTGATCTGGCTGAAAGTTGGTGTAGTCATAGTCAGGACCCCGCTGTTCCGGGTAGCGAAGGCCCCCTTTGGAATTTGAGTTTTTTTGGAGAGGCAGCCGCAAAGACCGGTAGCGCGAGGCTATAAAGAAATGCGGGAAACAACATAGTAGCTGTGTGATGGACAATGTGATGAAGAAAGACCGAGATCATTCATAGCAATTGTGGAAGGATCAAAGCCGTTTTATCTACAAGTATTACCATGCCAGTAAGGATCATCATAGGCCATAGTCTATACCCTGTCTAGCCAAAACACATGAACGTTCGAGGTGACAAAAGTCCCCGTCATTTAGCAATTCAGGCAATCACATAGTAAAAGAACGAATAAAGTTCCACGGAGTGTAGCGAGCCCAATCAGCGTTCGATGAATCCATGCACACAAATGCTGGAGCTATATGGATCGACAGGGGACTGCAAAAGGGTCAGTGCTCTAGTCAAGGATCATGCAGATCCTGCAACATCGGCAGATGAGAAAACAAAACAAGCTTTAATTACGGAGTAGAGAGCCTTTGATTTTGTTGTTCCGTTAGCTCTAAAGTGTTCGAAGATCAATCCAAAATGAGAAATAAAAGACGGCGACAATTAATTGATTTGGTCGAAAAATACAAAACTAGCTTCATAACAGGTTCACGCGAACCGAACTGACTAGAGACAAAATATTTGAAGAGTGAAAATAATTGGGAAGCACAACAAATCAATATCGAGTCTATAAATTCTATGTTCTTTGGTGCAGTCAAGGTATCTGAACGATAGTCCGCATGCGCGAAGTCAATTCAAACAGTAGTCATGTAAGAATGCAAGTAATTTGCCTCCATGAATTCCGTCCAGGTCGTCAACTTTAGTCCAGGGAGCTGTAATCAGTTACGTTAGAATCATCGCACTTCTTATCAACTTGAAGGAGATGCTTACCTTGTGGGCTTGGACAAACTCGGGTCGTCCATATATCATTCCAAAGTCTCGGAAAATGAGTAGCTGCTCGGTAAAGTCCAAAGCAGTCAGGTCATCCATGTACTTCTTCAGGATGCCCTGAAATTCTTCTGAAGACATCTCATTGTAGCGGATGTCAATTTTATATGCTATGAAAGGTTAGTCGGCAATTGGTTTCAAGGTTCCTGCGTTACAAACCTTCTGCCATGGAACGAATCTTTTCGCCTTCCGAAATCGCTTCAGAGTAAAAGGCGATGGTCTTCTCAAGGCATTGATCGGGATGATCGAGAATATACTGTACCAATTTACCCGTGTCGGAGATGGCGACATTGGGAAGAGGAGTAGTCTCGGGCAATACGAAAGATCTCAGGTAAGTTCCATCTGCTTGCTATTGAACTTGGTCAGGTATAATTCAGTAATTGAACACATCTACACACCTTGATAGGGAGATACGTGCCGGGCTGAGTAAGGCAGTTCTCAAAGTAGTTAGGGAAAAGCACAGTAGTAGTCTTCTTCCACAACTCAGGCTTCTGCTCCCGGATGTAGTCCGAGACAGCAGCCTTGCTCTGCCAGTGATACACATGAGGATAAAAACCCTCAGAGATCTTGCTAGCATCGGGAAGATCTGCCCAGATGAGCTGTTCAAGCTGAGGCAGCTCAGCGGCAATGTCCATGATAGATTTACCCTGAGCTTCCTCTCTTGCGCCAGACATGTGTTGCCAGAAGTCGGTCATGGCGAAGATAACATGAGCATCGTGGAAGGCGTCTTGGAGGCTCTTTGAGTCATCGACGTCGGCTTGCTGGACTTCGATACCGAGCTTGGAAAGCTCTTGAGCCTTTGCAGAGGATGTGTTGCGAGTTAAGCCTCGAACGTTGTACCGATCTGGAGATTGGGCGAGGAGCCTTGCTACAGAACCACCCTGGTGATGAGAGAGAGGACGTCAGTCTCAAGATATAGGACAGTTAAATGTGAGAAGAAAAACTGACCTGTAGGCCGGTTGCACCAATGATGACAACTCTCTTCTTCTGGACAGTCTTTTGAGTCATTGTGGGAATCTGGCAATGAAATGAATGGAATGGAGTTTGAACGAAAGCTCTGAATTGAGAGGAAAGTGATTAATGATGTTTAGAACCTAGGACATATGGAATTGATTAGGGACTTATATAGCAACAAGTCCCAGTTAAGCTACGATTCCTCATTCTGTGGGACCTACCGAAGATCGTAGATTCGGTCCTGTCGATAGAAGATATTAGCGGGTCTGTAAATATCATGAAAGCATTTGCCGCTGATTCAGCGGATCGATCACCACTTTTCGTGTCTTCAAGGATCCACAAGTGCCAAAGTCCGGTCTTATCAAAGTCCCGTAGACCGACAATTATATCACAATCTTTCGAAACTCGACCTCAAAATTTCATCCACTTCTCTACAAATGAATCATGACAAAGAATGGGCCAGAAAATGTATGTACTAGGCTCGAATTGAGACAGTGCAAGTTCAACTATCGAACTTAGTCGGCGTTCCACCCACGTCACGGTGAATACCTACTCACTCGTCTCCCACTAATTTGTATTAATAAGCGGAAAATCAAGACAAATATGCGAGATTTGAGGCTCGATCCTGCAACTAACCCGCAAAAATAGCCGAAACGAGATCTTAAGATTTAACAACAATGCCGGAATGCGTGAGAGGTCGAAAGCCGAAATCATGTGACTCTTGTCGCAAGAAAAAGGTAAACCCCTGTTCAACAGTACCATGTTTTCTCTCTGGGGATAAGATGCCCAGCCTTCAACTTGGGACGTTTCTGATAATTGGTTTTTTGCTGTGCTGAAGTTTGTCGGACTTGTTAGATTCAATGCGACAGAGTTCTACCGCGGTGCGATTATTGCAAACATCATGATTTGTCTTGTACGTACAAGCAAGCGAAAAAGCCAAGAGACGCTGCGTCAAGGTAAATATGATGTCCTCCATTCCCGAGAAATCATGCCTGCCCTTATAGCATCCCAGAAGTCCCCCATGTTGGTTTTTGAGTAGTGACTTGTTCAATTTTGGTTGAGAAGTAACAAAATTGATAGATCTGTGAATGTTTCACCGCCAAGCATCGCGACGTTCGAACCAGAGCATGACCAGGGAGCATTCAGCAATTCAAACCCAAACTGTAAGTTCCATCTATCATTCTAGTGTTTTAACATAGTCAGGTTTCGAAACTGACACGAAGGTCTTTGCAGCCTCAGACACGTCAGATTCACAATGCCATCAATCGTATTTAGAGGGCCTTCAACTCTTAAATGGTCTACCATTCTTTAGTGATGTCGGCCAGAACTGGATACGGGTTGCGACAGGATCAAACCTAACAGACCACATCGCAAACAGATTGCTTCAAGGTTATCGACAATTCGCATCCTATGATCTTCAGACTTCGTTCCCAAAAGACAGCAAGAATCTCCCGACCTATTACGCAAGTGAGGATCTCGCTACGAAATTCTGCTCATCTGCACAGTTCCTCGTCTTCCCAATTTTCAGTCTCCAGCGTTTCCTCTCAACGACGTTACCTCTTGCTTACACAGATACCCTGGGCTATGCAGGAACGCAGAGCGGCGCGACCAGTGCTAGAGCCTGTGTACGGGCCATCCTGATTGTTGGCGATGTTCTCGGCCACAATGTGGCAGAGGTTGATGCATCTGTACTACAGGACTATGTGAGGGAAATTGAAGAAGCATTGCCGATAATATTACGAGAGATGACGACGGATGGCTTTGAAGCTCTAACAATGATGGTTAGTACTCCCACGATCATACCCTGAACAGCATGAAAACTACCATCGTACTTATTCGCAAAAGATTATATACAAATACTTTGTGGGAGACCTCCGCTCAGCATCGTTTCTCATCTCTACCACAACCCGCATGATCTTCAAGCTCGGCGCTCACATTCCCCCTCCATCAACAGAGCCATACAACAAAGACAGAGATACTCATCACATGCGCGATCTATTCTGGATCTGCTACTGCATGGATAAAGATCTCTGTCACAGAATCGCTCAGCCACCAGCCATAAATGACGCTCACTGTGACTTAACTCTTCCCACCAACTACGCCGAAATGCAAAACTCCAACATCCTCAACCTTGGCGAATTCTCCCCTTACAATTCCACAGTCGTACCGCTCTACCCGTGGGACATCCGGCTATCCATCATCAAGTCCCGAATATACGAAGATCTCTATTCGATGAGCGCGTCAAGACAGCAGGAAGCCGAGATTCTGAGACGAATTCGGTATTTGGATGAGGACTTGGAGGTTTGGCGTCTTACTTTGCCCCTAGATCATCGGCCGACGCTCTCATTCTTGGACAAGACGCCTGTTGATGCGCAAACGAATACGCAAGCGATTATGCTTCGTTTGTCGTATCATCATTGTGTAATTTCGATTCACAGAGCGCGGTGCAGAATGTTCAGCCCTGTCGCTGGTCTGGTCGGAGATGGCCACGAAGCGAACTTCCAGTTGTTAGTTGATGCTTCAAAGTCAATTTTGACATATTTGGAGAAAGCTCTACCAGTTGTAGCTCACGAATGCTTTTGGTATGTTCGTCTTCTCTCACATACTAAATTCTCTCCTCTGCCAACTGCTAACCATCAATAAAGGATTGTTCTCTTCTATCCCATGACAGCCATTTTCACTGTCTTTTCCATCGCACTTGTCAACACCCAGCTTAACTCGGTTTATAACAACTTGGCCCTTCTGGAAGATTTTACTAGGGTGATTCGACAAATTCCAATACGCAGATTGACCGTCGCTGAGGTTTCTCACCTAGCATTCATTGAAGAGCTTGTAGCCGAGATGAGCAGGTTGATGGTTGCTGCAGGTCAGAAAGAGGGGTATCAACGATGAAAGAGTACCACCACATGCACCATATTGAAAGCACGAACAACATGAACACATCAAAACCTCGAGCTAAAGTCCGATAGCATTTAAAAATGTATACGGTGTTTAGGTATATCCGACTCGTGATGATCAAGATCAGTATTCAGCTGAGAAATCCGAGACTATTTCCGCTAGAAAGTCCGTGTTAAGTCCCTCGCAGCGGACAAGTACAATTGTCCGTAATGCAGCCACGTAAAGGAGCCAATCAACAGCTAGACCCTTGAGGACATCCAACTTTTGATTGGTCCAACAGGTACTATCGTCATCTCTAAGGATTGTTTTATTCGCAACTGCTCGATTGAGTTGAATTGCTTACTCTGTGCATATAATCTATTCGAGTTGGTTGGAAGGTCTGAAAAGATGTTTTGGTATATAAATTGAGGTTGATTTCCACTCAAAATAAGATATTGATATCTACCATCATCATTATCTACTATACAACTCACACTATACCTACACTGCCTTTCTATCTTGTAAACCAAGCCTACCCAACATCAAGTCGACAATTTACCATACATTCAGCATGGAATTCCCAAACACTCCTCTCATCGGCGGCGCTGCTGACATCCCCGTCAACTCCCCCTCCCCCATCATGTCCTTCACACCCGTCACCCTCCCTGCCCAAGATCGCAGAGTCCCCCTCGACATCAAGGTCACGGCTCCCGCGACTGGCTCAAACCTCCCCATCATCCTCCTCTCTCATGGCCATGGCCCTAGCAACTACCTCTCCTCGCTCAAGGGCTATGGGCCCATTGTCGATTGGTGGGCTAGCCACGGTTTCGTGGTTATCCAACCAACACATCTGAGCTCCAGGCAGCTGGGCTATCAGCTATCAGGAGAGAATATCAGGGAGCTTTTTATGGATCAGCGGGTGAAGGATATGCATCGGATTCTTGACAATCTCGACACCATTGAGGAAACTGTGTCTTTCATCAAGGGTCGTCTTGATCGAGAGAGAATTGTTGTAGCTGGCCACTCTTTAGGCTCTTTGACAGCTAACATTCTCCTCGGTGCTGTCAACACTGACCCTCGCGACGGCGAAAAGATGCAACTTGCAGATGCCCGCATCAAAGCTGGTTTCATCATGGGCGCTCTCGGCAACGGAACAACCGATCTTTCCGAAGCAGGTTCCAGAATGATGCCTTTCTACAATATCGACTTCTCCAATATGAAAAAGCCTTGCCTAGTAGCATGGGGCGACTCAGATGTGAGCCCTCACTTGACATCACGTGGTGCAGACTGGCACGCCGACCCATACACAGAGTCGCCCAGCCCCAAGGCTTCCTATGAAATTAAGGGCGGAAAGCATGGATTTGGTGGTGTGAGCGGCTGGGATGCGCTAGAGTGTCAGGATGAGAGTGCTGAGAGACTTGCAGCTGTCCAGAGGGTGAGTTGGGCGTTTTTTAGGAGTCAGCTGTACCCTGGCGACGATGCCTGGGAGAATGCGAAGAAGGCTATTGGCCAGCATGCAGAAATTGGCAAGATTGAAGAGAAGTAGGGAGTGGGATCCTGTGGTATTAATGGTTGTCCACTTGGTACATATCTGCACTGAAAGTCATTTCCACTCTCGCTAGTTCATGGTACATTCATAATACAAAGTTACCTATCCTTCTACTATGTATCTTCAATTGATTAACAATACGAATATACGCTATTCTCTAAGATCGCAGGTACCGTGACGAAGGCGTGAAGGCGAAGGAAATAGAAGATATTATACAAATTGACTAAACTATAAATACAAACATCCTTCGAAACCATCCATCGAGCCCATGTCCTTCCAGCTTATGTCCGTCACCCTTCCAGCTGCTCCTGCATAAGCGGATGCTCATCGTTCTCCTGATGCATCGCCTGACGTTTCATGCTCTCCAAGATGATCTGCTTCACGTTGGGCTCACGCACTGTAGTGGTGAAAAACAGAGAGTACACCGCCGTGAAGTCCCAGGGACGAAGTCTCTTCCACATGAGACGCATAGCAGTAGGGCCCAGCGGAATAAAATTGGGGAAGGCATAGTGGAAGAAGAAAACTTGGTGATTCTTGTTGTGGTGGGCGCGGCTGAGTCCAGACTTTAAAGTAATTAATACGTGCTCCCTTGTTTAAAAGACTGACTTACCAGAGAAATACCGATCGTATCGCCAGTAAACTAACATATGGGGTCAGCAATCTTGACTGTGGTACTTCTTGTGAATACTCGCGATATTGTTGTTCCAGTGCAGGACCGAGCTTCCTGGGAAGTGTCCTCCCAGTTTGACCATAGTCACTCCAGGAACGATATCCTGCGTCTCGCCATCAAAAAACACTCTTCTATGCTCAGTATCCTCGCGATTCAGCCACTCCTGGTCCTCAGCAGCAAGATACACAGGACAATCGAATTCTCTAGCCCATTCCAGGTGAGAGCTGTAGAAATGAGGATGAGAAATTGCAATGGCTTTGAGACCACCATGAGACTTTATGAACTCGGTCGTCTCTTGATCTAGCAAGCTAATACAGTCCCAAAGCACATTTCCATGCTCGGTCTGAATAAAGACAGTACGTTGACCAATGGCGATCTGAGGCTTTGAGAAGATTGACCAGATGCGGCCGTCGTGCTCGTCCTGTTTAAACTCATTTTTGTGGTTGGTTTTGAGCTTTTCGAGGGTAGTCCAAGATTGACCCGACGGAGGAATGAATTGTCGAGGCTCCTGTGCCGTGTTAGCTGCTTTTGCCTTATGTACTGTAGCGTATCAAGTATCTATAGCATATTGTGATTTGCAGGGAAGGTGAATTACATTACACATGAGACATGTTGATGGTCTTTTGTCAAAAGGAATGCCGTATTGCGTTCCACAGGTCACACAAAGAGACAAGTCTTTAGAAATGGCCATGGTAGTAAGTTGTTCTGAAAAGAGATGATATGTAGATCTTTATCTTTGAAGGGGTGTTGATGATGAATCGTAACATGTTGACTGGAAGTTCGTCCCTCTTTTATAGTCAAACAACCCAGCCCTATGACGCATATTCCAATCCCTCAAAGGTCGTTAGTTCATCGAATTTTCATCGTCAAAGATTAGGAATCATTTCAAATTGACCGTGGTGCTTCGAACTACCCATCTTTCTGCTTGCCTGCCACTGAAACTTTAGGAAATTATTACTCAGCGGGAAATTGAAACCCTACAAGGCGGATATGCGGGGGATCTTTGAGTTTTGCCATTGGTGCATCTTCACGAGATCGACAGGCATCGGACAACGAGACTTTTAGCTCAGTTTAGACTAAAGTAAACATTTCAAAGGCCGAAAGAGCGAATGACTATTACGACGGAGCTCAACAGAACTGCTCCGGCAACTCCGACCAAGTCAACCCACCGTTAGTGTATTGTGCGTTGCTAACACCGAGAGAACGTCCAACAGCTGCATTCGTCGAGTGCATCGGCGATCTTTTCCAGTCGCCTCTAAATCATGCTAGTGATCTCCGCAGACGATAAGATATCAGCAGGTGATTCCTCATCAAAGCTAAGCGTGCTGTACACATAGTGCTTACATGGAGTCGACGTTCTGTGGGCTTGGCATCCGCGCCGCAGGTTTCAAGCAATCAGAGAGCTCCAGTGAATATCTGACATAAGACAGAGACCCCAATAGTGAAGAAACATACCCTATTGCAGGGAGATCACGCTCTTGAAACAGAGGGGGTTGATAAGCTTATTCAGATATGACTCTTTAAAGACGAGCAATAACGCTACGGTAAATTTGGGACAACTTCCTGTCAACTTCTTTTTCCTTGAGTTCATATCTAGCTTCTCTTCCCGACGTTAAACAATTATGAGCAAAAACGTACAGCCTAGCTTCCCCGGCTTCACCACCCTGTCAAAGCGAGTATTCGTCCGCAAAGGCGAAAGTCTCGAAGGACAACAACCGACTCCAGGGCATCCTCACACGGTTGTCGTATATGGTTGGGGCGATGCACCTCCAAAGCACGTCTCAAAGTTCACCGACGGATATCGCAAACTCTACCCGCACGCAAAGCAGATAGCAGTCCTCTCACCCATCGGCCAAGGCTTTTTTGATCATGTTTCCAAAAGAACAGAAGATATGCTGCCTGTCGTCAATGAGCTATTTCCCAAAGACAAAGCCAGCTCAACTGACTCAATTCTTCTCCATTGCCTATCAAATTCCGGCGTTGGGAATTATTCGTGCACGTTGAACGCATACAGGGAGCTTTATAATGGGCCAATGCCCCATGTTTTGACAGTTTACGACTCAACCCCTGGGCAGACCCAGCCCACATGGTCCAATCTCAAACGATGGTCAAAGGCAATGGCCATGGGTCCAGCGGCCAAGCTTCCCTGGCCTTTTTTCATTACTCAGTCGTTCTGCATTGGCTTCTTCATCTTCATACACCTATTTGACTTTGTAGCGGGTCGGGAATCATCTCCGAAGTTTTGTTACAGACTATTCTTCGATGAAAAGTGGGAAAGCAAAGACAGCACGAGGCTCTTCCTGTATGGGAAAGAAGATATTTTGATCCCAGCCGAGCACATAGAAGAGCACATTGCCAATGGAGTGAAACTTGGGTATAAGACGGAGAGTCAGATTTTCGAAAGCGGGCATGTGGATCACATGAGGAAGAATCCGGAGAAATACTGGGAGACGATTGACAGTGCTTGGAACCGGGCCTTATCTGAACATTAAACAATGTCGGATGTCAAGTTGTTATGATGTACTATTTACATATCTCCTTTGGCTTCCCTGTGTCCTATACCGGCCTACTATTCGAATTGAAGCCAAGATCATATGCCGCAAAGCCTGCCCAGCGGATATTGTCGCGTCGTTGAAAGATCCACGTGTAAAGCCATGAGCAGGAGATAACGAGAAGTGTGAGAATGATCGTTACACTGATATAAATCTTCCAATTGGTGTCTCCTTGGAAGTTGAAGAGATTGGTCGTCCACAGAGTCTGGCCTACATTAGAATATGAAACTTGGGGATTGTATTGATGTTGCAATCAATATGTACGATTGTTATGCATTACTTACAGCGATCAGGGTCGAAGGCAGAAATATCAAAGTCAGTATTGCGATTCCTTTGAGCGTTCTGCTGTCATTGGCCTGCAGTTCTCCAATGGCTAGATTGACTCTGCTATCCCTCTGGGCTATCAAACTAGATGACTGAGGCAAGGAATCAAGTCAGATCAACAACTATTGGATGAGGCTGTGGTTCCGAGAGAGAGACTCTTACCGCATTGATCTGACTAGAAAGTCTTTGTTTGAGTTCGGACACGCGATCTGATAAAGGAGTGAGCCGCTCCAGGATAGCGCTGAAACTGCCATTCA
Organism: Fusarium brachygibbosum; assembly: GCA_018886245.1. Classification (NCBI taxonomy): domain Eukaryota; kingdom Fungi; phylum Ascomycota; class Sordariomycetes; order Hypocreales; family Nectriaceae; genus Fusarium; species Fusarium brachygibbosum. The sequence continues at coordinate 2,039,164 of MU249527.1, read as the reverse complement.
GTTCCGAGCTTTGACGTGGGGACAGAGAAGCCAGTCCACAATCTCTCCGTAATTCATCTGTCTCCTTAATGATCTCCAAGCAACGATATCCGAATCTGAATGCATATGATAGAACAGTGCTGCTGTGGCATAGCTCCAGGTTAGTTCCGTGGAGCTGATGAAGAAAAGTCTCGACGCTCGATAGGGACTGCAATTGATGTAATTGAACTGAGCCCGCCCTCCACTCTGGATGCACCATATTTGTCGCTGTTTCTATCACAGCAACCTGGTTCCATATCTTTGCGATCCAGGTAGTCCATCGCTCGTAGCGGTTCTCGTAGACAAGCGATAGGAAGTAGAGAGGATGTACCCTCAGTAGGTCGACATTGGCTATGCATCGCGACCGGATATCTTTGATGTCATCCACTTGGTTTCCGCTCATATATACGAAACAGTTGAGAGATAAGAGGTGTATTCTCATGGAACAAATTAGCGAATTGCTGTTCTTTGGACACCGAAACATGATATCTAATAGAGATCAGTAGTCTATTTAGTGGAACATGAAACCTTTATCTCTTGACTCCAACTAGATATACTGACTTAGGTGCGTAGGGCTTATATCATCGTCATCGTACTGAAGGTAGGACGAGATGAAGGGTAGCCATGTAGTGAAGACCTTCTGCGATTGGGATCGGTTGAAGTTGGCCACATCAACGATGCAGCCCAGTGTATCGATGCTAAGTTGCAGAGCCCGCCGGGCAGTAGTAGGGTCTCCGAGGGATGTTCTACCTCGGAATGTGTAAGATACAGGATATCAAACTTTGATAGGAAGGTTTCTCACACAAGAACAAATTTTCGGCATCCATCCCATGCTTCTTTTGTCTCATCTTCAGTGCCCCAGAAAGTGTTCTGTGTGTAAATTCCCAACATTTAGAGACGATTTCTAGATCAAGTAGGTAAACGACCAACCAGTTTAGCAAGTCGAGCCTTTAGGGTATTATCATCTAGTATCTCGTCCTGAAATCCTAAAACGTTCATATCCCATATCTGAGCGACAGTGTTCTCGGTTGTGAAAATACCGTTCTGTATTTTTACCTCGTTAACTGGGTGCATCTCTTTGCGGTACAACTGTTCTAATTGAAAAGACATTCCAGGTGCAGACGGATTGTTGAATAGCGTTGACAGGTTATTATAGGTGACATGTGTCGTTTATGAAGGCCTTTTAGAGGAAGAAAACAAGGAAAAGAGATCCCCAACGAGGCTCCGTGGACAAACATTTTATGAGCTTAAGGAAAACAGAGGCGGAGTCATTTCACAATACATCTGCAAGCTGTGCCAACACAGCCTTTTTGTCAAGCAGCCACCAACGTGGGGGGTTGATCATTAGTCCAGTGATTGGTGCCTTTCTACAGCAGCTGATACAATTAATGCAGTGGTTGCATAATGGGCCTTGCGGCTGGAAAGGCGCAGCACATTATAACGCACCATTTTGATATTGGAAAAAGAATACCAAATGCCGAAAGAGGTTTACTAAATGCTAGAGTAGACGATAAATATCATCCTATTCAACAAGTCCAGTTGTCAGGCAGTTTGTTCACTCCCATAAATAGGACAAGGATTCGGCGGCATACTTTAGCGTCACCTGTCAGGACATGGATCATAAATATGAGGAACGTATGTGAAGGAAAGAGCCAATCAATTCATGTGATATCATATACGCCGTAACAATGATGTGCAAGTCTATGCTAAAAGAAAAAATGTTTACAAATAGTAAATAACGCGTCCCTCAAAAAGCCTTCTTGCTGTTCGCGAAACAGCACAGCTAGCGATCTCATCATCGCCCTTCTTCTCCACGACCACAGGAATCGTTCCCTTGCCGTGCTCAATCAAAACATGTCTCTTATTGGACATATCCTTTCGTTGCTCCTCTCCTGACACCGGCGATGGTGTTCGCTCAGGTGTAGGGGGTCCTTCGACCTGGGCTGATAGCTCGGCAGCAATGGTACCCTGGATGCTCACTGCTGAAGCAAGGCATACGGCTCCTGTGAGTTGGAAACTAGGATGGGGAAGACCCATTGAGTATGAGAGGACGAAGATGTCAGGAGTCTTGCTATCGGGAGATCGCTTGGGTGGTGAGAGAAGAGCGATCTTGGGGGTACCGCGTGTCAGACCAGCGGCCTTGGTGCTTGTCGCAAGACCCATTGCCACAGCAGCTTGGCATCGGATGGTCTCGACGAGAGCGTGCTTTGTCTCAGGGACGTCATCGGACTTGAGAAGTTCTGTGACAGATGCTGCGCTGACCATGACGAAGGGGTTGGCGGCGTCAATCAATGTGGCGCGGATCTTGAAAGGTGCCAGGTCGGGCAAAAGAGCTGAGGGGTCAACCTCGAGCCAGTCTTGCTTCTGGCCTGTAGGGAACAAGCAGCCGACCATGCTACCGGCGGGATCGACAAAGGCGCACTTAACTTCACTGCCTGATGTCTTGACACCGGGGATGAAGAAGTCGCCATCTTCCTTGAAGTCGCCGTTTCGGTCTAGCTCGACGGTCTCGACGATGATTCTGCTGGTGTTTGTGTTGAAGATTCTGACATCAATATGGGTCTGTCCTCGCTGAGGAGTAACAAGGCGCTCCTGAACAGCAAAAGGGCCGACACCAGAACTCATGTTTCCACAGTTGCCAGAAAAGTCGACGGACTCTTTACCAACGGCGACTTGGACAAAGGTAAAGTCGACATCAGCGTCCTCACGCTCCGAAAGGGCAATCACGGCAACCTTTGAAGTCGTCGACGAACCACCACCAACACCATCGACCTGTTTCGCATCGTTGTTCCGTGATCCAAGAGCTGAGATGAGATGTGGGGCCCACTCAGATTCCTTCTCGGGAAGGTCTTTGCGGTGGATGAAGAGGCCCTTGGATGTGCCTGCGCGCATGAGCACGCATGCAAGGGCATGTCGAGTGGGATAGGGCTCCTCAGTCTGGGATTGAACCTGGATAGCCATTGTGACAGTGTAGTAAAGTGTAGTTGGGTATCGAGTCAAGCCAGGTGGTTACAGTGTATGGTTGTGTTGATGTATGTGTAATTGTATCAAGTAAAGCAAATAAACACAATATACGTTACTCGAAAAAGATACGAAGGATTGAAAAGAAAACAAGAGTTAATAAATCTTGTTTCCGGCAACGAATTCGCCATTTTTCGGACTTGGTACTGTCAACTGGTATTGGCAGTGGATGGATGACATGGTTCATGCTCTCGGAGTGTCATGCCCCGGGAAGCAAAAGTGAATCTGTGGATATGCCATGCTATGCCGTGGGAGAAATCCGTTGCCAAGTTCCCGTTATTCTTGCTGACATGACACTGTTGTTACGGTAGTCCCGGTTCCGCGGGAAGGGAAAACAGAGACGGGAACGGATGAAGAGTGGCGAAAAGTGTTTAGCCTATCGACCCATGTATTGAAACTCGCCAGAATTGGAGCCGTTGAACCCGAAAATGGGGTCCTCCATGAAGGCAGCATCTTGATTGGCTGGCCAGAAGGTCTGCTGCTGCTGCTGCTGCCATGAATTCCCATTCTCCATCTCGGCACCTGTTCCCGGGACCGTCACATTTGGAGGCATGAGACCAGGGTTCATTCCCGTGGGAAAGTTATTTGCGGGGAAATAGACGGGCTGTTGCTGTTGCTGGTGGAGATAATGTTCCCCATCAGCAGCTTGTTGCCCCATTTTTGGAGGTTGCTGCTGCTGTTGATGCTGAAATTGGGCATTTGGATGTGGGTACGATCCAACTTGATTCGGGTTCGCTCCGTATGCGGTTGGTTCGTTGTTGAAGTCGCCTTGTTGGTTCTCGCGGAGAAAGCTCTGAATGATGCCATCGATATTGATCCAGTCCGATCCAGGCGAGGGTACAGCGCTATTTGGGCTCACTTCGACAGTACGCATTTCCTGATTCGGCGATGCTTCTGTGCTGTTATTCCCAGCATTTGCGGTATTTGGTAGACCTTCATAGCTGTTGCTATTGAGTTGGTTCGCGGTGCGCTGCTGTTGTTGCTGTGGCTGTTGATCCCGCGCTCGTGTGGCCGGTTCAGCTTCTAGTGCGTCATCAGGAATGTCATCCACCACAACGCCATGCTTGCTCATGAGCCTGTGAATGATGACCGCTGCTTTTTGCACAGCCGAATTGGTCTCTTGGTTTTCTTTAAAAACGGCCAGGCATGTCATCAGATTGAGATAGGCTGTAGAGCCCTTGCCGTTTTTCGCGGCGATGCGGCAGTGGATTGTAGCAGCCACATATGTTGCGTAAGAGATGAGGTATGGCGCGCGACGGACAGAAAAGGCGCGGTGGTAGGCGCGTAGAAGACCGCAAATGCTGGATGCGGCTGCCGAGCATTTGATGACTGAATCAACGGAAATGGAGCGGAAAGTGTTGTACAAGTGACCATCGGCAACAAAGGGTCGATGAAGAAGTATTACAAGGACATAATACATGGCACTGAAATGTCAGCCAGATATCGTAAGCCGCCAGCCGTAGGAAAGAAACTTACTGAAGACTCAAAACATGAGGGGGAGGAACTTCAGCACCAGGCTGATTCGCTGCTTCAGGCTTGAGATGGTCAGGCAGCGCATCCTGCCACTCGCGTAACTTGCGCTGCAACTTATCCAACATCGCCGATAGCTCGCCGGGATTCTGATCTGTCGTGCGCACGGTATAGATGCAGCTCATGATGTCGCTCATCACGATAGACAACTTGCACAGGGCAGTAAATGTCGAGATGCTGTATGCTGGCGAACCTGTGTAGTTGTTCTTGGACGTGGAGTAGGCAAAGGGTTGCCAGAATTCCAGCTCTGAGTATGTGTCGACGAACTTGATGGGGACCATGGCGTCTGCTTCTTTGAGAGTTACAGGACGCCCCTGGTACAGACTTTGGATCTTATCGACCACTGTGATGAGTTAGTATTGATGGACACGATGGAGGAGAACGGGGACAGCATACCAAAGGCACCCCAAAACACGCGACGACGAATCTCGAGATCTTCATCTGAGAAGAGATGTGAGTTTGTCAAGTCAACATGAAGCCCAAGATCAATCAGCATTCGAAACGCAAGTCCAGCATACAACCACGCAGCACTCCTTTCATCACCGAGCGCAAACAGCGAATTGGTCATAACAAGCAGCGCCTGGATAGTAGTGATGTCGCTCCTGTCCAGCGAACCGCCCAGCAGCTCGCGCACCCTCTCGCGATACTTCCATCCCGCGGTGCGCACATCGTTTGGGTCCTTACGAACCTCGAGGCGCGGGCTGAACTTTGACGAACCAAAGTAGATGGCGTTCAGTAGAAGCTTGGAAAAGTAGGGCCCACCACATGCCATGTCCCGCATAAAGGCTGGCCGATAGGTTATCAAGAACGAGTGGTGCTGTCGGTTCCAGTGGAGCGACAGGAGATGCATCCCCAGGTCAGGGTCGACGCCGTCAAAGTCGAGCTGGCCCTTGCTGTAGTGAATGTCCTCCAATTGGCCTGAGTCAAAGATCGCACGTTAGTTTATCTCTTCACTATCTCAAGTATAAAGGTACCCACGTTGCTTAGCCGCCTCTGCGATAAGACCTCGCTCGACCCAATGGTCCGGCATTCGCGGATTGCCCTCTTGCTCTACAGGCCGTTCTTGGTCCTGGGCATTATCTTCAAACAGCGCGCTCGTGCGGCCGTGATAACTTGACTCGCCATTTGCTAGGACGAGAAGACGCGCAACACCTGGATCCATGGGTCGCGAGGAAGATTCTGGGGAATGATCATCCCAGGATTGTTGACGAGGAGCAATGGCAGGCTTTGCGTCGCCACTACTGCTACTACCCCTAACGCGTATGCCATCATGACTTTTTCTTCTTGCTTGCTGACTACTACGTTCATCTGGCAATGCGGCTGCTTCACTATCGCCTGCGACCGACGAGGCTGAGGCTGGTCCTGCTACGTCGTTGGACTGCCGCACTACCCCGCTTGTAGCGCTTGCACTTGGGGATACAGTCCGAGCCTTGACGCTGACGCTGCGATTCTTGCTCTTGAGACGCTGATGCCTCTGCCGGCCTTCGGCTTTGTTGACGTCGGGAACAGGCTCATAGACGCACTCTTTTTCGTATGTCTGGCAGTTGATGCATGACGGGCGTTGGCCGTTACATTTGATCTAGGGTCGGGTTAGTCCCGCGGGAAGATACAAGCATCAAAAACTGTGTGTGAGGGGATGATATAGGTAGCCTGACAGGCATGAACAAACATGGGGAAGAGGAGAAGGGAAGATGGGGTAAAGATGGCTTAGTCATTTAGGTCAGGTACCTTTCTCTTGCGACAAAAGGTGCAGGCTTCCGTTGCACGCCTACGGACGCGGGTAGAGGAAGGCTGAGCGTCTGGCATCCTCTCTTTTTTTCGTCGGGCAGCAGTTTTGCTTGGTGGGAAGAGGGAAGAAAAGAGGGAGAAACCCGCCACGGGAAGAGACGGGAAGAAGCAAAGATGAGCACTGATTCCTGGTTTTTCGCCGGGCTATTCGGTTCCACTGTTGATCCGCGGCTCTGTTTGCGGTTAAGCGCGGGATATTCTGTCCCCTCCCTGTTATCTCCGTCTCCCTCCTCTGTCTATCTCTCTCCAAATATGTCGCTCGCTGTTCTACACCACTGAGGCCCTACCCGTAAGCTTCCGTTCCGTTCCCCATGGGACCAGTAATTAATTCAACTAAGAATTAGGGAGTGGATCAAGCATTTGTTATCTTTGAGGCTCAAACGTGGGCCTTGCATGAACGAGGCGCTTCATTAAATAAGCCGTTTATTTACCTCGTCCTCTCCCCCACTCACTTTTTAGTTCCCTTCCCTTGCGACCGTAATCTCTTTTTGGCCAGGATTTATTATTGTGCATTGCATATTCCCCTCACAACCATCAGCCTCACCAACAAAAAAAAAACGCCAAGATGGACGCCGTACAACAACCCATTGCTCAGCAATTGCCTAAGCAATTGGCTACACCAAAGGTCACTCCTCAGCAAAAGAAGAAGATCACACCTGGTATTTCTCTGGCTGCTGGTGCTGTCGCTGGTGGTATCGAAGCCAGCATCACATATCCTTTTGAGTGGGCAAAGACTGTTGCCCAGTTGAGCGCGAGACAACAGGGCGTCAAGACGTCGCGATCGCCTTTTGCGGTCATTGGAACCACTGTTCGCACTGATGGAGTTCGTGCCATCTACACTGGATGCTCTTCATTGATTACTGTACGTTGTCGCAATCGCTATGTCCTGTTCAGTTTTAGCTAATTTATTCGACAGGGAACTGCTGCCAAGGCTGGTGTTCGCTTTTTGACCTTTGACTCCGTCAAGGCTCAATTGGCCGACTCCAACGGAAAGCTCACACCAGGAAAGAACATTCTTGGTGGTATGATTGCTGGAGCTGTCGAGAGTGTGACTGTCGTTACACCTACTGAGCGAATCAAGACTGCCCTGTAAGAAACCCTCCGGATTCTTTTATTCGCGGAATATATACTAACGCATCCCCAGGATTGATGATGCGCGATCCGGAAACAAGCGTTTGAATGGCGGTTTTCACGCTCTTCGCACAATCGCCGCTGAGCGAGGTATCCGCGAAATTTATCGCGGCCTTACCTCAACGACCCTTAAGCAGTCCGCCACATCAGGTGTGCGAATGGGTTCTTACAACATCCTCAAGGAGCTTGTCGGCCCTGATGCAAAGAACCCTTTCATCACTTTTGGGATTGGAGCAGTCGCTGGTGTTGTCACCGTCTACGCGACCCAGCCTTTTGACACCATCAAGACAAGATCGCAGTCTGCCAAAGGTATTTCCATGGGTGAGGCGTTCCAGGCTGTGCTGCGCGATGGAGGCGTGAGGGCTTTCTGGAGTGGAAGCACCATGCGATTGGGACGTTTGATCCTGAGTGGTGGAATTGTCTTCACAGCTTACGAGAATATCGCGGCGCTTCTTATGGGTGGCAAATAAGAGGAACAAGGTGCGAGAGAATGTGAAAGAGAGGGAAGCATGGGATGATATCACAGCATTTCAAGGTGTTTTGGGTGTTTTTGTTTATCTTGCTAAAAGGGCATTGCATCAATTTATGTCGGATAGATTTAGTTTCCACGTATCATTGAAAGAATTATTGTATACATCGTATTTTCTCACCTGTGACTCCGCTGGTGATATGCTCTATATTTTTCAGATCGACACCAAAAACAAATGTTGCACGACATTATTCAATAGTGCTCTATCACACATTCTTCGTGTAAGTGCTGGAATTTATTTGCGTGGTTTCTCACTGGCTAGGAAAATGGCTCACCATACAAAACTCAGTCACCTGAAAATCGAGAACGTTATAATTACTGCGGTTACTCTCAGGTCTCTTTAACAATTTGTGCAAACAAAATAGGTATATGAACTGGATGCTTCAATAATTGTATCGCAATTGAACGTCAAGAATTAATCGTGTATTCTTTGATTGAAGGTCGAGTTACCCTGCACTCAATGGTGATGACCTCATAATGACTGTGCATCACGCTCGGCGTTACCCATAAAAGGACCGCATAATAAAGATATAACCTTGTAGTTAAGCTTCTTTCCCAGATCGTTCCCCCACAATATCGACGGTTTGCCATGAATTGATCGGCATTGTCTCAGCATTGGCAAAAGCTTTGTTCTGTTGATGCCCTTGGCATTGATCTTGGTATTCGATGGTCGGCTATAGATAAAATGTTCCTTTCAATTGAGATTTTTTCTGCAATTCTCGCGATAAGCGTGCACTGTTCTGTATTGCTATCTAGCTTCTCATTGTTGGTTCAGCTTTCAGCACCTCCGCAAGGTTGCAGCATCGCATGACTCGAGGAGACCTGAACTCGCCACATTTGTCATTCTTTACCGCTGACGGGTACCGAGTCTGTCATGTGCCCAGGCTGAGACGTTTCCCAACTGTCGGACCTCCCCGCATTGGCATCTCTACTCTTCGCCTAACAGAGAAAAACTGGCCCGTGGCAGTTCCCACGTTCCCAAACCCAAGTCCGGGGTACGGGATCGGCGGTCGGAGTCGCATACCAGATACAGCAAAACAATCGTCTCCAATTCCCTGTTTAAGCTTCTTTTTCAGCTCCCGCGCTTCCCGTACAACATCCCTTGCTCTGTCACCCATCTCTTCTCCCCAAAACTCAGTTTAAATGCCCCCAAAACCGGGAAGGCCTTGGCATTCTGGTCCCGCGGGAATCTCCACGCTGCAAAGGTGACAATAGCCTGGTCTAGTCTCCCCAGCTTTGAGAGATTTCCCCGCAAAGATACTCACAGCGTACAATTCGAGACCCTCGTAAGCTGGGTTCTCCGCGTCTTGGTTGTTAAGCTTAACCAAGCTAGGCCAAACCTTAACGGTGGGATGGGGAGAAGGGCGAACACAGACACACAGACACACAGACGGAATTTTTTCCTTTGCATCTTCTCGGTTATGTTCAGCCAAGGGAAAGAATCTACTTCCCAAGCTTTCGCCAAGCTGTGTATATAAGCTGGGCATCCTCCTACCCCAGATTTTGAAATAGCAGATCTCAATCTCCAGACACTCAAGCAGCTTCTTCCTAGTCTCTGCATCCTCTCTTATCTACTTATCTCTTGCTGCATTCGGTTGCTGAACGCAAGTAGTCGCCACCATGACTGCTAACACCGCACACAACAACGTCAGCGACAATGATGTCCGCGACGAAAAGGCTGAGCTCGCCGAGTGTGTCGAGGTTGCTGTGAACCCTCGCGGTCACATTCCTCCCACTGAGATTCAGGCTCGCTTTCCTCTTCTGAGGGATCTCTCCGAGACGCAGCTGGCGGCTCTGAACAAGAGCGTCCTCAAGAAGGTTGATTGGCACATGATGCCTTGTGTCACTCTCATGTTCCTCATGAAGTAAGTCTGGACTCACTCAGCCCTATGAAACTCAATGGCTAACAAACTTTGCTCAGCTACCTCGATCGAATCAACGTTTCCAACGCTCGTCTCGCCGGTCTTCAGGAAGATCTCGGCATGTCCGACACGATCTGGAACACTGGTATCTCTACATTCTACGTCGGCTATCTCATTGGCCAGCTGCCCGGTAACCTCATCATGGCCAAGACAAACCCCAAGCTTTTCCTCCCCACCGTCATGCTTATGTGGAGCGCGGGAACTATCTGCATGCCCGCTATGACCAACGGTGCCGGTTTCTGTGTCGTCCGCTTCTTCATCGGTTTGATGGAAGCTCCCTTCTTCCCTGGTCTGACTCTGATGACTTCCTCTTGGTACACCAAAGAAGAAAGTCCCTTCCGAATGGCTATCTGGCACGCTGGTAACACAATCTCCAACATCATCTCTGGTTTTCTCGCAGCAGGCATCCTAGAACATATGGACGGCATTGCTGGCCTGCACGCTTGGCAATGGTTCTTCCTCATCGAGGGTATCGTCTCCGTCGTCGTCGCCATTGTCGCCTTCTTCGTTCTCCCCTCTTGGCCCAACGACACCAAGTTCCTCACCGAGCAGGAGCGCGAGATGGCCCAGTACCGAATCCTCGTTTCCAACGGTGGTATCGATGAGAAGGTTGGTGGAACTTGGGATGGTCTCAAGGAAGCCGTTCGTGATCCCTTCACTTGGTACTTCTGCCTCATGCACTTCGCCCTCATCACTGCTCAGAGCTTCAAGGATTTCCTGCCTTCCATCATGAACACCTTCGGCTTCAACAAGATGACTACCTACCTCATCCAGGCTCCTCCTTACGCTCTTGCTTACATCGCCGCCTGTCTCATCGCTTGGTCCTGCGGTCACTTCATGGAGTCGACATACCACGTTGTCATCCCCATCATCCTCTCTGCTGCTGGCTGCGGTATCCTCATTGGTACTATCAATGTTGCTGCTCGCTACATTGGTATTATCCTTCTGGTCTGCGGTACCTACAACGGTCTCAACTTGCAGCTCTCCTGGGAAACTACAGTCGTTCCCGCTCCTCGTGCGAAGAAGGCCGCTCTTATCGCCATCGCCAACTGTATCAGTCAGGTCAGCCACTGGTTCAGCCCCTACTTCTATCCTCGAAGCCAGGAGCCTTTCTACCGAATGGCTGGTGGTCTCCTCCTTCTTGGATGTGCTCTGACTGTTGTTTCTGCTTTCCTCGTCCGAGCCAGGGCTATCAGACTCAACAAGAAGCTCGATGAGCAAGAGGGCTGGACTGAGAACTCCGGTGTCGAGCGGGGCTGGCGTTACAAGTACTAAGCCTTGTATCAAGGCTTGTGGACGATTGTGGATTCGAATGGTCCGGTGTGGCGGCGTCTAGATTGTGTGGCGCTTTGGGTGGTAACTGGAATAATCGCTATGCATCATATTTACGAGTAATGAAATTATGGTTTAATCAATTGGTATCCCTTTTTGCAAAGCGATGAGTGTAACATATGATGATTGTTCTGATTATATGAATATTAATGGGATAATTACAAAGGATCAACGTTCTTCATACTGCCGAACCACTTCCACCGTCCGTAGAATATGAGAGTCATCAAGACTTGTTCCATGTCCTCTACTCTCGTCACCAACACTGCTCCCTTCAGCGCCATCATCCCCAGCCCTGATCTTGGTAGTGACATAAGATTTGCCGTTGGGTATGAGGATATTCTCATCACTGCCCATGTTCTCCTTATAGTGAGCGCTCTCTGCATTGTTTGTTGCGCTTCGCGACCTCTTATTGGATCCGCTCATCATCTCAAACTGCGACCGGGAATAATTAGAAGAGTAGCCTGGCTTGTCCTTGTGGAGAATTGACTTCCACAGCATTGGCATAAACGGGAAGCAAGCACAGACAAGGCCAATGCCGCATTCGGCAATTCTACTTGTGGTTAGCTGCGAAATGACTTGGAGAAGGATGAGTGACTCACCCAGTGAGATTGATTTGAAGAAAGACATAAGTCTGATCCTCACTTTCCCCCTTCTGGATGATGAAGACTAGCCTAACGAGGCTAAAGATGCAGGCGATGCCGCCGACTCCAAAGATAGCGACGATCTTAAGTTTAGCTATCAGCCCTACTTGCAGTTTCTTAGTGAGCGGGCAGGGTAAAAGAAGCACCACGATGTCGCTGAGTAGGCTGATGATGTTATCGACCAGAATAAGGACGCGTTGGTTGAAGCATTGGCCGTCCGTAGTGCCCCCCCAGAACATGGATATGGGGCGGCAGATGAACATCTTGAGGAAGAGCATGATAACATAGTAGATGCCCATGATAATAAGGAAGGCGTAGATCCATTTGACGTATGTCTTGTAGGGGGCAAAAACGCTGGCTAGGAAGAGAAGGATAGCAGCTTTGATAGCAAAGACTGTGGGACCGTAGTTGACCATAGTGGCATAGACTGTCTGAGGCTCAGTTAGTATGATATTTGTTACTAAATTTAACTCAAGACTCACTTGGCTGTACTTGGGCACGAGATGGTCAGGGACATCCCACTGGTGTAGACCTCCTCCATATCTCAGCACTAGATCTTATTAGTCTTGGACCCTTCAAAAACTTGGTACGGACTACCCACTCAATAAGCATATTACACAATATCCCATAAACCCGATCTTGAGAGACAATGTTAGTGGGTGGCCAGCATAGAGACTTCAACACGATAACCTACATATCCAATAACACAAGCGACTATAACTCAAGTTAGCACTGATAAAGTGAGAGGAATGAATCTAATCATACTGTCATCTATTCGAAGTCGCATTGAGAGCCTATAGCGGGCCCACAGCCGAAGAAACATGAAGATGGAGCAAACCGACATTGCAATCGTATTCGACGCAATGCAAATGTAGTACATTTCGCGATCAGGGTTGTCAAAGTTTGACTCTCTCCCCGGTGGGGGTTCCATGCCGGGCTTGACCATGTTGGCTGTCAACTTGGACGTCGCAGTGTCCAAACACTCGGGAAGATTATAAGTGATACTTCAGCGACCGACAGACAAAGTAGAACGTTGGTAATGGCCATCAGCTGAGCTGAGCTGAGGGGATGCAATGCAAAGTATATCAAGTGCGAAACCTTTTCATCATTTCCAGGGGCAAGAGAGCTAACACTGAAGTGGCAAGTCTTTCTAAACGGACATCAGCGGGCCGTCCCAAGATTATTGGGCTAGGATGGTCAGGCAATAGATGTCATAATAATCGCAAGAGCCTTCATCAAATAATTTCTACGACAAAAAGATGACAGACTACCGGGTGACTGTCTGCCGAGTCTACAAGGATTTGGACGAGTCACAGAACAGTCTCAACTCCAACGCAAGAACTTTGCCCCTGAGTGGCGCTGCATTGTTCTATTCACATGCATATGAATATCGATTGTGGGAATAAGATTCCTCTTTTCGCGTTTAATTCGGCTCAGAAATCAGGAATATGACATCGTAGGATTCGATTGGCTAAGCGAGTTTGTGCGGGCTGAAGGATGGAGTTGGCATGCGGCAGAGAAAAGACTGGGTCTTGATGGATCAGAAGTAGGATCTTTAATGACTTGTCCAAGTTTCATGCTAATACGAATAGAGTATGAACAACGGCCTGTTATAACTCACATGTACATCAAACGTCGATCAGTTTACTTGTTAGACATCTCCGGCGTTCGTCAACATGCTAAAGATATGGTGTACATGCCCTGATATGCAGATATGTAAAGGATTCTTGCATAAAGATCTTCATACTCACCAGAGAAGGAAGAAGGAAGAAGGTACCGAGATTAAAAGTTGCATTAGACCACACAGCCTCGGCACTCGAACACGTAAAGAGAAAACAAAGATGCATAAAAATGTCCTGTTGGTTGGTTCAACGTTGGTTCAACGTTACATCGCGCCCAGACTCATCAATGATCGACACATAAATCCCCGCCGCGGCTTCGGAAGCGGCCCGTTGACGTCTCAATTGCGGAGCCTCCAGGGAAGAGAAGAGGAAAGAAACTTGCTGATATGATTCTTGGCATGGAGGGTCGCTTGTGTTGTCACATATCACTGAGCTATTGTTCTCTCAGCTAAGGTCATTAGTTTCAGGTAAAATGCAAACGAGAAGCGACAAAAAGCAATTATGAGCTTATAATTCTAACTATTGGCAGCGGATGGGCTCATTGTCAGATCCTGTACCCTTGTCTGTTTGCTTCACATGCATATGTCTAATGAGTTGAGTATCCCCAGGGTGCCAGAGGATTTGGCCGCTGAGAGCATAAGAGGCTAAATCAATGGGCTAGTTTAGGCCAGTTTAGAGCAGGCCCTTAGGATATTTATTTTTGTACCCTGAAGCTTAGAGGCCATCTTTCCTGTTACCCCCCTCGATTATCTCATATCCGTAGTAGCTAGAAGATGGCTTGCGCATTTGGTGGAGAAGAGATGCCACCTTTCATATTAAACGGCGATGAAACCATGAAAAACGTCCAACGGTTTAATTGCTTGCACGTCTCGGCCAATTTCTCAAGATCAAACAATTCGCCTGCAACGTTAGTGAATGCAATGTCGACATGTATCAGAGAACCTACCAATCGGCATCCCCCATCCAGCAAGCATATACTCATGCATAAAGATTGTCCCCTCGGTAGGCGGATATACCTGAAGCCAAGAACGGTTAATCACCGAAAGCCAAGGGTGTTTAGACGGTAGGGACTTACCTCCCAGCTAATCGCATCGCCAGCCACAGCCGCAAACCCTGTATTCCATATCCACTTGAGCACGTCCATTGTTCCTTCGACGCCTGCGTGCTTGGGACTTGTGGTAACAGCGTAGGCCTGCTTGGCTGCTACATCCATTTCATGCTCCCACTCTCTGATTACCCCAATGCGTACGAGCAGGATGTCGCCGCGTTGGAAAGTGATATTGCATTCCTTTGCAATTTCCAGAATTTCGACGAGCTTGATGGTGTGTTGAGAGAATGTCGTGTATTTGATGCCTCTTTTCTCAGCCCAAGACGCATAGTCGATTAGAACTCCTCGGCCTGATTCATTAGTGTCTGCTTCAAGTAGGCGAGTCCGAAGTTGAGAACTGACCTGTAATCCCCTCTTGAGCCCAGTGATGAATGCCAATCCTGTCGTTGGACCGGTCCAAAATCTCTTCCTTGGTAGTCCCGCCATAAAACACGCGCTCTGCACTGCCCTCCTCACAAGGCATAGAGAAGTGTCGCAGACCATCCCATTGACTACTCTGCTCTATAGCATCATTAGCAAAGACGATTCCACTACCGTCAAGTATACTAACGCGGATTCATAACGTAGATGTCATCGAATGCCACACCGTCGAGCAGAGGCACCATCTTCAGCTCACATGGCTGCCGATTAAAACAAGCATACTCAAGCTTATTCAGATCCCAACCAAGGTTAACTCGTATTCCTGTCTTTATCTGGCTCTGTGCTGCATTCGCGACTCGGTCAGATGTAAGAAGAACTAGACGGCCAAGACCTTCTTCTCGACTACCTGGTTCACCAATCCAGACTCGTTTGGGGTCGGGAAGTTCATCCCAGTTTCTTTCCATAACGGAGGGATCCATTGTGCGAGAAATGAGTATACAGATGTTGACGAGTTCAGCTGGGAGATGCAGGAACAGTGAGATGCTGCACTTGATCAAGTCCTTGTTTATACGCACAGCAATCGTGATCATCCTCTTCTCGCGTCAATGAACTGCATGCCACGAGAGAACCTAGTCCAAAAAGAGTTCCAATGGCCGAGTTTGCCCAAAATCCTTGTTATAGCCACCGTAAGTCAAACATTTTATTGTGTCAAATGCATGTTTGCCGATAATTAACGTCACCCCTGCCGCTGCATGCAATCCAAGTGGACCACTCCAAAGTCACAATAGGAAACCTCCAGCGACTATCACTTGCGTACATATCCCTGCAGCCCAAGAACTGATCTGATGCTCGGCAGGTCAAGCACGCTTCCGGTGATCGGCAACCGAGTTTCTGGTTGGGAGTACAGTAGGTAGGAGCGTCAAAAAGACCCGAGACAACCCTCTTGACACAAAGTCAAATTTGCCGATCAGACCTCTTGTTTCTGGTCAATCTGTGTTCTGCATTTCATCTCTTTTTTCCTTTCTTTTTCCAGTTCTCGTATCCAATTTGAGGTCTTTGAGAGTATTGTTGCTGGGTGACAATGCCACAGACAGGGAACCAGACAAGCTTGTACAACAAGCTTGTCATCACTTTTGTTGCCATTGGTGGCACTGTACGTTGATCGTCTCAACAGATGGCTCTTCAAGAAGTTAGGCTAATAGTGTATCTAGACATATGGATACGCCGCCTCAATTATAGGAAGCACCATCGGCCAACCAGGCTGGTACCAATTCTTTAACCTTCCTCAGAATGGCGAACCGGGCTACGATACTATAACCACTCCAGCGATTGCGACTGCAAATGGCCTCTTCTCTGCCGGTGGTGCTGTCGCTTGTTTGATCCTCATGTGGGCATGCGATTACTATGGGCGTTTGAGGAGTATACAGTTTGGATGTGCACTGGGAATTATTGGTGGTGTGCTTCAATGCGCTGCTCAAAACCTTGCGTAAGTTCTGTGCTACACTCAAGGAATACATCAAGGCTAACGGAATTGAAGCATGTTCCAGGCTGGTAGATGGATTATGGGAATGTGCGTTGGTCTCATGGCTACCGTAACGCCCATGTACCTCTCCGAAATGTCCAGCCCTCTCGCCCGAGGCTGGCTCGTAGGTCATCACGCAATCTTTCTAGTCTTCGGCTACATGCTCTCCTCGTGGATCGGCTTCGCGGTCTACTTTTCTTCCAATCTCGAATTCGGATGGCGCTTTCCGTTGGCCTTCCAGATCCTTCCCCCGGTTGTTCTTCTTGCCGGGTCTCCATGGATCCCTCGCTCGCCACGATGGCTGATGTCCAAGGGCCATCGTGACGAAGCGTGGTCTGTGCTCGTGCGTCTTCGCAAGTCGCCCAATGACCCTGAGGATCTGATTGCGAAAGAAGAGTTCTACCAGATTGATAAGCAGCTTGAGCTTGATGCTAAGAAGCTGGAGGCCTATGGCGGAAATCCCTGGAAGGCTGTGCTCAAGAAGAAGAGTTATCGCACGCGTATGATCATTGGGTTCATGACGCAATGGGGCGCAGAGTTTGGAGGTCCTCTCATCATCGTAAGTGTTCATCTCTTGAGGAAAGCATTCTCGCTAACAACCGCAAGAACAACTACGCTGTCATCCTGTATACCAGTTTGGGCCAGACTGGGTATATGCCTCTACTACTATCTGCCCTGTGGTTGACTACCGCCGGTCTCATCTACAACCCTGGTGGTGCTTGGCTGCATGACAAGGTCAACTCTCGCCGTAAGATGTACATGACTGGTTTTGTCGGTATTGTGATTACCACTTCTGTCTACTGCGCCATGATCTCGTTATACGCCGGTACAGATAACAAAGCAGGCAATGCTATAGGCGTCCTGTTCATGTTCTTGTACCTCGCATTTCAGGGCACATTCTGTAACACAACCATGTATCTCTATGTCTCTGAGATCTTCCCTACTGAGATCAGATCCATTGGTATTGGTTGGTCGCTATTTGGGCAGTTTGCTGGTAAGTCTCAGCAGCATCCCTTCCTCAGAATATGATCTCACTAAACCAATTAGCCACCATCATCCTTCTTCAGTCCGCGCCCATTGGCTTCAATGCAGTGGGATGGAAATACTTTCTTCTCGTCATTTGTTGGAGTGTTCTTTTCATCCCAGCCATCTATTTCTTCTGGCCTGAGACAGCGCGACTCTCTCTTGAAGAGATTGGCAAGCAATTTGGAGATGAAGTTGCTGTGCATATAAATGATGCTACGGATGAAGAACGCGCTGCCATTGACAGGAAGCTGATCGCGGAAGCTCATGCTGGAAACAAAGGTCCAGGAAATGTTGTGAACGATGTCCCCTCCAGCAACAGTAGCCAGAATGCTTCTGCTGAGAAGTAGATGCGTATACGGCCGTAGTTGGTGATGATATATGGGGTAGATCGAAACTCTCCTAGTGAGGTTTTTAGTTGTTAGTAGATGTTCACACAATGATTATGATCTGATCCTATCTTCAATCCAGCATGTGGTGATCCTATTTCCAACTGAAATCAACCACACCCAGATCTCATCCCCTTCAGCTCATCGCGATCCAAAGGCTGTTGGCAACCCTTTCCCCGCCACTGGGTCGGCAAAGAACCCATACTTCTCACTTCTTTACCCATCCCACGCCAAGCGCAGAGAAAACACTAACATTGGAATTGTTGATGAACCGCTTACGTTACAGGATCGTCCCTGTATGATTTCACATGTCGACCAACAGGCCTGGTCACTGATCCGACCCGTGGTCGTTGGATCGACAAGCTGCATAGGGGAGTACTTTCCACGTTCCAGGGTCCCAGTCTTTATTTGGCTTTTACAGCTGCGGGATTAACCGATCCCTGTTAGCACTTCGGGGAAGGAAGGGATCCTTGTTGATGCAGATCTTGGCATTGCATTGTCCCTTTGCTGTCAATGAGCGGCTTGACTGTCATATGTCATGCAAGTACGACCAACATGCATAAGATACAAGGTTCATGTTTTATCCATAGCCATCTAAATTGCACGGCCTCCATCGACATCCAGGTTCACACCCGTAATGAAAGAAGATTCCTCACTCGCCAGAAATACCGCAGCTTTGGTAACATCTCGGATCTCCCCCATGCGACCAAGTGGCACGTTACCCAGAGCCTTCTGCACCTCGGGCGTGATTTCTTTGCCAATAAATTTTGGAAGAAGACCTGTCATTGTGGCGAGGGGACAGATAGAATTGACACGTATGCCGTCTGGGCCGTATTCTGCGGCGAGACCCATTGTGGCCTTTTCCAGTATTAGTTGCCTCTTGTCTCTTCTCTGGGGGTACTATCATGCGGCTTGCTTCCACTGCATGCCATTCTCTTGACCAGGGAAATTTTACTCACATTTGTGATGGCTCCCTTGGAGGCGTTGTACCACACCAGCCCGGGTCTCGGGCGATGCGCACCAACAGAAGCGATGTTGATCATCGAACCCTTAGTACCTTGCTTTTTGACCTGTGCGGTAAAGGCGTTACTGCCGAGAAAGACGCTTTTGACGTTGACGCTCATGACCTTGTCAAACTCTTCTTCAGTAACGAGATTGGTGCTCTGCAAACCACAACGTCAATCATCTCCATCCTTTCCTTCGTTGCATTAAACGTACCTTATTCTCATAGCTAGTGCCGGCATTATTCACTAAAATATCAATTTGTCCCCAAAGCCGGACGGCCTTTTGCACTGCGCTCTGCCAATCTGCTGCTTTTGTAACGTTCATAGTCTGAAAGGCAAAAGACTCGGACTTTGCTGCGACCTTTTCGCCAGCTTCCTCATTGATATCGCAGATGAGGACTTTGGCGCCTTCTTCGGCGAAATGCTCTGCAATGCCTTGGCCAAAACCAGATGCGGCGCCTTACGTTTGTGTCAATCATTGTAAAGGAAGAGGATGAGGCATGGGAGACTGACCCGTAACAATCGCGACTTTTCCGTCTAGACGACCCATTGCTGCGACAGGATATGGTGAGAATGATGTAGAACGCAACGGATGGCTATTGACCCTGAGTCTGACAATTATATCTGCCTCACCATTGACGTTGTTGGTAATGTTCCCAATGTGGAGTTGTCTCGATTGTTGCTTCGGGTCTTGACTCTCCCTCACATAAATGCAGATCTTATCCGTCTTTGGAAGGTGGCTTGAACTCGGCCGTCTGCATTGATGAGCCGACTCGACACTTTGGTTGCTGATCAGCAAGCGGGGAAACTCACGATGACCATTACTAACCAACTTGTTACGTGCATATCTTGACGGCCAAGCCATGAGGAAAAGCTAACACCTCCACAAAGAGGTATCGCTATTGAAACCCTTCATGGCCTAAGCCTGAAAAGAAGTTGACTAGAACAAATTTTGCTTAACAGCTTTCAGCTGGAAGACACTTCGTTATATCAATCTTGTGCAGCTGCGAAACTGTGAGGTGAAAGTGTTAGGGCACAGACACAATGACATACGAACTACCTTTCAAGGTATGTGAGCTAAAATCACTACAAGTCACAAGAACTCACGTGCGAATCAGCTCAATCGTCCTGATCTTTTGATCACCAGTTCCTACATAGCAGGCGAGACAAAAAGCGCCCTCTCAGGCGCAACCTTCGACGTCCTCGGTATTCTCTCCCCCGTCAAAGTGCCCTTACTGCGCTAAAACATCAAGATCCCGGAACAAACAAGCCTTGGGCAAAGGTAACGGACAACTCCGCAGAAGACGTGGACCA
This sequence comes from Fusarium brachygibbosum, assembly GCA_018886245.1. Lineage (NCBI taxonomy): Eukaryota > Fungi > Ascomycota > Sordariomycetes > Hypocreales > Nectriaceae > Fusarium > Fusarium brachygibbosum. The sequence goes on along the minus strand of MU249527.1, from coordinate 2,018,910 downwards.
AACTGTCCAGGTCGCGTATAATGCCTTCCAAACTTTCAAGAAGACGTCCCCAAGAGCACGCGCACAGTGGCTTTTAAAATGGGACGCTCTCATCCGCGAGCACAAGGCTGACTTGGCTACACTGCTTGTCTATGAGACAGGCAAGCCGTACGCTGAAGCTATCGGCGAGATGGACTATTCTTTGACATTCACTGCTTGGTTTGCTGGTGAAGCGGAGCGTATTCAAGGAACATGTTTCGCTCCCTCCGCACCGAATAGACGAGTCTTCACCATTAAGCAACCACTTGGTGTCGCAGTGGCTCTAGTGCCGTGGAACTTTCCCGTTGCGATGGTTTTGCGAAAGGCTGCGGCTGCGCTGGCGGCAGGGTGTACTATGGTCGTGAAGCCATCACCAGAAACACCCGTGACTGCCATGGCGTTGGCCAAGTTGGCTACCGAGGCTGGATTTCCAGATGGTGTCTTGAACGTCTTGCCTACGAGCTTGGATAACACGCCACCACTGAGCGAAGCGCTTTGCAAGCATGAACTTGTGAAGAAGGTTACTTTCACCGGATCAACTCGCGTCGGAACTCTGGTTGCGAACCTCTGCAGTTTGGGACTTAAGAAAGTTGTCCTTGAGCTTGGAGGTAACTGTCCCTGTTTGATCTTCGATGACGCAGATATAGAAGCAGCCCTGCGTGAACTCGTGGGCCTCAAATGGCGCCACGCCGGCCAAGCTTGCGTCACAGTAAATCGCTTCCTGGTCCAATCAGCCGTGTACGACAAATTCCTGCAGCGCTTCGTCGAAGAAACAGCAAAGTATGTCGTCGGCCATGGCGCTTCTGAAGGAACCACTCTCGGGCCAGTGACAAAGCCCGAAAGTCTGGACCGGGCCGAGCGCCTAGTTAAGGACGCCGTTTCAAAGGGTGCCCGAATTGTCACTGGTGGCAATCGTCTGTCTCCCAAGGGCGGCGAGGCAGGGTACTTTTATGAACCAACCATTCTCGCAGATGTGTCCCATGATAGTCTTGTTTCTTGCGAAGAGTGTTTTGCACCCATCGCTGCGTTTTACAAGTTTGAGACAGAAGAGGAAGCCGTTCGGTTGGCTAATGATACGCCGATGGGTTTGGCGAGTTATGCTTTTACCAAGAATGCCGATCGCATTTGGAGGCTCTTCGAGAATCTCGAGGCTGGCATGATTGCCCTTAATACTGGTAAGTGGTTCTTCGTTTTCACTCTGTCAGGATTTTGTGTACTGATCCAGTTGATAGGTAATTCCTCGGCGGCTGAGTCGCCTTTCGGGGGCATCAAGATGTCCGGGTACGGGAAGGAAGCTGGAAAGGATGTGGCTGTAAACGAGTATATGATACACAAGACGGGCACAATCACAATTGATGGCTTGGTGTAACAATACCGTGGATTTCCAATTACGACATTCAACTTACAGACTTCCAGAGAGGTCAAAACTCCAGAAATAACCTCCCCTCTACGACATCTACATCTTCCTTACTTCAATTAACTACTCATTAAACACACATAATGTAGTATCGAATCATGTGTCCCCTCTGCGAAGTTCTCCGTTGTCCTATAAAGGCTTCAAACAGCAACCATAAACAGCGGTGAAATAATAAGGGTGTTCATCTACATCTTGAAGCTACATGTTGCATTCATACTCTTGTTTCCATCCTCCTGAGGCCTCAAATAATTTCCCCACCGCTTCACTCACTGAGAGAAGCTTTCTGTCGTGGTATCTTGGTGCAACAAGTGACAGCCCAATCGGCATCCCATTCTCCCCAGCAAATCCCGGGATGTTAATAACTGGATTATGCAATACCTGCAGTATCCAATTAGTGTCATTCATCGATGCAAAAGCGAATCTGTAAAAGTACTAACCGTCCAGATTTGACAGAATGCTGCACTGCCTGTAGATTCTAAACCCAAAGGGGCCTCATCTGGCACGCTCGGTGTCAAGACAGCATCATACTGGCTAAGCATGTTATCTACCACAGGTCTCGCCGCCGCGATATTATCAAAAGCTTTGAGCTGCGCAGCTCTGGAGATCTTCATGTGGTTCTCAACATGGCCAACGATCTGGTCTGCGATGCGGCGCTTGTCCAACCTATACTCGGGCAAAAATGCGGTTCTTCCGTCAGAGTTGAAGATAATGGAGTACCAGTCGGGCAAGTTTTGCAGATACTCTGGAAACTCAATCTCGTCCACTGTAGCACCGTTCGCACGAAGAAGCTCAATAGCCTTGATCATCGCATTCACGAGACCGTATCCTGCCTGAGGCCAGACCATTGTCTTACAGATAGCGATCCTGGCGCCTTGAAGTGAAAAGTCCGGGTTTGGAGTCTCATCATCTTCCAGGGCGAAGACGTCGGCGAGCAAGTTCAAGTCGGCCACACTGCGGGCATAAAGGCCCAGAGTGTCGTTGATTAGCGAAAAGATCTTCTGGCCTTCCCTTGAAATGGAGTTCCAAGTTGGCTTGAATCCATAGATGCCGTTGAAAGATGCCGGGCGGATAGTACTTCCTCCAGTCTGTGTGCCGAGGGCAATGGGCACTTGGAAGTCCCCAACAACGGCACCGGATCCCGATGACGAACCTCCGGGTGTGCGACAGCTGTCGTGCGGGTTTGTGGTAGCTGGCCCTTCGGTGGTAGCGGCAAACTCAGTCGTGGCAGTTTTACCAAGGATCAGAGCACCAGCTTTGCGTAAGATAATAACACTGGCTGCATCGACCTGGGGAGCATCACCCTCGTAGATGGAAGAGTTGAATTGGGTAGGCATGTCTAGTTTATGAACATCAGTCGGAATACAGATCTTTCGCTGCATATCGACTCACCTTTTGTATAGATGACATCCTTGACTGCCACTGCAACACCATGAAGCGGCCCACGACTCTCCTTAGGAACGTGATCAAGTTTTCTAGCTTCGGACAGTACTTGATCAGGGTTAAGATAAACCCATCCCTTCACAATCGGATCACGGTCTTTGATACGTGCTAGAAGTGACTGCGCATATTCTTCCACTAACAGTTGGCCATCTCGGATTTTGGCGATGACTTCTGTCGCTGTGAGTTTGTAAGCTTCGGTCGACATGATATAAGGCAACTGCCGCGAGTATTTCAGTGATGAGTATGTGTAATTATGACACAATCTGTTATTCTGATGATCAGCAATGTGTCCTATTGGGAGATCTGCGTCTTTTCTGCAGACTGTTGTGGTGAAGCTGACATAATGGCTTCTCCACAGTCGTCACCTGAGGTAAAGCAACGCTAGGCTCTCTTCAACGCTGTCTCTCAGCCGGCATATTTATCACCGACTCCAGACCTGGTGGATCCAACTTATCACAAATGGGCCGAAGCTGGTCTTATATCGGATCTATTCATCTACGTCTGTCTTATGCCGGCTGACCCCTGCTGTAAGGAAACTGGGCCTTGAACACCTCAGCAATATCGGTCCTCGTAGCTATCCAAACATTGTCTTTCTGCGCGATACATTCCACGAAATCCTTCAAGGCCTTGAATTGCCCAGGTCTTCCTATAATGCGGCAATGTAAGCCGACAGTCATCATCTTTGGTTCGCCGTCCTCCCCCTCTTCGTAAAGTACATCAAAGGCATTCTTCAGGTGAGTATAGAAGTCGCCGGGATCGCTAAACCCGGTGACGGTGTGAAACTTGAAGTCGTTGCAGTCGTAACTGTGTGGAATCATGAGACAGCCCTTGGGGTTGGATTCATTACGCTCAGTAGGGAGATCGATCCAATACGGTACATCGTCGGCGTATGTGTCGCTGGCCCATACTAGTTCTTTGCCCATTTCTTGATAGACTTGTGGGATAAGAGTGCGGCTGCGAGGCGAAGGACGACCGTAATACCAGCCTTTTGGCGCATATCCAGTGAGACTCTTCAAGCTCATCACCCCTTTTCTAATATATTCTTTCTCCCTGTCGATGGACCAGTCATGATGATCGACCCATCGGTACCCATGCGACGCTACATCGTGGCCTTCTTGTACACAACGGGTAGCCACTTCAGGGTATCGCTCAAGCGCTTGTGCAACGGCATAAAGAGTGAACTTCATGTTGTTTTTGTTGAAGAGTTTAAACAGCCTCCAAAAACCAACTCGAGATCCATATTCGTATTCTGATTCAGCGTTATAGTCGCGTTCATTGATGCGCGCCGTCCCGGGATATTCACGGAGACTCGTTTCTGAGACGCCATCACCGTGGTCGATCGAATGCTCAGCGCCCTGAAACCGCATACATCATCAGTCATCTCAATTACTGTTGTTTAACTCGTTCTTTATTCCTGGACTCACCTCTTCATGATTGATGACAAACGAAACAGCAATCTTGGCATTGTTGCGCCACTTGAACCCTATCAGTCCTTTCTCTCCATATCCTTTGAAGTTGCGGACAAAGCTATAGTCAGAATGTGATTCGCATAGTTCAGGCATTTTGTATCTATGGCTTCATAAATTGACTTGAGTAATGAGGTTGAAAGATATCACAGTGCATTCGACAAAGGCAGATGAGTTTGTGCTGAACTATGTAAACGTCATAGTCGATATCGTTTTCATCATTTTATCTCGAGATATATCGGAGCCAGATTTCAAGTTGCTCGCTTCGACTTGTCTTTTCCCAGCTTATCAAGTCTCCAATTACCTGCCATTTATGGCCGCTTCAGGAAAGGCGTTATACACACTGAGTCAGGACTTGCGTCGGACCAAATTCAAGCGTCGTACGATGAGAAGTCCCCAGGGTATCAGAAAACTTGGCCGCTGAGAGCATAAGAGACTAAATTAGTGGGTCAGCTTAGGCCAGCTTAGAGTAGGTCCTTAGGCTGTTTATTCTTATACCCTAAAGCTTAGAGGCTATCTTTTCTATCACCCCCTTGGAAGTGGAGGGAATTGGCCCAGTTACGTTGGCACATTGGATGTCCGTCTTGTTCCCTCTGACAAGATAACGATGAGCCAAACCGCCACGTAGGTCCAGGGTAATGACAAGAGAAATAGTGGGGTGAATGGGAAGCTGGAGGGGGGGTGCAAGGTTTGCTGTAAAATTTAAATTTCTTGGTACACTATCCTATACTCCTTTTCCAATTCAATTCACAACATCGAGAAGTCAGATTTATCATTTTTGGCCTGTCCTGGCAAAGAAGTAATGGAGATACTTCATAGATTGCTCGGCTATTTTTAACGAAATGCGGTTCGGGCTGCGGGAAGAAACGAAGGGGCCAACTTACATTATATTGCTGGACCGTCTCGTTTCTGAATCCGGTGAGAAAATGAGAACAAGTAAATAGATAAATTATAATTGCAATGGAAATCACAGACTTTTGAATGGTATCATGATGAATAGTAACAAGAGCTGAATAAAAGAAATGACGAAAGTCGAGAACCACATCAATTACTGATTGCCAAATTTAGAATCAAAGACCTAAGCATTCTCCTCCTTTCCCAAATCCTCTTGCGACGCCTTAGCTAGGTATTCCTCGATCTTCTTTAGACCATAATAGTCGTTCTCGCGAGAACCAAATTCCATTTCATCCAAGCACCAACCAAATGTGCCAGACTTGTCAAGTTCTTCACCCTCTCGTACGCATGAATCGAAATCGATGATGATAGGGTTATCGTTGGCGTCCAACATGACGTTGCAGGGATTGATATCGTTATGAGTAAGGCCAAGGCTGTGAATGTGACGTATGCCATCCTTGATACCTTGTATGCAGTGCTTAGTATCGAATGGTGTGTTCTTCTCGACTCGCTGCTGAAGAGTCATAGGATACTTGTCAAATACAAGCCCGTGAATCCTGCCGTCAATCACTCGGCACCCCCAGTATTTGGCAATGTTAGGGTGTGGGCTGTTGAGTAAGATTTCGCACATCTGGGCTTCTTTCAATACCAGCTCAGGAACTTCATTTTGATCCCCATCGGCCTCGTAGGATAAAAGACTGGCGCGCTTGAGGTAATGACGGTCGCTAGTGTCGGTTGTACTGGTAAGGGATGAAGGAAACTCCGGCCAGATAGCTTCACCTGGACTAGGAATGAGATCCAAGTTGTGTAGATCGAAAGCACCAGCGACATAGGCGGCAAACTTGGTGGGAACATCCTCTTCTGGGACTGAAGTAAGGTCCAGCGCGCTCAAGTCTAGGTCGTCGATCGTGTCGAGCCCAACGTTCTTGCTGAAAGAACTATAGAAGTACTTTTCAGCATTGGTTTTGACGATCAGTTTTGTATTGAGATAAATAGGCATGCCATCCTCGTCGGCCTCGTCGCTCCAAATCTAACCTCGACCGCAAATTGATATAGTCTTTGGGGTCACGTGTGACAGGCTAGGGGAGTGAGGGATGGGCGTCGTGTCTTGGAGCGACTTGGCAAGCCTTTCTGAACGCTCTGTTGGCTTTTCAGTAAGCGGTGTCGCAGGGTACAGGAGCTGTAGACAGAGTGTATGATCTGTGTTGTAATCTTGCTGCGGAAGTGTCTCCGCCTGCTCACGAGGCTTCTTGGTGGGCGGTGTTGTGGGCGCAATGGCTGCTTGTTCATGAGGGTTGTCAGCCTCTTGTTTGGTTCTCTTGCGTCCTTCCATCGTAGGCGTAAGTGTAGACAGGAGGCGATATGCGTTTAGGAAAATAGCTGTGCCTTTCGAAGAGTAGCAGTGCGATGGTGAAGGAATGGGTGTGATGTGAATTCTGAAAGGGGAGGACACGAGGTAAGGAGAAGTTTGAAATTAGTGGGCCGGTGATACCTTCCTACCATGTCTCGTAACGAATGAAATCATTTTCCTATCCCCAAGGATTCATAGGCCCTAGTACTGCATTTAAAAGGGTCTAAATGCAAAGCCATTGTCAAAGTTACCGCTGTCTACCTTGGTGATGCTTTGTACTCGCGCGGTAGCCAGTGTCGTAGGTCGAGATACAGCTGACGTGTTTGTGAATTCGAGCAGAGAGTTCGCTGCTAGACAGAATGTTTGTGAATGTCCAAGATTAAGTTGAAGATTAGGGAGATCAGATGTAGCACCGACACAGACAGATTGGCAAGTGTCCGAATTAAGAGACCGTCCAGCCCATACAGACCCAAGTAGCTAGCCAGGCGCTTAAGTCTGAGGACTTCCAGTATAACTAACACCCACCAAGGGAGTTAAGATACTTCTGATACTAAAATCCAACTTTAATATCAGTGTCTTATACTATGTATATTTATCTAAACAATTATCTGTACAGTAGTTACGTACTATTGAATACCGTTGGCAGGTGTATGGCCCGTTTCGGCAACTACTCCACTCTCCGCTCCGGAGATACAGAGCGATACCGGGCTACATCATATCCGCATCAACTTAAAATCTAGCACCATCTCTTCTCCGCACTTGACTATCACACAATATTACACTAACCTCTGACACAATGACAACAAAGAAAGGGCCATTCAGACTTGTCACAGTCAACACGGCACCAGAACGTGCTAAGCGACTCATTGGACGTCTCATTACCGAGCTCCAAGATGATTACGAGATTATTCACGTTGACAACTGTCAAAGTATGTTGACCTGAAATTGTGTCTCTGCCTCACTAATAAAGTATCCAGGCATAGATGAGGTGATCCCAAAAGTCACTGAGCACAAGCCAGATGTTTTGGCAAGTTGACCAAACACCCGAGTCTCTGTGACACAAACCCTGAACCAAAACGCTAACCTTGTCTCTGCCAGTTCTCCGCTTCTATGTGGTCACCAGAGGAGGCGCAGCAAATCCACGCAATGGCAAAATCCATTGTACCTGATATCAAGCTGCATGCTATTCCCACTGGATTGCAAGTCGAGAGGGGACCTGATGCGATTGTTGAGTACCTTGTTGAAAAGGTTCCTCCTCTGCTGGATAGCTAGGTTAATACCGATGGAAAATACCTCGCACTGGGAGAAAGTCTCAGGTTGAATGCACATATGGGTTACAGTTTGATGCTATCGGATAGAGTGCTTGAAATACAAATTTCATCATATATTGTCACATCCTCTTGTATTTGCACGACATCACTATTCGTTCTCAAATTTACTAACAAGAGTTCCAATGTGTGGGAGAATCTCTACCCTGAACTCGTCGCCGTGCTCCAGATTCTCCTTGGGACTTTTCCCCATTCCCACTCCAGCAGGTGTGCCCGTAATGATCACCGTGCCCACCGGAAGCGTGGTGCCTTGCGATAAGAAACTGACAAGCTTGGGAATGCTAAAGATGAGGTCACTGTGAAATGTCAGTAAGAAGACAGAAAAGGGATGCCACGGCCACTCACTCCAAGGAACAATCTTGGAGCACCTTTCCGTTCTTCAAGCCACGAATGTGCAGTTCAGAGGGATCTGGAATAGCTGAAGTTGAGACAAGAAGAGGTCCTGCGTTAGTGGTCAGTAAGTTTCCTACGACTGGAGAGGACGGAATCATTTACCAATAGGACATGCTCCATCGAATCCCTTGGAGAAACACCACTGAGACTGATTAAGCTGCGAAACGCGACTTGAGACATCGTTGGCAGCCGTGTAACCTAAGATGTAATCCATAGCATTTTCTTCAGACACATTCTTGGCTGCCTTGCCGATGACTACAGCCAGCTCTGATTCATAATCGCCACTTCCGTCATTCTGGGTTATCTTGGGAAGCAACGTAGGAGCCGGCCAAGGGTCACCCAATGCTGTGTTCGGCTTACTGCGACAAGCATTTAGCTGGATATATCTGCTAAGCAGGAGCTGTGAACTTACAGGAAGAGTGTTGGGATCTTTGGAATCTCCATTTTTACTTCGTTCGCATGCTGGACGTACTATCCAAGAGTTAGCCTTTTCTAAGTCTTGCAGTTCCCGTGTACGGCATACGTTTAACCCAATGCAGCGAATAGTCCCTACTTCCTCTTGTGCCAAAGGCGACAAGATCCTCTCGATGGATTCGGTTCTGTCTGTTCGGGTGCCAGGAGATAAGACAGAGGTTCCTGTGAAGACCTCGACAGTGACATCTTTCCCATCACGAGTAGCAAGACCAATGTCCAAATCCTCTTGAGATGGCTCGCCGATCAAGATGCTTGATGGGTCTGACTTGGGAACAAATCGCACAAGACCTAGCCAGTGAGTCAGAAACAGGTTAGTGCCGAAACTTGCAGTATGTGCTTACGCTTGAAAGTTGGGGAAGGCATCTTGGTTAATTTAGTTGAGATATGTAGGATAATACAGAGAAATGTCACCGTATGCCTCACTTCGTGCTTTGACTGGGCTTATTGATGCTCACTCCCACTCAGGCCCCTCTACTGACTCTCCTGTATCGGAGGCGCTGAACCTCGGATATGACGCTGTAATCCCCCGCACTTAAACACTGCGGGGAAGCAAACATGAGCAGTTCAGCCAATCAGCAACCACAACTACGGAAAACCAATGCCAGATATGAAAGATATATCCGTCCTTGGCCAAAGACATTGTCTCTCGTAGGTGACGAAAGTCAAGTAGCCCACTCTGAATCAAGATCACGTACATTGTAGCATCTTGAGTACCTCATATTCATCAAGGAAGTGCTACTGAACGCTCGCTGCATTGCCATGTCTTCTCAATCAGGCCATGGTGATGGCTTTCGCAAGTACCTCCCGGATCTAACCCTGCCACGGTTTCAGGATATGAAGAAGCAAGATGCGTACGAGTATGCCGACAATTTCAAGAAAGGCGGACAACCTCCATGGCTCCATGGCTTGTATTTGCATTGGCGCAAGCTATTCCAGCAGCCTTACCAAGGCATCACCTCTGATGGTAACTACTCGTATCATCACCTTTCTGAGAGTCTCGACTAACAACTTTAAGGTGTCGTGAGAGATGGTTTGTTCAAGCTACAAGACGAGGGTATTCCCATCGACTCGATAGTAGAAGCCACAAACAGTCTCTGTAACAGCTTGAGCGATGAACAGAAACACAAGACCTTCTACCACATTGACAGTCCCGAATGGCGCTCATGGTCCAACCCCGAGTTCCTGCTCAGTGATAAAGGAGTTCGTCTTGATGACATCACGCATGATCAGAGAACCAAAGTACTCCGAGTTTTAGAGCTCACTCTTTCACCGGAAGGCTACGCAAAAGCGATTGGTGCCATGAGGGTAAATCACTTCCTCGGCGAACTCGTAGAATCGCCTTCTGTCATGAACAAGTTCTCTTACAACTTCGTTCTTTTCGGTGAGCCGTCTACGACTCGTCCTTGGGGATTCTCATTCTATGGACACCATCTCTGCCTAAACATCTTTCTATATAAATCCCAAATCGTGGTATCGCCATGGTTCACTGGTGCGGAGCCCAACCTGATCGACGACGGGCCATATAAAGGCACACGAATACTACACAAGGAGGAAGATCTGGGTCTACGGCTTATGCAAAGTCTTTCCCCAGACCAACAGGAAGCAGCTCAAGTGTATAAACTCATGAAAGATCCTGCCATGCCATATGCACGATGGAATCATGATGACCAGAGACATCTATGTGGCGCTTATCGCGATAACAGAATCGTGCCTTACGAAGGGATCCTCGTGTCCGAAATGACCGATGAGCAGCAGGAATATGTCCTGGGTATCGCAAATGAGTACCTTCTTTATCTGCCCGACACAGCGAGGCAGACACGCCTGGAACAGATCAAGAAGTGGTTCCATGAGACCTATTTCTGCTGGATTGGTGGTTACAGCGATGACGATCCATTTTACTATAGAATCCAAAGTCCGGTGGTGATATTCGAGTTTGATCATCATTCAGGCGTCTTCCTAAACAATCAAGAGCCTGCCAAGTTTCATATCCACACATTGATGAGAACGCCTAACAGAGGGGATTATGGTATGGCGCTAAGACCATTGATACCTGGAGTTGAGCAGGAGTATCTTTGGGAAGGAAAATGATACATGATAGCTAAAAGAATTATCAAGAGCTTGATTCTCACTTCGCACCATAAACCACCTGATAAAGAACAGCAGCTCCAGTCAGTGCAACTGTCGGCCATATCCAAGATGACCAACCAAAATGCTGGACCTCTCGAGCTCTGGCATTCCAGTCAAGCTGGTAGCCAATTCCTTTCTCAAGTGACCTCTTCCAGGCAGGCCGAGCCTCACATCTCTCCATCCAGGCCTTCACCCTGGGCCACTTATCTATCTCGACAAAGTTCGGCTGAACAGCCATATCCAAAGCTATCTTGAGTGCCATGTCAGCCCGTGAGGGCGTGTCACCCCCCATCATCCAATTCCTACCCTCGAGCTCCATCTCCATCACATGCAAGGCATTACTGACATCTTCATCCAGAAACAATTTGTTAAGTCCATAGCCTAGAAGTTTGATTGAAGGACTTATGAAGAAGGGTGTTACCGCTCCTAGTACCATGAACAAGAGCTTTGTTCCCAACCGTGCTATAAGATCGGCTGTCGCAAGGCTAACAAGATAATCTTCGCGAATTCTGTACTCGGAATCTGTCTTATGGAAGACCTGCTCGGTATCGTAGGTGAGAAGGAGATAAAGCATACAAGCGCTCATTTGCGTGATGACTCGACCGTCAGGGAGGATGAGCTGTGGCGCGTGTCCCTGTACATGCGTCTCTTTCAAGCCAACTACCCGCTTGTCCAAGGGACGTTCGAATCTTGTAATGTCGTACTCTATTCCAAGCTCTTCAAGCAGCCATAAGACAGCCTGTGTACTTGGAGAGTGCTGGTTTGCAGGTTAGTATTCAGTCTCTGAAGGTTAAGCTTATCCAACTTACAGCGAGATATATCAGCCTAAGCTTCGACGCCTGCTTTGTTTCGTCCATGTTCCTGTCTTTCGATCTTCGACTCTATGTCGACGGCTCGGAGGATTTCAGGATATTTCACAACTGTTTGAATGGAAAGTAAGCTGTCAGATGAGAATCATCTCGTGCTGACGTTTTATACTGAAGGGAGTCTCACGTGGTCTTGGCATCTGCTTATGCTCTTAGTCTGACCAACCAATGAGATTCTTAGTAGCTTACTGCACCTCATTAACCTCAACTCTTTAATCAAACCAGCTTTACTACGTAGTACATCCTTGCAGTCTTCTTTATTTTCTTGCAAACTTGCGGTGGTGATGATTGGCTTTGTAGTGCTGTTGTTTACAATAGATACAGTCGTTTTGTCAACCGTGAGCTTTTCAACTAAACCTATATCATGTACCGGTGGAACTCGTCAATGAGTTATGTGTTGTACACCAGAGGAAATACTTTTCCTTGTAACTTGCTTGCGCTGGGACGCAATACTACGTCGCTCTAGACTGTAGATTCCAGGAAAACGTGGCGTAAAACACGATATACCTGATTCTATATGGTCGTGGGATGCAACGCCCCGCAGATACTACGTATGGCTACATTGACATCCGTTATAGTTGTGATTGAGCACGACCACGCAGTCGTCAACAATAATGAATCTCCAAGGTATACTCTCAGAGACCCCGGCAACAGGCAGATGATCGGCGTCGTTAATAAACCTATCTGCGGAGAAAAGCTGAACCTCGGCACATGTATACTTTGAGTCTAGTTCTGTCTCCATATCCCCTCATTAATTCCCCAGGATCCGCAGTAGCAAAACATCAGCTTCCTTCAACAACATCGAGAAAACGCTTGAAAGATGCCGCCCCCAAAATCTTCCATTGCAGGTCCAAAGACACTTGCACTATCTGCTTTAACAATCGGCCTCGGGGTTCTTCTAGCCCGTCCAATTAGCCGCCTCACCACTGTCGTCGGCGTCTTCCGCGAACCGGCCAACACTATCGTTGAAGATGGAAATTTTGTGACAATTCAGGATACGATGCTATGTGAAGACCTGCATCTTCACAAATCAAGCGGATTACTCTTCACTGCTTGTGAGGACTCTTATGAGTCGCGCTTCTCGTGGTTTCCTGGTCTTGGCGTTCTCCATGATCCCCTCACTGCTAGCAAAGCCCGTGGGTCTATTCACGTCATAGATCCTGCAACGTTCAAGTCGAAAAGATTGGAATTTGACGGCTTCACTAATCCCTTTATCACACATGGTATTGACGTTATTTCGGATCCCGAAGATGATGCTAGTGTTTATATTCTCGCTATCAATCATCTTCCTCACCCTGACTATCTGCAACATGTCGCCGATGGGAAAAGCCATGATAAGTATCTGGGAAACAGAGCGGCTTCTCAAATTGAGATATTCCACCACCAGACAGGATCTTCGACTGCCAAATATGTTCGATCTGTCAGCCATCCATTGATCCAAACGCCGAACGACATTGTTGCCCTCTCCTCGAACAGCTTTTACGTTACCAACGATCATCACTACCGTGAGGGCATCCTGCGGCAGATCGAGGATGTTTACTATGGCGCAAAATGGTCAAATACCATATTTGTTGAAATCACAGATTTGTCGTCCCAAGATGCTACGGCTGGCATGAAGGCTTCCGTTGCGCTTACCGGACTTCACAACAACAATGGCCTCGGCCACGGCAGGACATCAGATGAAATAGCGATTGGAAGTGCTGCAAGCGGAGATATTCACATTTCCACCATCAAAAGCAACCACTCCCTCGAGGTTCTTGAGACCATTAACTTCGACACTGCCGTGGATAATCCTTCATGGTATTCGGATCCTTTCTCGAGTGTTCAAGGCGACAGTAGCGGTTATGTCTCTGCAGGTTTATCCAAAGCCGGTGATCTAGCCAAGTCAGTCGGAGTCGCTTCCGGGGCCGAACCTGTCATGGTGTGGCTCGCTCAGCCAAAGAACGGAAAATGGGAGAAGAAGCTTCTTTTCGAGGATGATGGAAAAAGATTGCGGTCGGCAGCTACAGCTGTGTTGATTGGCATTGATCCTGAGTTGGAGGATGGGAAGAAAAAGGGCTGGCTATTTGCGACGGGATTCTATTCGCAAAGTGCAATCGCTGTCAAGGTTGATCTTTGAAGGAGAAGTTGATCCAGCCTTCAGCTGACGAGTAATAAACCGATTACCGCAAAAAGACGACACTATTCTAAGCCAATTGTGATGGAAAGCAGACTATGCGATTGCTGTCTTAGGGATATGGAAATACTTGTTAGGCGGACAAATGGCGGAATAACGGAAACTTCCTAAATGCCGACATTGGTATCGGAACGTCATTACGAAAGATCCAACTACGTCATCCATATGAACTTAGATATATCAACGGTATCGTCGAGCTTTAATTCAGTCTTTACCTATTGTCTCTCAACTCGCGAAATCACACACTCTCTCACTAGGTAGTCAATCATGTCTCACGTACAAGCTTTCTCTATCACTACCGCGCTCCTAGCGTCAGGCGGCATAGCTACATTGACATTTTTCGATATTCCTGAGCTTCAATCCCAACCAGCATCTAGCTCCCTCCCTGCGATAAGATGGCTTTTCAGTCGTGGATCTCACGTCTTTCCATCGGCGTCGCTCCTTTCAACTATCGGCTTCATTTATTCCGCCTCGGTCGATAACGAGAGCTTCAATTCCCTCTACTGTATATCAACCAACTCTCCCAAAACAAATGGCCTTCTACTTGCTGCTGCATTTTCATTTGGTATCGCACCGTTTACCCAATTCATGATCCCTACAAACTTTGCTCTTATCCGGGAAAACAACAAATTAGGGGGAGCGAGGAGTGAGAAGGCTGCTGCGCAAGGTGATGCTTCGGCTGATAGAAGTGCTCTGGATTCTGTCAAGGGAATTGGTGAAGGTATTGAGTTTACCGATCTGAGTGGGCCCCAGGAACGCACGGAGCGGGAACCGAGTCAAGAAGATGATGAAAAGGTACGACAGTTGCTAGAGAAGTTTCGTTGGCTTAACCTTGTAAGGGCCGTACTTATCGGAGCTGGAGGCGTGGTTGGTCTTTATGCTGCCATGGCCTAAGAGGAACCGTGTCTGTGTTCTCCCAGACTTTTCGAACGGGCTTCGGCTGGCACTTTGAGTCATTCCTTAAAGAGATAAGGCATCTTTTTGTTTGTAGGACATACTGGAATCTAAGGTAGCATGAATTCTATCTCATGAGAATGCTTCAACTTATCGCCTCACTATTGAATTGAACAGCCTCGCTAGTTAAATACTTAATCTTCATCGATGACGACAAAACATGACACGGTCTTGGCTGATCTCGCAACGCTAACTAAAATTGTTATTTATAGCCGAGAACATAAGTTTGTTGGTTCTTTCGACTAACAAAGGCCCCTCAGCGGATCCGCGGATGAATATAGATAGATAACTCCTGTTGGCTCGTTACCCTTGCCAAATCCTTCAGCTCATCTATTTCCATTAAGCTAATCCAGGCAGCTGTTTCAGAAGTGCTTAGTAACCGCGTAAGCAAACAAAACGCGGCATTCTGTCGTTGGTGTGGCATTGTTTACTTCTCGCTCAACTATCTGGTTAATGGTAAAGATAATCATGACGGCAGTTCATGCGATTTTTGAGAAGGAGTTTGCCTTTCTCAAATTTCAGGACGTCATTGAATCGCAGGGTCAAGATGATATAGCTGTTAAGCGGACTGCCTACTGGTGCCACTGCGGTCCTTTACTCGACACTTCGGAAGTTCTCCCAGCTAAATTCCACGAATTCGAGAACGAGGCTCTCACAGGCTCTATACAGCATCTCCTCATTCCTTTCCTGACTTACATCAACAACCTTGTCATCGCCAAGGGATTTCGTCATTACTTCCTCACCATACGTGCTTCTACCCCAACCCGCGAATTCGACCGACCAAGATGGCATACGGACGAACTCTTCTTCGCCGATACACCAAAGGGCATTCTGCCAGGCACCAGGCTAGGACTAAAATCGGCATCCAAAAACAGCCAACAAAATAATGGAACAGATTGGAAGATCTGCACCACTCTACTTGGTCCATCTACACTCTTCATCCCATGCAACCACCAATCTTCAGCAAGGAAAAAGCAGGAAGCCGCTAGGAAAGGGGCGAGTACAGAACATGAGTGTCTTTCCATCCGATGTGTAGGATGCGCAGCGGCAGCTGACGCCGTGCGAGAAGAACTTGCCACAACTATGGGACCTCTAGGTGCAGAGGTGGCTTCAGCAGGGGAGTGTGCCGTGTTTAAAGTTGGGAGGGAGTTTGGAGCTGTGCACTCTGAGCCCTCTATGAGCGAGAGGCTTAGCGGAAGGGTTTTTGTCAATGTTGTGCCAGGCACAGAAGAGGAGTTGAGCCAGTTAATGAGGAAATGGGGGATGGAGTTTCCGAGACAATGGTCTGTTGGGGGTTGGTAAGAAATGCAGTTGTGGTATATAGTTGGGGTTATGATAGGTTTGATATTATATAATGCTAGTAATAATGCGACTTGAAAGGAATCACCCCCGGTAATGAAAGAAGTGTCCCTTAAAAGCCTATGTAGATACATGAGCATGGATGAGCCATATGCGAATTTCTTGTTAGCAATAGGACTTAATGAGAAGACAGATAACACAAGACATAGGGCTTTGTCGGCATAGATATGGCAGTCATCCCGTCAGGTTACTTGACATCCAAAGGCACTTTTGCCATAGAATAGCTGATGGCACCATAGTAACACATAGTTGTGCAGCTATAGATGCAACTACCCATTTAGTGTGGCATTTTGGATTGCCTAGAATTGATAACACCGCCTTTGACCTGACTGTCTCCTATAACGTTGAATTCTTAATAATGCTCAATCAGGTTGATATCAAAAATCCTTTCTGTCGAGATCCCCATTACAAAGCCTCATCTGAGAACAGAAGGTGACAGATAGTGAACCCAGTAAGAAAGAATGATAAGAATAAGTGAACAAAGTCGTTTATGATCTAGGGCCCTCTCAGTGAGACTTAGACTACCTAACCAGGAAGAAACCGGGGCAAGTCTCGGTGTTCGGCTCTTCGCGTTTAACAATTTCCCACCACAGTACACGATGTGCTGAGAAATGTAAAGGCTAGATCCTTAGGAAATCTCCAAGCTTACAAAGACGATCCCTTGATCTTCACCAATGGGGAGCATTGATTGGCCGATTGTACAAACAGCATCAAGATGGATCGACCGTCAGCACTAGTCCCAGACATTTGTCATTGGTCCAATACTCCATTCTGTGAGGTGATTGATCAAATGAAGTTCTTCCCTTCAAGGCTCCAGATCTCAGGCTCATCACCACCATTATCACGACATTGAGTATATATAAGGTTCTTTGAGGTACAAGATGCTAGAACATTCCCATAAGCAATTCGTCTCATTCAATCTCAACACAACTCATCACAACCATCAAAACACATATCATCATGTCTTCTTACAAGAATATCGTCGTCGTTGGTGTAAGCCGCCAGCAAACCCAACTCAAAAGTTCCCACTAACATTGTCTCAAGGCTAGCGGAAACACTGGCAAGATCATCATCGATGGTCTCACATCAACCTCGGCCTTCAACATCACCGTTTTATCTCGCAAAGAAAGCAAAGCAACGTATCCTGCGGAAGTCACAGTCCGAACAACTGATTTCTCCGAAAACGATATCACGGAAGCTCTGAAGGGCCAAGATGCGGTGATCTCCGCTCTCGGAGTCGAAGGCTTCGATCAGCAGCAAAAGCTTGTTGACGCTGCTGTCCGCGCAGGAGTTAAACGTTTCCTGCCTTCTGAGTTCTCATCCAGTAGCGAGGACCCGGCTGTGCTGGGACTGTTTCCGCTATTTAAGGTGAAGAAGAATCTTATTAACTATCTGAAGTCCAAGGAGAAAAATGGTTTGAGCTGGACTGGTCTCGCCACTGGACTTTTGTTCGATTGGGTAAGACTTGATTCCCTGCCAGAAAGATGTAAAATTGACGATGACTAGGGTCTTGCAAATGGATTCCTCGGATATGATATCAAGAACCGAACCGCCAAAATCTGGGACGATGGTAACAAAAAGTTCACCCTTACCAATGAGAGACAACTCGCACAAGCCGTCATCTCAACCCTTGCACATCCCGAGGAAACACGCAACCGCTATCTCTATGTTTATTCTGTTGTAACCACCCAGAATGAGATTCTGCATTCTCTGGAAGAAGCCACTGGAGAGAAGTGGACTGTTGAGAAGACTTCTACTGACGCGGAAGTTGCCGAAGCGAGAAAGAGGCTGGGTGCTGGAGACTTCAGTGGTGGGTTTATTCTAGTGCACGCGACTACTTATGGAAACACGAATGGTCTGAGGGCCAATTATACCGAAGAGGAGAGCTTGGGAAACGGTATCTTGGGACTTGAGACAGAGAGTGTTGCGGAGACTGTGAGGAAGGTCGTTGGATAGTGATTGCAGTTGCATGAGCAGGGTTCCCCCTCTAGTCGATGCTTGATAACTGAAGTTTCCGCTTCGCCGTCAAGGATGAGGGATATCAATTTTCATGGTCGCTATCATCAAGCTAGATACAACATCAAAAGGCCGCTGGCAAATTCCCAATCACATTGTTTGTTTTCACTTTGGCCCAGTTTAGTCATCCAGAGTCTTATGGTAGCCACTCCTGGTTCTCAGTGAATCCACATACCCAATGGCCAAACACTGGTGTCCGGATTTGTATAAGGGCCTCCATCAATTCTTTCTTGCCTCAGCGTTATCGATCGCCTGAGCAACGAGCTTTTGAAGCGCAGGAGGGTTAGCTCCTGACATGTTGTCGTCCAGATCGCCGTTGCGAAAAGTGAAGAAAGCTGGAATCGAGCGGATTCCAAGCTCTTGAGAAAGATCAGGCACCTCGTCTATGTCGAACTTGGCAAAGACAACCTTGTCAGAGTCGTAGTTTTCTGTTTCGGAGAGCTTTTCGAAAATCGGGCTAATAGCTCTGCAGGGACCGCACCATGGTGCCCAGGCGTCGATGATGACCACTTCGTGGCTTTCAAGAAGATTCTTGTAGTCAGATATGTTTTTGATTTCGGTGACTGGCATTTTGAGGATATTTTTGGATTGGGAGTATGTCTGAAAGATGAGGAGAGATGATTGTTGTGAGCTGTGAATAAATGACATGGACGCTATATAGAATACCCCTCTTCCGCCTCTGACGTCATGTAGTGCTTTGATCTGCGACATGCTTTCTAAGCATAGAATTGCGTGAGATACCCAGATCCGACCATATCGCGATCTGCGTGGTGATAGGTTGATTCTAATGGGGTCTGCCCTTTGGGAATATGAAATGCAGAGGTCGATCATACGTCAATTACGAGTAATTCACGATATGGTGGTATTCATAAGGTGGAAGGGCATGTTATAAGCCGTTGAGGTTCTATATAGTAACACTACATCTCTTCTCTATATCGCTAGTACCCCGTCTACCTTCACTTACTAAGATTGTTCCAGAAGTCGGTGACCATAGCAGCTACTTGCTCCACCTTGTCTCTCACCACACCGTGGCCCGCCTGAGGAACAACAAAAATATTACTGAAACCGTGATCCTCAAGCTGTTGCACACTGGCCAGATCATCCAGTTCACCCAGCACCGCAAGATTCGGTATATCAGTCTGATACGCTTGGGAAAACTCTAAATGCGAGTCCATCACACCGCCGTCTCTAAATATCGCAACCACAGAGGCCACATGCCCAGGATGTTCTCGCATCTGCCACTCCCTCACTGCTTCAGCTACGACCTCGCCGTTCGCTACTCTCTCTTTCCAGTCCTCGGGCACAACAAGGTTACCGCCTTCAAGGAACTCCAAAACCCATCTCCTTGCTGCTGCTTCATCGTCGCCGCGTAAGTGGCCTTGTTGCTCCTGTGTGAAATTGGAGGAACGGAGAAGACCGGCTGGAGCGATGAGGGTGAAGCTTTTGACCCGAGTTGGTCTTGCTGCGACATAACTAGCCGTGGTTGCTCCTCCAAAAGAGAAACCAATGAGGTGGGCTGAAGTCCATCTGAGATGGTCTAGCAAGTCGTCAATCAAATGATGGAACAAGGATGGTTGATGAGGCAGAATAGGTGTGTCGCTCAATCCATGACCCCAGAGATCTACCAAAACAAGATGCGCATAGGGAAATGATTTCTCAAGGGCTCGAGCAAGAGGAAGCATGCCTAGCGCTGGGGTCTGGACGCCATGTATGAGAAGTACACGATCGATTGGTCCCTCAGACGCTGAAGGGAGGATCTCATAATAAGCAGCTTTACCGTGAGGGGTTCTGAGAAACTTGGCGGGTGGGAGGAGCTGCCCAAAGGTTTTAATAAAAGATGCCTCTGAAGGGCCTTCTATGGGCTTTTCAGATGACAATTGCGCGCCAGGACGGGGAAGAACAAGTTCGTCTGTTGGGTGAGGCATAGTTGGTTATGTTTGCTGAGTCGAGGTGAGTCAAGGTTCTTGTCCACTGATGAGAGGTTTTGATGAGCCTGTTAGTGGAGACAAGTCCATGGACCAATAGTATCATTGCAATCACTTCTACTAGATGCGAAAGCCACCAAGACGGTAGTATAGAACTCGGGTTAGTTCAAGTCATGCCAGAACGCATGAAGAAGGAAGTCATTGACCACCTGGATATCGGACAGGAACCTACTCACTTAGCGCAGAGTTTCTATGAGGTTTTGTAGCGTGAGGCCATGGCGGATAAGACAGTCTACCAGAGAGTTCATGAAGCGTCGCGGAACATAAGCAAGCAGCGGGCCGCGGAGTCATATAACACAAGGGCGTACAAGTAGCCAATCCAGGTGAAGGCAGTAGAGGCTGGGGGTGATCAAACGTTCGTTTTGGCGTATAAATACAATGTTATCACCAGCCTGTGAATTTGAAACATTATACCTGTCTAGCATTTCTGCGCTGTCTGTCGATTGATATATTCCAGCAAAAGCTTTTCCCTGTCTATCTTCACAATTAAGCCACGCGGTGACGTTTAGTTGTTGTTAGTAAGACTAAATATTAGGTCAAGGGACAAGACATCTATCTTCCAGCCTAAGCTCTTGTATTGAAAATATCTAGAATCCATCGTTCCCATTCTTTCATGATCCTAAATCCCTAAACCCCTAGCCAACTTCACTTTCATAGTGCCTCTGCTTTACATCCAACTACATGAGGCTACCCCCAACTCATGCTTCTAGTTGTCGCCAACATACTTGACAGTAACAGAGTTGCTGTTAATAGAACTCTGTGCCTGAACACTCTGGCCCTGATCAAATGAGATATCAATGAGCTCGGCACCAGAAGGGCCACTTGAACCACTCGTTCCGGAGACAGATGCATCCGTGAAAGTAACAGTTCCAAAGTTAGCCAGATCGACTTGGGAACCGCCCTGCTGGAATGCCTCAACAATCCATTCGGCATTCGTCTCGCAGAGAGTCGAAGGAGTGTTGGTGAAAGTATGAGTGACCTTCTGGTTCCTGGTCAAGTTCTCAAGGGTAGCAACGCCCTTAGTCTTGGACGTGGCATCAACAGTAATGCGAATCTGATCGCCCACATGGACGTTGAAGTTGTTGAAGTTGTAGGCGTAGTCTGGGATCCACTCATACCAAGCGTCGAAGGTACCGTCAGCGTAGAATGATATGCCTGTCTGCAGGATAGCAGTCTGGCAGGTATCTCCGTCAATACCAACCCAAGCTGAGGCGGCAGCACCGTCGTTACCACTGACTCTGGGAACAGTGATGGTGCCCTGGACCTTGTTGTAGCCGGTCCCGATCTTGACAGCACCAGCCCAGTTACTGGAGTACTGGACATTGGCATCACTCTGAGAGTCAAGGGACCAGAGTCTCTGGTTGGGAGCTGAACTATACTTGGCTCTGCGTGCAGAACGAGGAACCAGAGGGGAGGTGTCTCTGGGGATCAACTTGGTGCCGGGAGCGGCAGAGACGATGCCAGCGGCGACAAGAAGAAGGGTGAACTTCATATTGTTGGTGAACTGTGTTCTAGAGTAGGGATGGTGAGATGAGCTGGAATCTTGATGGTTCGAATGCTTCTGATAGTTGATGCTTCCTTGGCATTCCCTTCACTATATATAGTTATTTAAACAACACGTTTTAAACAGCCAACTCTACTATCTGATGGCTGGCTCCAAACACGCTACTCTACAAATCGCAGGTCAGTGAGTTGAGAGATGTTCATACTGCCGCATATCCGTGTAATGGATCTTCTGATACGGTTGCATATGATTAGGATAGGTCCGAAGAGAAAGGCATCACGCTCGAGCAACTGCCGTTGAACTCAACCTCCTACCTATTCTAGCTATCTCAATATGAACCCTGGTGTTGAACTTCTCGGGATTATTTACCACTTTCCTATCTGAACTGGTCCTTTTACAATGGCACCATCACCTATATAGTCCCAGTGCCGGAGGGTGGGTATCGATATGGAATGCTGCGACATGATTGGAGTGAATTTGTATCTTAGACAAGGATGTACTCACCCATGTTGCGGTTTCAAAACCGAGGCTGCACGGGAAACCGGCATCTTGTTTAGTTATTCGGCAGAAGTAGTACTAATAACGTGCTTGCTTATTTCCGGATCTTGAACAGGGGTGGTTTCAATCCCACTTTGCTTCTCCAGCATTCTATCGTTTACATTGTAGGATCTTCAATGGCAGATGTCTTGTAAAGGTTGAGACTAAGAACAAATAATTGGAGTCCCTACTATCTGTCTGGAAGGACGCTTTGAATGCTTTCAAACTCAATCTTAACTTGCATGATAAGGCCTTATGGTTAATTATGGCTCGCTGTCGGCGCTAGATTCGGCACGAAAGTGCCGTGTTGAATCCGCAAGTAGTAGTTAAGTAGACTGCAATTTATACCCAAGATAGAGATGATCCGCGACGATCAGTTAATCTAGGCACTTTTGTATAGTCGCAAACAGACAGATGTTGCGCGAATTTATATGCATAAACCATGCTCATGCTGATAGCCGTTCCTCTCATTAAAGATGTACAGGTAGGTATAGGCCGAGTCAAAGCAGCGACCATCTTCATCAGTGAGCAGCTAAGTAATAGCGTGACTAGTAATTTCATCCCCTGCTGAGCCGTTCAGTAGAACATATTTTACCATGCAGCCGAATTTACGCTAGCGGATGGTTTGTATTGTCTGGACTCAACCGGATGTCTCCCTCCAAGTGTTTCGAGACCATCGTATGCACTATCACATTAGGCATTTCAGTTCCTACCGCTGTGACTAAACATGCTCTTCGCTGGCGGAACCCCTTCACCACGTCTCACGCCATATCTCTTGTAATAACTGTGATTCTTCCAAGCAATAACCGCAGCCCAAAAGTGGACGAACCTGAATATATGTCAGTATGATCGCTCACGGTTATGCAAAGGTTAACAGACGCGTTGATCAAAGCCACTAGTCCAACACAGACACCAATGCCGCAGTTTGCGCTGACACATATCTTGCTTACCCCGGAAAATGTCAAGCCCATGACGACCATCCAAAACAAGATATCGAGTGTGTTAAGAACGGCATAAGCTTTCAGGCTTCCGAATCTTTGGAATCTACTTATGTTCTCTGTTGCAAATTCATAGCTCAGAAAACAAAACGATTTGATGCTCTATTTCGATACTTTTAGCCGGTTTTCTCATGTGAATGATCCATTATGGACTTTTACGGATTTACCATTGTAATTGCCATAACATCAATCCTGTTCATAGGTATGTTACTCGGCCTCGTGGCAAGTTTAGCAATGCCTAAAGTGAACGCAAGAGCTGTGATGCCGACCTGGGCGACAAAGACTTTGCTCTTCCACTGGGCATCGAAGAAGCGGCTCTGGAAAAAGTCTTTGATCGACATGAGCATGGCCGAAGGTTAGATAAGGAGATAGTACCAAGAGATGAAAAATGACCGCTGGATGGAATTGAATTGAATTTTGCGATGGAAAAGATTGACTTGTATTTTGATAATACAGACTTTCTGCGACTTAAGTAGTGGTATATACATCTGGCCTGGAGTGCAGGAATGGTCCTCACCCTATACGCGTATAGGTTTTAAACAGCCACTCGTCGATACGCGTTTGGAGTGTGGCTGTCTTAAGCAAAGTTAGATATTAAATACGCGTATTTAGACATTGTCGGCGCTACTATACGTTATTTCAACTTTAAAATCATCTCGAAATCAAACTGGCGGGCTGAGCACATTTTACAGATTCGTGGTGATTCCTCATACCATCTCCAATTGATGAAAAGGCAAGAGAGTAATCGACTCTCTCGGCATAACTTAGACGAAGAATAACATCTCATTGGAAATGGAGGCTGCACCGTCGATGTATTCAAGGCAACTCATCTTCATCAAAGGCTTAAGATTCGAGTTCATGACTGTCTGTGGGGCTATGCCAGCGAAGCGTCCATATAAGCGACACAGGCTCAGCCCCGATACCCCTCATATTTCTCATTGATGAGTGGGGATCTTACCATAAGACAAACAACTGAACTTTCGTTGCTCTTACATCTGTCTATTTCTGGCTACCCTTTTCCCGCTCGAGACCGGGTGAGATATGGTCTCTCAATCTTTCACGTACTCTTCTATACCGCCTGGACGAAACTTTTGATTGCTCAGGATCTTTCCAGGTTCGTCTGACGATGCTCTAGCATGCGAGATCTTCGTATCCTATCTAGACAACACAACACAATACACAGCTCTCTCCTATGTCTGGGGAAACCCGGACAAGATTGCAGACCTTGAAATATCAGGGCATGCTTGCAGGATCACGCAAAGTCTCTCAGATGGTTTACGTCGTCTTCGAAAGGCCGGTGAGGCACAGATTGCCTGGGCAGGTGCGATCTGTATCAACCAAAATGACAATGATGAAAAGGGCCAATCGTCAGAGGCATTTCGCTGTCTACAGACGATCAATTACAAACTGTATACCAAGACAGACAAGGAGTATTTCTATCCCGACGAAGAAGAAATGCCTACTGTATACATGAAGACTGAGTCTTCTCCGGAGCCTCGAAAGATGGCAAGGCCCGTCGGAAGGCGACCAGTTCATAGCGTTGTGTTGGGCGCGAGCGGAACAGAATGTGTTGGGAGACTGTTTGATCTGTCTTGGTTTTCCCGGGTCTGGGCCCTCCAAGAAATCGGCCTTGCAAGTTCAGCAACAGCAATCTGGGGAGGTAATAGTGTTGAATTTGGCGAAATCGCCTCCTTGATATGGAACGTATACTACAGCGAGGAACTTAGGTACGCACAGGGACCTGAGATAAGCCAAACTCTTTTAAGGAGCCCCTCTTTATGTCGTCTGGAATGTCTGGTCCACGTGCGACAAGACGGATTCATGGATTCATGGATACATCGATCTTCCTTGCTATGGAGCTGTGCCGAGTTGCTCGCTGGTCAGTGCAGCCTTGACTTCGTCCCTGTTTTTGAAGCCTCACGGATCGGCTCAAAGTATCTGGATTGATAAATGGCGAGATTGATCAATTCACACGAATGAGGAGTCATCGGACTTTGATGCAGAACAGGATTTCGGTGGCCATCTTGTCAACCTATGTTGGAACCTAGCTGGACGGAGGCCGGCCTTCCTTTCATTAAAATCTCCTTTACTCTCACCTGTCCTTTTTCCTCCGCAATACTAAAGGCAGACCAAATCCTTCTCGGATTTACCTATTATAATATGTTAGAAGCAGCTATACATATGCTATTTCCAAACCCCAAGTCTCTCGGAAGGCAAAAAATAGGCCAGGAACAGGACGTTTATTCACCGTGTTGTATCCCCACCGAGGCAAAGTCAAATTCGAGTCGGCCCCCTTCTCCAGCAACAACCTCAAGCCCTTGATCTTATACCCTTCCTCACAGTCACACAATGTGAGCGCAATAAGTGGGCTGAATCCATTATGAGTGGCGTTTACATCGGCACCTTTCGCAATCAACAGCTCCAGCATATCATATTGTACCATGGACCAAGCAGGCGGGTCCTCGAGATTGTACTCTTCATGGTAGCTCCACTGGAATGGATAATGCGCTGGGCCTGCGCAGACGGCAATTAGCGGCGTTCCAAAGGGGCTAGCCGGTACGATGGTGTTGAAATTGCATCCGTGATCGATAAAGTGCAGAATAGTATCTGCGCGTAACAATGCTGATGCTGCGATGAGTGCGGAGCCGTAAAAGCTTCCCGGAACAACCTCAGTTGGGTCAGCGCCTTGTTGGAGAAGGAAGGGGATGGCCATCGGCACGTTCACACAGAGTGTCATCATGTTCCCCCAAAAGCTACCAGGGATGGTCAATCTGACATTTCCTTTCACCATGCCGCTAGTCAAAGCCCGAAAAGGGTGAGTGAAGTTGAGCATCTGGCTGGCCGATATCTCAGTTGCGCCAAGCTTACGGAGAGGGTTGGCGACTCTGTAACTCTTCTTCATGTCAAGAGCTGCCATCATTGCCGTCGGATATATGCCGCAGCTCTCCTCGCGGTTCACATCCATGCCTTCCTGTCTAGCCAACAGTTCCAGTCTATCTTCGTCGCATCCCTGAAGTGCAAGTGCAGCGATGAAAACGTTTCCAAAGAAAGGCTTCGCATATAGTATAGATGGTCCTGTAATCTTGCAATCATCCCACATTCTCTTCCACAGCAATGAGAAGTGCAGAGACTTGCCGTATTTTAGAAGCAGGGATTCAAGGCTGCTGGGCTCTGCGGCGGCATTCTTAAACGGATATGAGATATTGGCTTTAGCTCCCTCGCTTATAAGGAGCGATATGATCTCATCTGCGTCGCTGCTATATGAAACCTGTACAGCAGCGACGAGGGGACACCACTTCTCTCGGCCAGGACTGCATTTGTTAACATCATCCTCCTTCTGGAGGAACATCTCAACCGTTTCAACCTTTTCAGACCCACAGACTGCTGTAAAACAGTCCCCGAACGATGCTCCTGGAGCTAGGTCTTGGTTTGCCCCGATACTCTCCAACTTGTTGATCAGGGCCAGATTCCCACCAGCACATGCGGCGTAAATTGGAGTTCCTGTGTCGGAGAGAAGTGACCTAATCTCATCCATGTCAGTATGGAAAGACTCCCGGGTGTCGTATAGTAAATAGGACGAAGCTCCCTGATCCATAACGAAATTGATGTCGACGCCGCCCTCGATCAACTTCATAGCAACATCTTGATTATCCAACTGAAGAGCAAACATGAGCGACATAGTCCACTTCCTTCGTTCTTTGGGCGTTTTATACGACGATGTGTCAAACCCCTCTAGGAGTTTCAATGCCAAATCCCAATTTTCGGCAAGAATGGCAGCAAGTGCTGGATGTGACCACTCGGTATCAGGATGCCCTGGAGCATTAATGGTTGCACCGTGCTGAATGAGAACATTGACTATGTCTTTATTACCCGTCGCGGCAGCAGCAATTAACGGAGTTCCATATTCATCCCCTGGTAAATACCCATCAAGGTTGTCCAAAAGTCCATGGGACTTCATGAACTCCACCGGGATATCGTACCTCATGGGACTTGTGATCATTGCAGAAATTGCAGATCCACTTCGATACTCATTACCGTGTCTATCGAAAGCAGGCGGCGGCAACAATGGCCTCGCAATACTTGTTTTCAATGCTGGTGTGTGTTGCTTGAGAAGACCAAAGATCCTCTCCCGATCCGACACGGGACACCTCGAATTTGCAAATAATGCTACCGAAGGAAGCATCCCAGACGCTGATTCAAGGTTCGGATCAGCCCCCGCATCCAGCAGAACCTCTATGTTCGCGAACCCTTTGTCTCGACAAGCCGTCACAAGAGGCGTACTAAAAACGTGATATTCCTGGTCGAAAATCGAGCTGTTTGGGTCTGCACCTATCGCAATGAGCTGCTTTATGACCTCGATACCTGCTTCTCTACCCGCCCAGAGGTTCAGCGCCAGGTTGAGCATTTCTTTGTTCTCCGGTCGCTGCAAGTAGTTGTACAGAAGATGTCGCAAAATTTCAAGATCCTCTGGTGGTCCTTGGTTATCTACCACAGGAAGCCATGACCCGATAGCGCATAAGAGAACAGCTTCGTCATGTAGAATGTCTTCATGGGCTCCTTGGACGAGAAGTCGGCTGATTTTAGGATTGTCCATCGCAGTGGTGGCTATGATCTTGGGCTCTTCTTCCGCGTACTCCCAATCCCTCCAGTGGGTGTCAATCCTATCCAGGAGTACCGCAGGGTCGAAATAGCAGAGCCAATATGTATTGACCTCCTGCAAAGTTACATTGTCTGCGTATCGATGGTGGAAAAGTCTCGTATTGGAGGCTCGGTTAATTTTGGCGGTTGGGGAAACTCCAGAGGCAAGCATTTTTCGGACGCACTCTGTGTTGCTTCGGCGGACAGAGGCGTAGAGTGTCTCTTCTTCGAGCTGTTTCAATGACTGAGCGTCCATTCGTTCGCTGCTGGAAGCATGGGAGTGAAGAGATTCCAGAAACTCTCCAAGTCCTTCCGCGGCGCTGAGTATGGAGCATAGTCGTATCATCATTAGATATACCTTG
Source organism: Fusarium brachygibbosum (assembly GCA_018886245.1). Taxonomy (NCBI): domain Eukaryota; kingdom Fungi; phylum Ascomycota; class Sordariomycetes; order Hypocreales; family Nectriaceae; genus Fusarium; species Fusarium brachygibbosum. The sequence goes on along the minus strand of MU249527.1, from coordinate 1,990,607 downwards.
GTACTGTAAGCACGATCGGGGAATAGATCTAAATATGCGAGAGCTGCTGCAAAAAGCTCGTGACATCCATCGACCCATTTGGCCACAATGGCTGTGAAAAGCCCATTGACGGTGCTTTTCAGGATCGACTGAAGCATAGTTCCTCCCTCTAGCATATTGCTAGTTGCAGCCCTCTGATAGTTTTCTGTGTTTTGACGTGTAAAGCGTCTTACAAGGTCAAGTCTGCCTGTAGCAACGATAAAGGCCAAAGTCGTCTGGTGGTGATCGTCAACCCCGCCAAAGTCGATTGTGTTTTGAATCAACGAAATGCAAGTGGGATACAATCCTGCCACGACAGATTTCGATAGGAAGCTTGAGTTGTGTCCGATTTGCAATGGGCCGTCCAGAAGCCGTGTCATTGATATGCCCCATGGCCCAACTCTGGCATCGATTTGTAAGACCGTGTTGATCAGTGAACGATGATCCCTCCAGGAGCTGACTGAAGCGCAATTCTGACGAAGGTTCTCCAGCCTGGGTTCCTGTTGAAGCAGGCCGACTATACAATGCACGAGGTCATACTCGACGTTTTGATATTGAAGATGAGAAAATATATCTCCACATGTGTAAGCCAAGAACTGCATCACCTCCCCGTCATTTTCAGTTGTAACATCGTCGTCCTCAGAACCTTGTTGTATGATTGATTTCCGGATAGGCGAGGTACTGTACGCCAAACAAGCTCGGGAAAGCTGAAGGTGAATGACTCTCAAGTCGAGTCTGAACTTGCCAGCTTGCGGCGAAAGGAGATACTGTTCAACGCTAAAATGAGCAAGAGTTATGACTTTACGGTTAGGCCCCGGAAACTGGTGGGGATGGTCGGACTCTCGGACAAGACTTCTGCAAATGTCCCGAATTTCACCCTGTTTAACGAGTCATCTATCATCGTCCACTTCAAGGCCTGATCATTCGAGCGAGACCTACAGGATTTTGCAGACGACCCTCTTCATCAACATCTAACCTGTCCTCGTCGATGGTCAATGCTTCGATGAGCATGTTGGCGGTCATTTCTCCATTCGTTCCAATCAGCCACGATAATATCCGTCGGGCTTTGCAGAGATCGGATCTGGACATTTTCATGAACATCCGTTCGTACGTCTCGGTAAGGGTTGATGGTAAGTCGTTGATAGCATCTCGTATCTCGCGTGCTGTTCTACAACGCGATATCTCGTCAAGTTGACACTGTACCCAGCGGAACCTGTTCCCAAAGCTATCAGTGGCCATGTCTATAGAGCGCGTCAAAGCGACACGTACATTCCGTCAGACTTTTGTACTAATGTCGTTATCACATCGACTCGAAGTCCTTCTGAAGAGTCACGAAAGACTCTAAACTTGCCATTTGTATCGTTGCTCATTGTTTCCGTTACATATACTTCAATATCCTGGACCACTGCGGCGTACTCTAGTGGTTGTATGGAGAAGCCCGAGGGCTCCAGAGACTGTTTGATACCACTCTCGTCACGACTGAAACACGTAAGCCGCACATGTGCCCATGGCCCAACATTACGTGTCAAATCTTGGAGAACACGTAATAACTCATCAACTCTTTCACATTCATCGAGAGCATCAATGAACAGAAACACCGTATCGAAGGTGTGATATACCTGTTGCAGAGTGCTTGTTAAGTCTGAGACAGGCACCAGGTTAGCAGTTTGATACTTGCTTCTCAATCTCTCGACTGCTTCTGGGATGGCCGGCATGTTGGTGATGACCTGATGTAACAAGGAAAGAAGCATCGAGCTTGGAAGCGATTTTTGAGAGCTTCTGAAGTCGAAGTAGTAGTATCCGACGTATATATTGAACGATGGTGGATATTCCGCTGACAGAGCGGCCTGCACGGCGGTCGACCTACCAATGGTAGGTCAGTCACAATATCAAAATGTATTTTGGCAGCGGCCTACATGAGTACTGTTTTCCCGGCTCCGGCTGTGCTCATGGCGCGTTAGCAAATGTCATGAGGAGCATACCTGTAGTCAGAAATTAGAACTCACCTTCGCCTTGAACCAAGATATTCCTGGGCGAGTCTGGACCGCATCGCAGCCACTGCGCAAAAAGCCCTGATTCCTGGAAGAACCAGGATCCCGTGTTTGAGGCTGCCAGGGCAAGATTATCCCGATAGTTCGACTCGCAGTCAACAGCATTTAACCACTGCATGAGCTCCCTCCTTTCGTCTTCGCCCATGATTTTCTTGATATCAGATAGATGCGTATCTATGACTTCGAAATTGTCCGTTAGGAGAGTGCGGTCAGACTCACGTGCGATGCGTAGTTCCAGAAGCTGTTCTTTGATATCTGCTGTTATCTCGAGTGTGCTGACAGCGATAGCCTTTTCGAAAATGTTCAAGTGTCTCTGAATCCGCATTGACGCATTTTTAAATTCCCCATCCTTCTTGAATGGCCAGACAAGGCTCTGTCTGATCCTTCTGAGCCCCTCAGCCGGCTGCAGCTTTTCCTGCAGCGCCAGAAGGTCATCGCGACAGAGTTTGATGTCTGGATCTAGCTCAATCTTCAGGTTTGATGATACGGAAGGAAGTTGAAGGCGAGATACAATGCGTAGGAGAGAGCTCAGCTCTTCGTGTAGTGCAGTAGCCTCGTTGGCCGCGTTGCTTACCCCTCTGATGTATTTGATACATGCAGACGAGACTGAGACGGAGAGGTCCACAATCGCTATCAAACTGGCGGCGACTTCCATTGGCGATTAATTACCAAGGTCTGGCGGAAAAACGTCTGAAGGAATCTCCCGTTGTAGATATGACGTGCAAAACATGGGGGTGGACAGTGTGCGTGCGGATGGGAAGAAGGCTTTGGCATTCCTTATAAGGTGCGTCAGAAATTGAGGCTTCAGCCACCATTCTGCAGAGGCGGGGGTTTCTACAGACCTCCTCACGTCCGTTTCAACGCGGGGACAGAAGATCTAGCGCAAGCCACTATCAACCTACTGGCGCACGCATTAGTTCAAACAGCTAGTATCATTCTTCTATCTCCCCTCCTCTTCGAAGGTGTTAATTGGTCTCTTATTCAAGTTTCTAGATCACCAACTAGACCCTTTGAATTACAAAAAGCCATATGTCAACGCGAAATGTGGGCAGCTGATAGCGTAAGCCGGGCCTAGAAGGAGCACGATGCCATCGGTAACCAGATAGGGCGACTCAATTGGCACTCCTCGTCAACGCGATAAAGAATCGCGCGACAGTCAACACGATACAGGCCTACAAAACAACAATTGCCATACAGCTCTGATCGATGTCAAGTCTCTGAGGGAGTCGAGACTATCATGTTTGAGATTTAGTGGGGGTCATAGTGATAACATGACCAAGCTTTTTACCCAGGTGGAGCAGGCCAGGTGGTTATGGCTGGTCGGGCTCAAGAGACCGGTTACGAAGAGAAGGAGATTACCCTTATATAGCGGGAGATAGGTCTGCTTTTTACCCACTGTATTGAATTACCAAGTTTCACAGACAGGTTAGGAAATGTTTTAGAGGTCATATTCTGTCGACTTTATGGCTTCGTAATCGTTCCAGATATTCTTTGGTCCTCTAAGATCTGTTGTGCGGCTACATGTCATTTCCTTTTAACACCCGCCTGCAGAGTTGAACATCAGTTACGTCTTCTAGAAGGATGCATTTTTAGATCCATTTAGATGCCTGCCGGGAACTGAGGCCCCGTCTAGAGAAGGATATTGGTAGCTAGACCTATCGACCCGCGCTTGCCAACACCCGATTACTGTTTTCCCATTTCATAAGCGTTGATAACCATATCTTACCTTCATCAAGGTAGTCGTCTTCGCCGTTATTCTCAAGCTCTTCTTTGCTTTTACTTTCCAGCGCTCGTACCATCTGTTCCACAGGAGCACGCATCGCAAGCCAAGCTTCTCCGACAGGCACGCATTTTGAAACGAAGTCAATCAACCAATGCTGGTGCTCGACATCATTAACCGCCATGCTCATAACCTCAGCAGCAACGGCAGCAGATACTTCTGGGAACCGCGCTAGTTGTTCACGGCAGGGCCTGAAAGGTGGATGGCACGGGTCGACTTGCCAGTTGAACAGACCATACATGTACGGACGCATCTGCTCAGCTGTTTGCACTCGCTCCCATAGAGTACGGTAAGAGATGTAATCGAACTTGTTCTCGGGGACCCAAACATCCTCTGGGTCCTGTATGAAGCGATCCAATAGCTTTGCGTTATTGATAAGGTGCATAGTTTGTGCATAGTGGCCGGACCGAGACTTGTAAGAGGATATATCGAACTCCATAAGTTTCCTTATAGCTGGTTGATAAGGTTTCAGTTGTTCAAGAGATAGTTTTGATACGATAGAGTACAAGATGAGTTGGTGCATCTCGAGTGATATGAAATCACCATCCTCGATCGGCGATATAAGGATGCATGAGAGAGCTGCTATGACTGGAGGCTCCGCCGCACGTGATATGATGACACTGAGAGCCTCGTTCTCTGGTTTAGAGGCTTGATCAGAGTCTGCATCATGCGTCGCCTTGAGGATTGCTGGTATCTCTGTAGCGAAAGTCTCTCCTTCTAAAGTTGCCAGTTCCATGTGTCCATTCATATCCCAAGATGAATGCACTATCACTGGGAATGAGATTTTATTTATCTCGGAGGCTATACGCTGTTGTCCTTGAGATATTGAGACTTTGGATAGTAGTCATAGGTTATCTTAACCCCTCTTTGGAGAAGGCTAGCATAAGATTATTTCGCTACGCAGCTAGTTATCCTGGTGGAGAAGCCAAACAGACGGCTCAACCCGGACCGCCGATCCTAACCGCATAAGACCGACATCGAGATCCAATGAAAAGATCCAGTCACTTTCCAAGTGCCGACCAGATCAGATCCAGCTACCGCACAGTTCACCGTTGCTGTCCCTGTGTCTGAGCATTGCACACCGAACCAACATGGACTCACCGAGCACGTCCCAGGCCGACGATAAAAATACTCCGATCAGCGAAGCAGAGCGAAAGTAAGTAAAACTTCCATTCCTTCCCCGCATCATTTCTGGCTGACATTTGCTTTCACAGAAAACTTCGCAATCGGCTTTCTCAGCGGGCCTTTCGCCGCAGACAGGCAGAATGTATCAGAGAGTTGCGCAACCGCGTAAATGCCGACCAAAGGCCTGATAGTGAGCGAGTAGAGGCGCTGCAGAGGGAAAATAAAATGCTGAGACAGCAGTTGATTGATGTCCAGGCCAAAATGTCCAAAGTTTTGGCTTCAGTTCAGCTGTTGAGCGACTCTGTTACTAAGACCCTGGATGACACCAAGGATGGGAATAATGGACCGGAAGAGTCGGATCAGGAAGGAAATGCGTTGGGTCAGAAGAAGAATCAACATGTCTCAGACTCCTCGTTGACTTCATTGGATCTGGACTCTTTTGACCCGTCTCTTCTTCACTTTGATGCTCCTTTTGTGTCGGCGAATATCACAGGCAAGTGATGAAACCATGGATACAAAGAACTGACCAACTGACCAAAACTTCATATAGCACCAGCACAAGAACCGACAAACAGTCTCACCTCAGAACTCATTAACGCTGCAGGAACAAATCCGTTCTATTCTCAGATACCTAACATATGGAGTCACGAGTATCAAATGGGAATGGAGCCTTACCTCACTGCTATCAACGCAACGGCAGAGTCAAGTATGGTATTGGGCAAAGACTACACATTTACGAATTCTCCCTTTTCAGATCACATTCAACTGCTCCAGAAAATGCTCAAGAATAAGCTCAATACTCTCGGCTTCGTTCCAGAAGGTCATCATCCTGTACAAAGGTAATGTCGCCCTTGTTGCTTTTGACAGGGGGTTGCTGACTATTTGTAGTGTTTATCAGCCAGTATCGATGGTCCTCTCCATGTTCAATAGCATGACCCGCCCAGACGTAATGGCCTGGTATGCCAAAACACGTTTCTATCACATTATCGAGCTCACAGCCTGGCAACTCTACCCTTCCGCAGCGACGTTTAACAAACTCCATCCTCGATACCGTCCTACAAAAGCACAGATGGAAAACCCTCATCCTGGAATCATCGATTGGATACCTTTTCCGTCCATCCGCGACCGGTTAATTCAGTTACACGCCGCCAACCCACATATCGATCAAATCTTTTGCGATGCAGTGACAGGATACGTGGTTGAAGCTCTCATGTCAGATCTTATACTGGGTGCCCCTCAGATAACAGTTTATGTTCGTGTCACAGACCTCATCAACACAATGTCTCGCTCGTCTGGGGATGACTCTATCACGGCTGTTTTACCTGCCCCAGACATTTCAACGCTCTTTTCATCGCCTGCATACGCAAGAGCGGCATTCAACAAATTGAACATGGACAAGGGAGCAGGTTACTACAAGATTGACCCCGCCTTCTTCGAAAAGTATCCGGAGCTGTGGGATCAAGCGGGAGACCTGACAGCAACTGGCATGCCTCTAAAGCCAAAGTACCAAAAGATACTTACGTATCCAAAACCGCTTGATCCATCAACAGTGGAGACTTATCGAAGTTTTATCGACTTTTCCCTCGATGCAGCGAGTACAATTTCTATGGGACCCGCTGCATGAGCCTCGTTGTCTGTCATAACCGGGCCGGTCTTTACCATCAGCTCAGTCGAAGAAATATTCAAGCGACCACATGATGCAATTCGACCGAAATTCTTATCAATACGAAATACTTAGTGCGGAATTCTATGCAAAGTTTCGGCAAGTGTCATAGAATGTTGAGTAACAAATGACCCACAAGTGACGGTTGACTAACAGCCCAATTACTAACAACCCCATTCAATGCATCATCGAGTGGAGATGGAATATTCTATATAGAAGAAATACCACAACTAATTAGTTTGCTACACGAACAGATAGATCATCATAACTTTGAGTCGCAATCACATTCAAAATGCCTTCCCAAATACCAACTCCGATCTCGCGCTATAGTTTCATGGATGACTACAGCGAAGGCGCACATCCAGCCCTGCTAAAAGCTCTCATCACCAGCAACACCACCCAAGAGACCGGTTACGGCGGCGATACATACTGCGACCTCGCACGAAGGCGGATCCGTGCCCATCTCGGCCGCGACGATGTCGGCATCTTTTTCGTACCAAGCGGAACATCCGCCAACGCCATCTCCATCGCCGCATGTCTACGTCCTCACGAAGCTGTCATCGCCGCGAGCTCTGGGCACATCGTGACGAGAGAAACAGGTGCCGTGGAAGCCAGCGGCCACAAAATTATAAACGTTGCGCCGGTGAACGGCAAGCTTACCCCCCAGAGCATTGAGCGGGCTTTGGACGATAATTGGCATTTTCCGCACATGGCGAAGCCGAAGTTAGTATACATCTCGAATGCGACCGAGATCGGCACGATATACACGAGAAACGAAATGGCAGCGATAAAGCAAGTTTGCGAAAAGAATGGTCTTATTCTGTTCCTTGACGGCGCTCGTATAGGCACTGCCCTTGCATCAAAGTACAACGACATGACACTCGCCGATATACTCGAATTAACAGACATATTCTGGATCGGAGGCACAAAGAATGGTGCTCTCCTCGGCGAAGCAGTTGTCGTCAAAGACGCCCGTCTAGCCTCAGAATTTGAGTTCTACGTCAAGCAGCACGGCTCGCTCCTGGCTAAGGGAAGGGTAATTGGCGCACAGTTCGCCGAACTATTCGAAGGCGATTTATACTTTGACCTTGCACGCAAGGCGAATCTAGCCGCAGAGACACTCTCCAACGGCATTGCGGATGCAGGATTCTCTGTATATGCTGCGACAGAGACGAACCAGGTCTTTGCAGTGCTACCGCTAGGGTTGATTAAAGTGCTGAAAGAGCATTTTACCTTTTATGTGTGGGAGAAGTGTGGTGATGACGAGGCTGTCATTAGATTATTAACGACGTGGGCGACTGAAGTAGTGCAGGTCGAGAGATTTGTTGAAATGGTGCATAGTTGGAGAGAAAAGTCAGATTTTGGAGTATAAAAGTTTGTTTTAGCGATAGTATGTGGAGCGTAATAGTTCTCCTAGTCAAGATGGACAATTACGGTAACCTTTGGAATAGCATCAAGACCTCAATAATTAAACCCGTTATGATTCAAACCGGTCTATCTTGTTTCGATTAGAAAGTGTTTTCCATAGCTCTGTTTGTAGTTCAACTCCCGCCTAAAATTGTCAAACCATCCTCAGCATGCGACCTCATACTACCCTCGTCACCGTCCTCCATCTTCCTGCATCAAACATCACATTTCCCTACTTGGGCAAACTAGCCTTCCCAGCAGCCCTCGCCGCTTCTAGGGCGCCGTGAAGTCCGTACTGCGAGTAAACGCCATTTATACGGTGAGTCGAATTGAGGTTCTTTACAACGAGAATCTGAAAGCATGTAGCCGAGCCTTGCCGAGAAGCAATCGTGGAATAGGCCAGGAAGATCTCCCAGATCTTGTCATGCAAATGTTAGCTAACATACCTGTATCAAGTGATATGTGTGATACATACGCGGAACCAGCGCACTCCATACTTGGCCTTGACCTTCTCGGCATTACCCAGCCAGTTTCTATACCATCGCCAGAGCGTGCCAGAATAATGAACGCCGACGGTATCGACACTGCGGCACTTTTGTCAGATCTTGCTCGAGACAAGGGTTGGGATAATTCACCTCTTCACTTCAAACCCGGCGCTTTCAAGGCATCCGACATAATACGCCAACGGCGTAGACGCATCAGCCCCTGGAAAGATGTACTTATTCAGAAACAGCCCCCAGATAAAGTCCTCATACTGCCATGCCTTTCGCAAACCAGAAACCTGAACGTACATAGCTCCATTATTCTCAAGCATGTCGTAGCACTGTCGGAAAAAGCCCGTTAAGCGTCGAACACCTACATGCTCTGCCATCTCAAGTTGTGTGATCTTGTTGAATTTCTGCTGCTCAGGGATATCGCGGTAGTCACAACATAGAAGCCTGCTCTGCTCCTCTGACACACCAGCTCTTCGCAGCCCGTCGTTTCCCCACTCAACTTGATTGCGAGCGAGGGTCACGCCTGTGACTTTAGCGCCGTAGTTGAGACTCGCAAATTTAGCCAATGTACCCCAGCCGCAGCCGATATCGAGAAGTGTATCTCCTTCTTTTAGGCCGATTTTCTCACACACGATGGCAAGTTTGTTGTCTTGCATCTCCTCAAGAGTCTCTTCCCGTGTAGGATCAGAGATTATACCTGACGTGTAGATCATACGAGGACCAAGAAACCAAGCATAATGGTCGTTCCCACTGTCGTAGTTGGTGCGCACCTGCTCTTCATCCTGGGAGCGCAAATGAAGTACAACGTCGGGGAAGAAAGTAAACAAGATATACTGAAACGTTTCGCTAGTAAAATTAAATGTCGCCCAATCGTGCCGGTACTCAAAGACCTCGAGCGCATCACCGTTAAGATCGACTTGACCTGTGAAGTAGAGCTCGAAGAATGTGGCCATCGGGATTTTATGCCTGCCTGTCCATCGTGCGCGGTGTGCGTCGCTTTTAAAGGTGAGGTAGAACTCAACAGGGCGACCAGGCAGATTGACGTCGTGGTTGATGCGAGGGCTAAAGCTAGACATGAAGGTCCAGATGACAATTAAAACGGGTATTGTTGTGAATATTGAAAGGAAAAGGGCCATTTTAAAGCCGCCGCCTAGTTTCCACGACAGCCATTGAGGGATGCCGATGAGGGCGAAGGCGAGGAAGTGATTTGACCATTGTTCGTATCCGGGGCCGTCAGCTGGAAGAGGAGCATTTTTGATGGCGGGGAACTGTCATAGACGCAACTTCCTGTCAGCAATTTGATATGATAGAGGCAAAAAAAGCATACGTTGGTCAATGGAACACCTGGGCTTTTGCCGGTTGAGAGTGTGTCAACGGGTGCCTTGGGAGTCTGGATAAAGTCGATATCGCTGCTTAAATGAGCTCCGCCATTCTGCTTTAACTCCATGGCTGCGAATGAGAGTGATACCAAACATTCCTTATGGGAGAGAGGGGGGATGAAGGAGTATTTAGATGATCTTTTTGATCATGTGCTTTCTCCTGATCTGATCTGATGCATCAAGCCACTTTGAGTGAGGCCGGATACAGCGGGGTTTGGGCATACATCCCTGTCCAAGATGAGCAAATCAGCACAGAATGAGCTTTCGCATCACGACTTGGCATAATGTTATTGCAGGATTTAATGAGATAAAGATTCTGAATCAGAAACGAGGCCGCGCAATTTGCTTGATTCATCCAATTGTATGATGTTGTATATGGGTTTCGGCGTACTAATATCCTGCTTTGCATTCTTTTAGAATCCTGCGCATCTAGAATTGAATGGCCTACTGACTCACTCAAGAATTCTCGGATCCCGCGCAACGTCAATTTTCACTTCAGGGCATCACGTGTTGTCGTGAGTCTTTGGCGTTGAGCCGTTTTGACCTTGGTTGGGTATAGGGTAAGTCAAAACAGATTTCAGCACCGAATGCGTTGCTGAAATAGCGTCGCAATAATATCACATGTATAGACTAATCGACTGTCAAATGCCTAGTCTGATCGCCAAGTAGAAGCCCTAGTCTTCGGCAAAGCAGTTCGGCAATAACATGGAACCCCCACGCCCTTGGCTCGACAAACGGATGCCGCTTACGGGGACCGCTTATCCTGGATGAGGGGTTGCGGAGATTCGGAAAAGCACCACATAAAGTCTGTCCATCAACTGCCAACAGGATAACATTGGCAAAAATGACTGATAAAAAATCGGAAGTTCTTGTCTACGGTTTGGGAGCGTACGTCAAATTACATACATTCAAGTTGCAACGCCAATACTAATATTGCCGTGAAGCATTGGCTCATTCTACGCCTTTATTCTGAGTCGCAGTGAACATGTTCGCTTGACGGTAGTCGCTCGGTCCAACTACGAAGCTGTTGCCGCCAATGGCATTAGTATCAACAGCCAGAATCACGGGAAATACCATGTACAGCCTGACAGTGGTAAGTCACCGAAACTGGACACCTGGACAACTTACTGAATCTTCGATAGTCCTCAGACACGTCAAGGATGCTGGCCAAAAGTTCGACTTTGTCATCTGCACCAACAAGGCAGTGGATCAGGCTAGTACTGCCGCCGATATTGCACCCGCTGTTGGCGATGATACCTCACTTGTGATTATCCAGAATGGCGTTGGCAACGAGGATGCATTCAGGGAGCGTTTTCCCAGTACGACCATCATATCATGCGTGGTACGTCTCTCTACTACCCCAAGAGTGTTACTTGCTTCATGACTCATAATTCTTCAGACATGGGTTGGGGCGAGACAGCCGCAGCCAGGCATCGTCGAACATACGACATCCGAAGACATGCAGATGGGGTTGTATTCGAATAAAGCCGGCGACTCAGCCCTCGACAACAAACACCTCTCCCAGCTCGAATCGCTACTGTCTATTGGCAAGACCATTTTCCAAATTGTCCCGGATATCCAGGTTCAGCGCTGGGAAAAAGTAGTCTGGAATGCAGCTTGGAACTCCCTCACGGCGCTAACGCTTATGGACACGCATTCCTGGTTGAGCTCTTCAGACTTGTCGACGCCGATGACACGGAGACTAATGAAGGAGGTCATTGATGTTGCCAATGCTCTTGATGTCCCTCTTGAGTATGAGCTGATTGATCGGCTTCTGGATAAGATTCTGCGCATGCAGCCGATTGGAAGTAGTATGAGGACTGATTACGAGAATGGAAAGCCGATGGAGGTTGAGGTTATCTTGGGATATCCTGTTAGGAAGGGAAAAGAATTGGGGATTGATGTGACGACGATCGAGACACTTTATACTGTCTTGTTGGCTATCAACAAGCGTCTCATGAGTGCTGCGAATAAGTAGATCGCCGGTTCCCCTTAGAATAGTTGATAAATAGCTGGGAATTCCGCCTATAGTTTAGGTATATCAATTTACGGTACATCAGGAGTCGTATATGTATTGACGCCTCCGTTCTCCCCTTCTCTCACAAACGTCGGGTATACCGGGAACACATCCAGCCAGTTCCCCACAGTCTTCGGCAACAATATAGCGATGTTTAATCCCGGGGTCACAACCATGCTTCCCCGCAGATCGTGGGATGTTCGTTTTAGTGTCGATTTCTTACATCAAAGAAACCTCATAGTTGGACGATTTGTTCCTGACTTGACCCCCACGTCCCCTCTCGGTCTTGACACCGAGGTCTTTCGCGGGGTCGTGTGAGCTTTCGGGTCTGCTGGTGACGATGTCCTTGTTAGAAGGCGCAATAAAATGGACCTTTTTTACTGAATATTCTGCTCTTTTGTCCAGTTTGTTTTTGTATACAAAAACCTTATACAATCATGTCTAGTCCTCGTCATGACCCGAGATCTCAAGATCTTCATCGCACTACTCAATCAGCCTCTGCACCGCCAGGGGATATCTCCCAATTACCCAAAGGCCAATGCCGGTACATCCTCACAATGCCCGAGGTAAAAGGCCACCGATGTGGATGCATGGGCTTTCATCACAATACCTCTCTTCCTGGCGCAACATGTTACTGCGGTCATTTCTCATGCTTTCACTCTCCCCACTCTTTTCAAAACACAAGCGATGACGTCTCGACTCTTAAAAGGCGCGTCAAGGACCTTGAAACGATGCTGCAGCAAAAAGGCAGCTACCAACTGGAAAGCCTAGTCTGCAGAGTCAGCGACCTTGAAGAGACAGTGGAGAGAAAGGAGGAAGAATCAGACATGCAGCTAAAAGCTTCGTACCAGAATAGCTCAGCCGCTTGGGAAGTGATAGAAGCGCTGCAGGAGCGGGTTAAGACACTTGAGACCTATTGTAGCCTCTACCAGGAACAGATAGCGGCGACGAGGGGAGAGTTGAAAGAGCTGTATAATAGGCAGTTGGAGTTGATGGACGGTGAAGAGAGTTTGGAGGAAAGAGTTAACAGGTTGGAGGATCCTGGAGATATACTACCGAGCTTCTCAACTACGAATATGGGTTCTTTGCGCATGGATAAACGGTAGAAATGGGCCATCAGTAAGATAAAGATAGTGGCAGACATGAAGTCTTACCGTTCTTGTACTACTACAACTAGCATGCTACTTCTTCCCATTAATTAATGGCGGCTCTTATAATCATTCCAATTTAAATTACTTGCCATGTTCGGAATACTCTGGAAGTCGAAGCCAAAGACACAACTTTATTCTGATCAGAAAATCGGTCTTGGGACATAAATATTGTCTATTATCATTACGTCTTGGTTGACTGTAGCGCCGGCTGTCATATATCTTCCACCATTCTGAAGATAAACGGATATTTCTAGACTAGCTCATTGGCGAAACTGTCGATCATCCGACATTTTCCAGCACAACAAAAAGGGTCATAAGAATCGAAATCGTATCTATCATGGTCTATCCAGTGCTCAAGAGCAGTGAACAACACCGTCATCGTGAGTGTGGCACTCCTTGGGGGCCTCCTTGGTAGCACTGGGCTTGGAAGAGTCAGACTTTGTAGCAGTAGGCTTCTCCTCCTCAATCTCCTCCTCCTCAACTTCGCCAGTGCATCCCTCGCCAGGAGCGGCGATGTCATAGGCCCAGACGTCAATGGCAAAGTACTGCAGGGCGTCACTGTCAATGACGCTCTTGGAAGGGTCGGACTTGGCAAGTGCAAGGGCATCGGTGTAGTTCTCAGCAAAGTGGTCAACGGTCTCCTCGCTAATGGTGGGGACGTGCAGGACGCGGTGAAGAAGGTCGGTGGCCCAGAAAGTGTTTAGCTTGGAGTTGGCGACGGTGTAACCCAAGTTGCAGACAGAGTCGAGGTTGCGACGGATCTGGAAGGAGAGAGGGCAGATAACTGTCTCGGTGGTGGCATTGTCACCTCGCCAGTGGCCAGCCCATGCTGCAACAGTTAGGTTTGTGTTACAAAAAACTGTCCCTCAGAAATGTTTTACTTACCGTCCTGGGTAGCACAGTTCTTATCAGGGTCATCGCATCGGAAGAGCATGCCAGTCTTGTCTGCGTTGACAACGCGGTCATACCATCCGATCGGCTGAGAAGTAGAGGCGTTGCCAAAGTACTTCTGGAAGAACTCAGACTTGTGTCCGTGTCGGAGAATGTGGTCCTTGGCATGCTGGGCCAACTGGACAGTCTCATCCAGAGCGTTGGACAACTGACGACGGAGCGTCACGTTGCAGGACTGGTGGATGGGGTAGTCCTTGGTCCAGCCCTCAGACCAGTTGTATGCGCTACTCTCGCTTGTCTGGGTAGACTGAGAAGCAGACTTGGTGTGGCTGGCCTCGGCACGACCAAAGATGGGAGTGGCAGTGGCGGCTCCAAAGAGGAGCATGGCCGCGGTGGTGGACTTGAACATCATCTTGAAGAGTGTTTGGGTTGGAAAGACTTGATCTTTGGTAGTTGTCGGCTCAACAGTGGTGCTGTCGTTGGAATGAGGCTGAGAGGCTGAGGAAACCTAGATGCAGGAGGTGTTTGGGGGTATTTATACAGATGTCTTGACAGGCCATTGCATGTTTCTCGTAACATCCGGGTTCCCATCATGTTGGAACAGCCAGCCAACCACCTTTTCCAAACGGCTGAGAATCCTTCGAGCCCTAGCTATAGACTATCGGGCCTGTACCTTGTTCTGGCTTCTCTTTCGTCCGACTCGTGGGGACTAACACAAAGACGACCAGGCTTAACCATGCAGGTTCATACGCTCAGAGAAATTCGACGGAAACCAATTCTCAGTGGCGTCAGTTGGAAACTATTGACGAATCAGAATCTTTTGTGACCCGATACCTTTGCTGCTAGAAAATCCTTCAACCTGGCGTTTCTGACATCCATTGTCTATCCGGGTTCGCAATGTCCCACTAAGCGGTATCTATCAAGGTATCTTGGCACTGCCCATAACCTATTTGAGCCAAACGACCGTGAAGACCAGATCCACGTCTTGTGTTCGTTTAAGGTAAAGAATATGCTTAACCAACTGCTTATTTTTCGCAATGACGTGAGGGCCGATGGTCTGGATCCTTGGCGCACCGTTGCAACCTTGTTAGACAACTAGGGCCACTACCAAACGGTGCGTTAATTTTCACCCAACTCAGATCTCCTCCAACATTACATTTGGTAAAACCGAATGTTTCATCCCTATTCAAAACTTTGTTCAGTGGCGCCTTGGATCGGTTCAGTAGCTCTTATTCATTCATGCACGTTGAGGGATTTACAGCGATCCCGAATTTCCATTTCCCCATAAAGCCTTCAACTCCTTCGGCTCTATTCCTACCACTAACTAACTAGTTTCTTCTGAGCAAGCTGCTGAAAGGCCCTGTCTTCGATCAATAACCCTCCGGTAACCGGAGACCTTGAAGGTGAGCATAGACTACGAAGGTGCAAACTTTGGCTTGACCTTATCAGGAATATCTCATAGGACCTGGATCATAAAGGTGAAAGTCTTGCAACGTCCTGTTCTGATCAACAGGATAGTGAAACAAGTGGATGTTATCACCACTCACGAATCCCACCATCCGGTCCATGAAACGTCTTGCACTGCCACGGTTCAGTCTCGTTCGCAATCCTTACCACCATTTCCTCGTCAATCTCAATACCAAGTCCATAGCCAGTGGGCGCCCTGATATATCCACTCTCGAGATCAAAAACACCGGGGTCCTTGATGTATGTAAGCAAATCAATATCGCCTGCCTCGGTGTTGTAATGCATTCCCAAGCTCATCTCAAGGATAGCAAAATTGGGCGTCGACAAAGCAACCTGCACAGACGCTGCGAACGCGACTGGTCCAAGAGGACAATGCGGCGCAATGGCGACATCGTATGCTTCTGCCATGGTGGCTATGCGCTTCGTTTCTGATATTCCGCCTGCATGAGCAATATCAGGTTGTAAAATATCCACACTTGAATCTTGCAGGAACCGCTTCACATCCCACCGAGTATATAGCCTCTCGCCGAAAGCGATAGGGATGACTGTTTGATCTGATAGCTTCTTGATCGCTTCAGGGTGTTCGACAAGGATCGGTTCCTCGATGAATAATGGCCTATGAGGCTCGAGCGCTCTCGCAAGCTGCTTGGACATAGCTTTGTGACAGCGTCCGTGGAAATCCAAACCAACATCGAGACCGAGTGCTTTTACTTGCTTTAGACGTTCAACGGTGCTATCGAGAGCCGATGGAGAGTCAATCCATCCCAGGTCCTGTGTGGCATTCATCTTCACACATTTCAGGCCTTGCTCCAGGCGCTTTTTGCTAAGTAGTTGTCAGGCAAGGTGAGTCTTGTCGAATTACAACAACTTACGCAGCTGCTTCAACATCTGAAGGACGGTCGCCTCCAATCCAACAGTAGACTTGGACTTTGTTTCTCACCTTGCCACCTAAAAGCTCATAGATTGGGACTTTCAAGTTGCGGCCTAGCGCAGGTTAACTTATGCAATGAGAGATAATCGATGTGGATTAAAATACCTTTAAGATCCCACAATGCAATGTCAATTCCTGACATGGCGGACATAAATACTGGACCTCCACGGTAGAAGCCATGGCGCCAAAATGTTTGCCAAATATTCTCAATTTCACTGAGCAAATGTCAGTTCGAGGTTCTTTGAACGGATTAATCGTTTCCTACTTTGCTTCTTGACCGATTATGCGAGGAATCATTTCATCAATACAACCTTCAACAGCAAGATCATGACCCTCAAGTGTCGCCTCGCCCCATCCGTGCTGACCATTCTCGTCGACGATTTTAACCATTAGCCATCGCGGCTTGACACGGTAGTATACAATGGATGCAATTTTAGCCATTGTGTGTTGAACTGGGATAGGCAAGCCGGTGTTTGGAAAAGACGTAAAAGATGCATCTTTGCGCCGGTACTCCAGTAGCAGGACTTTTCTAAGTTGTGTTGTCTCGGTTTCCCCGCCGATGACTTTGGGTAACGTAATGAGCTCATGATCCGATCCAGCAACTCCACTCGACTTGACAATCATAAAATGTACCCCCACGCCAAAACACCCCCACGAACTTGAAAATCCGGGGTAAGTAGAGATGTCGTCGGGCCGTCTTTTTAGTCAGGAAGCACGCTGTCGTCCTAACATCGCGTGACCATCCCTGAGTTGAGTCTGCCAGTTGAAAGTTGAAACTTACGTCAATTTCTTTAAACTAATGGTCACTGATTCCTATTATCTCGCGATACATCAATACTACAATGTTCATGAATGACTCCGGCACTAGACCACTGCCAGAATCTCAATATACCTGTCTGTTTCAAACACCGATAAGACAATCTGGCTTAACCTTGCAATCCCAAGCTCCAACCCCCACGTTTTGGAAACATTCCCCAGGGCGTCAGAAGAATTGGCAGCTGAAATCCTAAGAGATAAAATTAGTCAGTCAGCTTATGCTTTTTCTTATGAGGCTCTTAGGCTCTTTATTTCTGTTACCCTAAGCCTTAGGGGCCAACTTTTCTGTTACCCACCTAGGCATTAGCCACAAACTACTTCGGCATTCGCTCCGTAGCCAAGAACAACGGTTTGCGGCGTAGAATGCGGGGAAAGCTTTATCCTGCGCTGGAGGTTCAACCAATTCGTATCGGATAATAAACACGGGGAGCCGGCATACATCAGGACTGCAAGCAAGAGAACCCCCACACGAATTTTCCTTGTCAAGGTACAGATTCAGGCAGGTCCAAATGCAAGGTCGACAGTCAACCTTGACGGGGGCTCATGGTGTCACCTTTAGCTCCCTTTCAATTGCCGACAGGTTTTGAACCCCCCACGCTTTCAGCCATTAAAGACTAAAACTCAATGACGTCGAAAGACCCCGCATGAATGACTCGCATCATGATCTGAGCCATTGAAGAACTCCAAGGAAGAGGGCATCTAGAGAAGCAATGATCTTAGTCTGGGCGACTGTCGACTCACCGCTTGCGGGCCTATTGATTGACCCCGCAAGAATGAAGCCGAATGTCTATTTATTGATCCACTCGTGCTCTTCCCCCAGATTCCCCAGACTTTAATATCGTGGGGTTCTCCATACTTTATATTCCATGCAGGGAACTTCAAACGCCGTTAACATTCAACACCAAAAGACTGGACCTCAACGGCGAGGATAAAAAGAAGTTCATTTCCACTTAGCTCACATCCTTGCTACATCCTTATTCTTGAAACTCTCGCTTCTTCGCCGCAATCATGTCCCGTAACTCAAAGTCCGACGATGAACCCTCTCAACTGCACACCGAAGACGTGGAATCAAATCCCCCGAAACCCATCATCACAAGCAGCCATGCAGACCGCGCAGCGGAACTGATAGGTGCTCAGCACATTGAAGTAACAGAAGAAGATGCAAGTCCTCTCATCTCTTTCCCTCGTGAAGCCTTCACTAACGTTCTTAGAACAACCGCCTCCGTCGCAAAACCGACAAGCACATCCTTTCCATTCTAGTATGGGTCTACTTCCTTCAAATCCTCGATAAATCCGTCCTCGGATATGGCGCCGTCTGGGGCATGCGCGAGGACACAAATCTCACGGGAAACGAGTACTCCATGGTCAGCTCCATGGCTCCGATAGCACAGCTCGCCTGGCTTCCCTTTTCATCCTGGCTCATGGTCAAAGTCCCGCACCGTATCTTTATGAGTAGCCTCGTCTTCGGTTGGGGAACCGCACAGGCTTGTATGGCCGCTTGCACGAATTACCACGGATTACTCGCTACACGCTTCCTGCTAGGTTTGTTCGAAGCAGCCTGTCTTCCGCTCTTCTCAGTAATCACGTCACAATGGTACAGACGCGCTGAGCAACCGATGCGCGTGGCATGTTGGTATGGTACAAACGGTGCGGCCAACATGTTTGCTGCTGCATTATCATTTGGGCTCGGTCAAATCAACGGGTCTCTTGCTTCATGGCGTATTCTTTTCCTCTTCGTTGGTCTTATTACTGTCCTTACAGCACCCGTGGTGTACTGGGCTCTCGACAACGATATTCCCTCAGCGCGTTTCCTGACAGAGCATGAGAAGCTGCAGACTATCGAGCGTCTGCGAGCCAATCAGACAGGTACTGGCAGTCGCAACTTTACGTGGTCGCAGGCATTCGAGGCGCTTATCGAACCCAAGACGTGGCTCTTCATTGGCATGGCGTTGTGTCTCAATGTCACCGCTGCTGTGACCAACACTTTCGGACCTATTATCGTTGGCGGCTTTGGATTCGACAAGGGTGTCACGTCGCTTCTCAACATTCCCTTTGGTGCCGTCCAACTGCTCGTCATTTTCCCCGCGTCTTATCTCGCGCATCGCTACCGTATCAAATCGGCGTTCCTCATCGCAGTCATGCTCCCAGTCCTTGCAGGTACCGTGATGCTGCACCAGCTGAACCGCGACAAGACAGCGCCATTGCTCGCAGCATACTACATGCTAGCCTTCCTCTTTGGTGGCAACCCGCTTATCGTATCATGGATGATCTCCAATATCGGGGGCACTACCAAGAAATCCGTCATCATGTCGCTGTACAACATTGGCGTCTCGGCTGGAAACATTATCGGCCCGCTACTCTTTAGCTCAAAGGACGCGCCTTACTACAAGCCTGGTCTTACCAAGACAATGGGCATCACTGGTGCGATGATTGGAGTAATTATCCTGCAGCTGGTCAACTTGATGTTCTTGAACAAGATGCAGGAGCGTAAGCGTGTTAAGAATGGCAAACCAGCTAAGATTCGGGATCTCAGTATGGAGCATCGATATGTGGCCAGTGCGGCGGAGGGCGAGGATGAGGGGCAGTTGGGCCAGAATGCGTTTATGGATATCACGGACTCGAAGAATGATGAGTTTGTCTATGTGTATTAGTATTTGAATCAGTTTTGAGGCTTGTAGCACTTCCATCTTAATCTATTTGATCCGGGCTCTATATCTTTAACAGTCGTTGTCAAGTGCTGCATTTTTCGATGACTGGCCGTTCTTCTTTTATCCCAGCATCACCCGCTGAGACAGTAAGAATTAGGAACGTGAGAAATCCATGTGCAGAGCACGTTCGGGTTAAAGACTTCACGAGGAGGAAAGCATTCTTCATAAGTTACTGTTTTAGTAGATGAGATAGAAGAAAACATAATTGATCGTAGATATATATCGTTATTTATATTTACCCAGTTGAACAAGTAAGTTACCATCATAAACTCATCCAGTCGGACCAACCCCCATTCAATGAAGTACCATAACAAGCCCATATCTTCATCAGTACCGACATACTTAGGCAGAGTCAAAGGTTTTACCAGCTCGCTCAATGATTGGTGGGGGCTTCTCAATCTTCTTGCGAAGGATGTGGCGCTTGATAAAGTAAGGCAGCCAGACCTTAGTCTCGTAAGAGATAAACTGGCTTGTCGGGACGGAAAAGACCTCTGCGAATAATTGTCAGTAAGCGAAGAATAAGGGTCGGTGGTAAACTGCTTACGATCAAGTTCCTCGAGTGTGAGTTGTTTGGTTTCGCGCACGAAACAAAAGATCATGCCCCACGCTATCAGATTCAGTCCCGCGTAGAAGCCGACTGTGCAGTGTTAGCAGATGAGCAACATGGTGGGTTCGGAGAAACACTAACAGGCTCCAGTAGGCGTCATGGCAGCAGTCATTCGAGGAAAGGTGAGTCCGAGAATACCAGCTGTAGATGAAGTTAGCACGAATCCTTTTGTTGATCATAGGCAAAGGTACTTACCAAAGGTGTTGTTGATGCAGACAGCCCAAGCCATACCCTGCTCACGCTGGATAGTGGGGAACACTTCGGCAGAGTATTGAAAGGCGACAGGACCTTCACCGAGAGAGTAGGCGATAGTGAAAAGATAGACGAATCTATATCCAGTTAGTGGGAGTGGGAGTGGGAAACATGTGAAGACTTACAGAACGACTGGTCCAATCTGTGCACCTCGGCTGCCACTGTGGTTGAGGAGAGACAGACCAGCAGCGAGCAAGAATACACACATAAACGGGAATGTCTGAAGGATTAGTAATGAAGACTTCAAGTCAGGATAGGCAGCTCACAATGAGACATAGAGTTCGTCGTCCCTTGGTATCGATAAGGAACAAGGTTGGAATCGTGGCGATGACCTGAATGGCACCATAACCGAGCGAGGCATACAAAGCCTGGACATTCGTGTAGCCAGCATTAACAAAGATGGTGGAACTGTAGAAGGAAATAACTGTATCCATTTAGCGCTTGTATCTGAGACTCAAATTTGTCGACTTACTGTTGATGCCGCACATCTGCTGCGCAATCATGACCGTCGAAGCACCATAGTTAGCGCGTCTAATTCTTGGCACTGCAAAGCAATCCCACAAGCGCTGGAAGTAGCCAGCACCCCTTGCGACAGTCAACTCCTCCTCGTAGATAATCCAAGAGTAGTAAAAGTCCCTCGCAGCGATGATGTCGTGCGCCCGCAGCTTCTGCATCGACTGGAATCCCTTGGCATGCTTGCCATGCTTCATGAGCCAACGTGGCGACTCAGGACAAAAGAAGATACCAACACCCAAAAGAAACGAAGGGATGAAAGCAGAGCCGAGTTGTAGGCGCCATGAAATGCGGCCGGTGTCCTTGACTATGACGTTGGCGCAGAAGCCGAGGAAGATTCCGACGACGACCCATAGTTGCCAGAACATGACGAGAGCACCACGGATGCGCGCGGGGGCCATCTCGGCTGAGTAGATGGGGACGGTGGCGTTTTTGGCTCCGATGCCGATTCCCATTACAAAGCGCACGGCAAAGAGCGCTTGCCATGAGTGGGTGAAGCCAGAGGCGATAGGCGTGGCAGTGAGACAGCATGCGGTGATGAAGATTTCACCTCGACGACCGAAGTAATGATTGAGAGGGTCAACGATGAATGCGCCACTGTCTAAGTTAGTAATTACCTCTGACGGTGTCCGGGAGAGCAACGTACATGAGGCCAGCAGTAAGAAAGATGATAGAATTGACAAGGCCGACAATCCACTGATCTCGAATACTCTCTTTCTCATTGAGACCAAACTCATCTGGGAAAGAGAGATTGGCACCGTTAGAACCGGTCTGATCCCAGCCTTGCGTGGCGGCTCCAATGGCACACAGCGAGATAGAGTACCAGAGCATCTTGGGTCCGTGCCACTTGTGATCCCTCTCGTACTCGAGGGCTTGTCGTTCGTCTTCCTGGAGTTCTTTGACCATGTTGAAGCGATCTGCGTCACGGGCTACAAGGGCGGCGCGGCCAAAGAGTTCTGCGTGTTCGGCCATGCCGTGGTTCTGGGCGAAAAGGCGACCATCGTGGGCGGCTTGTTCGGGAGTTACGCGCTGCGAGTACAAGTGGTGTCAGTGTTTTGATTAAAGATTAAGGAATTGTAATTGACGATTTCTTTTCTTTTTTTTTTCTTTTTTTTTTTTTTTGGTCGAGCAGGGATTTGGGATTGGGGGCTGCCAAGAAGCTAGGCGATCGTCGCCAAGATGTAAACCACGAGGCCAAGAGATGTTACCCGCAGCCAAGAGATCGCCAAGCTGAACAAGAACTTCAACGTACCTGCAACGGATTCTCAACGATATTGAGAGCTGTTGAGCCACGTCTACCACCGCTGGTGGGAGGAATATCATTATGCGTTCCATCGAGGGCATTCTTCTCATTGTGAGAAGCTTGAGGGACCTCAGGGCCCAACTCTTTGTTGTCCATTCTGGTGTCCAAAGCACAATAGGTATGTAATAACGAGTAGATAGAAAAGAGGAGTGATGGATTAATTGCGATGGCCAAGAAAAAGAGATAAGGAGGGGAGATCAGCGCAAGATTATATACTCTGGCGAGACAAAGATCTATTGTTTGCTTCCGAGCCGAGAGGCGGGCAACATTGAAGAGAGTGTCTCTAATCCCCAGACTAGACTAATATTTCCCCGCTTGTTTTTTTTTTTTTGCGTCTGGGGAAAAGGGTTAGTCTAGTTCCAGGTCAGCACTGATTTGGGGAAAGGATCAGCAGAGAAAGGGTCATGTCTCAGTTTTCTCATCCCCGGCTCATCCCCAATGCTCCAGCTCTTCAGAATGAGATGGTGTGCCCGTCCCCTGTTGAAGAGAGCGTCTTGGTGGTAAACTCGAGAAAAGAATTGGAAACTTAAGGTTATGTTGGCCCCAGGGCGTCAGAAGAATTCGCCGTTGAAATCCTAAGAGATAAAATTAGTCAGTCAGCTTATCTTCTTCTTATGGGGCTCTTAGGCTCTTTATTTCTGTCACCCTAAGCCTTAGGGGCCAACTTTTCTGTTACCCACCTGGTTGGGTAGCAGGGGTCTTCTTTATTGTCTCTTGCTGCTGTGTTCGGGAGATGGGGTTACACTGGATGTTCTGAGGGTTGGACAGCTGTTTGAGGTACATTGTTATTGATTGGCATTGGGGACGTTGTAGCGGTGAGCGTTATATTATCATGTATCCTCGAACGTTTATCGTAACTCAATGCATTTCACCTCTTGATGACTGGTATTCGCCGCCGGTATCAAAGGCAACGGACGGGTCAAACAGCTCCTCTTCCCCATACCGATCCACGACTAAAAGTTGGAGAAGCAAACATTTGTCCAACCAATTACCATCTGCAGAAGCACACCTCCGCGCACTAGTAAGAGAAAGCCACTGAACACCTTGAAGTTGGGGTTCCATGGATAGAGAGTCCAAGTGCTGTATCCGTCCGTACATAGGTACAATACAAGAGGTACGTATCGATTAATTCGGCTGCCTAAACGTCATCGGATAAACGGCACAAATGACGTAGTGGAGTCAATGCCAAGGCAGCCATATTTTGTCCCCAAGTCTTGGCGCTAAATCCCAGGCATCAGAATAAAATGAAGCCACTGACAGGCTCTCGAACACATGGTTCGATCATGACAAAAAGATATCCCTCATTCTGTTGAACCGGCGTCTGTAGGAAGAAATTGACTCTGCGCCGTTGCACATATCGTATGCTTTACTGTCTGTAAAGTACAGTATGTAGTATCAGGACTGGTACCCAAAGACATGCACTAACCCTTCATCCAATCATTGCCTCTTTTCTTTCCCCGGTTCCCCAGCTCTAATGAAACCCCATCATGGACGCTCAGTTTTTTCCTTTTGAGATCTCGTTCAGTAGCATCACAGCACCATCGGGTAACCTTCTTTGTTTGTATTTGCTCGCCTGATGTCCTCGGTCCCGATCTGCTGCTGCATTAATTATTTTAGCTTCTCAATCTCGGATTGAGTTTGTTGGAACATTTTATTCACTGTCGCCAATTAAGCAACGGCTATCTTCCCAAACACAAAGTCTTTAGCGCTCAGCAGCGGGCGTTAATGGCGACCTGTCATCTGGCATCTCAATTGACTGGGCGGTTGATCAGTGATGTCTTGCACCCCGCAACGTCAGATTGTAGCTGACAGTCGATCTTTTGATCCAGATGATCCCTTCTCTTCATCAGATAAAGCCATGATCAATCGGCACCATACATCGGATTTCTAGGGCAATAACCTCAAGATCGCTGCCAGGATGATTCTCATAGAACACAAAATCACGTCTCTCCTGAATCCTTCTATTATATAGATAGACTTTATTCGACGCTCATTTCAAAGACACATGGGATCGTATCTTGTCCCTTCGAACCCTAACCTTAAAGTTAAGCTTATGATCGTGAGGTGGCATCTCATTCATCCAACGTAGTATGCATAAACTGCCTGCCTCTCTCTCACGCTCTTTTGACTAAAACAGTGTATTTTAAAAAGAAGCCATCATCGGATAATCTACAGTAGCTTATTACAGAAACCGTAAATGTCACATCACATTCCTTCGTGCTACCGGATATAACCCGGCTTGTGGGAATCGCCCTCATTCTCATCGTTTAAAGACGCCATAGGCGCCAACGTGCCCGCTGACATCGTTGGGTCAAGGGGGAACGAGGGGCTGCAAGAATCTGCATGTAAGCAGCCGAAACAGGTCTTTCACTTCAGCATTAAGCATTGCCTGGGTTGTCCGATTATGTTGTAGTATCCTGTAGGCTGGATAGGACGAAAAGTCTGCGTTCTCCTTGGATCGTCTGCGGTCAATATTGGGTACAACCATGTTTTAGTCTGAACCAATTGCACATTATGAGTACCACTTTGCATGGCCTGGTCGCCAATTTGTTTCGACGGTAATGGGTTACTTTGGACATCTTCACCTTGATAATATTTAACTGCTCTTCAATTGCTCAAGCAGTCGTTCGAGCCTCTTTCAAAAGGTTTCATGACAAATTTGAGTCCTAGTGCAGGGTAAGCTATCTACCAAACCCCGAGTTGAGCTACCTCGGCCGAGTAGAGCAGTATCTCGGGTTCGGGGCTTATCAGCTTATCTTAGTAGTAATGGTAAGTTGATTGAATTTAGCAACACGAGACGATGCCCTGTGGATGTCAACTTTCACCACTAACCCTCCTAATCTTGAATTGAATCGGCCTCTTAGCCTTCAATGTCAAACTTGGGTTCCTCAACTCCACCTCCCTCCCATCATCCTCGATCTCCATTTCGAAATCCCTGATTAATCCCACCAACAGCACTTTCATGTTCAACATGGCTAGTGCTTTACCAGGGCACATCCGCGGCCCATTCGAAAACGTCTCCATGGCATAAGGACTAGATGCAAAGCTGTCCAAATATTCCCATCGCTCGGGCCTAAAGACACCAGCGTCGCTGCCCCAGATTTCCGGGTTGAGCTGGATCATGGCTGGTACAATTTGTACAGTTGTACCTTTGGGAATATGCACTCCCGCGATGGTGATGTCCTTCAACGCTTCCCAGGGTATGAGCAAAGTGGGCGAGTAGACGCGCAAGGCTTCGCGGATCACATTGTCGAGAAAGGGTAGGTCGTCTATTGCTTCAGCTGACATATCCGTGTCTAGTGAATGAATCTCGGCTCGTAAACGGTTTTGTGAAGCAGGGTTCTTGGCAAGTGCGTATGCTGTCCAGACTAGAGCACTGGCGGTCGTCTCGTGCCCAGCAGCGATGACCTGCATAGTCTTATTCACGAATTAGCAAAGTCCCCCAGATCACAATCACGAACTGCTTACAATATCGATCAACTCCTCCTTCGACAGCTTCTGACTCTCTTCAGCGCTCGCCTCAATCATCCTGGTCAATAGATCATCTGAGATTCTATCGCCACCCTCATGTCGCTTCGCAGCCACTACTTCGGCCGTCCGCTGCTCGATCAGCCCCTCCATCATGGTCTTCAGGGCAGACTTGGCGCCGATAAAGTCCCAGTTGGCAGATACAGGGAGCCATCTCAGCGGGATGAACGGGTTGATGAAGCTTATGACCTGCCCGGCGAGCGGCTGCGCGAGAATGGCATTGTAGCATTGCTCGAAGGACAGTGGAGATGATTGCGAGCGGAAGTCGCGCAATTCTCTGCCGAGTAGCGAGACGCCGATGATGTCGAGTGTGACGCGAGTGAGAAGTTCTTCAACTTCTGGAGGTCAGAGAAGTGCACCGAAACGTGATCAGGATACATACTCTCAATGACTCCACTATCAATTTGCTTCAGAAGTCCTTCGATTTCGCTATTTAGCTTGCGTGAGTAGTTTAAAAACGTCGGAAACTGTTTTCGTACACTCGGTCTCGATAAAGGTCCTAGATAGATCAGTCAAGAACGCTCCCCAACCATCCCAGTCTTACCCGCAACAATCCTTCTCAGCCTCTTATGCTGGTCCCCTACACTAAATAGGAGCCCGACACCTAGAAATTCTCCTACCAGCGTATGGAAAAAGCCAGGTTTGGCAAACAAACTTGCATTAGTCTGCAGCACCTCGCGGCACGCTTCCAGACTATTGACAAGCAAAACCTCTTCGTTGAGCCACGAAAGACACCTGATGAAAGGCGCGTCAGGCCAGCGTCGCATCCATTGCAGATACAGATCGTTGGGTCCTGCGCCGCGGAGAATGCGCAAAGCGTGACCGACAAAGACCTGATGGCCCTAGGATCAGAGGAAGTGTTAGATGATCCCGAGTGACGTTGAATGGTACAGCTGGTAAGTTGGGTACTTTACCTTTGGCCTTGGGAGATCTCTGAATTCCGAAGAGTGCGAGCCGAAGGCGATAGTAACGATGTAGTGGCCGACGAAGCCCACGACAGCTAGCGCTGCAGCCCAGAGAATATTTACGTAAGAAAAGTCCATCGCCTTCGAGCTACACTTGATCCATAGACTTGAAGGCATGAATCTGGTACAGAAAGTCAATAAAAATGTGAGGAGTAATGTTTTAAGTAGAACCTATACCACTCTTCTCCCTCTTGAAAGGCCCCTGCCTGACTAAATGCTGACTAATCCTGTTACATTGAGGACCCTTATCTTCAGGTCGCCGCTTACTCCAGTGTATCAGCCATCGGCAATTTGGAAAACAATAAATCAGTAAGCTAAGCCATATTGCTATTTGTCAATTTACAAGGTAGAGCCAAAAAGAGGATCAATCATCCAATTACAGTGTTCAATCTGAAGCAGTTTCAGCCTAACGCCAACGCTTTTGCGTTCTTAGCAACACATGATTAACTACCATGAGAACACTGTACCTAGATCCTGACGACTCTCTGATCTCCATATTCTTGCATTGACTCAGCCGTAGGATCCATGAGTTTTTCTCTGTCAACGAATTCGAGCTTGATGTCCAGAATATGCATCAGCGGGGTGGATATATCGATCCAGCCTAGACCCAGATCTGCAAGGCGGTACGAATAGAGTGAGTGGCGTCAACGTTTTTCTCTTCAATAATTTTCTCATAATCCCATGGTTGATCCAGAGTAAAATTACACTGCAAAAAAAACTGTCTTTCCCCCGGAGGACTGGTGTCTTCCCCGAAATGTCGTGTCATGAAAGGATAATCAGGGTGGCCTGGTGCAGCGAAGATACCTCTGGCTACAATGTCGGAATTCATGGTTAGATCAGCAATTTCGGGCTTGATGTTGGAGCTGAATATTTCAGTTGATAAGTTAAGATCAGGGTCTCCATCAAGTGTCAATGTGTAGGATTCAAAAGGCATGCCCTGATCGAGTATCTCCAATGTATGCACCATCCAATCGACAAAGCCATGTCGTATAGAGGATTCGGACACTTGGTGCGGTTGTTTCGTATCATCGAGGTCGACCTCCTCTTGCGTGACTGTGGTCTCAATGTCATGAGCTATGCTGCCAGGTGGAAGCCCATCGCTTCGCAAGGTAAAGTTGCGCCACAGATTGATACGATGATCGATGTGTAATTTCGGGTTTTCCTTACAGAAAGGGATCAGTCCGACGGGATGACATTCTGACCATGGCCTCGAAAGTCGATCTTCGTTTATGATCAGCTTTCTCATGCCACAACGCTGATGCTTACTGATCTGTTTGAGAAATCGTATAGCCAAGGATGCCGTGGAGAAATAGTGTCTTCGCCGATATTGGAAGATTGGGCCCCTATATGTGGTATCGACGTAATCCTTCTTATACCAACCCAGAAGTAGATCCGCCTCTTCTACTACTTGCAATTCTTCGACTAATTCCATTGCTTCGTTCAGAAAAGGGATCTCCCATGGGAGGAAGGTAAGTTCGAAGAAGTCCTGAGCCCGGCTGGACTTGATTGATAGCTGCTGCAAACTCCCGAGGGTGCCTCTTAGCTATTTCTTGCAAAATATGAGCGACGACATTGTCCATTAGGAGCTAGTTGCCCATAAATGTCCATGTCGCGGACAGCGAGTCCCCCATTGCACGGCTCTTCATGAACCCAAAAACATCAAACGGTGGGAGTGTCGAGTCCTTGGCAAGGTCGGCCTTGATAAAGGATATACGCCTGGTAAATCTCTTGTTGGACTGAGTGTACATTTCGGCTGTTACCAGCAGCCGAAGGTGAAGCATCAAGGCCTTTTGCAGCCAGCTGTGATGCCAGATGATGGCTTGAAGGTAGGCGGCTTGCTTTTGCTAATCTTCTCTGTAAACGATATAGAATCTAATAGAGTTGAGGCTGAACGGGAAGTCATGAGTTTCATCGGAGATTGAGCGACAGACATATCGAAGCGACATGTCGATAGGATTGCCGTTGGTCTGGACAAGCTTTTCTGTGTCGCCGGTCGACTTCGGCGAAGGGGTGTTGCAGACGTTGTCGATTACTGAGATCTGGGATCGGTATTTCCAGTCATCCTATCCTCTGGACTCTGTCTGCCTTGTACAGAGTCGCGTGGGGAATGTCAACCAGGCCATATTTCTCTTCGCCACTGAGCACGATGCTTGCGAATTTCGAGCATCGGAGAAGCACCTTCATTTTCTATCGGCTCCCAACGTTCCCACTTAGGAGAAGCTATTCAGGGCCTGGCAGGAAGTTACAGCCCGAGACCTTCCAGAGTAGCGCTCTTTGGGGCCGCTAACAGAATGCCTTATCAGCGGCCCGTCAGTCCTCCACCTCCTGCCGTCTCTCACGATCCCTACTTAGGAAGCGATGTCCAGATATCGGCAGTGAACCTTAGCCCAACGGTCTCTTGGCCGGTGCCCCGTGAGACTGTTGGCAGGATGCCTTGGATGAAAGGTCTGCCTTCGTCCAATCTGCCTTGCCAGCCCACATTCCACCCTTTAACAAGCTCGCTTCGCTCGTTTAGCTTGGAGACTTTAACGTTTATCCAGCTCGCAGCCTTTGCTTAGATCGGAGCTCCCACCTAGCGTTAGCATACCTTTGCAACTCCCGAACTATGTCAATACTAGTCTGCCTCCCACGATTAGCTAGCATGCCCTACTTCCAGGCCCTACTAGACCCTGTGCGGATGCACAAGGTCATACGAAGCTTGACCAGGAGCTCCCCATTCAGAATCACGAACGGGCTCCAGCTATGCCTACTAGAGACTTTAGCTTTACTCTGCCTGGCGATGCCCTGTCTGTTCAAGCCCATCGACCTGCCACCCCTCCAACCCCTACTGCTACCATCGCGGCTGGGTTCTTTCCCACCATCATCACCGGTGCGCCAGGTCGGACGCTCTGCTCCCCCGATCCTTCCCCTATTCCTTCTATCGGCACCTCCAATGTCAGGAAGCGGTTAGCAGCAGAAGATCAACCATCGAACTCAGCGAGGAAGAAAAGAATGGTGATCGCACCTGAGAAAGATGCAGTTAATCGAACAGACTCCGCCACCAAACCTCCTCGCTTGTTCCAGCCTCCTGTTAGAGATGGAAACCCTGTTGACGATTCTTCTGCACCTACATCACTTTCCACATCTAGTGTGACACCTGGAGGCACCTCCTCCACCTCAGATGTGCTAGACATACCTGGACCCGTTGATAATCTTCCGGGTAGTCTCTCCGGCACGTCCGACGAAGACACTGGGCCTTGTGTCGTCGGCGAGACAACTGTCTCTCAGACTGCCTCTGCCTCTGACCCAACTGAAGCCAATGGTGCTTTGAGACCCCGGAGTCGGCGTCCACTTCCATCTTCACGTCCCCAGCAGTAGGTGTGGAAAGGTACGTGGCTGAGCCGCGGCACCCACGA
The DNA here is from genome assembly GCA_018886245.1 of Fusarium brachygibbosum. Taxonomy (NCBI): domain Eukaryota; kingdom Fungi; phylum Ascomycota; class Sordariomycetes; order Hypocreales; family Nectriaceae; genus Fusarium; species Fusarium brachygibbosum. The sequence goes on along the minus strand of MU249527.1, from coordinate 1,960,146 downwards.
GTCGGTACTCAATCTCCTGCCAATACCAGCTGAGGCGAGATGGCCGCGGACATGATCAGGTGTGCGCCAGCGCCGAGTCGTGACTCTCGCGGCCACTCTGCTGACGGCTCTGGGCCTGATTAGGATTATAAACCTGACAATTCGAGATCCAAGGCTAGACCTGCCAGACCGAAAGAAAACCCAACTGAAGCAATATTTCCGCCCTGTTTACGATGTGTTTACCGTGTGATTCGCGTTATACAGTTTGGTCTATGTATCTATGACGTTACAGTATGATTTGATCAGTTCGTGAATAAATTGACGTCGCTTCTTTCTGAGTCGACATATGCGTTATGACCGTTGGGGCGATTCGGGACAGTTGGGACGGGGCAGATGAAGCCCTTACAACTATGCTCAGATGAAGAGTCGATTTGGCGATAATGCGTATGTCATAAATAGGTAGCTTGAACTGTGTATAAATCATCTACAAGACTCAACAGCATGAAGATCCAACACGCTGCGTTACAAGCTGGTCAGACGACGTTTGTTGCGGCGTCAGATACGATAGTAACTCGCCCAGAGTCTTATTATGACTCCGTGATTTTACTACTAATTCGTCGTCGTCATATGTTCCTCTAGACCGTCCAGATGGAAGTTAATCGGTGATTGGGAATGGACTCACCGGCATCTGACCACGGCTGTTGACACACACTCCCTCAATCATGGTGAAGACCTGGCTTGCTAGCCAAGTAAGGGGTGTGTGAGAACTTCAGACAGGAACCCATCTAGTCAGTCAAACACCATGCAGATCTTTGGCTTTACCTTGTTCAGTTTTTCAATTAAAATCTTTCAGTTTCACCCTCGATTTCGTCAGGCCTGCTGCTATCTGCCTGTTGTGACTTGGTGATATGTGTCGCAGCTGTCATGTTTTGGATCACTCGCGCATTCAAAAGGTCAGCCGTGCATCCTCTTTAAAGTCCAGTAATGTCCTAGCGGATACTAACTTCTCAGCATGACGTATGAGGGGTAAGGTATGAGGTATCAGGTCTATGAAACCCTCCCTTCTTGATGCTTATAGTCACTGTGGAATAGATGAAGCTGAGGAAGTGATACAACTTCTCTGCCTCTCCTACTTATCTTTTTCCTCCTCCTCCACCTTTTTCTTTATTATCCTATAGCTACTTGCTCCTTTCCTATTTTCCCTTCTGTGCCTATCTTTAAATCTTTCTTCTACTCCTTCACGTCCTTCTTTTGGCCCTCTTTTTCTTCCTGAATATTCTTTTCTTCCTTACCGTCTTCCCTATCCACCTCCACCTATACCCTGTCATTCTCCTGTCCTTCTTTATCTTCTTGCTTCTCCAGGTCGAATCAAGCATAAGAGGTTAGTTAGTAGTCTTTTCCAAGTTCGGCCCATGACATTTAGGGTTTACGAATGTGTACATATCATCAGTGTCTTACCGATTTCTGAAACAAATTTTGGTTGAGATGCCAGCATGTGTTCATGTTATCTACCTACAGATAGCCTTCTCTTGGTATAGACCCCTTTCACATTTGTAGTTCTATGGGCTTTGCATGCGAGGATCTGAGTGTGATATACAAGCTAAGCTAGCATAGAAATTTATAGAACCGCTTCCACCTGGGCCAACCTAGCCGTTCCTCCCGTTCCTGCTCTATCATGATATGCGCACGGAAGTACCGTCTTCCCGTCTCGACATCCATCTCCTCCAGCCTCACGACCTGCGTGCGATACCACAACTTGTGACATGCATAAAACATCAGAATGATGGGGATGGCTAGAACCTTCAAGAAGAAGTTCTGCACAACACCCGACGGGCCATTGTCGACGTCAGGCGCATTTACGGGCGATGCAGCTACCCAGATCTGCGACACGAGCACGAGAATATATCCTATAAACGCGACCCATGCGCCTACGATGCCGACGTGAGACTTGAAGGGCAGTTGCTCGACCGTGTGGGCATTGTAGCTCCAGGCTGCGCGGAAACGGATGTAGCACAGACAGATGCTGCCCCAGGTGAACAGAGTGCTCAGGGCACTAATGGAGAGGAGCCAATTGAAGATGGCATCATGAGAGTTTACATCTGCCAGAAATGCGAGAAAGCCTATACAAGACGCGAAAAGGATAGCCATGAGTGGGCGACCTTGTCGGTCCACATAGGCAAAGATATGGGGTGCGTGAGACTGCTCAGCTAAGGCAGCTAATGTCCTCGAAGATCCAAAGACAGCCGAGTTACCGACGCTGATAACGGCTATTAAGATTATGGCATTCATTATCCCGGGGAGAAGAGAAGTACCGGCCTTTTCTATCGCGATGACGAAGGGGCTCGCTGTAGCGTCTGCGACGTTATCGCCGCCGACAAGGCGTCCATCGTCAGAGGGCACCAATAGCCCCACGAGCAAGAGGGCCACGATATAGAAAATCATGATGCGCCAAAAGACCTGTTTGATCGCCGTGGGAAGAGACTTTCGAGGGTTTGCCGTCTCGGCAGCGGCCAGGCCTATCAGCTCTGTCCCGGTGAAAGAGAAAGCAGACGTCACCAAGACGCTGCAAAAGCCCTTGAACCCGTTCTTAAAGGCGCCTGGGTTGCGCCAGTACATGCCGCCTATGTAATGACCCTCTGGCTCGCCGCCGATGTTGATGACAATGGCAAGGAGTCTATACTGTCGTTAGCAAGAAATGTCAACAGTGACAAAGTCTAACCTACATGAAACCAACGATGGCGGTGATTTTAATTAGAGAAAAGATAAACTCGGCTTCTCCATAGGTCTTGACGCCGAATAGGTTGATAATGACTATGGTGAGAAGAAAGATGGCGACAAAGACAGATTTGCTAATGGCTTCATTCCAGTATCCTATTGTGAAAGCGCCGGCAATTATCTCTAAAGGCAAGACGAATAGCCATTGCAAGCAATAACTACACGACAAACTGTTAGTATCATTTGGAAAAGCAGATGTTGTGACTCACTTCCAACCCATAGCAAACCCCCAGGATGGATCCAAGAATCGTGTTGAAAAAGCCGAAAAGGAACCAGCTATTGGAAAAGCCACGCACAGCTCCCCTAACGACTGCATCGTGCAATACTGCATGGTTCCAATGAGGAGATAAGAGAGTAAAACGCTGGCTGGACCGCCTCGGTATAGCGAGCCGCCTGAAGCAACGAATAAACCAGTTCCTGGGATTCAATTAGCTCATCAATTCAACTCGCCAACAAAACCATCGAAAGTCAAGGGTTGGAATGTGTATAAAAATAAAAAGAAGATTAGAGAAAGGTTCGCCTTAATGAGAGAGAAAAAGGCGAAGCAGAGACTCACCGATAGAACCCCCAAAAGCAATCATCTGCAAATGTCTCCCTTTCAACTCCCTCGCAAGTGCAGTATTTGCCGTCTTTGCATTCGCAGCTCTCAAGTCATAGAATCTCTCGGGCATATCGGTAAGTTGGTATCCGGGTCTGGGATCAGCGCGTCTAAACCCATTAATCCAATCCTCCGGGCCGTATATCGGTGGATCATGTTTTATACTGCCATTTCTCGGGGACGAATCCAATTCTATATGTACGTTATTCATGTTTTGAATGTCGCGGTCTTTCATCGCGAGGTTTGTTTTCGCTATTCATCCAGTCGGACAAAAATGGAAGGCGGGGGATGAGGATGGGGATTTATGGTTTGGAGGGGAAAGCAAAGAGAAATAAATAGTATGATGGAGCTGGACACGGGGAAGATGTCTGGCTGAGGTTGGGGTAACGAATGACGCTGTGTGATGAAAACGATCGTGAGTGTATCTTGTTGCGTAACAAGATTGCAATGCAATGCAATGCAGATTATTCATCCATCAGCGCCGATAAGGAGGAAAAATCTGTTTATCGGCTTCTAGAAGGCTTCTAGAAGATTAGCTATTTCCGTAGACAGAACAGCTGGACGGGTTTGCCACGGGCACTGTACCTAAATGACCAACAATGGAGAAGATCGACATAAGAGAAAAGTGAGATTTTATTAGAGAGTGAAGGCCATGAATACATTTATTGGCGATGAGATGAGATGAGATGCATGAAGGAGAAAAATGGGAATTTGAGAATGCGTGAAATTAGTCCGTGTACCCCGTGCAGTAGTCTGGGTGACAGAAAGTGGAGGAAGGGAAGTCCGCAGGACGTTTCAACGGGGATGAGCCTGATCAGCAAGTTAGCTTCAGTACCAGGATTGATATTTTATCGCCTCATTTTGACTCTGGTCAATACTGGAGAGGTCACCAAATGCCCTGTACTTGATCAATGTTGACTTCCTACCTAGTTACCAATTGAAGCAAATCAGGAAACATGATCCCAATTTCAATTGCTTCTGCCCATGGGGAACAATAATGTCTCTTATCCACAGACTGGGCCTTGTCTGGGGTTGGCCGGGTCCCTGAAGCTATCGTGGTGGGTTTGTGAGTTGCTGTTACGTACATGAATTGGGGTAACAGATGGCATCAGAACACACAGACCATCACTAGACCGCGGGGAAACTCGTCTCATGTTTGACAAAGTAAAATTCGTGATTATCGTGGTATCCCAAAATGTTTATATACAAGAAATAATCCAAGCTTTGTTCAATCGCAAATTTCAACTGCTCGCCTGCGCTCGTTGCACCTCTCTCGCATCTCCCGCGATCACAGCTGCAGGCGGCTGTCGGTATGCAAATCCCTCGCGTGGAATGTCCATCGACTCTTGTAGTTGATCACGCGTGATGAGAGAATCATGACTCTGCGTCGGACTCACAGGTCGTTCCCCAGAAGCTTTGGACACAGAATCACTAATCTCGTGCGTCTTAGCCCAGATCCCCTCCGTCGTCCTCACAGGAGTCTCGTCTTCCTCCCACTGACTCTGTCCTCCAGCCGTGCGTGTGAGTCTGGTGCCCTGTGACTGCGACCGCGAGTTGGAGTACCCGTCGTAGCTCTCCGAGTCCTTGTACTTCTTCCGCTTGACACCGCTGTCACGCAAAAATGATCCCAGCGCAACAATGTTCCCGACGGCGGTAGCGGCGAGGATCTCAATGGATGCCCACATTGTTCGAACTACTTGGCTGCCGCCCGCTTGAAGGATCCGCGGGATGCGGTACAGTGTTATGCCAACTGTCAAAAGTCCAAAACTGAAAAGCATGATGAGGAGAACCTTGCGCTTGGTCGGAATTTGGGTCGAGAGGATGATGGGAATGGGAAAGGCGATGAGTAGAAGATCGGTAAGGGCGTTGCATGAGCCCATTGCGAGCATTTGCACGAACGCTTGACGGCATTGAGGTCCGGGATCGGGTGTGACCTGCCAGTAGTGAGGGAACGGTTGACACTCAGCGAGATCGCTGACGAGGACGGCAAGAAAAGTAGCAGCGAGGGTACCGCGAATGGCGTGGATCATTATGCGATGCGACCTTCGTCTCGTGGCACCAGCAAGACGCTCGAAGAATTCAAGCGTAGTAAGTTTGAGAATCCAAAGCCTGATAGATACTTGTTAGCAACACCATCCAACCCATCAACGGGTCTTTACCTACACAGAAGCGTAGAATATCCGACTGGCCATAACCAAGCGACTTCCCAGAATCCTCTTCTCGATATCCTCATCACTCAAGTCGAGCCCATCCAAGTTGACGTTATTCGTGCCGTTCTTGAGCACAAAATGCACGCACACGGCTCTTAGGACGAGTGGTACGAGTGCCGCGGCCACAATCTTGTCCTCCTTCAGTAACTTTTCGACACGCACATATCTACCGGCCATTCGTGTAAGGATGATGGCCATGCAAAAGACTGTGATCCACCACGAGACAAGCAGGGTTGGCTTGTCTTGGTCAAAGGCCCGCGCATCGGGAGCCGCCGAGTAGAGCGACATGGCGAAGAGCTCGAGGGCAGTACGCCCGGTGGTGAGTTACTAATGAGCCAGATCGGATCAGGTTGATGTGAGTATTGATCGTTGGTGCATTGGTACGAAAGTCAAAGAAAAAAGCAATGAGTGTAACTAGGCGGGGAAAAGCAAAGATTTGGGGAACATCAGGGTTCCTGCGTTTGAGGACGGATGCGGGACATTAATGAATCCCCAGCATATCCAAAGGCAACAAAACAAGGGGTCTGGTGAAGAAACCCTGGTCAATCGGTCCAGACAAATCGTGTCGCCGAAGCAGGACAAGACAAGACGTTAGCTGTGTTGGATGGTCAGCGAAAGCGGCGCAGCTCAGCCGCCACTGGTGTGATGGCGCATTTTAATGGCCAACCATTCACTGAAAAAAAGCCGAGTCTAACTAACTAATGCCAGGGGCAGGCCACCCATTCATTGCTCCTACGAATCCTGTAAGCATCCATGGAACCTACGGATACAAAATGAGCTTTTCTCAATTCGAAGGAACAAGACAAATCTAGTTTCAATAGTTGCGGTCGGATGTGGACTGTATCAAGACAAGTTCATCAGTCCGACGGGGTTTACAGACTCTTTAGATGAAACAGACCCCATTACCGATGGCTCGGACGTTATCCATGTCGCGATCGTATCATGAATGATTGCGAAATCGCTGTCGTTACATTGGGAGAGCGTTGACAGCCAGGGGTACAGTACAGTATCGCATGCTGTTGAGCTAACTACATTCTGAACTACGTGCAGATTGCGAAGTCGGCATGGAAAGATAGCGGATTGGAGCGCGGAAAAGGTTGCCATGGACCGGCGTCTTGGCCTGTTGAAGAAATTGCATAGAATGTGGCGTCAGGGATCAAAAGCCAGAAAGTGGTGTCATTTATTTCTTGAATATTGTTAACGATAATGTGGGTGGTGAATCGATTCAAGGTAAGCGCGCGGAGGGAGAAATAATGTCGTGCTGATGGTGGACTGTGGAGGATAGGTAGAGTTAATCATTGTAATTTGACCGATAAGACGCAAAAATGATGGGCCAATAATGGAGGCTATCACCTCTAAAAGATTGGCCCCATTGTTAACCAATACAATCAGGGGTCAATCAGTATGTTTGCATCGAAAGGATAGCTACAGTGGCTGGCTCGCACGTGGAAATAGCCCCTAATCACAAGCTCAAGATTCAGTCCCGTTGCTAGCCCGAGCGAAGGATTTTCGTGCGATGCATTCTTCAGTCTTCACATGTCGTCAATTCTCTACTATGAGCATCATTGACAATTCAAGTCTGGGGAAATAAACATTACACGTCTCGGGTAAATGAGTTTCTATGTGTCGTCTACTCTGGGGAACGAAATGTCGCCTTGTAAGGCCAACCAAAGAAAGTCTTTGTCGTTACATAAAGGAGACGTAACAGTTTGAGATTGAAGATTTTGGTGGCAAGCACTGTTTTTTTTTTCCGCCAGGCGCCCGGGCTTTCCACTTTTCAGGTGGATGTAGCAGGCCCTATTGGTGGATCAATATCCCTGCGACGTTGAAGCTTTCAGGAGATGCTTCGTCTGACAGCCCGATAATTCGTTAGTTGGTCCCCGAGTCTGATCACGGTCGCTTTCCGGCCGGTGCTCGCTCAATTTGCTGATGTTCTCTTCCTTCCCGAATTAATCTAGACCCGAATTTGACTTTGAACCCTTTTTTCCCAGACGAACCTTGGGATGCCCTTCAGGCTTCAGCCACTCCGAGACCTGGCTGGCGAAATGTGGACTGCCACGTTTCTGGGCCGCGTTCTTTTATCATTGCTAGGCTTGATTGAATCCATGATATCCATCCTAGCTCAGGTTCAAACTTGACGCATCCCGCACCTAAACTCTCCAATTCCGCTTTCTCCTCTGTATAACAGATGAAGCCGGAAACCTCCGCTCCCGCCTCCGCTATCTACAATTCAGTATTCAGCTCGCCATATTTACGAGAAACATTTCTCCTATCACATCTTCAGTCCCCTAATCAACGTTGTGCCCGGGTACCATCCCTCTGGGTCCCGGACTTAGCGTCGGCCATTTAGCGATTAGCCCACCCGAAGCGGTAGATCCTCCGGATTGGCTTCCTCTGAAGCATTCTGAAGCAGCCAGGTTTGCGAATCAAGATTTGACTATTGATTACTAGCGAAGCCGATAACGGACAACTTGCTTTATTGAATTATCGGCGGATATAGGTGTTGTCCGGAAATAGCTACTCGTCCGTGACAGTTGCCTCCCAGCCTGGACCCGTCAACCTGTAGCCTCTAGGGTAACTGTATATAGCTCGAGTGAAAATGAGTTGCCAATCTAGAGGGAGTGAAAAGGTTCCATGAATAAATCATCAATGTGATCATTTGATTGGAGGAAAAGAAGAAAATGAGCTACAACAGAACGAGAACAGGTCTTGGCATGATGGAAATGGCTCAAAGGACTTCTGTAGTGAATGTCGCGATAGAAATGTACCTCATTCCATGTCCCAGTCGAAAAGGATATTCAGACTACCAGCTAGCTCTGGAACAACTACCTTGTAAGGATGGATAGAAGTAAACAGTATTCAAAACGAGAGTCCTCAAGGGGGCAAAAAGTGAAAAACATACAACAGTGAGGATTCCCCAGTCGTCACCGACCTGAGTACTAATTCACCGCTTCTCGGCTTGACTATGGGAGAGCGGACGGGATCCCGTATTTTCCAAGAGCTATGGTCGTATGTGATTGAGTGATCAAGAACTTCAGCTGATATAACCTCATCTTCAAATTGCTGTTGCCGTCACACTTACAAGTATGAGAGTATTCCCTTGAAACTGGACTGGTCGGCTTACGGAGTAAATATTAATCCGCCAAACTCGCTGTTTGTCTTCTTTCCAGCCAATTAGAATGACAAGGTCTTTTGTAAACTTTCATCCCCTATACCATCACCAGGATGGAATCTCACTCAATACCTCATCTTGTCTATGTATTACTCGCATCAATCACTTTGCTGTACCTGTTCCAGTTTATTCTCATTAGACGCGATATTGGTAGTCATGATTCCCGCAAACCCCCAATGTTGCCATACAACATCCCGCTAGTCGGTCATTTGTTCCAGTTTCTGTTGGATACACGTCGGTTGTTTGTCAAAGCCTCGTAAGACTTCATCTACTCACCACTTCCAAATCTTCTTACAGAATATTTCAAAATATAGGTCATACTGTGGAGTAGATACACCTGTTCGAATCAAGCTTTTCAACTGTCACATGACTATTGTAAACGGCGCGAGAAATAATATCACAGCGCTACTTGAAAAGTCCCAGGACCTGAAAAGCGAGCAATGGTGTTTTGGAAATATGTTCAACGCGTTTAGTGTAGATAACCGTGGTGCATCATTCTGTCTCTTTGACAACGAGGAAAAACGCCAGCAGGTCCGCAGCCAGTACCAAACCATCCATGCTAGTCTGAGCGGCGAAGCTCTCGGAGACATACAGCAACGAGTCATCCGCGACCTTTCATTGCTTCTCACGCACACAGGTCTCAGTACTGAAGCATGGTCCAACATCCCGGATTTGTATAACTCCTTGATCTGTAAATTCTCCTTCCAAGTCCTCACCCTATCCCTCTTTGGACCACACATCTTTGAAATCGACCCAGATTTCGTGTCCAACTTTTGGGCATTCAACACTTATCTACCGAATCTTGTCAAAGGGTGGCCGCGATGGTTGACCCCGGCGTCGCATAGGGCTAGGGACAAGATGAAAGAGCATTTCAAGAAGTGGCACGAGATGAAGAGCAAAAGAGATGCTGACGGCGGAATAAAGTGTACAAAGCCTGGAGAAGAGAACTTTGGCTCAAAGCATGTCGTGGATCGACATGCATTCTTTGCAAAGATGGGATTGAGTGAGGACACCATTGCTGCAGAGGACTTGCATCTTCTCTGGGCGTAAGTCGTAACTTGGACAAACGCAACCAAATCTAACAAAGTGTATTAGTGCTACCGCAAAAACGATTCCCGCCATAGGCTGGATGATTATTGAAGTCATCCAACGTCCACATCTACTAGCAAAAGTCCGTTCTGAAATCACTCCTTTTATAGACCTATCTTCCAGCAAAAGCACACCAGTTATTGACGTCGAGGGACTATGTGAACGGCCTTTGGTCCAGTCGATATACGCAGAAGTTCTGCGTTTACATAGCGGTGCTATAATTGCTGGAGTACCTCGGTCAGATTTAACTATCGCAGGCTGGAAGTTTTCGAGAGGGGAGCCCATTTTGGTACCCTCACTCGGAGCTGCTCGGAACACGCAAGCATCGAATCAAGGTACACCTGCTGATTCTCACTCCTTGGATGAGTTTTGGCCAGAGCGATTCATCACCGACCCTCATAATACTGCGCATGGGCATCTGTCTTTACAGAAACAAACTGCTCTCACGAATGATCATTCCGGCCAACCCAAGATTCAGCATAAACTCCCGCAACCGGCCCTTCCATTGGAAGGTACTGAAGGACATTGGCTTCCGGATGAAGGTGGCCTACTTGGATGCCCTTATAGCACTTTTGCTAAGAGCACAACCATTGTCATTGTGGCCATGTTTCTTACAGCCATAGATATCAAAGTTATGCCGCAGAATGCTCCAGTTCAGAACGACGCGAAATACTTTATGTTAGGCATAATGCCTCCAGATGGATCTGTAAGTGGCAGAATAAGAGGAAGGGGTTATCGGGCATGCCATCACTGTCATACGTTCTCTTAGGATTCTTGAAATTGTAGTTGATTGCGAAGAAAAGACATCATTTAGCACAAAAGCTTCATCTCTTTCGCCTGCACGCCGAAGTGTGGTGTGGTGAGGAGACACCGTCGTGCGGCCTCTTTGCACCCCTATCATATGCTAGAGTGCCTTGCGAAGAACATCGTGAACGATTCGAGCGAGAGCCAGGCATTTCTCCTCCTCGAACTTTCTTCCAACAATCTGAACACCAACGGGTGCTCCATCATAGAGAACCGGGTCATCTATACCAGTCAACAAAACTACTCATGCAGAACATATAGCCAAAAAGAATTCTATTGTAGGGCATGACTCACAAGCTTCCCAATTCTTCCTGTCCAAGTCCCCCAAAGGCTTGTATGAATCGTCAAAGACATCAATGCTCGCATCAGCTCGGATCGTAGGTATAACGACAACCGAATAGTTGGTTACGTTCATAGCATCGGTGTACGCTACAATTCTGTTCAGCATCGCGATACAACATTTCCGTGATATGCAAGACTACCTCCATGATAGAACTTTCCTGGTATCACAGCTGCATGCGGCGCAACAGGCATCAAAACGGCGTCCACAATTTGCCCTACATGAATCAGCCTCCGGCTTGATGCTGTGAAGGTTTATCCCTTACCGTCTAACTCTTTGGTAGAGTTCCAATAATCTGAGTACTCTCGCTCATACTCGAGGCCCTGTATGGTCAAATCCTGATACTTGAGGAGCTCTGTCGGTGTTTTAAGTTTAAAGCCGTCTTCGAGGTCTGGTATTAGGGGTTCACCAGATCGGTCAAGGTGGCTATGGACATCGTGTGCTCCATCTGCACCAAAGAAGCCGCCCTGCAACAAGAAACGTGTTAGGTTTCGTGTAGAAGATTTTAAGAGAGGAGATGAACTGACGATTATGGTTGTGGCTCTCTCCTGTGATGGTGGTTCCCAGTCTACCACCTTTTTTGCGTAAGCTGCAAGATTTACCAGTTGGGCCATCATCACTGACCTTATGTCCGGCCTTTTTTAAAGCTTCGGCAACAACACGCAGTCCACGAAGAACAGGAGGGTGAGGCCCAACCATCCCATCAGACCAAAGCACACCCATCTTCAAGGGCTTCCCGCCTGACCTGACGTTACCCTTCGAATCGGCTCTAGATATATATAGATTCATCATCTCGTTTCTAAAAGGAATTGGGAAGACAGCTGGATCCCGCAGCCACGGCTCCGTACTGAGAACAGACTTGAACACCACCTCGAGGGCATCGATGGAAGTCCCCATGAAGCCAAGAGTTGACCGGTAAGTATCCTGTCCAGGATTTGTGTTCGCGGCATCGCGATAAGAGAGTCGATTCGAAGTCGGCTTGATAGAGAAGATGCCACAGAAGCCAGTCGGTATCCGTAGTGACCCACCAATATCCGTGCCAACGCCAACCGAGCTCCCGCCCAAAGCCATCAGCGCAGCTTCTCCTCCAGATGAACCACCGCAAGACAGATTTCGGTTATTGGGATTCAAAGTCTCGCCAATGAGATTATTCTTAGTCTCTCCAAAAAGAAGTGTTTGGGGCAGACTCGTCTTGCAGTATAATACCGCTCCCAGAGACAATAGCTCGGTGACGATCTGACTTTCGACCTTGTGAGTTTTGTCCGGGTCTGATATTCCCAGGTTACCGCCGATCCAGCCAACGTAACCCATGGTGGTATCGACACCCTTGACATGGAACTGATCTTTGAGACTAATGGGTAGTCCGTGGAGTGGTCCAAGTGGTTTGTTGTGCTTCGCAAAGTAGTCGTCCAGATACTTGGCACGCTCCAGTGCTTGATCGAAGAAGATCTCGTGCAGACAATTATTCTAGATCAACAGATGAGTACATGTAAAGTTCGAAAGCTGCTGGCTAGATCTTACGATTTGATGTGCCACGGCTGCCCTCCTGCAGAAGGCTGTCGCGACCTGCACGGCTGACAACTTCCTTTCTCTTAATGCTGTCAAAATGGGCGCGCTTTTCATCGAAGTGATGGATATATCTCCTTCATCCAGAAACTGTTCAATGAAGGCCCCGGTGATATCCCGCTGTTGACGGGCGTGCTCAAGGTCTTTTGCGGATAATCTCCATTCCGGGTAGATTCTATTCAGAGTCTCAGCACGCTTCGCAGCGGCTCGATCTTGCCAAGAAACGTTTCCCATGGTAACAAAATCAGAGGACTAGTAGTTGACGACTGGTTGAGATGAGCTGCTGTTATGTATGGTATAGTTATGATGGTGGCAGAGAAGAAAGAGCCAAGACCTCGAATGAATGACGACGACATCTGCCTTTTTGTGAAACATGAGACATGTGACCTGTGTACTTGGCATTACGCAGTCGGGAAGACATTACTACCGTTTGGCCATTTTGCAAACCCAGAGATTCTCAAAGATCACAGATTACTAGGTGATATACAGAAAAACTTACCTAATCTTTATATAGAATGCAAGTAGCACCTTTCGCCGTTCATGGCAAGAAAGTACTTACAAATTCAACAAAGGTCAATCAGTCGTAGTACTGATTCTACATTCTTACTTGCCGATTTAAGATTGTAAATCTGGTTTTCTTCTTGACTTTTTGTCCTTCTATGTACTGTATCAGATTGTGTTTGGCACAAATGCTTAAACATGTCATACTAACTATTATGACTTCCTGCTGATTTAAGACAATCTCCTACCGCCTATCCAAGTCCAAATTGAAACTTCATCTAGAGAGTCCAAGGGCTACGGCCAATAGCCATAGCGGGCCATGCGATTATCGAGTGCCTGTCCTTCTTCTCCTTCGAAAGCTGTCTCGTGCTGGGCCCGTAACTCTACGCCGGCTCGTGACGCACACCTCTGTAATTCCTTAATCTTCTCTGTGCTTTCGACAGCCCCATGGCGATAGTAAGGCCAGATATCACCGGCCAATATTAAATTTCGAAGTCCGGCTGCGCTATGGCGCTGGCTGTTCAAGAACCGCTCTATCAGCCCCATGACCTGCTCAGATGTCCATTCATAATCGTCTCTCCACCCCAGCTCAGCCGACAGAGTGAGCGACACAAGACTCGATGGAAGTATGCATTCCAAAGGTCTCATGGTTCGCGATGAGATGCCTTGGAGAAAGCAAAAAGGTATCGTCAAGCTGCGTAGAGCGACGAAGTCTTGAAGGCTCAGAAGGCCGGCCAGATGGTTGATTTCTATATCGTTGTCTAGGGTTTCGTTGACATACAAAACCAGTTCTCGAAGTCCATATCTTAAAGGTTGCAAAGATGCACCCAAGGTATTGAGGCTGATGTAGCGGCCGATTGGAGTGCCGGTATCTTTGGCATACGTCCATTTGAGTTTCGTTAAATTGGGTGAAAGGGCCAAGACCGTCTCCAACCCTTGATCAGGCCTTGCGCACAGAGAAAGGCCCTTCAGGTGTTCCATAACAAGAGGGCTCGGTAGCGAATGCCATGGTAAAATGCAACGAGGGTAGGTGACAATGGAAATTTCCTTTAGCTGTGGCAGTCGGAAGAGGCCGAGACAGCAGGACTGAACATCAAAACCATGCCGCCTGCGAGACACATCTAAGTGAGAGACGGCGAACTTTGTCAGAGATCCAAAGGTGGAGATATTGAAAACTCCTTTCAAGCTAAACAATAAAGTAATCCATTCGCCGTTGATGGAAAAGTCTGGCCCAAGAAAAACCTTCTGGACGTTTGGAATAAGGGCTATCAGAAAGGCGACAATGGCACCAAGTGTCCCTCGTGCAATTTGATTGGCCCACTCAGTAGTCTTTTCGGTTTGTCCGATAACTTGTCTAACCCTGGTCTGATCGAGAATTGGGATAGAGCTCACTTCGAAATCCCACCGAAAGCAGTTGTAAACCCCATGTCCGTCGAGGAATATGCTTCTGACCATGCTGGCTAGAGCGGGTCTGTCGAGCAGGGTCCGTACGACCAGCTTGATAGGAGGCGGACTCTTCTCAACCCATGCCATTTCGATATCATGATAGAGAAATGCTTGAGAGACGCTTCCAAGATGCCTGTTGACCAGTGTCATAGCTCGTTTGTCGGCATTCCTGGTAAGATTGCCAAGGATGAGGATCTGTACCTGTTGTGTAAAGCATGTTTGTTAGATTACTGGGGACTAGGTAGAGCTTCGTCTAAGGCAGGTAGTACCTCAACCGGGCATTTTAAGATATGTGCTTCTGAAGACATGGTTTGGGAAAACGATCGCGGTTTGATGATTTCCACGCTAAGTACTGGCTAGCAGAAGAAAGAGGGAGAGATGAACACCGGAAATATTGACGACTGTGAAGAGCTGGTGCTGTGGCATACCACCAGCTGCTGGCTCGAAGCGTATTAATATCGTGGAAATTTATCTATGCACTATAAGGATATAGTACTATTGTGAAGCTTTCTGCTACCGAGATATCACAATAAAAAAGTGTCACACTCCGATCCTTATACAAGATCCTAGTTAAGCTTTGTGCTCAAGGGCTCGGCAAAGAAAGCTTGATATGACTGACTGTGCCCTAGGATAAGCTTTTAAGCAAAGGGTTAAACGCCCTGTCTGCTGCATTCCTTCCTCTCAGAGCCTTCCCTTTCCGCCACCAAGGAGATAGTACATAAGGTTACAGGTTAACCCAGGAGGACATCCGGTATGCATTATGGTTGTCTGTTTACCTCAATAAAAGTCCTTTTGTTTTGTTTTGGAAAGAGCTCCTCCAGCCACAGAAACAGAATTTCAGTTCACTCCGCCTTGATTCCAGCAAGAACCTCGTTAATGTTCTGAGTAATAGCCCCCACAGGATCCGCGGCATCCATGTCGGCCTTGATTCCATTCGCCCTTTCTGTATACTTGGGGTCCGACAAGACCCTTTCAACTCCATCCCGAAGAGCTTCGCTCGTCGGCCTTCCTGTTCGAAGGTTGACAGCTACACCGGCCCATTCAATAATGGCGCACATCTCTGGTTTATCCTCGCTATCACCTGCCACGACAAGGGGAGTCCCGTGTGCAAGACTCGTACGTACTCCCCCGTAACCGCCATTGCCAACGAACACCGACGCAAGAGGGAGGATGTCATCGAAGGGAATGTAGTCAATTACACGGGTATTCTCAGGGATAGTGATATTAGAGTCAAGCACTGCTCCGCGTTGACCAAGGGCAACGACCACGAGAGTGTTGGGGCGATTCTCGAGTGCCTTCATCGCAGGAACTACAATGTCACTGTAGTCCATGCGGACAGTGCCTTGACAAACGAAGATAATATCTTTGCCAGATGGGTTGCTTGCCACTTCATTCCACCATGCCGGCTTTTCCTCTTGGGCACCGGACTTTGGAAGTTTAGGCATACCCTCAGCAAAGCGAACACTCTTTGGCGCATCGCTTCTGGGATACATCATGGAAGCAGAACACATCTGGAGAAAGCGGTGGGGCCAAACGTACGGCGCATCATTGAAGAATGTGTCATCTGGTTCGCCTCCAGCGTCTTTCAAGATATTGTTGAAGAGCTTTTGGGCGTTGGTGAACAATCCCTTGAGACCTTACCCTAGGAACTCATGAGTACTGGCACCTACTAGGTCGTTTGCCATAATGTTTCTTCTGCAATCTAAATACAATATATCCATATTCAACATTTTCTCGTAATGGGTATTTGTCATCGTTGTGCCCAAGCCTCGAGATGTTTGTTTTCTTCATTTTTGAATATCAGACAACCAAGTTTCGCTAGATACAGAACGTCATTGCAGCTTCACAAACTGCGCCGTATGCTCAGCAATCAGCTCCAACAGCTATCAGAGATCGGTTTCGTAAAGTGCCAAGGTATTATACGAAACAAATTAAAGGAAAACCAGTCATTTTCTCCGCATTTCGCAGAGGACAAGATGAGCTTCGTCGACTCTAAATTTAACATGCGGTTACCCTGTAGATCTTGTAGATCACATGTCGTTAATGGCTGTTAGCGAATGGCCTAAGCCGCAATTAAAATTGACCTCATAAAAGCCACAACTATTGCTAAGGCTGTCAGTGGCTTCGTCGTACAGAAAACGCCAAGCAGCGGCAACACCAAGGAATTGAATGCCGACTTAGCCGCCTTTCTGGCGCCTTCTGACGAAAGACAAGGCTTGGCCAAGTGGAGAAAGCTGACGTGGAAGCAATACACACAAGATGTGTTTCCACAAAGGAGTTGAGAAGAGACACTCTTTTTCTTCCATCCTCTCCTCCATCAAAGACAGACGGACAGAAAGACACAGCCTTAGTCAACAGACTTGCTCTCAATCGTTACCGCAAGTTGTGTTGCTTCGGGTATGTTTCGCCGGACAGGGGTTATTGCTTGACTAGACCACTCCGGAACTAGAACTAGAACTTCGCCGCCCCGCAGGCATCTCATAGGCTGGAAAATGCCTTCCACGGGTCTTGAGGACAAGACGACATACAATGACAAGTATGTTGTTCTGTACGACTTCAGTGAGATAGGTAAGTTGTATTCTTCACTGGATCAGAAACAAGACACTGATATTTGCGGCACAGACCATGATACTGCTGTCAAGGAGATCAAAACTTTGCTTCAAGACTTGGAAGAAGTCGGTCTGCACACAGAGGTGAGAGCAGGTTATGAACAGACTCTCCTTATCTTTACCAGAGCTCCGCATGAGTTGCTAGGGAACTGGGTGTACAAATCAAGGCGAGTCAGTTTCCCATATCAAGAGACTCACTCTAACTAAGAGACACAGGGTCAAAGACTGGCTATACGGAATCGTTCCAAATCACCCCGGTGGTGATAAAAACACTGTAGTCAATGGAGCTTACGAAGCCGAGGACATTCTCTCCGCATATCATCTTGTCAATTGGTCAAAGGATCTTGGTGGAGCGGGGATTACACCCGGGACTGGGCAGTGGGAAAATGTAAAGGCAATTTTCCCTATGCATAATCCCAAGGTCAACCAATCTCTTCTGAGTTACCTGAGCAGGCGCATCTTCCTAACGCCAGAGGATATCGACTCTATTCGCGATCTCCACGGCTCAAAGGTACATCTTAAGCTCGCTTCACTTTAAGCAAGAAACTAACACTCCCAGGTTGCATTTTATTTTGCCTTCATCCAAACGTATCTCTTGTTTCTCACATTCCCAGCCATTACCGGAGTCATCGCATGGCTATGGCTTCCACAATACTCCCTCGCCTATGGTATCCTGACCAGTGTCTGGTGTACCGTCTTCTTGGAGTACTGGAAGATCCAAGAGATCGACTACAGTCTCCGATGGAACGTCAAGGGAATCCACCACGTCAAAGTCAACCGCCCGCAATTCAAGTACGAGAAGGAATACGTCGATGATACAGGACGCAAGCATTATTATTTCCCGCGCTGGAAGAAGGTTGCTCGCCAGCTTGCACAGATTCCGTTTCTGCTTTTTGCGTTTGTGGCTTTGGGCATCACCATCATCGCTGTCTTTGCTATTGAGATCATGATCTCGGAGACATATGCTGGACCTTACAAGGATTACCTGGTAAGCGTTTACACCTTGTCTGACATTTTGGCTACTAACCTGGACAGGAATACCTCCCTACAATCCTCCTCGCCATATCTCTTCCATACATCACCTCAGCCCTTGAAGACGCAGCCGAACGGATGACCGAATACGAAAACCACCGCACAGCCGATCTTCACGAAATGTCACTCACTCAAAAAGTCTTTGTTCTCAACATGTTCACAAACTACTTACCAATTTTCCTTACTGCTTTCATATACATTCCCTTCGGTGGTGATGTCGTCCCGAAACTCGAAAGCATCCTCGTCAAAGCTTTCGCCAGTGTCGGCAAGAAATTCGTACACCAGCCGTTCCATCTTGATGCAGACAGGTTGAGGAACGAAGTCATTGCGTTGACTGTCACTGGCCAGATTTCAGGGTTTTTTGAGGAGAACATTGTCCCGATGCTGAAGCATAAACTCTCAGACTGGTACAGAGATTACCGACGATCGCGCTCACAAGGCGATATGCTACTCGCTGTTGTCAAGGATGAGCCCGAGGAAACAGCTTTCTTGTCCCGTGTGCGCAATGAATCGATCCTTCCCAAATACAATGTCCAAGACGACATCGCTGAGATTGTGCTACAATTCGGCTACCTAGCCCTGTTCTCTCCAGTCTGGCCCATCATTCCAATTGGTTTCTTAATCAACAACTGGATCGAACTACGATCGGATTTCGCAAAGATTTCTCTCGAGCATCAACGTCCTGCCCCCGTTCGATCAGACGGAATTGGACCTTGGATCTACTCCCTCGAAGCCCTCACCTGGCTCGGCAGTATCTGCACCGCCTCCATTGTACATCTCTTCAGCAGCAACAAGATCGACGCCGCCCTTGGCAGCTGGGCCACTCTCCCAGTAACCGTGTTCATCAGCGAACACGTTCTTCTTCTCCTTCGCTCCCTTGTCCGCTTCATTCTTCAACAAATCGGTTCCGACCGCATCAGGGAAGATTACAACCAGCGCTACGCGAACCGAGTCAAGCATCTTGAGGAAATCGAGACCAAGAAGCAGACGGGTCTTGCAGTACGTGAAGCTCACCGAGAACGTCGCAAGTCTGTTCTTGTCATGGAGCGAGATCCTTTCTGGACTCGACAGGTTGACAGTGGGGCGAGTGAGCTAGCAGGTGTTACTTTGATTCAGCAGGTTAAGAAGAATGAGACCTCAGGGGATCAGGAGAAGACAGACTAAACACCCAGGGGACGACAAAGGATGAATGACTGGCTCCATAGACAAATGTTATAGAACTGTATACTAGAAAGTTTCCTATGTATGTAAAATGAAAAAAACGAGTTTACTACAATTAACTAAATATCCTGTTTAGAGAAAGAAAGATTTAACAATTAATCATCTTTACGTTACCACATATTAGGTTTTGCCTCTATGATAAACCCATTATACCTCGACCTCCTGGCCTCCTCGTTACATTTACTGTATAGTAGGAAAACAAGAGAGCATCGGCTATACTTTGTACAAGACAAAAGTTAAAACAACCGAGGGGCTACACTGCAGAGAGATTGAACCTCTGTCATAGATCACATTGCTCAATATGCAAATATCGTCAAGGTTAGTCTCACGAGAATGGTCTGAGACAGATCTGTACACATATTCCACCCCAATGTGTGTCTCTGATTCGAGAGCAATTATCGTGATATTGAGCACATTACGATAATCAGTTGTTGTACAGGAATGAGGGTTACGTATGACTGTTGGACATCGCTTCAGTCATGGTCACACGACTAGTGCGTGGGATACTTCTGTGGTCTACAAATATGCTGCTGCTGTCGCCTAGACTGCTGACGTTAAAGTTAATAACAATCTAACACCAGTTATTTTATTCGGAAAAAATGAAGCCTTTCACTATATCTTCGTTGACTATTGCGGCATCTGTTGTGTCGGCATACGTCGCACAGCATCGTCTCACGCCCAACACGCTGGCCTTTGGTGGGAAACACCAAAACAACAACCCTCGATGTGATCTTCCCCGACCGGTCGATCCATCGGGCGATGGCTTGGCAAGCTCTTATGAAGTGTTGTCTTGGGACAAATCTATTGATACCATGATTGATCGTCTCAGATCGATTGTGCGTCTTCCCACAGTCTGCTACGATGACATGGGTGGTTTCGACGAGGACGAAAGATAGAAGCCATTTTCCCAGGTCGGTGGCGTTCTGAACAGCTCTTACCCAAACATGCAAGTCATTAACCTGCCCTGATTAGTTATGTAAATGTTAACGGTGATGGTATCGCAGACACAAGTACACAACTCCTGATGTCATCAACAAATTCGGTCTCGTGTACACCTTCGAAGGGTCTGATAAAGATCTCAAGCCCATCCTCTTGGCCGTTCACCAAGACGTCATCCCCATAAAAGAAGACACGCTTGATGAGTGGGACCATCCACCCTTCGACGGTTACTACGACAAGCGAGACGGATACCTTTACAGACGTGGTACTGCTGATGACGAATCTGCAATCAAGGGCCTGATGTCCGCTCTTGAAGCTCTTCTGTCTCAAGAGGACTACGATACTCGCCGCACTGTAATACTTGCCTTCGGTTTCGATCACAAGTGGTCTGGTGATCGTGGTGCGAAGACATAGCCAAATATCTCCAGCAGAAATACGGAGAGAACGGCATTGCTGTTATCCTTGATGAAGGTGGTGCGGGGCTGCAGCAAATAGACAATACCCTGTACGCTCTGCCTGCAGTCTATGAGAAAGGGTATGTGGATATTTGGTTCAACCTGACTGTGCCTGGAGGCGATAGCTTTGCTCCTCCACCGCATAGTGCAATTGGCATCGTGTCTGAAATCGTTACTACCTTGGAACAGAGCCAATTCGACCCCAAGATTGAGTGGAGTGGCCCTGTTCATCAAGGCTTAACCTGCCTTGCTCGATACTCACCTCATGCCTTTCCCTAGTTGACGAGATCAATCCGCTGAGGCGATCTCGACGGGGCTGCTCGGTTCTTGGCACATCTTCCACCCGCGACCCAATATCTTGTTCAGACATCCCAATCCATGGATATTATTTCCGGCGGACAAAAGATTGATGCATTGCCGGAACATGTCGACCGCAGGATACAGTAGGCAGTATCGAGCACGGAGTTGTCCAGTTGGTTCAAAGCGTTGTGAATAAGTATGGTCTCCGCTCTGAACCCTTTGAAGAAGATGATGACTACAATGATTACCTTTTGTCCGAGGGATTGACCCGAAAAGCGCGTAAACAGGGGCCTAGTAGTGGCACGTTGAGCCTGGAAGCCAGGAAGAAATATTTCCCCGCGACGTCTGCACCTACCAGCGGACGTGTCTGGGATATATTTGCTGGAACGGTCAGATATACATGGGGCAGAGAGTCTCCGTATGTGGTCCTGGCTCCTGGAGGTATGACAGGCAATACTGATGCTCGTCACCACCAGAGTAAGTCATACAGGGTAGGATAGTGAAGTTGATGAAAGTTGACGTCTGTTCAGGTTTATCCAAGAATATTTACAGATGGAATCCAGGTACTCGAAAGTCAATTGCTCACGTACGCAATACCAACGAACGTATGGCGATGGATGTCCAACTCAACATGGCCAAGTTCTACTACGATTTCATCCGCAACTTCGATCAAGCAAACATCGACCAAAGAAACTTACTCGAGACAAGGATGGATCAGAGTGCAAGTACAAGAGTTATGGATACATCCAGTTATCACCGTAGAGCCAAGATATTTGTATGGACCTCCTAACCCTGCAGAGTAGCAACTTGCGAAGCTTGTTTGTGTTAATACCGATTTATTCCCCTGCTCGTCGTGAATTCTTCCGGTTTCCCGATCGTCTGATCTTTTTTGTGACTGTCTTGTTGCATTCGATTTGTTTCTGTATACGCGTATAATAATAATAAAGTGAGCGCTTCCTTTAACAAGACCCGCTCACCTGTTACAGTTCGCTAACCCTTGACTGTCAACCCTTGCGAACATCTGTTTCCACCAATCAGATGCATCCAATATCCGAAATCTTGAATTTCTGGTCCGTAGTTATTTCGATGTTGATTGAGTTTTCCTTCGTTTATTTGACCACGCGATTGAGTTTACATAGTCTTAAACTCTACTGAAAGCACTTATAGTATTCTGCAGATAACAACACAACATCAGCCTGGTTTAGAAACGCCAAGTATGTTTCTTTGAACAAGTTTCGTTTTCTCTTCTCTGTATGATCGCCCGAAACCGTTTAGCCGCACCGAGGTTTGAGACGTGTCGCCTAACTCCCAGACAAGGATCTCTCCGTTGTCAAACACAAGCCCCCATGCCCATTTTCTCTCACATTGGCCCATGATTCTCCTCAGACCCAATTATCAACTTCGGCGTCTATGTAAGGAACCGTTTCAGAATCCGGCTCATGGTCAACCATCGACATTCGCGCCGAGTTTTCCGAGGAACCGAGATTCCAGCAATGATGTCGTCCGATACTGACAGGCCAGGCCAAGGAAAAAGGGGACCGACTAGATTGGGGCGTCTAGAAGCTTGATATAAGGACGGTTTCCTTCCCTCGTCCTGGCTTCTTTTCTTCTTTCCTCTCCATCCCATTCTTTCTATTCCATTCAGAGATCTGATCCTTCACTCGCAGCTGTTGCTTGCGCCTTTCTTTCTTTTTCTCTACGAGACATTACATTCCTTGCAAGCCCTGGTGGTTTCGCTTCACTCTCTAAACAATACCTACATACATACAATCATTTTTTTACTCAAAAAGCAAAGCAACATTCAAGATGCGCACTTCATTCTCTACCGTTTTGGCCCTTGCCGCCGCTCTCCCCACCGTCTTCGCCCATTACAACTTCGAGGCTCTCATTGTCAACGGCGAGGTCACTGAGCCTTACCAGTACGTCCGAAAGACCACCAACAACAACAGCCCCATCACCGATGTCACCTCCAAGGACATCGTCTGCAATGCTGGCGGCCTCGACAAGGACATCCGCGCCGCCACTAAGACCATGAAGGTCTCCCCCGGTGACGAGGTTGGCTTCACCGTTGCCAGCGAGATGGGTCACCCCGGTCCTCTCTCCGTCTACCTCAGCAAGGCCCCCGATGGCACTGAGGCTTCCGACTACCTTGGTGATGGCGACTGGTTCAAGGTCTACGAGATGACCTGGAAGAAGATTGGAGCTGAGGGTGTTGAGTGGGCCAACTACATGAACGGCCAGTCTGGCGGTATCCAGAACTTCACCTTCACTCTGCCCAAGGACACCCCCAAGGGTACCTACCTCATGCGCGCCGAGCACGTCGGTCTCCACGGTGCTGGCGAGAAGAACGGTGCTCAGTTCTACATCGGCTGTGCCCAGATCACCGTTGACGGTACCGGTGCTGGCAAGCCTTCTCCTCTCGTCAAGCTCCCCGGTGCCTTCAAGGCCACCGACCCCAGCCTTCTCCTCAGCATCTACTACCCTCCCGTGACCAAGTACGATGCTCCTGGCCCCCGAACCTGGCCCAACGCCTGCACTGACCACACCCCCAACTTCGCCGGTCAGGCTAGCGATGGTGACTGCACTGGTGACAAGAAGTCTGGTTCCGACTCTGGCAGCGCTGCTCCCGTCGCCAGCGACGCCCCTGCCACTGAGGCCCCTGCCACTTCTGCTCCCGCTGCTACCCCTACCGCTGCCGCTGTCACCACCTCTGCTGCTGCTGCCCCTGTCGCTACCAAGGCTCCTTCCAGCAAGTGCAAGGCCAAGCGCGCTGCTAAGAAGGCTGCCAAGGCCAAGCGTGCCCTCAAGAAGAACTAAACTTTTGCCTTAGTCGGAGTGGATGGAGATGTTTGAAGTCAAGATTAGATCTTGGATCTCTGCGTGGTTGGAATGATGGATACTTAATTGTACCCCACGTACGATTTGTTCTTTGTATATATAGACTTAGTCACCGTACTCAAATACACCTACGAGTGAACATAAATACTTTTCTTTGGAAACCGTGACGGTATGTAAATGACCATGTCAACTCAAACTCCACATAATAGAAACAGAGACTCATTCGACATTTGCATTGGAATCATCACCACTGGTGCAAAGAGAAAGAGGTATGATCCGCGAATATCCTTGATTTAAAAATTATCAACTAGAGAAGTAGAATTATATAAGGAGTGTAGAAGAAAGTATGTTCCGTCGTAGCAACAGCATGCTTATGTTCAAACCAGCCAGCTACATGATTTTACCAAAGCCTTTCCCAGGCTGTAAACCCCCTCCACCTCAATCATCCCCCGCCAACTCAAATCCTGCGAAGCTCCTAGTAGTGGTTGCCGTAGCCGCCCTTCTTGCAAACACCCTTGTGCTGGTCGTAGTAGTAGCCCTTCTTGCAAGAGCACTTCTTGGTGTGCTTGTTAAAGACCTGGTCGTGCTTCTTGCAGACACAGCCGCCGTACTTGTACTCAGCCTCGTGGCCGCAGTCGTAGGCGCACTTGTGGCCGTTCCAGCTCAGGTCCTTGGGGCACTTGCAAGACTTGCTCCAGCGGTCGTAGTACTGTCCCTTGGGGCAGTCCTTGACACACTTGCCATAGATCTCTGAAGTACCCTTGGGGCAAACACACTTGTGAGCGTGCTTATCAAAGTACTTGCCTTCAGAGCACTTAGGAACACACTTGCCATACTTCCACTCAGTACCCTTGTTGCATTCGCACTTGTCGGAGTGCTTGTTGTAGTACTGTCCCTTGGGGCAATCCTTGATACACTTGCCGTACTCGAACTTCTCACCCTTGGGGCAGACACACTTGTTGGCGTGCTTGTCGAAGTATTGGCCGTGAGAGCACTTGGGAACACACTTTCCGTACTTCCACTCAGTACCCTTGTTGCATTCGCACTTGTCGCTGTGGTGGTTGTAGTAGGTTCCGCGGGGGCAGTCCTTGATGCATTTTCCGTACTTCCAAGAGGTGCCGTGAGGGCATTCACACTTGCCAGAGTGCTTGTTGTAGTCCTGTCCCTTGGGGCAGTCCTTCACACACTTGCCGTACTTCTCAGAGGTGCCCTTGGGGCAAACACACTTGCCAGCGTGCTTGTCGTAGTATTGTCCCCACTTGCACTCGGGAACACACTTGCCGTACTTCTCCTCGTAGCCATCCTTGCACTCACACTTCTTGGAGTGCCAGTTGTAGTACTCGTTGTCCTTGCAAGTGGGCTTCTTGCGGACACACTTGCCGTACTTCTCTTCGTAGCCGTCCTTGCACACACACTTCTTCGAGTGCTTGTTGTAGTACTCGTTCTCCTCGCATGATGGAGGAGGGTAGTAGTTGCGCTCAGCGAGGAACTCAGACTCGTCACGAGCCTCAATAGGAGCAGCTTCGTCGCGGGCCTCCAGGCTGAAGTCGGCGTCGACATCAGGCAGGGCCTTGACCGAAACGGTCAGGGCAAAAAGGCTGACCAGAACGTTTTTGAAATGCATGATAGGCGAATTGCTTGCCTCTCAGCAACGAAAGTGATGATTGGAGTTGAAAACGAAAGATGAGGAGTGAGTGAAGGGAGGAGATCAGTCAAGGTTGAGAGACCAGTGCCTTTTGACTTGAGAGTGATGAGGAGGATGATAGATTCGATTTGGGGAGGAAATGGTGAGGTTTAAGTAGTTGTTGTGAAGCTGCCTGAAGACTATCAGGAACACGAGATCTTGTTGAAGAGGTGGTGTACCATGCCATGCTATGCTGATGCTCGACCAAGTCATCCCAGCATCCAGATAGGAAGTCAGCTCATGCTGCTTTGGGAACCATGATGATCCCCATGTCAATAGTCCCAAAGCTAATTCTCCTTAGGCCGGCTCGTCGCTCGTTGTCCTTGCCCCTTGGTAATGTGGCATGCATGCCAATCCCAGCCTCAACTGGGGCTGCCAGCTGTCGGGCTTCGAGGTTGCATATACTCCTCCCAATGAACAGGGAAGACACAGCCCTCGCACGAACATGGGTGCGGTGGTTGGGTTCACGACAAACCACAACAGAAGAAGACAAGGGTGTTGAGGGTAAACCAAGGTTAGCCCAACGTTATGCTTACTGGAAAGTATATCCGTCAGACGTGAGGTTGATCGTGATAGACTCCATTCTGGGCTCGATAAGATTTCAACTATGACATAGAAAGAAAGAGGAGACTACCAGAAACAGATTAGCAATATTCTAATTTTATTCCTATGGCAGCTTCTTTGGGGAATAGAAGGCTTGAGTGACAGTTGGTTTTCTCCGTGATTCGACGGCTGGGAAAGCCTCATCTGCGCCGTATATCGGAAAGCGACGACCCGGCTGAACCTGTGAGTAGTATCTCGTCACAAAGAGACATGTACGATGGGTGCGACCTCTGGCAAAAGAAAGGTGACAGCTCTGACGCACAAGGCTTCGCGCCAGCAGATACTTTCTGGCTGCAGCTGCAGCTGAAGCGTAAAGAGTGTGGAGCATCACACTCTGATTTTGGAATACGAGGTTCCTCTAATGCAGCGTATGAGGGGTAGGTAATCTTGTATGAATGCAATTGTATGTTGGTGTTGTAAAGTCAAGGAAAATCCAAATCTGACTTGGATGGTAATGCTGGCTTCTCGTTGGACACCGTTTGAGAAGCCGTTATTAGCTTTGGTAATAGAGGCTCAAAATGGGTGCAGATTTGCTCAACCCCTCTTCATCTTAGATCAAAAAATCAAGTCAAGCTATTTAGACGAGGTCGTAAGGCTGGCTAATGCAGGCCGATAATCTTTGGTCTGACCATCATCTCTTAGATTTGCCAGGGGAAAGCAGAAGCTGAAAGTCGTGGTTGGAAGAGCGTGAGCGCGACAAGCATTACCCCTGTCCATAATTCTTCGGAGCCGTACTCTTGGCTTCCTTCCCGTGCCTTGCTAAAAAATGCCTACGGCTGATCTCAACCCCTGGAATCATGAAGAAACGAATTGCGGGTTGGTTGTTTTTGTTTTCAGGTACCGTGATTACCGTAGACGCACGGAGGTACATAGTGACCAGATCAATTTTTCAGGGATGCCAAGGTGGAAAAGGAAAACCTGATATTGCAAATACGAGGATGGAGAAATGGGTAATTAGCAAATTTATTCATGGAGGCGTCATACGAGACAAAGTGATTGGTAGTGAAAGCAGCCACGAGAAAGGTACGCCCCTTGCGTGTGAAACGCAGGCACTGAACTAGACCTCAGTCTTGTATGTGTATGTATGTATGTAAATATAGCATAGCCCAGGTCGTTGGGGACAGCTGCAGGAGCATTGACATTTGTTGGTTGCAGCCATAACGACAAGGTTGAATGGTGCTTGTCTTACTGTACGGTACAGCAGCCAGTAGCGCCAAGTTGGAGAGCACTACCAAGGATACGTATATAGTCCTGCAACTAAAATTATGCAGCCACATCAACGTGTTCTACCAAAGAGGGGGTGGGCATCAACCGACCGACCGTTCCGGATCACCGAGACCCGATGCATACCGAGCAGGACAAAAGAAAATGCAATGTCATGTCATGTAATGCAGTTTGTTTTGCCTTGCTTCGCTGCTGCAGAGATCAAACAGCGCAGCGATCGGATTCACCGTCTCCTGCGATGAATAAATAGAACCTTACAAGCCGTATTGTACTGTGATGGGAGAAGAAAAAGAAAATATGCCCCGCCGAGCACCCGAAAAGACCAAAAGAGATCCGTCGTGTCGATTCAATAGTGGACGCCAGCTCCTGCGATCCAATCCATCGTGGTTGGAGAGTCAAAGTCTCAGATGACAGGGGATCCCTGTACCTTAATAAAAGCCAAGCAAAGAGAAGAGGGGGGTCGCTAAGTAAGCTCGATCGCGGGGAAAAGAAGAGACCCAGCCAGGTCCGACCAAGACTGACAGACACGGCACAGACAAGCTTGTCTAGGTAGTCTGGGCTTGTCCTGACTTGTCTTGGATCTGTTTTTAGTGACTTTAGGACCTGAAAAGAAACAAATATCGGGTTAATCATGATCTCAATTGGCATTTCTAATTGGCTCAGTCAAACACGGAACCTATTCTCGCTTGCCCGACTGCATGGAATCGAGGTCTAAATCATCTCCGGTTAGGACCGTTTACTTTTTTTTAGACTTACTGCATTTACAGTATAGGTCAGCTCAACTCTGATATTTTTAACTTCAGTAGTCCTTTCTCTCTCCTTTCCAGACGTTAGGCGCATATTTGCATGACGGTGATATTCCTTGATTCTTTCGCAACAAATACCCCAGACGGGCATATTCAAATTCAAATCCACTCACACGCCAAGAATCGTTTGATAATATCGTTTGATAACCGTGACGTCCCTTTACTGTCAGCTTTAGGACTTGTGCGGGGAAGAAACCAGGCTCGTGTTGCATTGTCCATCGCACTTTGCAGTGTCTAGCTGGGGACTTGGCAATCTCACCCGCAGCTTAACATCAGGAGAGAGACAAAGCCAGCTCATCGACCATGGCATACAGTCATCATGGGCAGACTAAGAAGACCAGGGCAGGGGGATTAGAGTTGGACCGTTTATTTGCGGGGGCGCTGATCTGACCTGATCATCATCCATTCCCATCCATCCCCGGCATCCGGGATAAAGGACCAGTCCAGCCCGTTGAATGAGCTTGGCCTGATCATCCAGGGCATAGCTACCTCCCATTCGATCAGCCCGGCTTGGCGATCGTACAATTGTCACTGCACCTAGCCTAGTGGATGATACATCATTCACACTTGTCTCTTTTCCCCTTTTCTTGTCCTTGAAATTGAATTTGGACTGAATTCTGTATTCTCTGATTATTTGTAACTTTATTTAACGCCTTGCAGACAGTAGTCAAGTTGCCACAACTGCAACATCCTTGGCGATAATGGTCAGCTGCTGGCCGCCGACCAGACAATGCATGTTGGTTGAATCGAATCAGAAAGCCAAAATCGCGAGCCTTGATACTCTAATGCAGGCTCAAATGGAGATGCAACGTTCATCGTTTGCTACTCTAAGAGTTGAACTGAACCCTTTCTCGATACAGCCACCAGCCCGACATTGCTTTTCCCTGCAAGCTCACTATGTCTCAGTCGGACCATCATTAACTGTCATCCTGCGTGGCCTGCAAATCCTACAGCTCTTTACCCGCCGAGACGCAGCTGCTCACAATCAGATCTTGATTCTATAGGTCAACAGCCTATATCACTTTCTTTTAAGCTTGAATAGGTAGACAACTGCCTTACTGTAGTAAGACTTTCTCAACATATTGCCTGAAATCGTACTCGACCCACGTGTAGTAAGCGTCTTACACACCTGTCCAATGGGATTTCCTCTCGTGTAAGACGGTCTAGGGAAAAGGTACGACCATCAGTCGGTCACTTAAACCAGCCATTCACATCGACAGTTGTCCGGAGCTACCTATATCCATGCCGTCATATTCTTCTTGACCGACATCCGATCTCGATGCAGGACCAGCACAACATAAGCAGAAGATTCTTTTAGCAGCAACAATTTTCAACAGAACTCACTAAGAGTTCAAAAGGTCACTGCATCTGACCCAAAGTCTTACTAGCATGACAGCTGGGAAAAAGAAATGAAAAAAGCCACCAAGATGCGGACACACCGGATGTAGTCGCTTAGACTGGCAGCTATATTGTGTCACATCGGGTCCTGCAAGCCTTCTCAATACTTTATTCTGGCCGCCGTGTTAACGCTCTATGGGCTGACTGACGAAGCTAGTCGGGCCTCAGCATTGGCCGTTGGAGGCTGAGGAATTTTGGGTATCTAGCTATGCCCCTTCAGATTTCAATGCCAATTCACAGAAATTCGGATCGGAAGCCCTTTGCAGACGAAGCTATGGAGGAATAGAGTTTGAAAAATACGAGCCTGGAGCTACCCTGTATGAAAAACTGTATCTTGAGAAGAATAATAATCACCTCGTAAAGTTGATCTTCTACCAAGGTTTTTGGATAACGTCTCGTATGGTTGGTGAAATCATATAATCTGGTGACATTCAAACTCGAAGATGTGTTTACTATTAGTGGCCATCTACATAGACTCCGAAAAGGATGGAAGAATTGATTGGAAAAGTGCCTTGCATACTGGCTGCATCACGACCGAAACTTGTCTGCCACCTTTCACTAAAGATACACATGATCATTTGGTCACTTCCTCCAAAACCACTCTTTCAACGCTGATTTGAGATAGGGAATCCAGCCATCGGCATCTTTACCCATTGATCGAAATGTCGAAAGAGAAATGGCCCGTTCCTGGTTGTCACAGCTTAAGGTTAGTGCTATTCAATCGTGCCTCGGTCTCAGAACCCCGCGACGCCGCCAAAGTATCCCGCCACGGCAGAGCTTACTGTTTATTTTTGTTCCTTATTTTGACGAAACTGCCGTTTCTGTAAGGAGAAGATGGACCCAGATGGAGGGTAGTTGCCGCATTCCAGTCGTCCAACATCCGGGCTGTCGGATTCACTGGAATGTGGGATCATAGGCTGTCAGGAGAGGAGGCTTGGTGTCACAGGAGGCCGTTAACCTTCATTATTGATCATCATGAATGTTGTAAGGCGCATGGATTAAGACTCATGGAATATTCCGTGGGAATGCTAGAGCTTAAATATCGTATTGCCGACAAGGTTGCTTTTGAACGACAGCGACTGAAGCTGCTGATTGGGTTTATTAAACGACTTTAACTTCTGGGACTTTCCATAAACAAGTTTACATGTTGAGTTTGAGGTATTATCAAGGAAGGTGAGACAATGTCGCTTTTATTCGCTATTCAGACGTCAAAAGGAGATAAACTGGATGCCAGGAAGTTCTATGGAGAGATTCATTCAGTGAGTCTTCACGCTTGAGGGCCTTACGCTTTCGATGTTTCGCACGCAGAAGTCGTCAAGATGATTGGGTCTGAACGATAAATTGCCATGAGAGCTTAGTGTAGTTCAAAATATATATCGGTTAGTATCCTCACGCTCCATGCGGCCATGACTATGAGCCTTTGATCACCGATTCGGATTGATACACCTTGCGAGATCTGAGGAACTTTCCGTATTCAGCGTTCATGGCTTGGACTGTCTACATTGTGGCCTACATGACACAGGTGAGATGGTGTAGTGTTTAGTTGGACTGCGGGTGTAGAGTGAAAAAGGTCACAGCACATTTGTTATAACGGCTGCGTCTTGACACATGCATGGCTTGCAGCATTAAAGAGCGCCTTTTCCTAGTTTCATCAACTCGATTAATGTGCAGCTATAGCAGAAAGCGTGATAAGATTTAACTATTTCTGTGTGGCTCAGAGTAATAGTATTTCTGACAGTATTGTCCGTGTCTATTGCCACTCGAGTGAACCATCATCCATAACTGAGATGACCGATTCTGTCCTGCTTTATTGATTTAGGTGCATATTTGATTGATACTGGAAAGGTTTCTGACCTTATCTCAACATGAGCTCTTATCTATAAAATTTATATGTCGTGGAACCCCATTATCACAACCCACTTCCGCATTCAGATTTCTCTAGTGAATAAGCCCAATTGGCCATATCATATTGCGACATAAACCACGAGATGACGCCATCACCAACACTGCAGTAGACGCATCAGACGCGCGGCCATCATAGCTCCAAAGGAGTGTGCATCTACCTGCTGATGCAGTAGCTCAAGGATCTCGCATATGCAGTCCGTGATGTGCCTGGAGATCTTAATGCTAGCGACGCTATAACAATGGAGTTGAGAATCTATAGAACATGCATTGGACGGTTCGCGCAGAATAAAGTGTGTGTCAAGCAGCCTTACTGCAGTGTTACCCGGGCGTTCTGCTTCGAAGATTCTGAAGTCCTTCTAGCTTACCGGGGACTGCGATAACGCAATAGGGGTCCAACGTACGACATCATCTGCATCTTTCCACTCATATAGGCTATATGACACGCGATCGAAAAGACTCTATTTATCCGATCTTTTTCAGTAACTACCCTCAGACTTCAGATTGAGAATACGGTATGATCTAGTTAGGTGACTAAACCTATACATAAAAGAATGATCCAGTGTCTATGCAGTGAGATTTATAGCTAGTAGTAAAGAAGTCAACACAGACTCTCTCGGTCAAACAGAATCCCTGACTAAAGTTAATATATTCTCAGTTTAGTCGCCGGCTTGTCGATATCTTGTCATGAGTTTCATGGTGTTGAGAAAAAGAAACCACTTGGCAGTCTCATGTGGCTTGAACAGACCTCCTCGCATTGGCTATTCCTTTGCTGAGAGGCTTCTGCTCTTTACCAACCCAAAACGCAAGAAGGCCACGCCACAAGCCACACAAGGCTGTGTTCGAATCGAGAGCACTACACCTCGGTTGGTATCGAAAGCGTTGCTTGCCTCAACTTTCCTAAATTCGTTACTGTAAACACAGTCTCATAAGCTACAGAACCGAATGAACTGCATAGGATTAGATGCCCTTGGCCGCTGTGAGTTCCATCGATAAAGTGCTATAGCAGTGGGTATAGGAGCTGACTGCGTAATTGATGCTATTCACAGAGAGTAATGAATAGTCATCTTGGAAAAGAGTAATTAATATATCAAAAATAAACCCTAGAAAGTTGAAAAGAGTCCCAGCCTACGGACTGTATCAACAGAAGCTCAAGTCAGTAAGGCCGTCAGGCTGCAAAGTCAACCAAGTGAGCTTTATTGCTGTAAAGCAGATGATATTCGTAGTTTGAACTGTAATGCCTATAAGGTCTTTAGTTGCCTATTAATTAGACAGTTATCCTCTAACTTAATAGGACTGTTCGCCGTTTTCGGACGTGAGTTCTTGCATCGAGAAAAGGGGAAGAAATATCGCTGTCTGACTGTTGTATGCTTTGCCCAATGCCATGAAATGAGTCCAAATACAGCACATTTTAGCACATATACTCCAGGTAATTACGAGAAGTATGTTTTGAATCTGAAACACTATTTATAAGTACGCCCAACCTGTCTATAATTCTGAATGCCCCTACTGAAATACCATTCTCCGTTGTAAACCTTTACCTACTCTACCGCTTTGAACCGCGATAGTCTTGTACTTGAAAAGAAGATGACGATTGGTTTCCTGACTACAGCTTAAGAGCATTTAATAGATACTAACGATTCTATGGGTCACGAACTCGCCCATGTTGATGTATTTTATAACCGTACAGGCAATACCTCCTTGGAGGCAGATCAATAATCTCATGTGAATAAGGCAGGATATTGCTGACCCAGGCTCGAACCAGACCTAACCCGTGACTTGCGTCCTGGATGGGATCAACAGGAAGAGCGTACAGTGGGTTGCTTCTAAAACCCGATCACAAGGCAAGTCAGCGTAATCCTCTTTCGACTCTCCGTCGGATACCACGCAGAGTAACACCATTTTGCGAGAAGTTCCATCCAATACAAGGTCAGATCATGTCATTATGCTTGATAACAACGTATCGGAACGCAAACCTTCATCCATATCACCTCCCAAAACACATGCAAAGTGCCGTAATTGGACCAAGTGACATTGTTTACACGGTATGCGGATGCAAACTATACTTCTGAATGGCAACACTTGTGGGAACATGAGATGTTGTCGCAGCGCCACTTGCACTGTGACAATGAGGGGTCTCGAGATTATCGTCCAACGTTACCCTTTCGACCCCGCGAATGTTTCAACATGACGTTGGTCAGCATCATTTCTGTCGTGAGGGATGGAAGGGATGACGACAGTAAGAGCTGAGCTGTGAGTTTATATAAAGCTGTCTTTGCCGGGACTCCGAGTTGATGTGCCTTCTTGCAAGCGACACTAAACCTGTCATACTGAAGACAATACACTAAACACCAACCATCATGCCTGAGAGAAGAGCTTCTCATCCAAAAGCACCGACCGGTCTCAATGATGAGACGGCCGAAGAGGTGCACGATATAATCCATCGTGCCGAGGAGGAGGAACAAAAGGTTAGTCCCCAACACAGTTAAACATGACAAGTAACTGACAGAGGACAGTTGCATGGCAAGGATGCGATGACCCAGGAGGATGTTGGCGTTGACGAGAGCAGCGAACAAAAAGGGCAGTCAACGATGGGCAAGGTCAAAGAGGCGCTGCACATGGGAAAATAAGTGACACATCCTGTCACGATACATGCTTGAAGAAACGAATGTGTTTTTGCTTGTACGGCGGCGTTGATACCAGATTGTCATAGCAATTAATTGATCTTGTCTTTTACCATTAACAGGTAATGTAAAGTATATTGAAGCAGGTATTGAACGAAACATCAGGGTATCTTGACATTAACATGGACCTCCAATCATCCCCAGGGTATCGCGCAAGAAGAATACAAAAGCCGTCTAGTCTATATGCCAAACACCAGACAGGCCGAGAACAGAACCACCAGTGCCAGAGCATTGCCGCTCGGCTGCTTCACCCCCGACGCGCCGTCCTCATCCGCAGGCTTTCCATCTGCGGCGCTGACCTTTTCTCCGCTGGGGTACCGGATGTTGTACACCGTCTGGCCCTTCAATTCATCCGGGACTCCCATTGTATGCGGACACTCTGCCTGATTCGCGGCGGGGTAGTCCAGCTCGCATTTCTCGTCGTGGCCCAGCGTGCAGATGGAGTCGAGGATGTTGTACAGAACATAGTTGTCGCCGACCCACGTACTGCTGTTGCGATCGAGGCAGCTCGTGAGGAAGTTCATGCTGTTGGCTGCGCTGAGGGGCAACTTGCTACCCTTCGTATCAATCAAGTGCGCGCATTCGGAAGCATCGACGTTCTCGTATGTCATTTCGACAGGTCCGCCGGCTGTAGGCTTGTCGGTGGCTCCGTAACCAGTGTAAAGGTAATTCCACGCATCGTAGCTAACGTCGTGCGCGCCTTGGGATTGATCGATACGGAGGAGTTTGAGGGTGCGGTCTTGGTAGGTCAGGCTGATGCATATGTTGTCGCAGTCGATGGAATTAGGCCAATAAGCGATGCGGTTCGTATCGACTTTGCAGCCGAGAACGCCTATTGACGACGAGTAACTATCGTGGGGCGTGGCCCAGACTGTGCCGCTGTTGGAGGCATGTTTGTTGTTGTCGCGCGCGGTAGAGAGAGGGACGAACAAAGAATGTAAGAGCAGCGATAGCCGCAGCAGCATTTTGGACAAGAAAGAGTGACTCGATGCCTGCTTGGCTACGTAAAGCAATGAGCGACTGGGAGCATCTTGCGACACGCCACGCGACAATCGGAATGAGGGTATTGTAATGGAAGTGGACGGGGGAAATTAGTTGATGAGTTATTAGGGGTTCGGTTCGCTGAAGAAACTGAAGCTTGGCCCTGAGACTTGACTGGATCAAGATTAGGCTCTGCTGAGCTAGACTTGATTAGGGATGATGCTGCGAGAAACGACATGGGGTAATGGACCATGCTCGCGGTATCTTGCAAAATTGGGAGAATAAACAGTGGATTGGTTTACTTGTCTCAGACATGAAATGACTCGGTCAAGACAGTTTCATCTCTATCTGCTTCGTGATAGTCACTGACGATGCCATATAGCGCCTCCAAGTATCGTCTCAATACAATGTACATACAGTAGCATTCATGCACAAGACACCACCTTACAGGACATACCAATTAGCAACCGTTGCAGCCAGCCAAGTGATATCATATCATCAGCTAACACCTGTCGTATCTCGCGTTATCATCCCGATCCAGTCCCAAGCCACCTCCGCAGTCCACATACAGACCCAGCTCAACGTCAGTCTTGGCAGGGCTGAACGACGCCCAAACAAATAAACGAGCAATACGGGTCTTTTTAACTGGATAATATGCGTAAGCGATATCCACTGATCTTTCTTAGTCTCGGGACATGATCCCTTGTTCAGCCCCAGCTCACGAGACGTCTCTACCTCAAAATGCGCTTGACCATTATTTCGATTCTGCTTGAACGGGTATATAAGGCATGAGACCTTCTGCCATGTAGGCTCAAATCAAGTCGCTCTTCATGCAGTCCACCATGACTCCCCTCTATCATATTATCATCTCAGCCTTCCTTCTTCTCCCTTCAACTTTCGCAGACTCCTCCTGCAAGGCCTACCCTGGCACATCAGACTGGCCCTCTCGCAAAACATGGTCTCGTCTCAACAGCACCCTTAATGGACATCTCCTTGCACCTACACCACCTGGTGCAGTTTGTCACAAGGAGTGGCCAACTTATAGCAAAGAAACATGCTCTAATGTCGCAAATGCCTGGAAAAAGTACGAGTTCCACACTGAGAACCCAATTTCAGTGATCTACGATCAGTATCCCAACTGGACTTGTCTCCCTGATGCAGACTATCCGTGCAGCGATGCTGGATATCCTGCTTATGTGATTAATGTCACCAAGGCTGAGGATGTCAAGATTGGTGTCGACTTTGGTAAATTTGGCTTCCAAGTATCATATACATGAACACTGTTAACAATCAACAGCTCGAAAGCATAATATCAGACTCATCGTCAAAAACACGGGCCACGACTACATCGGCCGCTCAGTTGCACCAGGCTCTTTATCACTGTGGACACATCATCTTAAAGACCTGACCTACCACAAAGGTCATTTCAAACTTTACAACTCAAAGACCACTATCACTGGTGACGCTGTAACTGCAGGTGCTGGGTCTCAGATGTACGACGTGTACACCTACTTGGACAAGTATGATCGCGTTGTTGTCGGTGGGGGTGGAAAGTCCGTTGGTCTTGGAGGATATATCACGGGAGGAGGCCATTCACTCTTGTCGCCGAGGTTTGGCCTTGCTGTTGATCAGGTTCTGCAGATGACTATTGTTACACCCAGTAGCAAGATTTTGACCATTAACGAAGACAATCACCGGGATCTTTTCTGGGCTATGAGGGGGGTAAGCGTTGGTCTTCATCTTAAACTGCATAATGCTGATTTGCTTGTCAGGGCGGTGGTTCAACCTTTGGCGTTATCATCTCGATTACTCTAAAGGTCTACAAAACACCAAAGATCATGGCATCTTCTTGGACAATCGGGACATCCTCCGAGGCACCTTTCAAATATGATCTCCTCGCCTACATCCTTTCCCAATTTCCCTCCCTCGCAGATGCAGGTCTATCTGGATATTCAACTCTCAGCCCGCGTACAGCTAATCCATCTCCCGCACCAGGGGCACCAACAGAGGTAGCCGGGATAGCAGGCATCTTTACCGCACAAGACGTACAAGATCCCGATTTCATCCATAAACTGTTCAAGCCCATCAATGAAACCCTTCAGAAGCGTTGGCCGGGTTTGGTCGAGTTCACTGCCACATCGGAGAAGTACTCTTCATTTTTGAAGTGGTATGATGTGTACTTTGACCAAGGCGCTGCAGGAGAAACAAACTATCTCGTCTCGAGGCTTCTGACCAAAGATTCTCTTGAGAAAGATGAATCTAAGTTGAGCCATGCGCTCGAAGAAGGCTGTGTACCCTCTGGTGGGATGGTTGTTCATCTGGTCTCGGGCAAGGGAGTACGTGATGCGAAGCCCAGAGGAGGAAGTGTCGCAGCAAATCCTGGTTGGAGGGAGACTTATTTACATGCCAGTAAGTTGTTGTTGCTTCAGTCTCTACTGCCAAGTGCTGACGATAGCTATTTGTAGTTGCCGGACATACCTTCGAACCATTCAATCAAACCGCTGAGACACAGGCTATCCAGAGCTTGATCAAAACTTGGGAACCATTCCGAGAATTGTCTCCCGACGCAGGTGCATATATCAATGAAGTATGACCCATTGTTGTCATTTATTTCTCTTCAACTAATCTTTGATAGGCACTTCCCTTCGAACCAGATTGGCAGCATACTTTCTGGGGCGACAACTACAAAAAACTCCTATCTATCAAGAAGGCAGTTGATCCAGGAGATGTATTGTGGTGCTTCCCTTGTGTGGGAAGTGAGAAGTGGGAGCAGAATTCCAACGGTCGTCTTTGTAAAGTGGCTCGAGGATAGGGGGTAGGACTAGGTGGGCAGGTGGGCGAATTTGCCAACAGAATCATATAAAACTCTTTTCGTGTTGTGCTTTATTCATGTGAATAAGAGTTGGCTCTGTATCAGAGACAGTAGCTTTATGCTTCATAGCCTGATTTATACGTGGAAAAATCAAGGCTTGGCCTCACAGACCGTAATCCACGGTGAAACGACACCTATGCACATTAGCCGCATTCAAATAACTGGTCAGATTCAACTTACTGCTCAAGAAAAGCCTTCCAGTCTTTGCATCATGGACAGCCGTCGTAGTAGCCGGCAGAATATCCCCATCCTTATCCTCAAGCACCTTTTCCACCTTCCACTCCCCGTCAACTCTTCTGACTCTCAAAACGGCAGCAGGCGCTCGTGCGTTATACGGATCCTTAAGAACATCAAATATCGCAACACCTACAGGGAAAGCAGCGACCCAAATATCGCCATTCTCGTCGATGGAGGCGTTGTCTAGTCCATAACCAAGTTTGATCTCGTCCGTCTTTTCAAGGTCCTTGTTAGGTAGGATGTTGTAGATTGCGAGTGTTCCCATCATACAATCAGGTACGTAGAGAGTGTTCCCATGGATAGCGAGCCCATTCGGGAATTTGAGGTTGCTAGAGACTTCTTTGCAAGGGGTGTTGGGCTTGCAAACATTGATGTTGGCATAGCCCAGAAGAGCGGATAGATGGTGACGCTGGACTGTTAGCCACTGGTTCTACATGGTGACAGACCTTTAATGACTCACCCAGCCAATCTTATGAGGGCCATGATCATTCGTGACGTAAAACGTCTTGTCATCCATAATAGCAACACGATTCGGCGTGGCGATACCTCCATCGGCAAAAGTACGGACATGCTTCAGCTCGTTCGCTCCCGCGCCCGTTGTAAAATGCTCAATGGTGGTATTACCTCCATGAATATACTGATCAAGATACTTCCCCGTCGTAGCATCAACCGAGGGTCGCATGTTAGTTACCAACAAGTCAATGCTTCCATCGGCGTTATCTATGCCTGTGAAGCCAGCGAGGTTCATAAGTCCATCACCAGACGTTCCGGAAAACTCTGGTGTCTTGAGGGTGCGAGGCTCAAAGCTATCGCCAACAGGCTTGTCAATGTCCAGGGCCACAATCGAGTCTCGCTGCGAACGACCCGAGATATTAAGTCGGCCAACACTGGATCAATGTTAATATTCACAATGACAAACATGTTATTTTTCGTCACTCACTGTGGGAACCATTCATTTCGTGTAATTGGATCCGAACACGCAAGGAATAATTGCCTCGTAGACTGAGACAACCACATATCCTCGCATGCTTCAACCCGTGGATCGACGATCTTGCGGCACGTATAGGGAAAGTCACTAATTGGCTGCAGGACCTTTCCAATACCGAAGCCCAGCCATACTGCCTCTTTGAGATAGATCTGAAAGAGGACTGCAAGAACAACAATGGCCGAAAGGCCAATTTTGATGAGCATATTGACAATTTTGAGGATTATTCTTGTGTTGGAAAACGACGGGACAAGTCGGTAGGATATAAGTACAATAGAAGGATCTAGGCTATACTTGATCTAGTTAGAGGCTTACTTAGCGGTCCGTCTCACTCATAGGGGTTTAAAGAACAGGGAGTAACAGAAAAGATGGCCCCTAAGGCTTAGGGTGACAGAAATAAAGAGGCTAAGAGCCTCAAGAGAAGAGCATAAGCTGACTGACTAATTTTATCTTTTAGGATTTCAGCGGCCCTGTGGGAGGATTCAATCCCAGCTGTTAGTGTGATTGAGAATGGAGACGTAGATCAAAAATCATCGTACTCGTACTCGTCGCAGCGTTTTTTGTCAAAATCACAGTCTTCCATGAAGATACAGTCGACATCAGATAATCCGATTCACTATGTTTCACTTAGTCACGGTATTTTCGCACGCGCCCCCTAGACATCGGAACACTGTTGGGCGAAAGCTCCCGGAGCCATGAGCGGAGTGATTCGATATCCCATATCTCTCCACCATCAGCCAGCTCACACAAATTCTCGAAATGACTCGCTCTTTCGATCTTACAGGAGTACTTGGAGCCACAATCCGATAGCGCCCTAATACCATCCAGATTCATCTGGGCATGAGTCGAAAATGGCTTCACAATATCCTCAAGCGTTTCCGGAACATAGACAATACCATCACTAAACCTTTGCTGTCGAAAAGAGGTGAAGTTCTCACCCACTCCCTTCCTCAAACTCGTCATCAACTGATCTCTGACATCATGAAGAGTAGCTCGGAACACCTCCTTGTCGTTTCGATGAAAGTCTAGACCATCCGCCTGGCTCAGAAGAATACGCAGAGGGCGTTTGTCGTCGCGATTGAGCAGCATTTTGATGGCTATATCCAGAGCACTCTCCGTTGCCTCGGATCGTGTACGCTGCATAGGAATGACAATGATTACAATGGCAAACAACTCTTGGAAAACGTCGGCCATGTACTTGATCTGTGGTATCTGGTCGTCGAAGCCAGGACTGTCGAGGAATATTGCACCCAACTCACTGGCATTATAGGATTGGATCCCCAAGGTTCTGCACAGACTGCCAGATCCTGGTTTGAAGTGGTCCTTGGATGCACCAGTGAGGACCGTCAGCATTTGACTCTTGCCTGCCTCCGTGGAGCCCTGCACCCCGATACAGATCTTATCCAAGAGTTGAATCCGAAGTTTAGCCACTTGAGCGACGGTGAAAAGCCATCTGGACCAAAATTGATCTGGAATGATAGACCACTGGTTTTTCTTGGCCCCAGGGTAATCTTCGAGGCCCTTCTCGAGCTTGAGTCTCCATTTTTCCAACGTCTCTGGCGTACGGGATGTTAGGATATCTTCCTCCACATGGTCTAGTAGGGTCTTCTCAATCATATCACCTGTTTCAGCTGGAGGAAGGCCAAGAGCCTGCAAAGTGATAGCTAGAACTCCAGGAAATGACAGGTCGAGATACTTGCTGTGGCGATGTAGGAAATGGTTGATGATATGATAACTGTAGTACATGGCACCCAGACCTCCTACAGCAGCCAGCCAAGGGGCATATAAGGCGCTTAATCCGATCGTTTCGAACAGAGCTGGGGCAGTACTCCAGGAGACATAGCTCGGTAGCACCCCCAGTGCTGCCGAGGTCTTCTGACGACCTGCAGTGGATGTGCAATACCACTCGTATGGCGCATCAAGCTGGGTTATAATGATTAGATGACACAACTGAATGACTCCCATAATGTCTTGAAACTGAGAAGTTGCCTGTTCCGTGCGCTTGGACTGGTCTGTCGACCGGTGGTAGAGATCATGACTGAACTTTTCAAGCGCGTGAGCAAAAGTTGGTACGTTCGTGAATTGCTGGGCCAATGTCGGTCGCTTTGCGGCCGTCCAAGCCTTGAGAGAAGTTGCAGCTTGAGTGATTTCTAAGCCTCTTTGGCTCTTGAACATGTCGGTGATGAGCTTCCTGAGCACACGCGGACAGTCGGAAGGGACATCACGAAGAAGGCCAGCGTCAGACTCAATTGCTTCCCATTGCCCTGGCACAGAGATGCTGAAGTCTTTATCAGTTTCGAAATCTCTGGGCCAGCGGGTTTTGAGGATTTTGAATGCATGCCCCATCTGGCTGACGACAAGGTGCGGACTGGCGTCACTGACCAAGCTGTCGATGCGGTTCACCACGAATCTAACTTTCTCATCCAACTGAGTGACAATTTCGGGGGTGTGAGCGTCGGGACGAGCGTCTCTCGTTCGAATTCCCTGTACCTTGGACGTCTGGGCCACGAGTGCACGTATCATTGCAAGTCGGATACTCTCGAATGTCTCTGGCTGACTGGCCTTATCAAGGCTCAGATACTTCACGGTATCAACTTGAACAGTTGTTGATCGGCCAAATATATCACGGAGTACGATGCCTTGTTGGACGGCAATGGATACTTTCCCGATGTGTTCTAAGGCCTCGTTGCTCTCATGTATGTATTCGAACTCTACAGAAGCCTGATGGAGATGATCAGTTGTAAGTCTCGGGTTTGTACAAGATGGCAACTTACTAGGCACTGGTCGTCAGGGTGTGGAAGACAGCCGACAATGACTAAGGGAATCTCCCTTTCGCCTTTTCTGAAGAATGTTTCTTTGACAAGGTACTGAAAAATAGTGGTGGTTACATTGAACGACACAATGAGTCGATCGTTCTCGACCACGCAGGAGCAGTTCTTCACAGTGACAGGCATCGGAAGTATTGCTGATGG